>CM037464.1:11120480-11720480 GCA_021014325.1 Plazaster borealis | reverse complement strand
CCAAAGTCAGCTCCTCTTGGACACGTATGAGATTACGACGCAATTCAGTTGTCTGTCGGGGAATGGGAATACAACCATGTTACTAAGAAAAATCAAATGAGTCAAATTTTTTTCGACCTACTCAAGATTGAAAAGTTCTTTATGTTATATTTTGGGCGTTTTAGTGCAGAATATAATCACCATAACAGCTTCATAAAATTCTAACATCCAAACTTAAAATGTTGATGTTTTGGAGGCATTGTTAAAAATACATTTCTTTTACATTTCCACAACATTTTCTGGTATTTGATGCATGATAATAATAGTAATAATAATTGGTTCTTATATAGCGCACATATCCTAGTAGCTAGATCAAGGCGCTTTACAACATCATTATCCCTGTTCATCAGATCATTCCTCAAACTTTCTCAACTCCCCCGGGAGCATACAACCCCAAGCGCTTAAATTAGTACTAAGGGATTTAATCCAACATAATACTGTCTCAGCCCTCTCTGGGCATTCGCTATGCCAAATTTGAAAATTAGATTACCCATGTAAACAGTTTTACTTATTTATTTGTTTAATGGTAATGAAATTCAGTGCTTCTGCAAAGGCTACTAGCACTGTGACCTGAAGGCCTGAAGATACCCGAGTAGGGAGGAAGATGAAGAAATATTTAGTTTTAGATGTGGGAGGAAAACTCCAAATAGGGAAAAACACACGCAACCAGGAAGGGACTGAAATCCAAATCCACATGCAATGATCTGATTTAAGGTGGGATTCGAACCAGGGTCTACAGAGGTGAAAGGCAGGGCAGGGCAGCCATCCCGATCCCCCTAATAGTATGATCAAGATTGTTTACTACATATACAACTCTGAAGGTTAAACAAGCTCACTTTTGCAACAAACTTCATATGGCTCAGTCCTTTATCGCAAGGCCACGACCCTGCCGGTTTGAAACGGCTGTTTAAGAACTCGTCGCCTACTCGTTAATAGTAATGATAAAATAACTTTGTACTTGACATATTATGGTTTAGAAACATTTGTCATACAAATGACCATTTTGGCGTGTCGTGGCCGAGTGGTTAAGAGCACTGGACTCAAGCTCTGTTGTTTCTGACCAGCAGAGTGTGGGTTCGAGTCCCGGTCATGAAACTTGTATCCTTGTATCCTTGGTAGTGCACGTAAAAGAACCCAGAACACTTATCGTGGAAGAGTAGGGGTTAACCCCGGTGTTTCTGGTGCACATAGCAAGCACCCTTGTTTACAGGTTCCCTCAGGCTTGTGATCTACAGTGATTAAATTCACTTATGAGGCATCCACGGTTTCATTACCAGAAATAAATAATAATAATAATAAACAAATTTCTATCAATATGAGGTTTACCTGAGAGGCTAGGGCTTCACAGAGTTCTTCCTTTTCACTGCGCATGGTGTCACGCTCCTTCTCAAGCTCAATCACTTGAGTCTGGAGTTTCTCACGGGCTGTAAGAGACCGAAAATAAAATAATCATCCCAGACCCCTTTTGTTAGAGTCCTTGGTTTTAACGGGTAGACACCCCCATACACACATGTTTGTTGACTTTGTAAATCCCGACTTCCCTTTGTTCTCCCATTGTTTGGACTTGTTTTTTTAAGCGACGTCCCCATTGGTTTTGTGAACAAAAGCGAAGCGAGGACGTCCTCACTCTGTCAATACACTTAGACCCCTTTTGTTAGAGTCCTTGGTTTCAAAGGGTAGACACCCCCATACACATATGTTTGTTGACTCCATAAATTGAGGACTCCATTTCTTTGGACTTATTTTTTTGTCGACGTCCCTACTTTGGTTTTGTACACAAAAGCGAAGCTTGGACTTCCTCGCTCTGTCAAAACACCAAGATCACTTTTGCTAGAGTCCTCTATTCCACGGGTAGACACCCCCAAGACACACACAGCTCTGTGTTCCACACACTTCCTTTGTTCTGTACACTTAAGGAAATTCTATCCTTCAACACTGTAAAAAAACACAGTGTGGACGTGTGCAAGTCCACATAGTGTTTCAAAACCCTGCCTTGTGTGGACCTCTTTTGTTCTCAAGTCCATATGCTTACCCGTGTTTGTTGACCCAGTATTAAATTAATTTAAATCAAGGACTTTTCTTTGATCTCCAATTGTTAGGACTTAAGTGTTTGTTAGCAACATCCCCACTGGGTTTTGCATAAAAATGTACAAAGAAAGTCCTAGGCATGTCATACCACCAGGATCCCTATGGCTGAAGTTATGAAGGACTAAGGGCTATAAAAGTTTGCACCTTTTACGGCGATTAACAGCTTTCTTTGTGTACACAACAAAGGACTGTTCATGAACTGTATAAGTCATGTGCGCTGTTCGCTATGTTGAGGTGATGAACACAAAGGCAACATTGCACGCTTGTTGGTGATCTGTAATGTATCTGTACATGGTCAACATGACAGGTAGCTTTTGTCCATACCTTGGGTGGCTTCCTCTAGGCATTTCTCCATATTGTCCCTGTACGTCTGACTGGCCAGACTCTGTTCATTCAGGCTACTCTCAACAGCTGCACTGATTGATTTGTAGTGATCCAGATGCACCTGAGTCTTGTTAAGTTGATCTTTGTGAACTAAAGAAACAATTGCAATTTTCAAGAACTGACCTGTCAAGAACTGACCTGCAAAATTTTTTATTCAGGTTTTTTTTATTTAAGGTTTATTAAACTAGAGAAAATAGAATTAGCTGTTGCAAACTGCTTACCAACCAAAAGGACCTATGGTACAAATGCAAATAATCGTTAATGGCCTGACGTTTTTGACCCTAGCAGAGTCTTTCTTGAAGAACAGCGATGAGATTTGTTAATCCTTTCCTTAACATAGGGGACTTTAGTTGACTAAAGCTTACACACAAAAAAGCACGCAAGCTTGAGCACAAAGGCCATTTGTAATAAATTTGTTATCAAGAAAAATCTTGACAAATCAGACAAAATAAAATCCTGAAAAATTCAACAAAAATCTTGACAAATCAGACAAAATCCTGACAAATCAAGAAAAATCTTGGCAAATCAAACAAAATCCTGACAAATCAAGACAAATTTTGACAAATCAAGAACAGTCTTGACATATCAGACAGAATCCTGACAAATAAAAGTTTTACAAATCAGACAAAATCCTGACAAATCAAGAAAAAATCTTGACAAATCATACAAAATCCTGACAAATCAGACAAAATCCTGATGAAATCAAGACAAATCATGACAAATCAAGAAAAATCTTGACAAATCAGACAAAATCCTGACATATCAAGATTTTTTTTTTGAAAATTAGAAAAAAATCTTGACAAATCAAACAAAATCCTGACAAATCAGACAAAATCCCGATGAAATCAAGACAAATCATGACAAATCAAGAAAAATCTTGACAAACCAGACAAAATCCTGACAAATCAGACAAAATCTTGACAAATCAAGAAAACTCTTGACAAATCAAGAAATATCCTGACAAATCAAGAAAAATCTTGACAAATTTCTGACAAATTAAGAAGAAAAAATTGACAAATCAGAAAAAATCGTGACAAATCACTGGCTTGCGTGCCCTAACCTTTGATTTGGAAATCAGCCATACTGAGTTTAGACTTCAGCTCACGTACTTCTTCATCGTTGCTTGACACCACAGTCTGCTGTGACTGAGCTGCTAGGGCTGCAATCAAACACAATAATCAGGCATGTTATTGTAGTACAAGGACAAATCTAAAATGTAAGGACCTATTTTTTCTCGGAATGTCATCATCAGATGTTTTGCTTGTTGACAAATTTTGCAATGGAAGGGTATCGATTACAATGGCAATTTACACCATTTTAACATGAGGTTAGAGACTTGTAATTTTTTCCCAAATCACATGAGGACTTTATCCATTGGAAAATGAGTACATCACAAAATTGAATTTGAAATTTTTAATTCCTCTTTAAAATATCAAGTAATAAACCACAAGGAGAACTGACTGGGTTAATTTTAAATCAATTAAAGGCACTGAACACGTTTGGAAATTGTCAAAGACCAGTGTTCTCACTTGGTGTATCCCAACATGTGCATAAAATAACAAGCCTGTGAAAATTTGGGCTCAATTGGTCATCGAAGTTGCAAGAAAATGATGGAAGAAAAAACACCCTTGTTGTACAAATTTGTGTGCTTTCAGATAGGAATAAAAACTTCTTTTTATTATTTTAGTGAGAAATTACCTCTTTCTCAAAAACTACGTTACTTCAGAGGGAGTCGTTTCCTACAATGTTTTATACTATCAACAGCTCTCCGCTGCTTGTTACCAAGTAAGTTTTTATGCTAATATTTGTTTTGAGTCATTACCAAACGTGTACGATACCTTTAAATCCCTTGTAGTTTATTGTTTGATATCTTTAAATCATTGTAAGGTTATTGTCGCACGAGGCAATTTACAGGCAACCAGCTCCAGGCAATCTCCAATGACAAAAATAGTCCCCATGTCAGTTTTCTTATAATATTCCTGGGGACAGTGAGTTACAGCTGGAAGAACGTCCTTCGTGCTGCCGAAGTGTTCCTTGTGCATGCAGTGCAAGTGGTTGCCTCCAAGTCGCCTGAAAAATGTGCCCTGTGTGACATGGCCTGAAGCTTAGATAATTTGAAGTTTTATAAAAACAACTCTTTGTGCACAGACTTGAGTGGTTTGTTTGTGAGTAATATTGGTTGATTAAATTTGGTTATGATAAGTAGAAGGGTCATGGGTGAATCAGTTTACCATCATTCCTTTCCTTGAGGACACTTTCATATTTAATCTGAGCTGCGACAAGCTGGGCTTCCACAGAGGAACACTGAAAAACAAAAGATGAGAAATGTTGTATTAGAGGCACTGTACACGTTTTGTAATCACTCAAAATATATATTAGCATAAAAATTTACTTGGTAACGAGCAACGGGGAGCTGTTGATAGTACAAAACATTGTGAGAAACAACTCCCTCTGAAGTAACGTAGTTTTTGAGTAAGAGGTAATTTCTCACTAAATTAATAAAAGACTTCAGGCCTGAAGCCTTTTATTCCTATCTGAAAGCACACAAATTTGTACAACAAGGGTGTTTTTTCTTTCATCGTTTTCTTGCAACTTCGATGACCAATTGAGCCCAAATTTTCACAGGCTTGTTATTTTATGCATATGTTGGGATACACCAAGTGAGAATACTGGTCTTTGACAATTACCAAACGTGCTCAGTGCCTTTAAGCTATTTATTTTTACTGATTGCATAATAGTAGGATTTGAAACTTTGCATGGTGGGAGTACAATCAAGTGAGGTTGTCGGTGACACTATGTGCATAAATCTGTTTTGTGAGTAGTGGTGGCTCTGAGAAGAACCAGTCGTTAATCGACGTTTTGATCAGTATGCTCTGATTGCTTCGAGAAGAATGCTAGACTCCGTTGCTGCATGCTGCTTAATCCATGGCTCAATCAGGAAAAATCTGATACGCTTACACAATGGTACCTATCGGTGGTCAAGGGGTCTATTGGTGATTTATCACTGAACATGTAACATTCAAGTCATTCGAGTCCATTTACCTGCTCCTTCATGTGTTGTAGATCAGACTTGGTCTTGTTTAGACTTTCCCTAGTCCCCTGATGGTTCTCCAACTCTTGCTTTAACTGTCTCTGTAAACCCTGCACTCGACCCTGGAGTAGAAAACAAACTCTTTATGTTTACTCTTTCAATGTTAAAGGTGCCCAAAATGCAGGGACAGTAATACAATAATAATAATAGGCATTTTACACCAACATGTACCAATTTCATGGCTCTACTTACCGCCAAATCCTGCGCTTAGATCACCATTCTCTGCTTCCTGTGCAAGCGCCAAATTTTTGCGATAGCTATGTAAGCGAAGAATGCCTAGCAACGTGGAGTACGCACTTGCACAAGCAAAAATGCCCTGCTAACCTGTGGAGTACGCTTGACGTAAGTGCAGAACTTCCGTAAGTGGCGATTCTTTGCTTACGGTAAGCAGAGCCATGAAATTGGGCCCAGTTGATTGGGCTTTAAGGACTCTTCAACTCCTTTGGAGTATGCAGCACCAGTAGACAAATGGAGCACTTTTGCTACTAATTCACATCAGCAATCTCTACCCTAGAAGTTATTCATTTACTCCTCGGTTCCCGAGGGTTCCCTAAAAATAAACCAATCTTTCCAACGTTCTGATGAACAAATTCTTAAATCACCCCCATTGTGGTAACTTTTTCCCTGTTATGTTGAATGTAGTTCTAAATATCTCCCTGGTTGTTGTACAAAGTCTCCCTGATTGCAAGATGCAAATGTTGGCAGCTCTGGTCCTACCCACACTCTGATGAATCTGCACAACTTAAGTCCAATGTGCTAATCAGACCACTCGACTACAACCCTTTACAAGCATGATGTGCGTATCACACATACACAAACATCCATATTTGTTGACCCGGTAAATCAAGAATTTCTCTTTGTTCTACCATTGCTTGGACTTAGTTTATTTTAGCATCGTCCCCATTGGTGGACGTCCTGGCTCTGTCAAACACCCGGATCCCTTTTGTTAAAGCCTTTGATGTCAACGAAAAGACAGGCTCACACACAGAAGTTTGATGACCCGGTAAATCAAGGACTTCTCTTTGTAACTCGGTGCATCTTTAAAAAACTGAAGTTGTTATTATTATGGTTAGGTATTTCGTCATTGATGCAAGAAAACTACGAACATGCAATTAAAATAAGATGAAATTGTAATTGTGATGCAACACCCTCATGCGGTCAAAAATATGGTGAATTGACAAAAGCTTTCTTGCCAAAGGTCAGCATTGAAGTAAACAATAAGTTACTCAAATGGCACCTCGTCAAAAAAACAAAACCAACCCTTACCTCCCATGTCTGGAGAACCACACGATGCTGATCATTATCTCCCTCTAGTCTCCGTCTCAAGATGTTCAACTCTCTCTCCATGGCTTCCATCTGATTAGATAGTCTAGCCTTGCTCTCAAACTCAGACCTCTCCAGGTTGTTCTGAAACGTCAAAAGTAATTACAACTGTAAGCCATCAATAATTCTACTCCCATGGCTTCTTGATTTGGGCTCATTCACACCTTAAAGGCACTGGACATGCTTGGTAATTGTCAAAGACCAGTATTCTTACTTGGTGTATCCCAACATATGCATGAAATAACAAACCTGTGAAAATTTGGGCTCAATTGGTCATCGAAGTTGCAAGAAAATAATGAAAAAACCCCCCACCCTTGTCGTACAAATTTGTGTGCTTTCAGATGCCTGAAAAAGGCTTCAGGCCTGAAGTCTTTCTAAGATTCAAATATTTTTAGTGAGAAATTACCTCTTTCTCAAAAACTACGTTACTTCAGAGGGGGTCGTTTCTTACAATGTTTTATGATATCAACAGCTATCCGTTGCTCGTTACCAAGAAAGTTTTTATGCTAATACATATTTTAAGTAATTACCAAACGTATCCAGTGCCTTTAAGGAAGTTCTGCTTTTCCTTGTGTTTTAAGTATGTGTGAAATATTTTAATGTCACTCTTTAAATTTTGTTTGCTAGTTTTGTTTTGTTCAATGTCGTATCTTTTTACCATTCGTTTGCTTTTATTAACTCTTTTGGGTTTAACTTTTGTATGTACAGCACCTTTGAGCAATTTCTTGGATAAATGGCACTTTATAAATGCAGTTATTATGTTATTATATTACACCTAGACAATAATTTGAACTAGCCTCTTGCCAACGGGCAAACTCAGTGGTCTAGTGGTTAAGACATCTACTCTAGAATACAGAGTCTGTGGATTTGCTTTCCTACAGGAAAGGGTGAAACAAAAATAATCTTCTATATCCCCATGCAATTATTAATCCTACTTAATTGTTATTTTCCCCTTACACAAATGGTCCTTTAGGATGGAAAGAAGTTTGCAAGAGCTCTTTCTCGATTCAAAATGTCAGGGTCCATACCTGTATAGTCTAGAGGTTCGTTAGTAGGAGGGTTTGGCTTTGATTGCCTCTCTGCAGTGTCAGGGTTCATACCTGTACAGTCTGGAGGTTTGTTAGTAGGAGGGTCTGGCTTTGATTGCCTCTCTGCAGTGTCAGGGTTCATACCTGTATAGTCTGGAGGTTTGTTAGTAGGAGGGTCTGGCTTTGATTGCCTCTCTACAGTGTCAGGGTTCATACCTGTATAGTCTGGAGGTTTGTTAGTAGGAGGGTCTGGCTTTGATTGCCTCTCTTCAGTGTCAGGGTTCATACCTGTACAGTCTGGAGGTTTGTTAGAAGGAGGGTCTGGCTTTGATTGCCTCTCTGTAGTGTCAGGGTTCATACCTGTACAGTCTGGAGGTTTGTTAGTAGGAGGGTCTGGCTTTGATTGCCTCTCTGTAGTGTCAGGGTTCATACCTGTATAGTCTGCAGGTTTGTTAGTAGGAGGGTCTGGCTTTGATTGCCTCTCTACAGTGTCAGGGTTCATACCTGTATAATCTGGAGGTTTGTTAGTAGGAGGGTCTGGCTTTGATTGCCTCTCTACAGTGTCAGGGTTCATACCTGTATAGTCTGGAGGTTTGTTAGTAGGAGGGTCTGGCTTTGATTGCCTCTCTTCAGTGTCAGGGTTCATACCTGTATAGTCTTGAGGTTTGTTAGTAGGAGGGTCTGGCTTTGATTGCCTCTCTGTAGTGTCATGGTTCATACCTGTATAGTCTGCAGGTTTGTTAGTAGGAGGGTCTGGCTTTGATTGCCTCTCTACAGTGTCATGGTTCATACCTGTATAGTCTGGAGGTTTGTTAGTAGGAGGGTCTGGCTTTGATTGCCTCTCTACAGTGTCAGGGTTCATACCTGTATAGTCTGGAGGTTTGTTAGTAGGAGGGTCTGGCTTTGATTGCCTCTCTGTAGTGTCAGGGTTCATACCTGTATAGTCTGCAGGTTTGTTAGTAGGAGGGTCTGGCTTTGATTGCCTCTCTGCAGTGTCAGGGTTCATACCTGTATAGTCTGGAGGTTTGTTAGTAGGAGGGTCTGGCTTTGATTGCCTCTCTTCAGTGTCAGGGTTCATACCTGTATAGTCTGGAGGTTTGTTAGTAGGAGGGTATGGCTTTGATTGCCTCTCTTCAGTGTCAGGGTTCATACCTGTATAGTCTGGAGGTTTGTTAGTAGCAGGGTCTGGCTTCGATTGCCTCTCTGCAGTGTCAGGGTTCATACCTGTATAGTCTGGAGGTTTGTTAGTAGGAGGGTCTGGCTTTGATTGCCTCTCTGCAGTGTCAGGGTTCATACCTGTATAGTCTGGAGGTTTGTTAGAAGGAGGGTCTTGCTTTGATTGCCTCTCTGCAGTGTCAGGGTTCATACCTGTACAGTCTGGAGGTTTGTTAGTAGGAGGGTCTGGCTTTGATTGCCTCTCTACAGTGTCAGGGTTCATACCTGTATAGTCTGGAGGTTTGTTAGTAGGAGGGTCTGGCTTTGATTGCCTCTCTACAGTGTCAGGGTTCATACCTGTATAGTCTGGAGGTTTGTTAGTAGGAGGGTCTGGCTTTGATTGCCTCTCTGTAGTGTCAGGGTTCATACCTGTATAGTCTGGAGGTTTGTTAGTAGGAGGGTCTGGCTTTGATTGCCTCTCTACAGTGTCAGGGTTCATACCTGTATAGTCTGGAGGTTTGTTAGTAGGAGGGTCTGGCTTTGATTGCCTCTCTGCAGTGTCAGGGTTCATACCTGTATAGTCTGGAGGTTTGTTAGTAGCAGGGTCTGGCTTTGATTGCCTCTCTGCAGTGTCAGGGTTCATACCTGTATAGTCTTGAGGTTTGTAAGTAGGAGGGTCTGGCTTTGATTGCCTCTCTACAGTGTCAGGGTTCATACCTGTATAGTCTGGAGGTTTGTTAGTAGGAGGGTCTGGCTTTGATTGCCTCTCTGCAGTGTCAGGGTTCATACCTGTATAGTCTGGAGGTTTGTTAGTAGGAGGGTCTGGCTTTGATTGCCTCTCTTCAGTGTCAGGGTTCATACCTGTATAGTCTGGAGGTTTGTTAGTAGCAGGGTCTGGCTTTGATTGCCTCTCTGCAGTGTCAGGGTTCATACCTGTATAGTCTGGAGGTTTGTTAGTAGGAGGGTCTGGCTTTGATTGCCTCTCTACAGTGTCAGGGTTCATACCTGTATAGTCTGGAGGTTTGTTAGTAGGAGGGTCTGGCTTTGATTGCCTCTCTACAGTGTCAGGGTTCATACCTGTATAGTCTGCAGGTTTGTTAGTAGGAGGGTCTGGCTTTGATTGCCTCTCTACAGTGTCAGGGTTCATACCTGTATAGTCTGGAGGTTTGTTAGTAGGAGGGTCTGGCTTTGATTGCCTCTCTGTAGTGTCAGGGTTCATACCTGTATAGTCTGCAGGTTTGTTAGTAGGTGGGTATGGCTTTGATTGCCTCTCTTCAGTGTCAGGGTTCATACCTGTATAGTCTGGAGGTTTGTTAGTAGCAGGGTCTGGCTTTGATTGCCTCTCTGCAGTGTCAGGGTTCATACCTGTATAGTCTTGAGGTTTGTTAGTAGGAGGGTCTGGCTTTGATTGCCTCTCTGCAGTGTCAGGGTTCATACCTGTATAGTCTGGAGGTTTGTTAGAAGGAGGGTCTGGCTTTGATTGCCTCTCTGCAGTGTCAGGGTTCATACCTGTACAGTCTGGAGGTTTGTTAGTAGGAGGGTCTGGCTTTGATTGCCTCTCTGTAGTGTCAGGGTTCATACCTGTATAGTCTGGAGGTTTGTTAGTAGGAGGGTCTGGCTTTGATTGCCTCTCTACAGTGTCAGGGTTCATACCTGTATAGTCTGGAGGTTTGTTAGTAGGAGGGTCTGGCTTTGATTGCCTCTCTGTAGTGTCAGGGTTCATACCTGTATAGTCTGGAGGTTTGTTAGTAGGAGGGTCTGGCTTTGATTGCCTCTCTTCAGTGTCAGGGTTCATACCTGTATAGTCTGGAGGTTTGTTAGTGGGAGGGTCTGGCTTTGATTGCCTCTCTGTAGTGTCAGGGTTCATACCTGTATAGTCTGGAGGTTTGTTAGTAGGAGGGTCTGGCTTTGATTGCCTCTCTGTAGTGTCAGGGTTCATACCTGTATAGTCTGCAGGTTTGTTAGTAGGAGGGTCTGGCTTTGATTGCCTCTCTTCAGTGCCAGGGTTCATACCTGTATAGTCTGGAGGTTTGTTAGTAGGAGGGTCTGGCTTTGATTGCCTCTCTGTATTGTCAGGGTTCATACCTGTATAGTCTGGAGGTTTGTTAGTAGGAGGGTCTGGCTTTGATTGCCTCTCTACAGTGTCAGGGTTCATACCTGTATAGTCTGGAGGTTTGTTAGTAGGAGGGTCTGGCTTTGATTGCCTCTCTTCAGTGTCAGGGTTCATACCTGTACAGTCTGGAGGTTTGTTAGTAGGAGGGTCTGGCTTTGATTGCCTCTCTACAGTGTCAGGGTTCATACCTGTACAGTCTGGAGGTTTGTTAGTAGGAGGGTCTGGCTTTGATTGCCTTTCTACAGTGTCAGGGTTCATACCTGTATAGTCTGGAGGTTTGTTAGTAGGAGGGTCTGGCTTTGATTGCCTCTCTGCAGTGTCAGGGTTCATACCTGTACAGTCTGGAGGTTTGTTAGTAGGAGGGTCTGGCTTTGATTGCCTCTCTACAGTGTCAGGGTTCATACCTGTATAGTCTGGAGGTTTGTTAGTAGGAGGGTCTGGCTTTAATTGCCTCTCTACAGTGTCAGGGTTCATACCTGTATAGTCTGGAGGTTTGTTAGTAGGAGGGTCTGGCTTTGATTGCCTCTCTACAGTGTCAGGGTTCATACCTGTATAGTCTGGAGGTTTGTTAGTAGGAGGGTCTGGCTTTGATTGCCTTTCTACAGTGTCAGGGTTCATACCTGTATAATCTGGAGGTTTGTTAGTAGGAGGGTCTGGCTTTGATTGCCTCTCTTCAGTGTCAGGGTTCATACCTGTATAGTCTGGAGGTTTGTTAGTAGGAGGGTCTGGCTTTGATTGCCTTTCTACAGTGTCAGGGTTCATACCTGTATAATCTGGAGGTTTGTTAGTAGGAGGGTCTGGCTTTGATTGCCTCTCTGTAGTGTCAGGGTTCATACCTGTATAGTCTGGAGGTTTGTTAGTAGGAGGGTCTGGCTTTGATTGCCTCTCTTCAGTGCCAGGGTTCATACCTGTATAATCTTGAGGTTTGTTAGTAGGAGGGTCTGGCTTTGATTGCCTCTCTACAGTGTCAGGGTTAATACCTGTATAATCTGGAGGTTTGTTAGTAGGAGGGTCTGGCTTTGATTGCCTCTCTACAGTGTCAGGGTTCATACCTGTATAGTCTGGAGGTTTGTTAGTAGGAGGGTCTGGCTTTGATTGCCTTTCTACAGTGTCAGGGTTCATACCTGTATAGTCTGGAGGTTTGTTAGAAGGAGGGTCTGGCTTTGATTGCCTCTCTGTAGTGTCAGGGTTCATACCTGTACAGTCCGGAGGTTTGTTAGTAGCAGGGTATGGCTTTGATTGCCTCTCTTCAGTGTCAGGGTTCATACCTGTATAGTCTGCAGGTTTGTTAGTAGGAGGGTCTGGCTTTGATTGCCTTTCTACAGTGTCAGGGTTCATACCTGTATAGTCTGGAGGTTTGTTAGTAGGAGGGTCTGGCTTTGATTGCCTCTCTGCATAGTCTCTTTCTCCTGCACTAGTCTTGCTTCAACACCCTTGAGGAGGTCTCTCTCTGTCCGTAGATTATCGCGGGCCACTTCAGCTCGAGTCAACCTCTCAGTGGCTGCCATTAGGTCCTTGGAGAAATATATGGGATCAAACCATCATTGGTTATTACCAGATATATGGAACTATAAAGTCATGGAGAGTCACTCTTGCTCACTCGAAACAGGCTTTGATTGCAGAATAAAATGGGTTTGAATCCCACCATGGTGATTGTGCATGCTTTAATCACCATAATTGCTTCTCCTCAACCAGATATACAAAATATAAATTTTGTAAAGCCTTTAGTGCTCCCTTAGCAGCCTTAGTTTGAAGGCTAGGTGAGTTCTGTTCTAGGAGTGAATAGCATATGCATATCGAGCAGCAAAAAAACATGGCTTCCATTTAACCATAACTTCTTCTCTTCATCCAGGTATACAAATTGTGACAGTATTTGGTGAAGATGCTTGTTTGCCCCAAAGAAAGTTTGGTGTGTCTAGTGTGCTGATCTAGATAAAAGTCTTGCAAAATGAGACCAGTGCCCAATTTCATGGCTCTGCTTACTGAGGAATTCTGCACTCACAGCCCATAGAATCAAACGCTTTACTGAGCGCTGTAAGCGCAGAATTCTGTGGTAAGCAGCGCCATGAAACTGGGCCCGATAATCGTGATTACATCACACATAAGGGTTCTGGGCCCAAATTCATAGAGCTGCTTCAGCAGAAAATATTGCGTAACAATTGTCTGCTAAGCAGAAATGAGCAGGATACCAGTCACAAATTGTACATGTAACATGCTAGTTTGGCTGGTAAACTTATTCTCGTATTCTATGAAATTGGGCCCTTGGCACCATTTCAAATAACATAAAATATTACTTAGCAAATTCATCCTCCAAGCACAAATGAGCGGATGACCAGTAGCATACAATATACACAGAATAGCAAAATGGCTGGTATCCGTTTTCTGCTAAGTGCAGCTTTCTGTGCTAAGCCAACATGTTGGACAGCTCTATCAAATGGGACATAAACTTTGGCTTAGCTTGAGTGATTTCTTAGTGGACTTTACCTGCGTCAACGAGTTGAGCTTCTGTTGGTTTCTCGTCAGCTCAGCAGTGTATTTTTGACTCTTATCTCTGTGGGAAGCGATCTCCTTCTTGTAACCATCAATATTGGACTGTAGGATCTTGTACCGCTCACCAGCAAAATCCAGCTACAGGCAACAAGACACACAGCTCTTAAAGGCACTGAACACGTTTGGTAATTGTCAAAGACCAGTGTTCTCACTTGGTGTATCCCAACATATGCATAAAATAACAAGCCTGTGAAAATTTGGGCTCAATTGGTCATCGAAGTTGCAAGAAAACGATGAAAGAAAAAACACCCTTGTTGTAAAAATTTCTGTGCTTTCAGATAGGAATAAAATGCTTCTTGCAACTTCGATGACCAATTGAGCCCAAATTTTCACAGGCTTGTTATTTTATGCATATGTTGGGATACACCAAGTGAGAACACTGGTCTTTGACAATTTCCAAACGTGTGCAGTGCCTTTAATTGAAATGCCATTTACCTGTAAGAAACTACTGTCATTTTTGAAGAATGAATTTTCAGGCCAAATTTATTTTAAATTTACTGGTAATGAAACAACCGATGCCTCAAAAAGAAACCTCATCACTTTAGCTCTAAGCTTAAAGGCATGTTTATACAGGCTGAATGTCTTTCTTTTTATTACAGGGATTGCTCTTTTACATAGTGACTTTGTTCGCTTTTGGGCAATCCCTAGGCTGCCGTTTATTTTGTATTTCTACATATTCCTGTGTTTTTCACAATTCTTGGTCTTCTGTATATTGTATTGTAATTTGTTTTGAAAGCCTGAATGAATAAATAAATAAATAAAGCAGAGGTTAACCAGGGTTAACCCCAGGAACCAGGGTTAACCCAGGGTTAACCCCTAGTTGTGCTTACCAGCTTTATAAGAGCCCTGGTAAATTTTCAATTTCACAGGGTAGCAAAGCAAAGCAAGAGATGGGGTTTTCATTTGTTCTCAACAAGCTGGAACAAAAATGCTCTGCACTTGATTGGTAAGGTCAAACACCAAGTTGTGACCTTTGACATTGATCATTACCTGTGAGGTCAGCTGGGCATTCTGCACTCTGAAGTCCGACACATCTTTGCGCATTGTCTCCAGCTGCTCGTTGAGCAGCCTCTCATTCTCCGCCTTCTCCTTTTTGTAAGTCTCCAACTCTCCCTGAAGCGTCTTCAGAGCTTCCCGGGCTGTGTCCCCAGTATCTGCCGTAGGGGTCTGGGACTGACTTGGAGTTTGTGGGTCTGGGGTTGCTGCCGTTGTTGCAGGTGCTCTGTTCGGAGATTGCAACGGGCTGGCTGACATCATCAGGGATGCCTTATATGTGAAGGAAGAGGATTCATTCTTTACATAAAACCAATTTGATCAGCAATTCAATGATAAATATAAATTGTTCAGACTACTTAAATTGTATTCAGCATAAGTCCACAAATACAGACTATGGAAGATAGAACAATAAGAAGATAAAAACGGTTTAATGTCAAATCAGCAAGTAATCAAAATGTGCCTGGGAATAATATGACAAAAAGCATAACAAGTGGGGGATTTGTGCCACTCTGCTGTAGTAGCACCCTGTTCATATCCCTCTGTCTGACAATGGCCTCCACCAAGTCTGTTTGTCAAATGGCTTCGTCTGAGTTATACCACTTACCGGTGGGGGTGTTGTGCCACTTTGCTGTAGTAACACCTTGTACATATCCCTCTGTCGAACAATGGCCTCTACCATGTCTGTTTGTCAATTGGCTTCGTCTGAGTTATACCACTTACCGGTGGGGGTGTTGTGCCACTCTGCTGTAGTAACACCTTGTACATATCCCTCTGTCGGACAATGGCCTCTACCATGTCTGTTTGTCAAATGGCTTCGTCTGAGTTATACCACTTACCGGTGGGGGTGTTGTGCCACTCTGCTGTAGTAGCACCCTGTACATATACCTCTGTCTGACAATGGCCTCTACCATGTCTGTTTGTCAAATGACCTCCTTGGATTGTACCACTTATTGCTGGGGGTGTTGTGCCACTCAGCTGTAGTAGCACCTTGTACATATCCCTCTGTCGGACAATGGTCTCTACCATGTCTGTTCGTCAAATGACTGTATCTGAGTTATACCACTTACCGGTGGGGGTGTTGTGCCACTCTGCTGTAGTAACACCTTGTACATATCCCTCTGTCGGACAATGGTCTCTACCATGTCTGTTTGTCTGGCCCTGGCATATCTCATCTCCTCAATGTCTTGCAGTGCGCTATCCAGTTGCTGTTGTAACTCTGTTGTTCTAGTTATGAAGGGAAACAGAAAAGTTTCTCCGTCAACCCAAAAGATGCTACTGAGTGATTTGGGGTATAAAAATTACATTATCGAGGCATAAATGATCCCCAAAAAGCACAGAAAATACAAAAGAGGAGGCTTCTTTGCAAACCTCCTCCACATCTTTGCCGCCCTTTTGTTCTCGGTCACTTTTATCTCGTATAATACATTTTCATCGTAATTTACCATAAATATTTGTAGTATTGTATTACTCCAACTATAAGTGCTTTGATGTGAAAATAAAGTGAATTAACTGATTGATACGTGGCGTGTGTTGGCCGAGCGGTTTAGTGCATCGGACCCCAATTTCTGGTTGTCGAGTCATCAGGGTGTGGGTTCGAATCCCGGTCATGACACTTGTGTTCTTGAGCAAGACATTTAACTACAATTGCTTCTCTTCACCTAGGGGTATAAATGGGTACATGTGAGGGCAGAGATTGTTATTGTGATTGATTTAGCTTGGCAGCACAGGCTGTATACTCCCCAGGGAGCCGAGATGGTTTAAGGAATGAAATATATGGCCCAGAAACGTAGCTCCGCATACTTTGCATGAAAACATATGGTCTGTCTGTTCAAGTGCCTTGAGTACCTTATTGGTAGATACGTGCGCTATATAAGACTATATTATTATTATTATTATAATCATTCACATCTTGTGAACACAGCAGAAGCAGGTGTGTGAAGTGACTAACCAACCGGAGAGGGTAATCAAGGTGGCTATGAGGCCATTCTTTCCAATCATGCACACCGCCATTTTGGGCAATCTTGAGATTTTATAATTATGATTTAGTTAATTTCTGACACCTAGTATCGATTCTCTCGTGTCCGCAGCTGACAAAGAGGGTGTTTCTCTTGTGCAAAAGAGGGCGTGAAAATCAGACAGTTGAGCTCTGCATTCTTGGCCAAGTTCGCTCAAGGACGATCGTCGACGATAGTTTGACTACGCTAGTTGACTATTTGGAACAAGCCGACTGGGCATGGTTGCATCGCTGGTTATCAATAGCCGTTTTTATAGCACAGTGCAGAGTGGACCAGTTATAAGAAAAAAATACCGTATGTTGAGACTTCGGTCGTGTTGACATGACCTGACAAGAGTTGTTTGCACTACAACTTCTGTGCGCATGCCCTACGTATGTCACTAAACAACCACAAGTTAACCATTGATCATTGCGCGAACTTAACCCTTGTAGATTCTGTTTCTAAAGTAGTTTTTTTCTAAAATTTTTTTTAATGAGATATCGCCCAACTCACAAGGCCGGACGGCCACTTTAAGGTGAGGGCTACACTTTCCTGTCCCCAGGGGCCAGTGCCACCTACTCCTGGGGCTGAAACAGGGTTGCCCCCTTTACAGTCCATAAGGATGTAGGCATGGGTATCATCCACTAGGAGCCTGGCTGGTAGAGCAGAATGCACTACCTTCCCAACTTTTTACGAAGCAATTATGGTTAAGTGCCTTGCTCAAGGGCACAAGTGTCACGACCCGGATTCGAACCCAAACTCTGCTGCTGACAACACCAGAGCTTGGGTCGGGTGAACTAGACCACTCGGCCACGACACGCCACAAGACTTACTTGCTCTCGATGGTGAGTTGCTCTTCCCGTTCTGTCTTCTCGCTCAGCTCACGCAATGAGGCAATGAGCTTCTCATTCTGCATTTGCAGTTCCTCAATACTCCTACAGGTCACAAAGATATCAGGTGTCAAAAGTAATTCGGTTTCAGTGCAAAGTCCCCTTTTTGGCGTAAGTTAAACAGAAATTAAAATCAACATGAACAGGGTTTACAATTGCAGACATGCAAACTTTGCAAATGCTAAAAAACAGGAGAGGAAGTGGCAACATACACAAAACACTTTTTTACAGTATTCTTCAGTTTTTTATGGAAAATATTTGTGACGCTTCGTGCCAAAACCAGACTCTACCTTCCAAAAACTCAAAACTGGATGTACTCATCAAACAGACGAGAATAGACTGTGCAAGTCACGCGCATATCGAAAACGAGAAACAAACTCGAGCGAAGACTATATTTTCCTATTAAATCAAATCTTCTTTTTAAGTTATATTTACACAAAATTCTTGAAAATAGAAATACCCATAGCAAGTTGTTATAAATAAATGTTCAATGTTTGTAGAATACAAATAATTGTTCCAATTAACATTGAAACAAAGATAAAACTTGGGACGAGGATGCTTATCATTAAAAAAACCATTTGCCAATCACAGCCAAATATGTGCGTTTATTACATAGGTTTAATGACAACATGACTGTCAGTTGGGAAAAATTCTTAATTCTTTACAAGTAACCAGAAACTGAGGTCAAGTCTTATTCTCAGGTTTTCTTCGTTACTTTGTTGAATTGTATTTACTTTCATATCGTTAATCATTAGTACTACATTTCCAAAAACATTTCCAAAAACAAACTACGTTAAACTAAAATAATTGAAGAAAACAAAATCCCATAAAACTCCATATGGTTGGGACCACAATGGTTCTGGAAGTTTGAATAGCTAGCAGATGTGTGATGAAACAATGCAAATCCATTGTGAATATGTGCACGCACTATCTAGTCTTCTTGATCATTTATGAAACACTAATTTGCTTAAAGGCCCTGTACACTATTAGTAAGATCGAAAAACACAATGTTCACAGATTCACACATAACTTACATGATTTAAAGTAAGTAATGGTAGAAAGGGTTCCTTTAAAATATTTCTGCCTAAAATGCTATCGTTTCTGAGAAATGAGTAAAACAATAGTTTTTATCACGCGCGATAATTTAAAAAAACAGAAAACACATAAGGTCTCTTTTCACTATTTTCTCGTGACCTCGATGACCAATTAAGCTCAAACTTTCACAGGTTTGTTAGTTCATGCATATGTTGAATCACAACAATTGTGGACACTGATTTTGAGCTGTTACCAAAAGTGTACAATACCTTTAAACATATTTTTCTGCTATAGAATAAACAAAAACATTCGCTATTAGGTCAACAGCTTTATATTGAAGACAAGATCTTCACTATTTACAACAGCAAGTCGCTTGAAGGACACAATCGTCCCAGAAACCCCCTGCCCCGCCCCTCTATACCAAATGTCTCATAGATCCAGTCTTACTGACCTGAACGAGACAAGATCTTCACTATTTACAACAGCAAGTCGCTTGAAGGACACCATCGTCCAAGAAACCCCCTGCCCCGCCCCTCTATACCAAATGTCTCGTAGATCCAGTTTTACTGACCTGAACGTGACAAGATGTTCACTGATGACATTGGACGAGCTAGACACATCAGATGATGACACGTAAGTTTCAGCTCTGACAGGGCCGCCTCTTGCCTCATGAATCTCCTTCAACAACACACGTACCTATAGTAATAATATTATTATTGTAATTGTTATTATATATTTCTGGTAATGAAACCAAGGATGCCTCATAAGTGAATTTAATCACTGTAGCTGGCAAGACTGAGGAAACCTGTAAACAAGGGTTCTTGCTATGTGAACCAGAAACACCGGGGTTAACCTCCTACTATTCCACGATAAGTGTTCTGGGTTGTTTTACGTGCAATACCAATCCTAGTACACGGGACCTACGGCTTAATGTCCCATCCAAAGGACAAAGCAATTATGGCAAAGTATCTTGCTCAAGGATACAAGTGTCATGACCGAGACTCGAACCCACACTCTGCTGATCACAAACACCAGAGCTTGAGTTCGGTGCTCTTAACCACTCGGCCACGACACACCACAAAATATTTCAAAGATCCACAAAAATGAATGAATGGCACATATGTAGATATGTAAAAGAACAGGCAAAATGAGCACAAGTACAATAAACAAACCAACAAACCCAGTAAGTATTTTTCCTGTATTCGGTAGAAACATTCTCCAAGAATATGATTACCAGTTGCTGTATCACATGGTTCGGGGTAAGCTTTTGCACGACTCAAACCTCTTCCTTGGTAAAAGACGGTGAACACCCATACAACAATTCTGAATGAATGTGTATGGCACAATGGCACCAGGGTTTTTCAATCTGGAGGTTGCTATACAAAAGCTTGCCCAAAACCATGTGACATAGGAATTGCCTCTATAGTATGAGGAATTTAAAGTTAAGCGGTAACTTGTGACTAAGCAAGTCAATGTACCACACATTATTCAAATCTAGCTCGCAAATAGCTTATTGCTCAAAGCTACAATTCCGCAACACTGTCTTATTGTTCACTTTTAAGGTTTACTAATTTTTTCAGTAATAATACCGAGTTCTTATATAGCGCTTTATCACACCCGATGGGCGTATCAAAGCGCTTAGTATTTTTTCCTGCAAGGTATGCAAAGCTACGTGTTGATGTATGAGATCTATTCCTTTACAGCACCATGTAATGGTTTACAAGGTGCTGTGGTGCAATATGCAGCCAATCAAACCAGGAACACCGGGGCAAACCCCTTCTCTTTACAATAAGTGCATTGTTTTTTTAACGTGCATTACACAACACACGGGACCTACGGCTTTATGTACCATCCGAAGGACGCAGCAATAATGCTTAAGTGTCTTGCTTAAGGACACAAGTATCACAACCAGGACTCGAACCCACACTCTGCTGATCAGAAACACTAGAGCTTGAGTCCGGTGTTCTTATCCGCTCAGTAGACTCGAGCCTTGATAGAGCTTCTAAAGTTTTACCTGTTGTCCTAGATCAGTGCACTGCTGTT
The DNA here is from genome assembly GCA_021014325.1 of Plazaster borealis. Taxonomy (NCBI): domain Eukaryota; kingdom Metazoa; phylum Echinodermata; class Asteroidea; order Forcipulatida; family Labidiasteridae; genus Plazaster; species Plazaster borealis. The sequence continues at coordinate 11,699,751 of CM037464.1, read as the reverse complement.
TCAGGCGGACAATTTCCCTGACGGACATTTTGGCTCGACGGTCTGCTTCATCAGCAGCAATACTTAATTGCTCACATTCCTGTGTTAACAAAAAAATATTTAGAGGACTTGAAGCTTTGCATTGGCGTGGAATTTAAGTGGAAAGTAGTTCTGGTTGACAGTATGTAATATTTTTCTTCTGGAACAAAAGGTGGTTCTGAGAAAACCCAGTTGTTAGAGCAAGTTTGCATTTTAGTACATATGCAAAACTTGGATCCCTAAATCTAGAATAGAACTGCCAATATATGCATCTTGCAATCGGGGAGATTTTGTACAACAATCAAGGAGATAGTTAGAATTGCATTCAACGTAACAGGGAAAAGGTTTTCATATGATCAGGAAGACTTTCAAATTTGTTCATCAGAACATAGAAAGATTGATTTATTTTCAGGGAACTTTTTAATTTCATTTGCACCTTTCTGAAAAGATTTGAAGAACAGCGTCTGCCGTCATCTGTGATACTTTTTTCGACAGTTTCTGCCAGTGATATCATATAAGAAAAACTATGTTTACTGGACGTTTATCCATTAGAAACGGATTCCCTGTTAGATCTGTTTGACCTTGATGTATACTTACTATGAGGTTGGAGTCCATGCGTGTTGATAGTTGATGTGTAGTCTGTAACGCTTTCTCATAATCTTCTCTCTGTTTCTGCATCACCGGAGCCTTCTCTTCCACCTCCTGCATACACACAATGAGAAGATAAACAAGAAATCTAATGCAATCTAGTAAGGTCTGTGGTGACACCATGTACATGAGTAGGATGTGAAACTTTGCATGGTGGAGAGACAATCTAGTAAGGTTTGCTGTAAAACCATGTACATGAGAAGGGTTCGAAACTTGCATGGTGGAGATACAATCTAGTAAGGTTTGCAGTAACACCATGTACATGAGTAGGAATTGAAACTTGCATGGTGGAGAGACAATCTAGTAAGGTTTGCTGTAAAACCATGTACATGAGAAGGGTTCGAAACTTGCATGGTGGAGATACAATCTAGTAAGGTTTGCAGTAACACCATGTACAGTGTACATGAGTAGGATTTGAAACTTGCATGGTGGAGATACAATCTAGTAAGGTTTGCAGTAACACCATGTACATGAGTAGGGTTCAAAACTTGCATAGTGGAGATACAATCTAGTAAGGTTTGCTGTAAAACCATGTACATGAGTAGGATTTCAAACTTTGCATGGTGGAGACACAATCTAGTAAGGTTTGCAGTAACACCATGTACATGAGTAGGATTTGAAACTTTGCATGGTGGAGATACAATATAGTAAGGTTTGCAGTAACACCATGTACATGAGAAGGGTTCGAAACTTGCATGGTGGAGATACAATCTAGTAAGGTTTGCAGTAACACCATGTACATGAGTAGGATTTGAAACTTTGCATGGTGGAGATACAATCTAGTAAGGTTTGCAGTAACACCATGTACATGAGTAGGGTTCAAAACTTGCATAGTGGAGATACAATCTAGTAAGGTTTGCTGTAAAACCATGTACATGAGTAGGATTTCAAACTTTGCATGGTGGAGACACAATCTAGTAAGGTTTGCAGTAACACCATGTACATGAGTAGGATTTGAAACTTTGCATGGTGGAGATACAATCTAGTAAGGTTTGCAGTAACACCATGTACATGAGTAGGATTTTAAACTTTGCATGGCGGAGATACAATCTAGTAAGGTTTGCAGTAACACCATGTATATGAGTAGGATTTGAAACTTGCATGGTGGAGATACAATCTAGTAAGGTTTGCGGCTTCACTCCCACGGCAAAACTCTGTATCTTCATCCCCTAATGATAAAGTATAGAGCACGCTAGGAACAGTGCTGGTGAGTAGCACACCCGCGGGATTGAGGTGATGGATACTTATGGAATGGCAGCGCTGATGAGAGGCATTACGTCATAAATATTCACACCGATCGAGTGCGTTTCGGCCAATCGAAAATCAGCCAATCAGCCTGTGTCAAGAAACGTTTTTGTAACTGGCTGGGATTGTAAAACATTTTTATTTGTTTTTGTTTGAATTTTTGTTAATTTAAGGTAATGCCATCTGCATAAAATTCACATACGCATTATACCACAAAATACTAAACTGTAGAGATGGAGAAGTGGGTGATTAGGGGTGATTATAAATTTGCAGCGTTAATTTTAACACTTGGTGACAAGTTTCCCCAAGGACGTGATATCGTCCAGCGCTATTGGAGACTTTAAGGTCATGGCAGAGACTTTCTTCATATCACGTGATGCCACTGTTCTTGGAAATGGGTGAATGCTTCGTCCAAAGAATGATTAGTGGTTGCAATATTTCTTTAGTTTTGTTGATGTACTATGAGTTTAAAGATATCATAAGAAAAATTCAAAAAGATCATTAACACCCGGTTCAGAAAGCAGCTCTAGAGTCGTGCCAAACCAAATAATTGAATTAAGTACATGAAAAGTTTGACATCTGAAACAGTTAGGAGCGACTGGAGGTGCTGAAGTTGAAAGATCGACTGTTGCAGTCGTTCGGCACGATTCTGAAGTGTCTTGGTTTCATACGTTGATCTTGTCATGAGCCGAACCTAATGTAAATGTTGTTAAGTTCGCCTGTCTGAAACCAACATTTATTTGGGTGGACCTAGAGTTGCTCCTAATCTATTCAGTTCGGCACGACTCTGCAGCGCCTGTCTGAACCGGGTGTAAATTACACACACTACTTTTGATGGTTTTAAGACTCCCTAATCGATTCTGTAACCTTCTTAATCGTTGATAGTTGGGTGTTCCAGCAGGATTGTGTCTGTACTTACCACCAGGATCTGGTCCATGTAACAGTTGAGTCTTTGGTTCTCAGCCTTCTCTACTTCTAACTCATCTGAACATTTGACATACTCACTGTACATCTGTGCATAATGACAGGAAAACACAGCTTAAAAGCAACACCAAAACAATTTCATTAGAGGGATCAGAGTCTTTAGAAGATGAATACGAGTGTTATCAATGTATATTTCTGGTAATGAAACCAAGAATGCCTCATAAGTAAACTTAATCACTGTAGCTCGCAAGCCTGAGGAAACCTGTAAACAAGGGTGCTTGCTATGTGAACCAGAAACACCGGGCTTTTAACCCCTACTCTTCCACGATAAGTGTTCTGGATTCTTTTACAAGCACTACCAATCCTAGTACACAGGACCAACGGCTTAATGTCCCATCCGAAGGGCAGAGCAATTATGGTAAAGTATCTCGCTCAAGTGCCACAACCAGGACCCACACCGGCACTCTGCTGATCAGCAACACCAGAGCTTGGGTCCCGTGCTCTTAATCGCTAGGCCACGACACGGCACGGGTGCAATCACTTATGTCAATACCACGTTTTGTTCACTCCACAAATATAAATTGAACTAGTTCAGGCATGATACTTGGCCCTTGGGGAAAAAAGTAGGAATGTACTGAAAGGGCTGACCTACATATGTACATATGATTAGGCTTTTATAGACTTTTCAGGCTATTTAGTAACAACTTTACTGTTTTTTCTAAAGGCAAAACAAATCAGAAATTGATCAATCCATTTCGGGTCATTTGCTGGCGTCCTGTAACAGTGGCATGCGAGCGGATAAGAACACCAGGCTCAAGCTCTGGTGTTTCTGATCAGCAGAGTGTGGGTTCGAGCCCTGGTCGTGACACTTGTGGCATTAAGCAAGACACTTAACCACTATTGCTGCGTCCTTTGCGATGGGACTTAAAGTCATAGGTCCTGTGTGATGAACCCAGTGCACTTATTTTAAAGAGAAGGGGTTCGCCCCAGTGTTCCTGGTTTGATTGGCAGCATATTGCGCCACAGCACCTTGTAAACCATTACATGGTGCTAAAAAGGAATACGTCTCATACTTCAAAACGTAGCTCCTCATACCTTGCAGGAAAAAATACTGAGCGCTTTGAAATGCCCCCAGGGGTGTGATAAAGCGCTTAATCTTCAAGCAGGCTTGGATCCTCGATTCTGATTGGTCAATCCATAGCAACAAGGAGTGTGATATAAACTTATATCGCACGGCCCATATCACACCCTGCGTCTTGTGTGTTCTAACAGCGCATATTGTGCTTTTATAAGCTATACGCAAAACGTACGGCTTATAAGAAGTTAATGTAAATTCAAAAGTGGTGCGTTTGCGTCCAATGCTGATGGTCACATGCGTTGCCTGCACACTCCTCAAGTTTGCTTGAAGATAAATTCGTTATCACACGAGCACTCGTGGGATACAGACAAATTATATTATCTTCCAGCAGGCCTGAATAATCGATTCTGATTGGTCGATCCATAGCAACAAGGAGTGTGATATAAACTTATATTGCACGGCTTATATCACACCCTGCGTATTGCGTGTTCTAACTGCGCATCAAGTTTGCTTGAAGATAAATACGTTATCACACGCGCGCTCATGGAATACGAAAAAAATATAGCGCTTCTGCGTCCCATATCCAACTCGGCCTTCGGCCTGGTTGGATATGGGACGCAGAAGCGCTATACTTTCAGCTGATCTGGATATGGGATGCAGACATGCTATACTTTTCCGTATTATGTGATAACTGATAATATAACAACCCATTATTATTATTATTATTATTATAAGACCATGTCCAAAGTGTTTGTGGTTCACTGTACAAAGCTGTACACCACAGTGAGGCTTGGTTGCAAAAGAGTCTGGTGCCACTTCACTTCATGTAATAAGACGCCTGTTTATGGTTTAGGGTGCAAGACTGTATATAATACCTGAGTGAGAGTCAGTCCAGACTTGAGGAAGCTACTTGCAGCAGCTGCTGTTGGTGATAGACTATTCAACTCATCATCGGAGAGTTTGAGGGCGATGCCTTTCTTCCTGGCAGCATTGAGCAGGTCATTGGCATCATCAAGCTCCTTCTCTAACTTGGCTATCTTGTCAGCTGAGAGTTAAAGGCAAAGTATATGTTAGGGTTTTGGAAACGTTGGATTGTTTTAATTCTATACATAAATGTAGATATACAATAAAACTAGGGTTTGCCATTCACTTTTTCAGCGACTAGCCTAGCAGGACCAGTTAGCTTGTCATTTCACTGGTCCACCAGCTTTTTCAATGGTTTGTAATTGGAGTTTCTTTTCAACATGTACTAGCATGGGACTATGTGATTTGTAAGCAATATGAACAATCCGTGGTTTTCGTGTAGCAGTGGCAAACAATCAACTAGCCAACCGGACTCGTTGGACAGAATTCTGACTGGTCCCTGGCTGTTTTAACTGGCATTTAGCCAGCAGACCGCTGTTAAGGGAGAATGCTGAAAACTAACCTATGAAAATTGCATTTCAATAGGTGGTCGCGTTTTAGAGATATCGCCAAAAAATTTGGAGCGGTTATGTCCACGCAGGAAGAATAATCCGCAATAAGAATACACAATCTGAGAAAACTATCTGACAGTAACGTTTCTGAGATTCAAATTTTGGGGATTACTTCGAAGTGAGAGTTGGCCTAACATCACAAGGCCGGACGACCACATCAAGGTGAGGGCTACACTTAACTGATTTGGGCCGACGGCCAAAATCAACTGCCACCAGGTGGCACAATGCCACCTACTCCTGGGGCTGAAACAGAGTTACCCCCTTCACAGTCCGTAAGGTTGTAGGCATGGGTATCATCCACTAGGAGCCTGGCTGGTAGAGCACAATGTAATACCTTCCCAACTTGCTTGAGGGCACAAGGGTCATGACTGGGGTTTGAACCCACACTCTGCTGCTGACAACACCAGAGCTTGGGTCCGGTGAACTAGACGGCTCGGCCACGACACGCCATGAATATATCTAAACTTTGAACGTTTTCCTCCCCCCACCTCCATTGTGGATTTCTGACGGAATAGTGACTTACTCGTCTCTGTTTCTTTGGCGGAGTAGTCAGCATCCATCTGTTGGAGTTGTGTCTTCAGCTGCTCTTGTGAGTCCGAGGCTTGACCAAGTAGTTTCTGGAGTTCCTCGACGGCCGTGATCAACTCACGTACCTTCTCTTGAGCTTCTGATGCAGCTTTCTACACATACATGAATGCAACAATAATCGTAATTTAGGATTTAAACAGTTGGCCTAAGGGACTGTACACTTTTGTACGGGGATGTTTTGGTTCATTTCATTCCTGACTTTTTCAGAGCGAAATTTGAAACATGACGTCATGAGATTTCAACAACTAATGGATCTTTATATTCCAAAGCGGAATATTTCGTCAGTCAAAATGTCAAATTCAATGCTGTTTTGATTGAATATCATTGAGTCAGGAATGAACCAAAACATCCCATAACAAGAATGTACAGACCCATTTTTCTCAAAATGATGTCATCGGATGTTTTGGATGTTGACAAATATTACCACGGAAGGTTATTGAATACAATGGCAATTTACTCCAATTTAACGTGAGGTTAGAGAATTGTAATTTTGTAATCTATTGGGAAACGAGTACATCACAAAATTTAATTTGACAGTTCCCTTGCTCAAAAACCTACCTCATACAGACCAGCCAGCTTACTCTGGGCATGAAGCTCGCCAGCGAACTGTTCTTCACTCTTAGCATACGCTTCATTGCTCTACAACCAAGATCAAGAATTGAACATGACTTATACATTTGGTAATTTAAAAGAAAGGCTATTTTACATATTTTGCAAAGTTTACCACCCAAATCAAATTTCCCTCGGAAAATAACCACATGTTAGCTGCAAAAATCAAATAAAAATAAGACTGCATGTGGGCTCAAATTTGTAATACATTATACCAGTTCTCGAATTTTGGGGGGAAATCCACACGAGCCAGGGCTTGTACATGTAGGATTTCTTTTTATTTAAAGGGTCCGTATACGTTTGGTAATGACTCTGAAAATTAATGGCAATACAACCTTACTTGGTAAGAAGTACAGCAGCTTTGGATAGTATAATGCACTTTGAGAAACTTTTCATTTCGAAGTACAGCGGTTATGGAAAAAGATATCACTTTTCATCCGCAAAAAAATTGAATCTGAGAAGCGTTAATGACAGGAACACCCAGCAGGGTGGATATGTGCGCATTACAAGTCTTGTTATTATTATTATTTATTAGTAACGTTTCTCAGATTGTGTTTTCCAATTGCAGATTATTCTTCCTGCGTGGACATAACCGCTCCAGATTTTCGGCAATATCTCAAAAATGCTACCAGCTTTTGAGATGAAATTTTCACAGGTTAGTTTTATGGCATATATCTACAACTATGTAGGAGTGAAACATACAGTGGGTTCCAATTACCAAACTTAAACAGTTTTTATTTTAAAAAGCACTACTTTAAGTTTACACTCCATCAAGGAATCTTCGATCAAGTTCCATGCTTCTCCTCATTGAACCCAAGTCTCGACACTCATGGGGTGACAGGTCTTTTTCTTCAGCTGCACCACGCATCTGGAACTCTATACCACTTAATCTTAGATCTTGTCTTTGTACCACAAAATTCAAATCTCTTCTCAAAACTTATCTTATGTCACAGGTTTTCAAGGACTAATTTTGTTGTGTCTGTTTTTCTTTGTTTTGTTTTGTTTTGTTTTTGGTTTTTACGGCGCCTTGAACACCCAGCAGGGTGGATATGTGCGCATTACAAGTCTTATTATTATTATTGGGGGTTTCGGCTATCCGCCGAAACCACCTTTGTTTTCGTACTGATTTTTCTTTTTTTTCTTATACTTCTTTCCGAAAAGTCTCATAGCCTTTACACGTGACATTTTGTTACCGTTCGATCTCAGGAATTACAGTGTTTAAAAGACACAAACAATACATCAAATGAAAGCCTGTGCTCTAACTTAGACGGAGCAGCAGTTGCTTTGAGAGATTTTTATTCCTTTCATGGCGATATTACCGATTTAAAAACGCCCGTAAATGTATCCAATCGCCGTGTCTGTGTACATGACACGTATTACTCACTGGAAACTGGATACGTCCGTACCTACACAGACAGCCGTGCCACATGCACGGCATCGTTCCGACCTTTCGACCTTCCATTCATGCATGGTTTATCTAACAATGGGGCGAGCTAAGGATGATGACGTCACCAGTTCGATCACCTCTTCTGCCCTCCACAGAGAGGGCGCTAGATAGAATATTGGTCTGCACGAACTATTAATATGGAACCGTTTAAATCTAAGGGCTATGAAGATAAGTAAAGATAATTAAATACAGAAGCGTCAAAGGGATAGTTATTGGTTTTGGTCCATCATAAAAGCGATAGGTTCCATTTTCGTTAACTCTTTCACGTCTGGTGGACAATCGATCGCCATCATCGGGACTATTAACAAACTACATAACGTCACCAAGACATTATTCAATTCTTAATAGTTCGCCTTGTTTAAGCCGAAACCCCAGTATTTGTTCGTAACAAATTCAGTTCTAGTTATTAATATTACTTGAGAAGTTAGGATCTCATTGGCCTTATGGGTAATACTTTCATACCCAACAGAATTGAAAGGGAGCTCATGGTGCTACATGCATGATGAGTGCAGGCAATGTGGTTCATGGTGTACTAGATCGTAATTGTATCGACTTAGTGGAGAGAAACACAAACTGCAAAGAAGGGATGCTACACAAGGGGTAGTTTGGGCGAACCCGACCTCAAACAAAATTCTGACCTAAACTTCACTGACCGATACAATTCCTGAGAGCTATGCAAAAACGGTTCGGAAACCAGAAATAGTTTGTGACGTAGGTACATCTCTTGATGTTCTCAAAATAAACAGCCATTGTGTTACTTTCAAGTCTGTATAATTTTATCAACATTACTGAACTGGTATTTCATTTTTAAAAGAATTCCGTCCACACTTTTCGTTAGTTTGTAAAATGCGCCATCTTAAGACCAAGCCTAACCGAACCAACAACTCGATAAAAGTTTGGTCTGAACAGCTACGTCACCGCGGCTGAATCGTACACTCTTGACAAACGAAAAAAGCCAGGGTTCTCCCCATGCACGAGCTAGCGTATCGGGCTGATACGCGCGAAACTGCGTGCCAATATGCGCAAATTTCGGCAGATAAGCAAAACAAAAATATAAAATAATAACAAATATTTATTTCAAAAAAAAAAAAACATCAAGAGAAAACCATAAAAAATGCTCCAGATTGCACAGTAGGGCTTTTAAAACCAAGATAAACACCAGGTAGAGAACATTGCGAAGACCTTGTTTCAATTCAGCGTGCTTCGGCCAAACATCCACAAATTTGGGTCCATAATGCCCCCTAGTTCAGAAAAATCCTGTGGAGAACCCTGGTAGCATGTTTCTGGATGAGGTCGCCACAACGCGCCCAAAGTGTGTACCCTGTGGTTTTAATAATAATGACGTCTTTTAAACACCGTGGCTTGAGTCAATCCACATGATTTTAGCCATAGTTAGCAGTTATAACCTTGCTCAAGGATCCCAACGTTTGACACTTACCACTGTCATTTTGCTGATGAGTTCCTCAATCCTGACTTCCTGGTCCTTGATGGTCCTCTTGGAGGTGTCTACCATGTCTTGGAGATGTTTAATCTCATCTGCTCGCTCGTTAAGCTCACCTTGGAGCTCCAAGATCTGGTTGGACTACATGAACCAAAAAGTAAAACAATAGCACTTAACAACAACAAAAAATTATGAACTCACATAAGATATTATCACTTCTTAAAAACTGTTGATAAAAATAAATTTTTCGGTTTTATATTTTATGAGGATCAACCTTATCAATAGGAGCATCTGTTGAAGAAAGCGTAAGATATTTTTGGTTAAATCTTCCTCTGAAGGAAGGGGTGGTATTTGGTAAAGCATTAGTGACAGGCCTGGAATTTTATCTTCGAGAGGGCAACGGCACTTTCATTCTGGAAAGGGCACTTCCATTTGAAAATCTTAAAGTCTAAGGGAAACTTTTGTATCGAACTAAAGCCAAGACCAGGGCAACAGAGGCCATAACCTCCATGTAATTATATGCCTCTGGTAATTTTACTTGATGTTTTAACTATTTAAATGATGCGACGTCGTCTGTGTTTTTTAAGTTGTACTTTGGGAGAATTTCTTTGGAGCTCCTTAATTAATCTGTAATCAAAAAATTGTAATTGACTAGATGAAAAAACGGGAGAGAAATCAATTTTTTTTCCAAGAAGACGTTTTATAGAACTCTTGCATATATGATAATAATAATAATACTAATAATAATAACTGGATTTATATAACGCCAAATTACCAAAGGATGCAAGACGTTTAAGGGAGAAAAAGAAAGACCAAAGTAATGGGGACAACCAGCTACAAGTTGGAGTACAGGTGAATCTTGAGACTCCTACTTGAAGGGCAAAACAGTCTTAGCATTTTTAATGGGGACAGGAAGACTGTTCCATAGGCGGGAGGCAGCAGTAGAAAAAGCTCTCTCACCGGCTTGTTTGCGTGACTTGTTCACCACGAGGGAGATAGCATCACAGCTTGGAAGGGAGTACGGGCAGTCATGGATTTTAAAAAATTGAAGAGAGATAATCTGGAGCATTATGGTATAATGATTTGTAAGTATTGACCAGTGTGCGGAACTCAATACGTTGGGCTATTGGGAGCCAGTGTAGTTGCCTTAGAAGTGGTGAGGTGTGGGAGTGTTTTGGCATCTGGAAGATTAGCCTAGCACATCTATTTTGAAAACATTGGAGGCGAGATATGTCTTTCAAAGAGAACCCATTCAACAAACAACAGCCGTAGACCGGCTCGGACAGGATCATGGCAAGGACTCAAATAGCGCCCTCACTCATATCAATTTCAAAGAGAGACCTATCATTGGCTGAGAGTGGTGCGTAGTGCAGACACACATGCATGTTCTTCATCATTTGATCTCAGAGCTGGCACACTATGCATGGGGGGGGGGTTCCATCCCAATGTTTGTTATTTACCTTTTCCTTTCTAAGAACAAGGAGTTCATCTGTACTAGTCTTTAGCTGCTCACTTAGCCATTCGTTCTCTGATGTCAGGTTGGTCTTCTCCTGCTCAAGACGTTTCTCTCGGTACTAGGAATAAATAAAATGAAGTATTATTTTTAATATCAAGTAATAAACCACAAAGGAAACTGACTAGGTAAATTTTTGTAAAAAAACTTTGAGTTGAACAAAGACAAATTGACTAGAGTGGGACTTGAACCTGCGACCTTCCGATTAACTTGCGGGCGCTCTACCAACTGAGCTATCTAGCCCTATGTTGGTAGTCGCCCTACGTTGGTAGTCTCCCCACTCCCCATTTTGTCAATATTTTTTGTTCGGGGGTGCCAGTCAGAAGCATTCAAAACACAGCAAAGCAGCTGGTAATCTGGCATCTGCTACCAAGCACACCATTCTGCGAGCTCAGAAAATGTGCATATATTTTTAGGCAGCAATATGTAACAGGTCAAAGGTTACAGGCTATGAGGCATGTGTGCGTACCTTGACGGACATATCCTGGTTCTGGAGGTCATCGACCGTGACCTGTAGACTGGACTTGGCAGCGTTGGCTTCGGCCAGTTTAGTCGACATTGTCTTCCAATCATCTAAATTAACAACAATATCAATCAGAATGTTAACCATTGAATAATTCGAGGCAGTGAACAAAAAACTGAGTGACACTGAGTGGAATGAGCCATTTTGAGATATGGTGGACACAATAGTATGACACTATTACAATGTAGGTGTGGGTAAATTTGTCTGTATACACCCAAACCAAACAGTGCACTCCCTATAGTGACCACCACATCTCAAAAAGGCTAATGGGGAAAACGTCTGTTAAAATCTTGAAGTCTGGGTGTCACCAAAGAACGTCTACATACATGTGAATATCTTGAACTATCAAACTTTATTTTAGAAGCACCCCCTTTGTTTACCAGTTGCAGAATTGAAGTTCAACATCTCAAACCACTTGGGTCAAGGCCGAGTTTGAGTCTACAGTCACTTGGGTCGAGTCCCAGCCAGTCTCGAATCACTTGGGTAAAGGCCCAGTCCGAGTATACAGTCACTTGGGTCGAGTCCAAGTTTGAATTTTGAGTCACTTGGGTCAAGTCCAAGTCTTAGGCGTGAGTCACTTGGGTCCAGTCTGAGTCTTGAGTCACTTGGGTAGAGTCCAAGTTTGAGTCTTGAGTCACTTGGGTCAAGTCCGAGTCTCAGGCGTGAGTCACTTGGGTCGAGTCTTGAGTCTTAAATCACTTGGATCAAGTCCGAATCTGAGTCTTGAGTCAAGTCTGAGTCTCAGGCGTGAGTCACTTGAGTCCAAGTTTGAGTCTTGAGTCACTTGGGTAAAGTACGAGTCTGAGGCGTGAGTCACTTGGTTCCAGTCTGAGTCTCAAATCACTCGGCTCAAGTCGGAGTCTGAGTCTCGAGTCATTTGGGTCCAGTCTGAGTCTGAGTCTCGAGTCACCTGGGTCAAGTCTGACCCCAAAGTTAAGACACTGTTATTTGTTTAAATCATGACAATAACATTTAAATTGTTCAAGATTAGTCAAATCAATCAGTTCATTTAGTTTTTGATTACTAACTACAATACCTGCAACATGATATGCCATGCATCTTTCCTTGCCATGATGATACAAAAAACAAGTAACAGAATTATTCCTTCAATATAATTTTTCGTAAAATTAATATTTGAAAAAATGTGACCTGCCAGTCAAGATTACTTAGTGTCAAAGTCTGAGTTACGATAGCTGGGTCAGAGTCTGAGTCTTGGACTACATGTTACTCGAGTCGAGTCTGAGTCACTAAAATTATGACTGTAAGATTCAAGTCCATGTTTTGGAATCAAGTATTGCTACATGTACACTGATGAACTGTAAAACAAGCACTGGGGGAGTGGTACATCATGTCGTCCGCTCAGGACTATAAGGTCATTAGTGCAATTTGTATGGATTTCATAAAACTGCTTATTGCGTATTTTGGAGCTCCTGGTAAATGGAGATTATTGATCAAGAGTGGTCTTCAAAGTGTTTTGTTTGGCAACAAGAAACATTCATTGTCAAAGTAAAACATTTATTTGTTGATTTTGATTATTTCGTTTTCTTCATGTATACGCATTTTTCATTTAATGACCTTTTCTTTATTACGGATGTGAAATTGCAGTTAATGACCTTATAGCACTGAGTCGATGATGTCACGATTGTCAGATAATAACAAGTTGAATCATGGATACTTAGAATGGAAAGCACTTTACCATTGAGTCTGGTGATCTCCTGGTTCTTTCTCTCCAAGACCTTCAGCAGTTCTCCCTTCTCATACTCCAGAAGTTCAACGCTACGACTCAGTTGCTTGTAGCTGACATTACTGCCCTCGCTTGAGTCACGTACGCTAGCTAGGTCATCTTTGCTCTGTCGCAGCTGTTCTTCTGCTCACCCGAAAAGGGTACAAAATGGTTGATGAGTTTCAAGTTGTAAGACAGTTAAATAACCATTTTCCAAACCACGGCTAGTGGACCATCCACCTGTTTGAAGTCCCGTACAGACAGGATATATTTTCAAGCTACTGAAGGAGCCCAAGCTGGAGCCTAAGCAAAATCAGTGGTTTAAAAATGGGCCTAGATTCCTTAATTATAATAATAATAACTATTGTTTACGTAGCGGTTTATCTATGGGTGTCTCAAAGTGCTTAACATCAATTATTTCCAGACAGATTTTTGAAGTTTTTGAATTATGAGACCCATTTTATGTAACACTTTGTAAGGGTTTACAAGGTGCTTTGGCGCATTCAGCAGTCACTGCCAGAACACGGGCAATAGTTTTAGAAATGCGTCTTTCTTATTAACTAGTACAAAGAAATCACTGATATAAATTTTTGTTGTGTGGGAGTGAAAACGTAATTTAGCAAAACACAAGCCTATCCACTTGTTTCTTATGACCTCACTTACATGTAGGGCACTGGCGTCCGAGTGATCTTACTTACACCAGAGCTATATATGGAGAGAGTTGCTACATGGAGGGTGGACCAGTCTGCTTTGATCACGTGGTTGCTGGACAACATTTTCGATCCAAGTGTAGCGAAGCCCCAATGTGCAGTCTAGTCTGGTACCCTGTCTGCGCACATGCGTTTTTCTGGACCGAAAATGGCCTCTAATTGCAAGTTGTCGCATCTCTCTCAAAACACAGCTCTGACATAAAGAATGGGTCTATACAGAAGTAAGCAGGTTAAGTACTGCAGGGTTTGCTCTTAACTTTTTTAGTGACTGACCAGCAGGACCAGTTAGCTTGTCATTTCACTAGTCCGTTAGCTTTTTCGCAAGTCAATATTTCAAATGAAATAGGGTTCGGCTTTCCAACACTGAACTAGTAGTCAGCCGGACCACTTGGAGTGAATTCTGACTGGTCCTCATGTGTTTTAACTAGCATTTAGCCAGCGGACCAGTGTAAAGGGAGAACGCTGGCATGGCTTAGTACTTACCAAGTTTAGCAGTTTGTTCCTTGAGTTCGGAGTTTGCGGTAAGAGACGACTCTAGCTTGGTACTTGAGGCAATTAATTGTTTCTCCAACTCAAAGTAGCGTTGCTCTGAAATGTGAAGAAGTTAAGTTTTTTAAATAAGTAATCATAGATTCTGGGTATTGGGACATCAAATATAACAAAAATAGTGCATAGGAAAGTGGTATTTTGACCATCAATTAAATTAAGTACCAGTGCAATTTTTGTTGAATACCAAGTACATAATTTTGAGTACTGGTCCTTTTTAAGTTGAGTAATGAGTACCGACGGTCGCAGACTGGAGGGTTACAGAGCAAAGCTCAGCACGTATCCAATTTCAAAAAATCAGTGTAAACCAACCCAGCTCTTCAGGATGAGTTCCCCCTTGCGGACTATTGTCTGTGTGTGCGCAGGCTGTATACCAATGTGTTACATTGAGCGCATTGTACGGATTTGCACAATCTGCAGACTGCGCTGCTCACTGCAGAATTTTTAGCTTGCTATCGGCATTCCAGAATGCGCGCTTAATCTGCAGATTGTCCCTCATAAATAACCTGCAAATCCATAAAACGCGCTGAACATACACGCACATTGGTATGTGCTGCAGCCGGACCACTTGGAGTGAATTTTGACTAGTCTTCATGTGTTTTAACTTGCATTTGGCCAGCGGACCAGTGTAAAGGGAGAATGCTGGTATTGTCTTACATTTAAAGGGTCTGTATACGTTCGGTAAAGACTCTGAAAATTAATGGCAATAAAAACTTACTTGGTAAGAAGTACAGTCAGCTTAGTCATTTAGTACAGTCAGGATAGTACATGCATAATGCATTTTGAGAAAATTTTCACTTCGAAGGACTGCAGTTATAGAAAAAAATCACTTTTTTCCCCAAATACATGTATGTATATTAATTTGAGAAGCGTTTGTGTAATCCAATTGCAGATTATTCTTCCAGCGTGGACATAACCGCTCTAGATTTTCGGCAATACCTCAAAAACGCTACCACCTTTTGTAATGAAATTTTCACAGGTTAGTTCGATGTCTACAACTATATAAGATTGAAACAAACAGTGGGTTCTAAATACCAAACAGGTACAATCCCTTTAAAGGGTTGGACGACATTTTATAAGAAAAAAATCAAAAAAAGTGTAACCATCCGGCCTAGGACAAGTAGGACTGTCGGGAGGATGGAAGGTTACGATTATCGCAACCACATGACTACAGAACTTGTCTAAAATAAATGGAGTTTAAGTCCGAGCATTCCGAGACTCCAGCATACCATGGCAGATTATCGGCTGGGGCTCAAACCTGAGGTACTGCAAATCACAGTGAGTGCATACTAATTTTTTTCACAAGACTTGCAACACTCACTCAGACAACAACATCCAGTACGGGTGCACGCGCAAAAATGAAGACTGTCCCTCAAACCGAAGAATACTTCAATCTCGCGGACATTTTCAGTCCCTAAATTCAGGGAATGTCTCCCATTTGAGAGACAACTTTTTTTCAACGTACTGAGCGGCCTTCAGATGGCCCCTACGGCATTTGCATGTGTCAGAAATGGAAACTACGTCGAAAGACACCCTAGGTTGCCCGAGAATGTTGATTGGTTGGCCGAGTGTTTCTCGAATTACGCGTGAGGTGGGAATTGTCACGATGCAGCCACGTGAGACATCGTGCGCAATGAAATCGATACTTTATCAAAACCGAATAACGAGTATCGAAACTGTAAGATTCAGTGTTGTCACTAGCCCAAATTTAGTGCTGGTCGGAATTTTTTTTCAAGATGGTAAAATTCACGCTAAAAATGTGAAGTGAGCGTTGCAATGGACGCCATCAGTAAGCATCTCTTTTGATGAAACAATACATCATAGCAGACAATGACAATTGCTATAATTTCTATCAAATTTTTAACAAAATATTTACTTAACGAAATGGCACCACCACCACCCCTACCTTATGCCTTAAAACTTAAGGCGCCAAACGAACCATGGATGAACGAACCATGGAGATACAGAAAATACAACAAGAAGATCGAGGCAACACGGCGATAGCGTGTTGAGCCTGCCAAGCTTCGTTCATTCATTGTACAGGATTATTCTATTATTCAATAGGTAAGTTTACCCCATGCTGCCAAGTTTGTCCGATTTATTGAAGATTCTAAACTTGTCTCATAATATTTTATAAATGTTTTCTTAATCAACTAAATTGAATAACCTGATTCCTGAATTTCTGAAAAATGTTTGACCTCTACTACGGTACTTATTGTTATATTTTACAAGTAAAATGTCTGAGCGACTGTGATTGCTGAAAAGATCTCCCTGCAAAGAATTAGGTGTCCCGTCAGACCCGCACGCAAGTGATACTGCAGTTATCATACACAAGCGCCAGTGGAATTGCACGTGCAGGCAAAGGGAAAATCACTATGAATGACCCGTCACTGCCAAACTTGGCAAACGCCCAAACTATAGCACCTTGAGTGATACAGTTGGGGAGCCGCAACTATAGTTGGGATCGCCCATAGAGCTCTGACGGTAACCTCACTGCAATGAGATACTGCGATCCCAACTATAGTTGGGCGATTGTCAAGTTGGGGCGGAACTACTACAAGTGAAAAGTTGCAGTCCCGCGAATAAGGTAGACTTTACGTAGCACATTGCTGCATATTTGCACGGTAGTTGATACGGTACAACCAGACCGGGACAAAATAAATTAAGATGCACGAAAATGAGAAGTTATCAGTGAGTATTTGTCAGAAATTGTCAGGGACTGTCAGGAATGGATATTAAAACGAAACGCGATGTATTTTGTCATAAATACTGGAATTTATTGTTGGCTTCTGATGACAAAGTAATGAAATATTCAGCATTGCCGGTCGAAATAGTGCCGGTCGGTAAAGCTGTTAGCAAGGAAAAGTGCCGGTCGGGAATCTCCGAGTGCCGGCAGGCCTGACCGGCACCGACCGGCGTAGTGACAACGCTGGTAAGATTATAATGCTTTGCGCATGAGGGAAAAGAATTGATAGTTGTTCTGAATGTTTATTCGATACTGTCGGTATTGACAACAACTTCACTTGCTGATTTTCCAGAGCGTGCGATATTAATAATAAGTACATGAACAGTTCGGGAAATAATTATTATACAACAATAAATAATGACTGAGACATGATATCGGAGAGACATAAGCTAGCATTAGCAATGTTAGCAACACTGGAAGTAATAGAGAGATGTTCCTGTAACTTAAGACTTGCATTGCATGAACATGCCTCGAGGCTGAGGGACAGTCCAAGGTATGACTATATATATGAGGGACAGTCTTCATTTTCGCGCATGCGCCCGTACTGACATCAATCCCGGTGGCGGTGCTAAAATCCTAAATATTATATGGGTCCGAAAAATAATAAATACCGCTGGTAATATGGGCATGGAATGTTTTCCCAAAAATATCAACCTGATGTGGGTTAAGACATGTCAAGGCCACAAATGCCCTCGTAGTCGTCATACTTTTCCAATAATTTTGCTGCAACGACGCAGTCTTTACCGCCTGAACATGTCCGAAAACTGGACAAAATGCTAATGACTGTGTACGCACAAAGGTCCAAAAACTTCGTGTAACTTTTGAAAATCGTACACCACTCACCAGAATTTACTTGCAACTTTTCCAGTTTAGTCTTCAAACCATCCTGAATTGTCTCCCTCGAATTTAGTAAAGCTTCTAACTTCTCACGGACTTTACCGGGTACAGAATCAATCTCAGTTGGGCTCAAGACCGTAGACAAAAATTTGAGTTCAACATGCTCGCCCGCCATGTTGAAGTTTAACTACGGTGCTTCGTAAGTGCCATCTACGCATGCACGATCGATCGCCCGGATTACTTTTTACTCCAAAACATCTGTAGAATAATATTTGTTGAAAATTAATTTTGATATCGAAAAATTTAAAATGTTATTAAATCAACGTTTTTGTTGGAAAACATTTAACTGATTCGTTATTGTAGTTTTTGTATTCTTTTTGAAACACGAAACGGCCGTCTGCATCAAGAGTCGGTCGTTAACTCGTTAAAACCAGACGGTTTTTTTTCTAAACTAAACCAATGGTGGCGCCCTGCCAGAATTGCATTGTATTCGGGTTGCACTACACTAAATAAACTCCCGTAGGAACCAATGTTAAATGATAAATATTCAAAAATACTCAACAAATCGTGTAAGTCTCTCAGCCTCTTGAAAACCAATCATACATATTTCCGGACAACTAAACTTCAGTATACTTTTCAATTTTTGGCAGGTCAACCGTTTGGAATTTTTGCTAACTACCTCCACAATACCTTGCAGGAAAATAATGAACGTTAAAAGCGCCTTGAGCGTCACTGAGTGACGGATATGTGCGCTATATAAGAAGCCACTATTATTATTATTATTATTATAGACGCAAAAAACACGATTTTTTTTTATTTTTCCAAAACCGACATGCTGCCACTTTTCGTGAAGCACTTCTCCACTTCCCCGGTCAAATAGGGCCAACTTTAACGCCTAAATTGATCAAGTCTCCTCAAAAGTTGAAGCACAGAACCCCTAGGTTGTGATAGATTCTTATATTTACATAATCTATTAATGACCCCAAAAACGTTATAATTTAAAATAAGTTGTGGGTTTACAAATGATAAGTAGCTTGGCGCATGAATTCTGGCTTATTTAGTGTGGTGCACCCTCGGGGTGCACCACACCAAATAAACTCATATAGCACCCAATGCTAAGCTAGCTAAATATAAAAAATACTCAACAAATATTTTTGAGTCTCTCAGCCTCTTGAAAACCAATCAAATATATTTTCAGACAACTAAATTTTCTATTCAATTTTCGGCAGGTCAGCCGTTTGGAATTTTGGCTAATAACCCCAGAAAAAACACCCCGACTTGCTTTCAGTTTTCATAAGGCACTCCTCTAGTTCCCAAGCCAAATAGGACTTATTAAAGCCTAAATTTATCAAATCTCCTCAGAAGTTGAAGCACAGAACCCCCAGGTTCTGGTAAACTGTTATAATTACACAATCTATTTGCATGACCCCCAAAACGGTATTATTCAAAGTAACTGTGGGTTTACAAAATGATGATAATCAGTTTGGGACATGAAATTTTGCCTATTAGGCGCACCCTTCGGCGACTCTAGATCAATGCTCCAGAGTCCACGCCAAGCGATTATTAATTATACAGTTTTTATGGTCATTTTTTAGTTATTGTTGAGAATGGGTGTAATAGTACTCTAGTGTATCTTGGAAATAATTAATTCTCAAATTTTGGTAGTTCTGATAGGCTGGCCCTGAAATATTGTGTCCCATTTTGCTCACAAGCGTATAGGCCTAGTAGTATACTCCTTTTCCCAAATTCCGAAAATAGCTGCTTTTCAGTTTGGAAGTTAGCGACATACACGTCGGGGGCATTGGATTGACATTCATAAAATTGAAAATAGTCAGGGTACACTTCGGGTAACTGTCAAAGACCAGCATCCCAACTTGGTGTATCCAGCATGCATCAAAATAACAAACCTGTGAAATTGGGCTCATGGAGTGGTCATCGAAGTTGCAAGAAAATAGGCCTAATGAAAGAAAAAACACCCTTGTTGCATAGAATTTTAGATGCCTGAGAAAGGGATTCATGCAGACGCCTTTCTCAGATTCAAATTTTGGGGGTGAAACTTACCTCTTTCTCTAAAACTACACTTACTTCAAAAAGGGAGTCACTTACTTTTTATATATCAACGGCTCTTCAGTGCTCCTTACCAAGTAATATTTTACCGTCATAACTTGTACTTGTCAGGGGCGAATCCAGGATTTTCCAAACGGGGGGCGTGAAAATGTACCAAGCAGCAAATGGTGAATGCAATTTGTGGTGCCTGAGAACGCGTAACGCGAAGCCCTAACGGCATGGGTTCCGGGGCCCGCTTAAATGCTCCGAAACAGTTAGGATTCTAGATGCTCTGTGGTGCGATCTCATGCAATATCTGACCAATTTAACCAATTTTGTTTTTGCATGATCATTATTTAAACATCATTTTGGGGTTGGGAGTCATAGAATCAGCCATCCTGAGTTATAAAATCAAAATGCAGTCTACAATTAATATCTATTCAGGGACAAAAAAGTGTTGGGTGAGGAGGATCCTTCCTCCATGGTGAGACAAACGATTGCAATTTTCAATATAATTAACCAAAAACAGAGAAATAGACACACTTTAAATCAGATCCACATCAATCTTCTAAATTTACTGGAACATTTTCTGTAACGTCGATGATGGGTCCGGGAGTGAAGCCCCGATGGGGGTCCAGGGGGCGAAGCCCCCGGAAGCACTGAGCTTTTGGCCTTTTGAGGGGTGAAAAATGAAGCCCCATGTGTGCCTAAAACAGAGAAATATACACACTTTTTAAGCACTTCTGATCCATTTCGCTCTTCTAAATTTTATGGGAAAATTTTCTTGTAACATCGATGGTGGGGTCTAGGGGTGAAGCCCCGATGGGGGTTCAGGGGGCAAAGCCCCCGGAAGCACTGAGCTTTTGGCCTTTTGAGGGGTGAAAAATGAAGCCCCATGTGTGCCTAAAACAGAGAAATATACACACTTTTTAAGCACTT
This sequence comes from Plazaster borealis, assembly GCA_021014325.1. NCBI lineage: Eukaryota > Metazoa > Echinodermata > Asteroidea > Forcipulatida > Labidiasteridae > Plazaster > Plazaster borealis. Next base: position 11,678,695 of record CM037464.1, on the reverse strand, counting down.
CTGATCCATTTCACTCTTCTAAATTTTATGGGAAAAATTTCTTGTAACATCGATGGTGGGGTGTAGGGGTGAAGCCCCGATGGGGGTTCAGGGGGCGAAGCCCCCGGAAGCTCTGAGCTTTTGGCCTTTTGAGGGGTGAAAAATCGAGCCTCTGTGTGCCAAAAACAGAAAAATTACACACTTTTTAAGCACTTTTGATCAATATCAATCATCTAATTTTACTCAAAGAAAATTGTACTACCACAAATCTCACGTTTGCATCTGGTCGCTGCATTATCTGGTTTCATGCATATTCATTAAAAACATAGTGGGTAAGATCGTTTCTCAAATTCAAGCTTACTGTCGTATTATCCCGGACAAATTGGCACATCAGGTTTCAAATGCTATGTTATTGTTGCAAATCTAAACAATTACAAGTGACATAATCATGAAAGATTCATTTTGGCAGAAAGAAAAAATGTGAATGGCATAGGATGAAAAAGAAATCCATCCTTTTTGGGGGGGGGCTGACGGAAACGGGGGGGGGGCGTACGCCCCCAAACCCCCTCCCTATATCCGGTCCGCCCCTGATTATCACTGTGTAAGCAGGGAACCCAACAAAGATGGCCACACAATGATAAAGGTCTATTCTTGGTGATATTATGAAAAAAACGTTTGTTTTGTGGTGCTGATTTTGTTTGTTCAATAGTGCGGCACGTCTGCCCTGGGAAAAACCTATGTACATGTATATGTTTTAACCTTGACTGTTGTGCGAGTTTGACATTTTATTTTTCATGTAGGTTAGTCTTGGTTCCCAGACGCTCCAGTTGTGTAGTCACGAAAAGCGGTTTTCGTGACTACACAACTGGAGCGTCTTGGAACCAAGACTACATGTAGGTGTGTTCTTTAAATGAACTTTGTTCACATTCGGTGCCGGATGCAACTTCATCTGCGCCATGATGCTTTGTGAAATATCCCGTTTCCTCATTCTCATTCGAGTATCATTGTCGGTTTTTCTCTTCGGACAAGTATAGCAGATTCGACGATGTGTTAGTTGGATCATTTCCAGTGACAATTCAAGTAAGTTGATACATAATTAAGTTATGATCATAGAGGCGACCGGGTTGTGATTTTGCAAAGATGTGAACGGGATATGTTGAATGAATCCACACTGATTATGTGGAAATTGACAACTAACTTATTATACGTTGGATCAATTCATTCACAACTAGTCAACTAAAACAAGCTTCTATAATTTTGAATCCCCATTGTAAATTTTTTTAATGTAAACTTGCAGAAAAAATGCAGTTATCTCTATTTCCAAAACATTTCTGCATTTCAATTTTACATAATGAGTTGTTCAACTCTCGATTTTAACCGGAAGTCGGGGTCAAATAGGGTCACACTCAAGATATCGTTCGTTTAGTGTTCAACGCCCTTTCCGATGATATATAGATTGTAAACATCCAAGTTGTTTAGTTTTCAAGACTCTTGCAGTAAATTACTAATACCCAAGGCTCGTTTTTTACGTACAATGTTCGTCCTATTTGTTAATATTGTCATTGAATAGCAGATTATTTCAAGTTCAGAAGTGATAAATCTCTAGGGAACAATAAGTGCCTCTCGTTAACGGCTACCGGTAATTTTTTATGGCGATAATTTTTCATCAAGTTAAAATGAACACAATAGTTTTGAAGGTTTTTTAATGACCTGGCATCAAATTGCTCATACTCATTAACTGCTAAGGCATTAGTTTTTGACAGTATCATCATGATGAAAGAAAATTACATATTTATTGGTTACAAATGAGCGTGTGTTGGTAAGAGCTGCACAATTCAATCATCATTAGCGTTAACATGTTTACAAGTCAACTGTAATGGGGGGAAAATTAAAAATTATCTTTCTAAACGATTGCCATTGACTTGACCAACGCGTACCAATGATCATCTAGTTTTATTTTGATGTTGCTTTGTTCTCTCTCCAAACACAAGCTGGTGAGCGTTTCCTCCTACCCCATGTTACGGCAGGCCTGAAATTTCATATTGGAGAGGGCAAGGCCACTTTCATTTTGCGAAGGGCACTTCCATTGGAAAATCTTAAAGTCTATGGGAAACTATTGAAGGGGCACCAAGGCCAATACCGGGGGAAACAGAGGCTTTGGGCGGCTTGGTGGTCCAGTGGCTGAAAGGTTCACCCACATTTACACATTTTCTGTAAACTTTAGATAGTGCCATCATGTTAATGTTTCCAGATTTGCTTTGTACATAATTGTTTGCGGTAAAAATATAGTTTGTTTTTCATGCATATGATGTTCAAATAACAAAGTGCCACTAATTTACACAGAACAAGTAAACGCAGTTAGGTAACATTTGCAGCAATTTAATGCGTTTATGTTTTCAAAGTTGACTGTTCTTTTAAGTAAATCCAGAGTAATTTCACACAAATCTTGTTATAAATAAATACACCACATTAGACAAGTTATCTGTTTTTGTTCATGTTAAACTTGACATGATTTTTTTCTCAAACACTCTTGTCATAACAACTGTATCAAGTATAATTTTTAATAACAATACAAATATGTAAAAGCTGTAAGGTATCTTACACATCAACCTCCTTTTCACACTAGATCTGTGAACCGTAAAATTTCTTCAATTCTTTTTACCACAAACTTCGACAGATAACAATTTAGCAAACAAGTGTTGTTAAAAAACTGCAACAAATAGGGCCTACCTGAAACATAAGTGCAACGATATCAAAATTATGACATAATTGTTTTTTCAGGAAGGGTTATGTTATATACATTAGTTTACATGACAGGTGAATTTCAAAATAATGATTAGTAAAAATCTTTAAGATAAATTAATGAAATTAATAATAACAATGATTGGATACTTGTTCTGATAACAGTACAGGGGCGGATCCAGGATTTTCCAAACGGGGGGGGGGGCGTGAAAATATACCAAGCAGCAAAATGATAAATGAAGTTTGTTGCGCCTGCGTAACACAAAGCTTCCCCGTTTCTCCCTCCCCTTCTCTCTCTCTCTCCCTCTTTTTTTCTTTTCTCCCTTTTTTTTATATGAAAAAGGGGGGCGTGCACCCCCACGCCCCCCCCCTGGATCCGCGCCTGCAGTAGGCCTACTTGTTTTGATGTTTGAGGAATAAAACTGCTGCATATATTATAAAAAAAAACCCTTGCCAGGCCCAGTTTATAAATTTAAATGCCCTATCTTATATTACAACAACAAGCCACTTGTGTCGCAGTAAAACATATATAATGTTTATCAAAGATTGATGTTAAGGTCGATTGATCACGTTTGGTGATACACCTTTGTAGGCCGGGTTTCATGTGTTATTATTCCAGGTAGGCCTATTGTTGTTGTATATTTTTTATGTTCAGCTGTGTTGCGCAAATGCGCTGGGAAAACCCCAACAAAGAAAAACTGACGTAAGTTTTGACCTTGACTGATGTAGTTGATGAATGGTGTAAACCTTTGTCCAATTTTATAGAGCTGCTGAAGCACAAAAAGTAGCTAAGCACAACAACATTTTGCTTACCACAATAAGAGTAGGCCTACCAGCCAAAATAACATGTCATGTGGTGTAACTGGTATCCTGCTTATTTTTGCTTAGCAGATAATTGCAAGCCGCTCTATGCAATTGGGCCCTGATGAGTATAGACCATGCAAGTCTCGCGAATATTAAATAATGTTGGGACTCGCTGGTCCCACTTCAATTGCTTTAACGCGTGAAGGAAACAGACTCGCGCACATTAATTATTATAATTATTTGAAACATTTTCCGTTCATTATTGAATGTCAAAACATAATTACAATGCGAAATCGCAAAACCGTACATCGTTATAGACCTTTATCAAGGTGCGGACATCTTGATTTTCTCCCATTCAAATCAACGTAACCAAACCGAGGCTGGAAGGAGAAATAGTCTGGTTCCATTCATTACTGCTATTGGATATACAATGAACATGACTAAGATGATGGCAACATGATAATGGTCTATTGGGCAACTCCAATAATTCGCGCATTACGTAACATGGGACAAAGCAGTTTACATAGTCTTTGATATCTGTGATTTTTATTTTAATGTTGGGCATTTGCGATGAGAATACCCACAATAATGTATGTCATTAGTCTTTGGGTTATGAAATTATAATTTAATAAAACAAAAATGGTGTGTTAAGTGTTTGACCACAGGGAGTCTTTTTTCAGGAGTTTCCTTATTGATAACATGAAGTAGATTTTGGCAAATGAAATAATGTTAGCTGAGGTTTTCCAACCTAATTAATATTGTTTCAAAACGTTTCTGAACACAAACAGTTTACCGGTTAAACAATGCTTAAATATTAACATTTTTTGACATGGTTGTACCCGCAAGTTTACTATTCATAGTTACTTTTAATTTCCACATCAAGTGAAGCTTCAAACATCATTTAATTAGTAATAAGGCCGCTATACACATTATCACTACAATTAATGTTTAAACTGAAATTTGCGAATATCTCGATACAAGAGCGGCTGCCCTAACTACAAGATCTTTTCTGATTTGACCGGTTCACGTCGGGTGGCAATACCATTCCACCCTACACACTCCCTACTACCATAAACCAGACATCGATATAACCGAAGAACAAACCAAAGAGATCACCTTTTGTCGAATTAGCAGCTCCTTTCAAAACCGACATTACTTCATTATTTCAAACAGTTATGAAATCAATCGCATATTAAAAAGTTGCAAATCTTATCGAACGGGGCCGCGTTTTATTTAGTAAACGGCGTATACAGGGAATGCAAGTTACATCTTTTGAGAAGTATTTATATATTTCTATTTCGTTATCCCTGATGCAAATTTAATATCTATTAAATTGTCGCGGTACCCGCTGCTATAATATAGGATTCGAACTGCCTCTAGCTACCGGGAAATCTCGGTGGTCCAGTTGTAAGACATCTGCTCTAGAATGGCAAAGGTCGTGGGTTCGAATCCCATCCGAGTAATATGCCTGTGATTTTTTTTCACAGGACTCGGGAAAGTACTGAGTATACAGTGCTTTACACACATCAGTGTAAGGGTAAAACCAAATATAATATTCTTTATCCCCGATGCAAATTAGCATAAGTACCGGTATAATATAATTATTAGCTTGTTGTTTTACAAAACTTTAGGCAAATATATCTTTTTTCAATCACTACTCACTAATTACAACACACTATACATATTATGCATGAACAACTCTTAAAAAGGGATAAGGATCAAATTCCAAACAGCAAAATTTTGAGAGATTTGAAGGCAATGTGACCCTGTAATCTTCATAAGTAGTTTGCCAGAATATTGAGCAACCTTTTCTCATGAGCTACAGTGCTGGTGATACGGGGCGCTGACAGATTAACTTGTCTGAGTTACCAGTATCACAATTCCCATCTTGCCAGCCTGAAGCAAGGCCTACGGCGCAATCTTGGTTGAGGCCTAGGTGACTATCTGGCTGACCATCTAGCCATCTCTTGTCCATGTCATCAGTACCTTCACCATTCAAACACACCCAGGTACCTGATCCGAGTCAATAGAAATAAAAAGTCTCATTACATTAAATGTTGGGAGCGGGATCGTACTTCAATGGAAAGTACACATTGTTTTTGTTCAGGAATAGATTCAAGTTTCCACCCTCTAGTTTTCAATAACAGACCATACGGCCATTCAGTGAGTGTTTGATCAAATTCAATGATCATGTTTCAGCGAAAACAAACAAAACAAATGGATTGTTAACATTAGTCGTGGATTATGTGCACATTCATCATGGTTTATTTCGATTGTGGCAATCGAAATAAAAGAAGATTTCATACCGTGATTTGCGGGGTCTTTAAAATGCAATTTCCACGATTTTGACAGTATTCCAGACGGAAATAATCTCTTGAGGATCAACAATGGATGAACTTTGTAATCAGGAAGGTTTTCAATTGAATGTAATCTTCTTATTTCGATAATTCCCAATTCTTTTATTTGACTTTAAAGTAAATGTTTCCCAATTTTGGCAAGCATTTCCCCTTATCCTTCGTTTCTCTTAAATCAAGGCTAGAATTGTAAATTCATTCGTTGGATGGTAACGTGCCCTTCGACCCCGGGGCACCACTCGGAAATGCAGCAAAGTTGATGTAGAGCTATAAATAACTTTACTTTGCCACTTTATGAAAGATAGCAGTTTCGTTATTTGATAAAATGTTGTTTTTACCATTGACTGGATTACATGTAAATGGCTGATGAAACTATTGCTATGCCAGCTATGGGTTGAAACTTCAATACCTCCACCCGCACCAAACCACTTTCAATAAAATGTAAGTCTCGCGCGTAGTCGAACTTGCGGGACCAAGTTGGTCCCAACGATATTGAGTTTTACGTGCGTGCGATTCTGTTTAATAAAGTTTATGTCTATAAAAAGTAGGCCTACATCACATTGTTGGGAAAGTAAAATTTAGCCATGAATATATGAAAGTAACATAAATTTAAGAAATCAACAGAAGAAAAAGAATAAGTCTTGACGTCGGTTTCCGGTTACTTGCAAACAATTATAAAGAACTTGCTCTACTGACGTTCATGTTATCATTAAACCGATAAAATGGTCGCATAAATTTTGGGGTGATTGGCAAATGGGGCTTCTAAAAAGTAAGCATCTTCGTCCCAAGTTATACTTTTGTTTCAAAGGTAAATGTAACAAATAGTTGTACTATTGAACAATTTAAATTGTATTTATAACAAATTGCTGTGAGTATTTTTATTTGTGAGAATTTTGTACAAATAGAATTTGAAAAAGAAAATTTGATTTCATAGAAAAATATAGTATTGGTTTGAGTTGTTTTCTCGTTTTTGATATGTGGAGACTTGCACAGTCTATTTAACAAAAACCAAAAACTATTCTCTATAATATAAAACAATTAAAATACTTCCCAAGTTTGCGTTGTGAAATTGACTGGAAATGACTTGTCTAGGGCATATAGGCCTACAATGATTGAAGTTAAAGGGATTATATACATTTGGTAATTGGAACCCACTGTTTCAATCCTATATAGTTGTAGCTAATACCATAAAACTAACCTGTGGAAATTTCATTTCAAAAGGTGGTATAAGCGTTTTTAAGATATTGCCGAAAATCTGGAGCGGTTATGTCCACGCGGGAAGAATAATCTGCTTTTGGAATACACAATCTGAGAAAAGTTACTGTCAGTAAAACTTCTCACATTCAAATTGTTGGGGATAAAAAGTGATATCTTTTTCCATAACCGCAGTATTGTTTCTCAAAATGCATTATACTATCCAAAGCTGCTGTTCTTCTTACCACATAAGTTTTTATTGCCATTAATTTTCAGAGTCATTACCAAACGTATACAGACCCTTTATTAACCTTTAAACAATTGCTTTCTTCTTGACTTCACAGGTCAGCATTTCAACAGTAGGCCCCTACTTTCACAGCCACGATGAACGTAAACGAAACACTCTGCCAGTGACAGATGAGCTTTCCCAAGGTAATCTTGACTACTTGAATTCCGAACTTTTCCAACAGTACAGCAAAAACAACTCCAGAGTCTCAGAGGAAACCATCGACAAGGCCAGAATCTCAATCCACGGTGACGAAGTGGTGAACACATTGACAGGGACCTTATTAGCTTCAGGATACAGTAAACCAGTCAATGATCTCGAATCCAGTGACCACATGCACTTCAAATACACGAATGACGACGTGGACCGTTTCTGCAAAGCAAACCCAGTGTCTATATTCGTTAGAAGACAACAGGCAACATACACGGCTCATCTGAAAAGATCTTCAGATACGAACGAATCGAAGCAATTGCTCTTCAACACGGACAAGTACACCAAGAGAGACCGACACTACTGATGCAAGTCTGTAAGAACCAAACCAAAACGATTGGTGAACTGCTTGAAGACACGAAAGAACAAGGTTGTAGTTCGGCTTATGCTACCCGATGGTTAACTACTGTTGAGATTAAAAACACACTGGTTATTGTCAGGCCTACATAATATATTTACTCGGTATTTTGGTTTTGACAGTGTGTTTCGGAGGTTAACATTGACTCTTCTTCTTTGTGTTTTATTTCCATCTTTTAAAAGAAGAGAAATTAATGCTAGGATGGCACATCACAATCGCTCTGTCAACTCATACATCAAATCACTTTTGTCTGGGCCTTCTAGTCTATGCCAACAAGGCACAGGCCCAAACAAAACACCCACAAAACTACCATGCAAACAAAAATTTGAAGTAGAGTATTTCGCGTGGGAAGACGAACGTGCGTTTTCGTTTGCATATGACGTTGCTGCATTCGCTGACAGTAGCTGTATAGTTGTGTTAGATACTGGCACTGAATGGTTAGTTTATGTAGAATTTGACAACGAAGGCTTCATAGCCAAGAGAAAAAACGAGGGTATAGGTCTTATAGTTTTTCTAGACGGGTACACAGTCAAACGCTTTGGAGATGTTGTTGAGTTCAAACTACCTGTTGAATCAGGCAAACCATGCTGTATTGCAGTGTATAATAAGTTGATCGCAATTAGTTTTTTTGACAAAGGGGAGATATCACTTTACAATAAAGAAGGAAACAAAACGGAAACATTGAAGGCCCCATTGCTCAGTGGGTTTTTCACTATTAGCAAAGATAGGTTTATCTACATCACCACAAGTCGAAAAATACAATCAAGAAGTTTCACTAGCGAACAAATTGAATTCGGAAACCCTACCAACACGCCACGTGGCATATGTTGTGATAGTGATGGTAACATCTTTGTTACTGTACAGAAAGATGAAACTTCAGGTGGAATTGACTGTTTCACTCGGTATGGAGCATACATGGGGTGTGTTATTGAGGATTGTGGTGATCCGTATGGTATCACACTCACACCATCTAATAATCTCATAGTGGCTGGGAAGAAATCTGTTAAGATCTATGAAGCTCCTAAACCCGTGGGAATGTTTAGGTGCTCTGAAAAAAAATGCATTACCTGCGAGAAACATGTCGAGGAGTCATCTTCCTTTAGAAGTACCGAACCTGAAATTGAATACCCGATCGAGGCTCACATTACCTGTACTACCAAAAACATAATCTACCTGATTACTTGCAAGAAATGTATGCGGTTTCAATATGTTGGTATGACAAAGGATTCCCTGAAGAAAGGGTTCTCTAACATCAGATCCTCAGTCACTGCTAACCACCCGAGCAAACTTGTCGAACATTACACACAAGAAGATCACTCCGTGAAGGACATGAGGGTGAAGGGTATTGAGTCACTTGGTCAACTAGACCGGAATAAATTGATGGAACAAGAAAGATATTGGATCAAAATACTCCAAACAATTGAACTTGGTCTCAATACGCGAACACCTTCGGCAAGAGAAGAAACTAACAACGGAATATGCTCTAGTCCAACTTTACCGGAGAGCCAGCTCGATGGCCACCCAAACCTCCAAGAGCGTAGGCCTACTGATCCACACCAACAAGACTTTAACAGCAGACCTGAACAAACATCAAGTCAACAGAAACCTTTGGGCATGTATAAGTGCTCTGCAAAAACCTGTACAACCTGCAAGGAACATGTCGAGGAGTCATCTTCCTTCAAAAGTATTACATGTACCGATACTGAAACTGAATACCCGATCGAGGCTCACATTACCTGCACCACCTCAAATGTAATCTATCTGATTACTTGCAAGAATTGTAAATTTTCTTATTATGTTGGTAAGACGGAGCAAACCCTGAAACAACGGTTCACTCACCACAAATCCTCAGTCACCACTGCTCACAACCAAACTCGCCTTGTCAAACATTACTTACAAGAAGATCACTCCGTAGAGGACATGATGGTGAAGGGTATTGAGCATGTTCAACAACCAGACCAGGTGGATTTGAAGGAAAGAAAAATACATTGGATCAAAAAACTCGAAACAAGCAGTGAACAAGGTCTCAATATGCGAAAGCCTTCGGCAAGAGAAGAAACTTAATACAACGGAAGATGCTCTAGTCCAACTTTACCGGAGAGCCAGGACGATGGCTACTCAAACCTCCAAGAGCGTAGGCCTATATTGATCCACACCAACAAGACTTTAACAGCAGACCCGAACAAATATCAAGTAAACAGAAACCTTTGGTAACAGAAGTTCCTATCCCCGAACATGTGAATTGTCGAGAAGTCATCCTTCTTCACAAGTTTCAAAACTGGTAAGCGATAGCCGATCCAGGCTCGCATTACCTGCACCACCTCAAACATAATCTATTTGATTACTTGCAAGAGATGTAAGATTCAATATGTTGGTGAGACAAAGCAACCCCTGAAAAACCGAATACTTGGGCACAGATCAGAAAACAATACCAAGAGAAAGAAAACCAACATTGTTACACACTACAATAGCGAACATCATTCCAAAGAGGATATGGCTGTGCAGGGCATTGAGTCACTTGGTCAACAGACAGAACAAACTCGTAAAAAGAAAGAAACTTTCTGGAAGACAAAACTAACAGGTTCATTTTTAACTGCATTTTTACATTTTTGGTTATTTTTAAAATTTACAGCTTAAAATGCAACACATTTTTCTTTTACCGTTTTCTCCTCCAAATTGTGAAAAACATACTCCAAACTTTATACGACTCAATCTAATTATTTTCCAGGCTAACAATTAACAAATTGATAAATTCCAGTTATTTGTTAGCAATATATCGCACATTTTGTCATGTTTGAGGTTCAAGGGATAAACAAATCTATCCACTCCACTTTTTCGCTTGGTTTGAGCAGCAGAAGATAAACAAAATTATCACTTCCACTTTTCGGCTAGGTTTCAGGAACAAGGGATACAACATTCTCTACCCTCCTACTGGCGGCTGGGTTTGAGCAACAAGGGATAGAAAAATCTCTCAAGGGATACACAAATCTACCCCTCCTCTTTTCGGATGGGTTTGAGAAACAAGTGATACAAAACTCTTTCCCCTCCTCTTTTCGGCTGGGTTTGCGGAACAAGGGATACAACAATCTATCCCCTTGCTTAAATTATTACCACTCGAACCAAAAATAAACTTTCTTTTGGTCAGCTTTCTCAATAATGAGGTAAACATTGCAAATAAAAAGGTGTTCGTATTTTTCTTTGATTTTATGATTCAGTTTTCAGTTCAAACGTGAAGGGTTCTGAATTACCCGATCCTTTGCGTGTTCTCATTTCCCCTTGGCGCAGAGCTTGGTCTGAGTTTTAGTCTTGGTGCAAGACCCTCTCGTTTTGATTTGTTACATTTTTCCCCGCGAGAGGGCGCTAAATCAAAACGCGAAGATCTTTCCCGAGACTACGCGACTGGTAGTGTGTTTGCTTTTGGGTGGCTGTGTACTACAACCAGCACCTTTACGAACACACCCGCTCAAATTATAGTATAGGCCTATATTACTAAGCTATAACAACATTTGTATGTCAATAAATAATATATACAATGCCATTGCAGTAATGAAGTAAAAGTTTAACTGCACTAACACGAGGACATGCCTTTATTTATTTGCTTTGATTGATTGATTTCATTCAGTCATTCCAACGGCTTCCACTGGACATGTTGTGATGGTTTTCCAAATGTTCCTATCCAGCATGCCGCTGCCTAAGTCCTCATATAAGTCAGATTTGAATCTTCACATATATAGTTGATGTATGTTTTGTTTGGCCTTCCTCTGCTTCTCTTTCCACGTGTTGGTTGCCACAGCACCAAATCTGACACCACTTGATTTATACTTCTCTTGCAATGTCCAGAAAATTAAAGTCTCCTTTATCTGATTTTTGTACAATGGTTTTAGGTAGATTCGCAAAAAGGCTGCCTTCGGCGGCTTTTCGCGAGGCTTTTAGTACCCAATGCTTGACCCTGACAGTACATTCAATCACTGTACAGTATTATCAATAACAAAACACGCACAGATATGATGGGGGGAAACATAATAATGCTCATAATTATGAGTATATTTCTGTATTGTTCGATGTAACAAAATTGTTAATTTTCTCTGAAAAATTGTGTAGGCACTATTGAATGATATTGCATTGAAATGTTTTAGAGTATGAATAGGCCTAAATGCAAAGAGCGTGCGTAAATCATTCTTTTGAAACCTGGCGAAACATAAACCTCACATAGATGAAGTTTTCCAGTGTGTATAAGTATCTAGGAAGAACAATTATGGTGAATGTGGAGGGCAAATTACCCCAACTAACAATTCAGGGTAGAGGGAAAATCTTTAGAATTTGTAGACTTTATTGTTTTCCATGTTATTGGAAATGAGGTTCCACGAGATTTTGAACACCGATGTTTGAAAATAAAGTAAGAACAAATTAATATGTAGTAGGCCTATGCATAATGTTGTCATGGTATTGTCAGCAGAGTTGGGACAGCAGAACAAAGGAGCACAAAATGGACAATGCTGACCTCACTTTGGAATCCTTTGTATTGTTATGTCCTCATATTTTTTCGTGCACTTAGTCTATGGAGAGTGACAAAGGAAGGTCTTCACATAGATAGCAATAAATAGATGTATGTACATACATGCAACAATTGTGTGTTTGTTGATTTTAATCAGAGATTAAATAGTCATTAGAATTTTATATTCTAGGTCTGAAACATTCGTCGTGCAGTTCATAAAGTAGTGCACGGTTTAAATCACTGATGCATGAAATGAAGACTGAAATAATAAAACGGGGACTGCTGGTTTTTGTTTTGTTTACTTTTGTTTACTTATGGAATGTGTATTTGTTTGTGTAGCCTACACGTGGTTTTAGTGCGTTTTTTAGTTGTGTATTTTAAACATTTTAGACACGCTGTAAAAACCAAAGTGCATTCCACTGTATTTGTGTGTATATATACATGTGTGTGACAACAAAACATACTATACTATACTATACTATACTATACTATACTATACTATACTATACTATACTATAGTATACTATATTATACTATACTATAACATTCTACAAAGTGGGATTGATTGTAAAATTTAAAATTGTAAAGACTATATTGAGGAACCCTTAGTAAGTTTAGAAACTTAATTCAGTGCCAGTTACAACATTTTATTAGATCCCCTCAAACTATCAATATGGGTGATTACCAAACAAACGTATTATTTTTTGGTTGATTTAGTAGTAATCACCGAAAGAGTTTGACAATAATTAGGCATTATGCATTGAAGAATTATGAAAGGCTATCCATTTTGTTACAGGCTGGCAAAAACAGCTGTTCAAATTGTAGCACATGATTTGTTTATGCGTATAGACTAATAACAACAAAACAACTGCAACAAAACATGACTATTATTTGCGGATATTATTGTTGTTGGAAATTTAGTATAAATCTTTGGTTGATAAATCTATCTTGGGCCTTGAGCTTTTTCCTACGGCAAGCATTTGACTAGCTCTACGATGTGACAATGCATGCATGCATATGGCTGCTGCCAGTTGTCACCATGGGTTCGAATCCCTATTGGTAATTTACATACACATTAATTCTCCTGCAATGGCTGTGTGAACTGGTGCGTGATCTGTGTTTTAAATACGACTAGCGGGACGCCGTGGGGTGGGCGCAATTCGTGCGTATAAAAAGGTTGCATGTATACTGTTGGGGAGAGAGCACTCATTTTGTAGATTTGGTTTGGTAAATGCCGTACAAAACGATACGCAATCTGTTTTGTCTTCTGATAAAATTGTGCATATTATGCAAAAAGTATTGAGTGGGGTCCCGTCTCCTGCCCGCACCTTTCTCGTCCCTGTTCTCAACGCCAAGTTACAAAGCATGATTTTGGGTGTTTTGCACGGCCGGGGTTGAGTTTTAGAATGGGGGAAAGACAAATATGTTCTTGGCAATGATGCATGTTTGGTTGACATAGGTAATTTGGAAAAATGTCCGTATCCGAATGCAAATTTTTCATTCATACGGTTACCAATCTCATTTGAGTAAATAAGATGCTATATTCATAATGAATGAAAAAGTGGCTGTCGGATATGAATGTTACCAGTGTTTAGATTGTCAAGACTTGCGTTTACCAAACTGACGTAGCGCTAAGCAATCCACGGGTTTCTTTATGAAAATTGTAAAGGGCACTGATGCAAATTGTAAGTTTTTAGCTGTTAATGTATGTTACTTCTGTATTCCTAATGGTTTATATTTGTTTTATTTGTAAAATAATTGTCTTCTTTATTTATCGGTTTCTTTGTATCTCTATTTTTTAATTTCTTAAATGTCTCTTTGTGTCTATATTCTGTTTCTTTGTATTATGTACCGGTATTATGTTAATTGATTTATTTGTATATTTCGGTATCTGTATTTTTATCTGTGTGTTTCTTTATTTGTGGATGAGTTTGTTTCTTTATTTCTTTCTTCTATATTTTTAAATTGTTGATTAGCTAATAATATTGTTTTTGGTTGACAGAGGTCTGGCTGTATAGACAGCTTTTGATGACAGTTTTTACAGTTTGACATTCCCTTGACAGCCTAGAAACTTTCTATGTAGATTTCAATTAAAACAAAAATAAATAAATAATTAATGATTTTCTTTGATCCTTTATTTGTGTGTTTCTTTCTCTCTTGATTACTTGATTTATATGTTTGTTTGCTTGAGGTGTTATTTTTTGTCCCCTTTTTCTTTATTTCGTTTTTTCTTTGTTTCTTGTGTTTTGTATGTCCTTGTTTCGTTCATAATATGCCTAATATCACTAAAACTAGTCACGACCATAATATTGTAATAAAAGTGCCATGTATCTATTTTATGTTGTTATTCAATAAATGATTGAGCAATTATCAATACCTTGTTTACAGAAAAAATCAAAAAGGAGAACAAAAAGGGGACAATAGGAGGCCAGGTCACTCTAAAAAATGATAGGCCTGCATGAAGACAAAGTATCATTAAAAGAAAATATCCGTATAAATGTGAATTATTTTGTCCCTCCTTTGAACAGCATTTAATTTAATTATCTCAGTTTTTTGTGTAAATAACTTTTTGAAGGAGCGATAACTTGTTTTACTTATCTTTCACTTTGGTTCTTTCCGCCACATGAGTATTTTCCCGCCAGTTGACTAAGAGGTCGTTCCCAATTCCTATACAAAATAACACATTCTCTTAATAAAAGACCTGTTTAATTGTATTTGAGCGCACTTGGGTAATAACTTACCCGATTGCCGACCAATCATGAGGTCATAACGTTACATAAACGTATACCATCATGGCATTTGTTGTACTAAATAGTAGAAACAGAGGGGGGCACACAGGTCGTAGGTCATAAGCAATGAGCAAACGGAAGGTCAGTTGGTTAAACACAATGGGTTATGCTGATTAGACCTTCGGGGCACTTGGGTCCCATTGGCCACAGTGGAAGAGCAAGAAGCTGGTTTGACCATTGACCTTCAAACACAATGGGTTATGCTGATTAGACCTTCGGGGCACTTGGGTCCCATTGGCCACAGTGGAAGAGCAAGAAGCTGGTTTGACCATTGACCTTCAAACACAATGGGTTATGCTGATTAGACCTTCGGGGCACTTGGGTCCCATTGGCCACAGTGTAAGAGCAAGAAGCTGGTTTGACCATTGACCTTCAAACACAATGGGTTATGCTGATTAGACCTTCGGGGCACTTGGGTCCCATTGGCCACAGTGGAAGAGCAAGAAGCTGGTTTGACCATTGACCTTCAAACACAATGGGTTATGCTTATTAGACCTTCGGGGCACTTGGTTCCCATTGGCCACAGTGGAAGAGCAAGAAGCTGGTTTGACCATTGACCTTCAAACACAATGGGTTATGCTGATTAGACCTTCGGGGCACTTGGGTCCCATTGGCCACAGTGGAAGAGCAAGAAGCTGGTTTGACCATTGACCTTCAAACACAATGGGTTATGCTTATTAGATCGTTCTTTAATTTCTTAATTTTTTTGTAAATAAGCACCGGGGTAATACATAGGATTAATGGTGCAAGAATAAAATATTGCATTTTAACAGCCAAGCCGCCCATACTTTTCTGGGCCGAAGTCCTTCCAAAAACATAAATAAAGTTTTGCAATTTAGCAGCGAAGCCGCCCATACTTTTCTGTTCCCAAGCCCTGCAAAAAACCCCAACCCACATCTACCAATCGGACGGTCTGTGAGAAACAGCAAATCAACATTTTATTACACAGCGCTGTAAAAAATTTCCCGTAAAATTTACGGGAGTCGGTTGTGCAGCGAGATGCCAACCGATTCCCGTAAATTTTACGTTGCAAACCGTACACGAAGTCACGGTGTGCCGTGTTTTTCACGGTGAGAAAGCTGTCAATATACCCCAGATTATAATCACTAAAACACTTAGTAAAGGTTAACCTTTTACCTTGCACAAAGTCTCAAGGAAGTCTGACACAATTAGCCTTTTTGAGGGTGGACAATATAGGAGTGCACTATAGGATTTGGGTGTGAGCCATTTTGAGATATGGCGGACACATTACTATAACACTGTTTGGTTTCGGTCATTTGTCTGTATACACGCAAATCCTACAGTGCACTCCTATATTATAGTGTTCAAAGGTAGAAACTGACTGACACTGACACGGTGTGTGGTACGGTGAATCATGTAAGAAAGATGGCGGACTCCACACTTCGCATACGCGCGCACCTTTGACATCGCGCTGCTGGTTGCTATAGGAAGGCCGGGTGTGAGATCACATCCACTAGGCTAATCAGAAACAGTGACGTACTCTCGAACATGCACTGGAACATGGTCCAATAATAATAGATCTCCCACTGCTCTATGGTTTCTGGTTAATCTAGTTACTCTAGTCGCCCCGACTGAACTTGCTCATAAGCATTGCGCGTGCGCGGTGTTCCAATGTATCCCAGGGTGCTTTTGGGGTGCCCAGTAATACGGATTTTGGCCATAAAAGGCTGAGGAAAAGCGAGAACGGTAATTTAGCGTCGATATATACACATTTCTCACCGTAAAATTACGGGAATTTTTTTACAGTGGATGGCCTTCCAGGCCTGTTACTGTGTATCGCTTTGGGTGGCTGGGTGGTCCAGTGGCTGAAAGATTCACCCACAGTTACACATTTTCTGTAAAAACTTTAAATAGTGCCATCATGTTAACCTTTTAATTTTTTTTACAGATATTGCTTTGATTGTTTGCGGTAAAAAGTATAGTTTGTTTTGCATGCATGTGATGTTCAAATAACAAAGTGCCACTAATTTACACAGAACAAGTAAACGCAGTTAGGTAACATTTGCAGCAATTTAATGCGTTTTATGTTTTCAAAGTTGACTGTTCTTTTAAGTAAATCCAGAGTAATTTCACACAAATCCTGTTATAAATAAGTACACCACATTAGACAAGTTATCTGTTTTTGTTCATGTTAAACTTGACATGATTTTATTTCTCAAACACTCTTGTCATTACAACTGTATCAAGTATTATTTTTAATAACATTACAAATATGTAAAAGCTGTAAGGTATCTTACACATCAACCCTCCTTTTCACACTAGATCTTTGAACAGTAAAATGTCTTCAATTCTTACCAAAAACTTTGACAGATACAAATTTAGCAAACAAGTTTTATTTAAAAAATCCAACAAATAGGGCCTACCTGAAACATTGAATAGCAACAATATCAAAATTTAACACATAATTATTTTTTTCAGGAAGGGTTATGTTATACCATAAATACACATTAGTTTACATGACAGGTGAATTTCAAAATAATGATTAGTACAAGTTTTGATAAAACAGTTTTGTGTTGATAAAACAGTAGGCCCTATTGTGATGTTTTAGGAATAAAACTGCTGCATAAAATTAAAACAATATACTTTTCAGGCCCAATTCATAAATTTAAATGCCCTATCTTACAACTAAAACAACAAGCCACTTGTGTCGCAGTAAAACATATATAATGTTTATCAAAGATTGATGTTAAGGTCGATTGATCACGTTTGGTGATTCACCTTTGTAGGCTGGGTTTCATGTGTTATTATTCCAGGTAGGCCTATTGTGGTTGTATTTTTTTCTGTTCAGCTGTGTTGCGCAAATGCGCTGGGAAAACCCCAACAAAGCAAAACTGACGTAAGTTTTGACCTTGACTGATGTAGTTGATGAATGGTGTAAACCTTTTTCCAATTTTATAGAGCTGCTTAAGCACAAAAGTAGCTAAGCACAACAACATTTTGCTTACCACAATAAGAGTACCAGCCAAAATAATATTTCATGTGATGTAACTGGTATCCTGCTTATTTTTGCTTAGCAAAAAATTGTAAAGCAATGTTGTAAGCTGCTCTATTAAATTGGGTCCTAATCAGTACAGACCGTGCAAGTCTCGCGAGTATTACGACGAAAATGTTGGGACCCGCTGTGCAGCGGGTCCCAACATTTTCGTTCTAATACCAGCGCGCTGGTCCCACTTACATTGCTTTAACCTGTGGCGTAACTAAGGGGGGGGGGGGCACGGGGGGCACGTGCCCCCCAATTGATGTCCGTGCCCCCCGGGTGCCCCCCATTTGAAAATCTGGACTTTTGTGATTGGAAATTTCCAGAGTAAAATGTTACATTTTATACGCTTTGATGAGAAAATGTCGATGTTTTTAAAACTATTTTTCCATTTACATGCAGAAAATATATTTTGCTTTACACTCACGCCAGATTATCTTATACCAAAATAGTAAATAACATAAAAAAGGCGATAAAAAGGGGCTTGTTCAGGCCCGTAACCAGGATTTTTTGTTTTTGGTGGGCGAATATTAAAGAAAATGTACATCGGTGCGTTAGCACCGCCCGTCACGTAGCGACGCAGAGTGGAGTGGGAGGAGGATGTGCCCCCCCTCAGAAGTTCGAAATTTTGTAAAAAAGAATGCCCAATTCAAGCCATTTGGTGCACCATTTTTGCGCTATGATATTGGTTATTATATCTGAAAACAGCTGAATTACAGCTTTGTATCAATATTATTTCTGGATTTTTAATGCTTAGACGGCGTATACCACCCATGACGTCCTCTATTTACATCTTTGTATATTAAATCATGTTATAAATGTCATATTTTAACAATAACATTTGCTGAAAAAACTTTTTGCTTAGTGTGTTATTTGTTAGTTGCACAGTTACGATGCGTTTTTTTTTTTTTTTTGTTTTTTTTTGCAGACTTAAAAAAAAAAAAATTGTTAAAAGTTTTTTTTGTCTTTTGTCTTTTGTCTTTTTTTGAGGGGGGCCGTCCGACCCCCCCCCCCGATTACGGGAATTGGCTTGTTTTAAAGAAAAAGGCAAACGAAACTTGGCCAGAAGTGCCCCCCTAGAAAAAATGGTGCACCCCCTTGTGCCCCCTGAAATTTTACCCTAGTTACGCCGCTGGCTTTAACGCGTGAAGGAAACAAACTCGCGCACTTTAAACGGGTCCCAATATTCAAATACACGCGAGACTTAATAGACTTGCACAATCTATTGGTATCATACATTGCATTTTATGGTTTCACCCATCTCACATGATATGTGTGGTAAAGCCTCGTTTAAAGGCACTGAACACGTTTGGTAGTTGTCAAAGACCAGTGTTCTCACGTGGTGTATCCCAACATATGCATAAAATAACAAGCCTGTGAAAATTTGGGCTCAATTGGTCATCGAAGTTTCAAGAAAATGTTGAAAGAAAAAACACCCTTGTTGTACAAATTTGTGTGCTTTCAGATAGGAATAAAAGGCTTCTTGCAAGAAGTCTTTTATTATTTTAGTGAGAAATTACCTCTTTCTCAAAAACTACGTTACTTCAGAGGGAGTCGTTTCTCACAATGTTTTATACTATCAACAGCTCCCCGTTGCTCGTTACCAAGTCAGTTTTTATGTTGATATAATTATATTTTGAGTAATTACCAAACGTGTGCAGTGCCTTTAAACTAAAAACATGAGAAACCTTACTGATTGTAAACCATATCACAGTAGCCTGAAGACATTGTGAACATTGTATAATGGTTGCCAAAATATACATGTACAATGTGTCAGCAGTATGAATAGCATCAATTGGTTCTGATGGTTCTTGCCATCATTTAGGCAATAATAGTACTAGTTAAACCAGTGAAACTAGTTATTATTTGTTTATAAGTTTGAAGTTTTCTGCTCTTGAAATTTGATCGGAAAACTAGTATCCCATTTTTGAGGAGTCGGGGTTGGTTAGGGTTAATTTGGAAGGGTCGCGTCGGGTTGTTTAGTGTTAATTTTATGAGGTCGGGGTTGGTGAGGATTAATTTTGAAGGGTTGGGGTTGGTTAGGGTTAATTTTGAGAGGTCGGGGTTGGCCAGGGTTAATATTTTGAGGGGTCGGGTTGGTTAGGATTAATTGTGAGGGGTCGGGGTTGGTCATCAGGGTTAATTTTGAAGGGTCGGGTTGGTCAGGGTTAATGTTGAGGCCAGTCGGGGTTAGGGTTAATTTTCAAGGGTTGGGGCTGGTTAGGTATCATTTTGAGGGGTCGGGGTTGGTCAGGGTAAATTTTGAAGGGTCGGGGTTATTTAGGGTTAAATTTGAGGGGTCGGGGTTGGTTAGGGTTAATTTTAAGGGGTCGGGGTTGGTAAGGGTTAATTTTGAGGCCGGTCAGGGTTAGGGTTAATTGTGAAGGTTCGGGGTTGGTTAGAGGTAAATTCACACAAGTCATTTGAGAAGTTGAGTAAAACATGGCTTTTTGTGCATAGTGTTATTTACTTTTAGCTTGCAGTGCTGAGAAAGTATTTTATAACATGAACATCACCAAAATTACATTATACTAATATTATTACATCAATTAATTATTACTAATCAGTTTAGTCTGACGGATACAATATGTAATTGTCTCTTCTAAAAAACTTCGAGGTGATGGCTCTGTGAGAGCCGGTTGGTTTATTCAATGTAGTGTGCTCTAAAGTAGTCGTTATATGAGACAGTGACAACGACGAGAGTACAGTTGTCAACATGTTGAGACTAAAACAACCGGCTTTTCCAGGCAGGCATCCCTTTTAGAATCGTGTACCCGTAAGGTTAAATTGATTTGAAGATTCAAATCTCACATAATCAACCCTACACACATAATTAAATTAAACCGGCTTTTCCAGGCAGGCATCCCTTTTAGAATCGTGTACCCGTAAGGTTAAATTGATTTGAAGATTCAAATCTCACATAATCAACCCTACACACATAATTAAATACAATCCACTTAGACCGTCTCAAGTTATAATTATTTGAAACATTTTACGTTCATTGTTGAATGTCAAAACATAATTACAATGCGAAATCGCAAAACCACACATCGTTATAGACCTTTATCAAGGTGCGAACATCTTTATTTTCTACCATTCAAATCAACGTAACCAAACTGAGGCTGGAAGGAGAAATAGTCTGGTTCCATTCATTACTGCTATTGGATATACAATGAATATGACCAAGATGATGGCAACATGATAATGGTCAAGTCCAAGAATTCGCGCATTACGTAACATGGGACAAAGCAGTTAAGATACCGTAGTCATTGATTACTGTGATTTTTTTCTTCTAATGTTGGGCATTTGCGATGAGAATACCCACAATAATATATCGGTATGTCATTAGTCTTTGGGATGATTATGTAATTATAATTTATAAAACAATTTGACCACAAGGGGACTTTTTTCCGGAGTTTCCTTATTGATAACATGAAGTATATTTATGTTTTCCAACCTAATTAATATTGTTTCAAAACGTTTCTGAACACAAACAGTTTACCGGTTAAACAATGCTTAAATATTAACATTTTTTGACATGGTTGTACCCGCAAGTTTACTATTTATAGTTACCTTTTATTTTCCACATCAAGTGAAGCTTCAAACATCACTTAATTAGTAATGTTGATACAAGGCCGCTATACACATCACTACAATTAATGTTTAAACTAAAATTTGCCAATATCTGGATACATGTGCAGCTGCCCTAACTACAAGATCTTTTCTGATTTGACCGGTTCACGTCGGGTGGCCATTCCATTCCACCCTACACACTCCCTACTACCCTTAAACCAGACATCGATATAACCAAAGAAAAAACCAAAGAGATCACCTTTTGTCGAATTAGCAGCTCCTTTCGAAACCGACATTACTTCATTATTTCAAACAGTTATGAAATCAATCGCATATTAAAAAGTTGCCAATCTTATCAAACGGGGCCGCGTTTTTTTAGTAAACGGCGTATACAGGAAATGCAAGTTACATCTTTTGAGAAGTATTTATGTATTTCTATTTCGTTATCCCCGATGCAAATTTAATATCTATTAAATTGTCGCGGTACCCGCTGCTATAATATAGGATTCGAACTGCCTCCAGCTACAGGGCAACCTCGGTGGTCCAGTTGTAAGACATCTGCTCTAGAATGGCAAAGGTTGTGGGTTCGAATCCCATCCGAGTAATATTCCTGTGAATTTTTTTCACAGGACTCGGGAAAGTACTGAGTATACAGTGCTTTACACACATCAGTGTAAGGGTAAAACCAAATATAATATTCTTTATCCCCGATGCAAATTAGCATAAGTACCGGTATAATATAATTATTAGCTTGTTGTTTTACAAAACTTTAGGCAAATATATCTTTTTTCAATCACTACTCACTAATTACAACACACTATACATATTATGAACAACTCTTAAAAAGGGATAAGGAGCAAATTCCAAATAGCCAAATTTTGAGAGATTTGAAGGCAATGTGACCTTGTAATCTTCATAAAAAGTAGTTTGCCCAAAATATTGAGCAACCTTTCACAGGAGCTACAGTGCTGGTGATACGGGACGCTGACATATTAACTTGAGTGTATCATCACAATCCTTATCGTTCCAGCCTCCAGCATGGCCTTCGGCGCAATCTTCGTTGCGGCCTTTGTAACTATTTGGCTCAATCAGAAATAAGAAGTCTCATTACATCAAACGTTGGGAGCAGGATCGTACTTCAAGAATAGATTCAAGTTTCCACCCTCTAGTTTTCAATAACAGACCATACGGCCATTCAGTGAGTGTTTGATCAAATTCAATGATCATGTTTCAGCGAAAACAAACAAAACAAATGGATTGTTAACATTAGTCGTGGATTATGTGCACATTCATCATGGTTTATTTCGATTGTGGCAATCGAAACCGTGATTTGCGGGGTCTTTAAAATGCAATTTCCACGACTTTGACAGTATTCCAGACGGAAATAATCTCTTGAGGATCAACAATGGATGAACTTTGTAATCAGGAAGGTTTTCAATTGAATGTAATCTTCTTATTTCGATAATTACCAATTCTTTTATTTGACTTTAAAGTAAATGTTTCCCAATTTAGGCAAGCATTTCCCCTTATCCTTCGTTTCTCTTAAATCAAGGCTAGAATTGTAAATTCGTTCGTTGGATGGTAACGTGCCCTTCGACCCCGGGGCACCACTCGGAAATGCAGCAAAGTTGATGTAGCGCTATAAATAAATTTACTTTGCCACTTTATGAAAGATAGCAGTCTCGTTATTTGATAAAATGTTGTTTTTACCATTGACTGGATTACATGTAAAGGGCTGATGAAACTATTGCTATGCCAGCTATGGGTTGAAACTTCAATACCTCCACCCGCACCAAACCACTTTCAATAAAATGTAAGTCTCGCGCGTAGTCGAACTTGCGGGACCAAGTTGGTCCCAACGATATTGAGTTTTACCTGCGTGCGATTCTGTTTAACAAAGTTTATGTCTATAAAAAGTACATCACATTGTTGGGAAAGTAAAATTTAGCCATGAATATATGAAAGTAGCATAAATTTAACAAATCAACAGAAGAAAAAGAATAAGTCTTGACGTCCGTTTCCGCTTACTTGCAAACAATTTTAAAGAACTTGCTCTACTGACGTTCATGTTATCATTAAAACCCTGCGCTGCAGTAACGCGATATGCTAACTAGTAGTATGAACTATGGGGGTTCTGGACCACCTACCCGTGCTCTTTTGGGTTGGGGTATATATCAACAGAGCACATGGGGTTGGGGTATATATCAATAGAGCACATGGGGTTCTGGACCACCTTGCTTTGGGGTATATACAAATAGAGCACATGGGGTTTGCTCCCAGCTTTTTTGATAGGGCTCGCCCCGCTCTCTTGGTGGGCTGCTGGTTCTAGACCACTTTTGGGTTGGGGTATATATACAAATAGAGCACATGGGGTTCTACTAAATTTTCGTATACGAAAATTAGGTTTTAATAGGGCTCGCCCCGCTCTCTTGGCGGGCTCGACCCACAGCCAGCGACTTTCAACCTTAACGCTTCAACTTTCGTCTACGAAAGTTGAACACGATGGAGTGTAGCACGGTATACACAATGAGTGAACCCAACTGTAGACGTTTACGTTTGTGAATAACTGGGTGGAGGTTCGTTAAGTTTGCTACCACGGCTGAATTTAAAACTGGCAAAGCAACCGCACTTTATTTCAGTGTCGTTGCCGCAAGCTCTTTCATTATTGAAGCTCGGGCTTCGGCCATCAGCTCGTTTTTAGCTACTTCGTAGGTATGAGCTGCGTATACATACCGGCTTTAATTCTGAATATCAGCTATTATAAGTCGATAATTATTTATTTCGTTTAATACGAGCTTGAACTCTTCAGGGAGATGTGCCCATCTTGTAGCGCTTGTGAGATCACATCTGAAATGCTGTTGAGCTTAGATAGAGCGAGAACACGAATCTCATCGTGTTTTTAGCTTTTACAAGGAGCCGCCGAGAGACGAACTTACCGGCAATACCGGCAAGACCACAAACACCTGCAGCTGCTTCAAGTGCAATGACAATAGGCGCAGCTATAATTGTGGAGAGCAATCCTACACCAGTAGCTCCCATTCCAAGGCATGATAGAATCAACACTGTGTCAATACCATCAACGATATTGATAGATCTACGGTACTTTTTGTACAGCTTACTTCTGTCTTCTATCTCTTTTTCAAGTTTGCGTTCGAGGTTGCGGATTTCAGTCAGGCGATAATTAGAGCCTGTGTTGTTGTCCTCAGGCTCAAGAACGGGATACAATCGCTCAGTTGTTTCGATGGTAGGAGCTGTTGGTATCTTAGGCATTTTCTCGAATTTCAAGCACAACAGTTATGGGTTTGCTATGGTTTTGTAGCAACAGGTTATGTTTATCTAACGCGCGAAGGTTCAATTGATGTATGTGCCCAACTTCAAGTTTTTGTACATAGGACAAATAGGATTAATGTTTATAACACCTTTGGGTGCGGCTGGGGTTATGGCTAGTAGTGTTGAAGGAGCGCCATCAACGATGTTGGAGGTTGTAGAAAGTTGATCGAGGTGTATGTATACCCACTTGTGAATATCGAAGTTAGAGGGTCTGTCTCCTCGTATTTCCCATCAATCCAACCTTTATCGCTGATACCCAACAGGCGGCGTATATCAGAGGGTATTTTTAAGGCTCCGCCCGTTGGAATGCTGAACATGACTAGATTTGTTGCTTTATCTATCTCGACCGATACTTGGGGCAGCTCTTTTGTGAACAGATTTTGTAGGTATTCAAAGGTATATAATCCAGCAGGGATCATAATCTTTCGAGGTTTATCATCCAAGTTAGAACGCCACAAAATTCCAGCTGAATGCCCAATATTTCGATGGCTAACCTCATAATGCAAACCTCTGAGGGCAGCATAGAGCTTGCCATCTGTATTATCGATTACAGTCTGGAGATGCGACGCTTCTTCATTTTGAATATCGGTTAGTGTCACAAACATAACTAATCTTTTGTCTACGAAAGATTGTTAATGCGGTTATACCAAACAAAGCTTATAGCTTCAACACAGACGCATCTACTAGACAGGCTTAATCTCAAGTACTGCAGTCATAGAGATAGGATTGTCACGCATATCTTCACCATATTCATCTAACACGAGAAAGTTTAGTTTATATATATGTCCTGCTTTAAGTTTTTTGTACATAGGGTAAGCAAGGTTAACGTTTACACTGCTTTCAGATTTGAACGGGGTTATGGTTAGCAGCGACGAGGGGCGCCATCAATAATATTAGAAGCCGCATTAAGTTGATTGAGGTGTATAGAAACCAGGTTAGGGGTATGGAACCTTGAGGGTCTAATTCCATCTACTATTCCTTGGAACCAATGACCGTCAAAAAGATTATAGAGAATGCCCAATAGTGAACACATTGCATCATCAAATTTAAAAAACATAGAAACACTCCTGACATTGATACTGACAAACCCCGTTGTTTTGTTAATTTGGAGTCCTATTTGGGGTATATTTGCTTTGAAAAACTGTTGTATATCTTCAAAGGTGTACATTCCTCGAACAACTTTAATCGAGGTATAACTAAGATTATTATTACTGTCAAACTTAAGATCAACAGTAGAGTCAACATCAAGAGTGTTAGTTTTTTTAAAATGCAACTCTCTTAGGGCAACACAGAGTTTACCATTTACATTGTTAATTGCGGGTTGGAGGAGCGGCGCTTCTCTCTTTTGAATATTGGTTTGTGTAACAAACATAGCGAACTTAACTTTTCTACAGAAAAGTTTCTTTTGAACTTATACGAGTATAACTTAAACTTTGCAAGCAAAGTTTGTGCAGTTATGTCTAACCAAGCTTATAGCTTTAACACAGATGCATCTTACCAAACAGGTGGGGTATACTCCGCAAAATCTCAACTCGTATTGCAAAATGTTACAATACAGGTTGATACGGGGGCGGCGAGCTTTGACACCGTCTTTCCGGATATATTGTCGGCGGAGCGGTATAGGCTGCCACACGTACAAAGTGATGATGTAGTGGACACGTGGAGCTCAAACCCGATGAAATTTTGGCAAAATAAGATTAACTTTGCAGTGTGGTGTGCTACCACAGGTTGCGGTGTCTCTGCAGAAGACCATCTTAGCTCTAAAGTCCCGATGGTGCGATCAGTCTACCGCTTTCACGTATACTACCAGGTGCGAAGGATTCTTGAAGGGATGCAGGTGCCACTCCCACAGGATGACACTTGGGATGCCTTTGATACCCCATACAACCAGAGGGTATATGAGCAAATTTGCGCGGAGTTTGGTGTCTCACCGCACACCGACTGGCGGCAGAGCATCGACCAAAATAGTGGTCTTGGAACGCCGTATCATTGGTGGAAAGGTTCAGTGCTCTCTATTAAAGAAGTGAGCAACGATTTGGTTGCTAGTGGGGGTCTTAACCCCAGCTTCGGTGTTTCGTCGAACGACTATAGAAAAGACCGCATGAGCTTTGGTGATAGACCAGCCACGTTCAGCGTCGACTACATCGGTCAGGGGCCAGAAGGAGACCAAGCATGGACAACATTTGTTCTCGACAAGTCGGAGGGCTTTACCCAACCTGGGGTTGAAAGAATCAACGACTCTATCCGAACATACGTGTGGGCTATCCTAGGCGCACAGGCGCAGATTCGCTCGAGTATTATTGGCACCGGTGCCGCATTTGACACCCAGAAACAGTTCTTAGCGAATGTTGAGGATGCAGTCTCAAGCCCTGTAGATCTCCCGAGTGCGGTGGCACGCTACCAAGACATGCTTCGATACGCCCGCTCTAAGGTTGACTATGTATTCGGAATTGGTTTGTATATGGCTCCCAGCAACATGGAGTTGCAGATTGGAACTATTCAGGACTACAACAACGAGATTGTGATCGCGGAGCAGGGGCAAAATTTGGGCTTTAACAACGGTATAAATGCAGTTGTCGAGAATTTGTTACCTGTAAAGGATATGGAGGGGCCTCCTGCAAGGCCAGCACACCTAGCTCAAACTCCGGAAGTTAGTTTGATGGGACCGGTTTTGGCACAGCCTGATATCGACGTAGATGAAAGACAAACTTTCGTAGACGAAAGTTTAGCGCACTATGATGGGCGAACTGCACTTGTTGTTGGTGGCGTTGCTCTTGGTCTCGGTTGGCTCGCTCTACAAAAAACTTTTGTCTACAAAAAACTTTTGTCTACAAAAAACTTTTGTCTACAAAAGTTTATTATTTATAAAAGATTAAAGTTAACAGTACACCGCCAATGGCAACAATTATTGCCCATAGGTTTCCCGCGAGCCAGCCAGCAGTTTTACTCAAGAGGTTGAGGAGCCACGATATAATGCCTCCGATGATGCCCGGTAGTGCGGCTGCAGCCTTTCCAGCTAATTGGGCTAGAAGGCGCCCGAGAGCTTGCAAATGTTTTTTCGCCCACTCTTTTACCCCATCTTGATCTTTTGCAGGCAAAAGATCTGTGGGAGGTGTTGGCGCTGGCCCACCAGTCAAGGCAAGAACCAGAGTGCTGATGGCAAAGCCCAGTGCAGTGATAATGGTGGCTATGGTCACACCCTGCTCGCGGAACAGGGTCCGTAGCCGATCGGCCAGAGATTTGTTTTTATCTAGAACGCTAGATATGGTCTCACGAATTTGGCGGAACTGTGACCAAAGTTGTTGGTTGAGGACATCAACGCTGTCTCGAGCCGCTGCGAGATCATCTTCGGCTTTTGTAATTTCACGTTCGATTTGGTCCGCTCGCTCAGTTGTCCCGGGTTGCTTAAGCTCTTCGCGATAGCCCTCGATTAGCTGCTGGAGAGAAACTACTTTGCTCTCTTGCACCGCTTTTGTGGCACGCAAAGTTTTCAGGGCTTTGTCAAGCCCTAGAATCTCTCTCATAGGCAAAAGATTTTCTTCCTCAGTAGGCGGCTTAGATGACATACTAATAACTAAATCATCTAAAACATTAACTGTCTGATCTAGTACATCACCATCTGCTTGTGTTGCATTTTGTGCTTTATCAGCAACCTTTTCTAACTCGCGAAGGGTAGGTCGAGAATGACGACGCAGTGTACTGTCGTACCCAGGCAGGTTGAGAAAATCTCGAATAGCTCTGGAGCCCCAGAGCCAAAACTTTGGGCAATAGTACCCAATCCTAAAAACTTTTAGGGCCTTTAGTAGCGCTCATCCGAACCTTTTTATCACCTTCTACCCAGTAAAGTGTTTTACCATCTTCGCCGACCTGAAACCGTTTGTATTCTATGATCGTAGGTCGAGGGCCATTGTTTAGACCTATCTCCTCATAGAAAGCATTTACTAAACGGTCTCGCTGTTCTCGCAACTCGTCTGTACGGATGTCGTCGCGCGCTTGGTTGATGCGGTCGCCGTATTCATTAGCCGATAGCCCATCTAAGGGTGCCCCGATAGGAGGTTCAGGGAAATAAAACTGGTGTCTTCTTCGACTTCTGGTTGTTTTTCGGGTGCATCAAAATCATTCATTTCAAAGCCACCTTCTGCCATATTGAATACAAAGGTTGGCTTTACTTATATTGAACACTCGCCAAGGTTTAATAGACAAAAGATAAAGTTTGGTTTGAATGGCATCGTCAAAGTACGGACGCAAACTGAATCCTCTTAGAAGCCTGCGGGATCCACTCGGGATCAAAGGCATACGGCAGAGCGTGGTTGTAACCAACAACCCCTCCACTATCGACCAAAATCAGCAGCTCTTGGTCCGCTTTCCCAACCTTGGCGCCCAGGATGTGATTGTTCCTGGAACAGCCCGCCTCGCATTTACCATCGCCCTCACCTCGACCGACGACAATCGAACAGTGGTTCAAAACCTTGGCCAAGCCGTTGTGAAGAAAAAGACAATCAGGATCAGTGGTAATGAGGTCATGTCTATAGATGACAGCGATGTTATCGGCTGCTACACCGACCTTTGGAAAACGTTGGGAGAGCGCCGGTCTCAGGTCTACCAGGGTATTGATGTGGCGGAAGACGCTAACATGCTTAAACTGAGGGTGGGCGCCGGAGATGGTGATAGTTCTACGGCGCAAGACAAGGCTGTTGCAGATGCATACAGCAACAGATTTAGCATTCCACTAGACTTTGAACTGTTGGAGAGCCACATGCCGTTCTTCCAGTCAGGCCTTGGTGACCGATTGGAGTACGAGCTTACCTTTAATGACTACAGCCGCGTTATAATGGCAACAGGTGATACAGATGCTAGCTACGTCATCGACAACATCTCTCTCGAGTTTGAAATTATGAGCGAGCCAAACTTAGCCCGAATGATTCGCAACCAGTATACTGCGCGAGTTGCCATCTTGTATGACCGCATTTTGCGCCACCGAAAGGTCACCCTCAACAAGAGTGATACGCTGTGGAACGTCAATCTTAATATTCCAGCCCGAAGCTTTAAGGGAATACTCATGCTCTTCGAGGATGCTGGAGCGGCGACCGCGTTTAACCGAAATACAGAATCGTTCTATAACCCCAAGATCGAAAAAGTTGAGGTCATAGTCGAGGGGAAGCCAAACCAGTTGTATGCCCAGGGTATGCGCAGGTACCAACAGTGGGATGAAGTTCGAAAGTACTTCGCTAGCAGCCCTTCAACCAAGCGCCACCCCACGTCTGCAATGGTCACCAAAGACTTAGCATTAGCTGATGTAACAGTAGGAGAGTATTTGACAACAAAGTACGGCCTATGGCTGGACTTGAGAAGCAACGATGATGACTCACTGCACGGCAGCGGCAGGCGCATAGAAAATGCAAGTGAGGGGGTCACAGTCCAGATCACCAAAAAGGCAGAAACGGCGGGCACATTGAACATGTATTTGTATGTTATCATGGATGCTCAGCTCAACATCGAAAATGGTCGATATATCAGTGCGCTCTACTAAACCAAACTTATCTTTTGCAGGCAAAAGATTGTTTTCGTCAACGAAAGTTCAAAGTATAAGTAAAAACTTATACGAGGATAAGTTTTTACCCCACTCGGCCATCATCTGTGGCCAGACTGGCTGTGGGAAAACAGTCTTTATCTTAAACCTTCTCGAAGATCACTACTGCGGCGAATTTTCGCACATCGTTATACTCTGCCCCACAATTCGCTGGAACAAAACGTACCACGAGCGATCCTGGGTGTGGACAGACCCAGATGTCTATATCGTCGACCCTGGCGATCAGCTTCAAAAGTGGTTGCGAGCTTTTTACTCGATTTTTGCTGGCGAGCCGACATTGTACATCATCGACGACTGCTCAGCTAGTAAAGCTCTGACCAAAAAGAAAGACATGCTGTCTGAGCTTGCGTTCTCGGGGCGCCACGCCTCTCAATCTGTGTGGGTTTTGACGCAAAAGTATAACTCGGTTCTTAAAGATCTCCGCGAGCAGACTAAGTGGATAGGGCTCTTCCACTGCAAGGACAGGGACTCTTTTGAAGATTGCCTGCGAGAAAACGACGTTGTCCCGACGAGAGAGAGCGAGATGCGCTTAGACAGCAGCTATCTAAAGCTAAACACGCTAAGCTTATACTAAAGACTGCTCAGCCGGTTGCTTATCAGTTGTTAACATAGCTTAATAGCTTGCTAAACTAAAGTTCTATGTGGGAGCAAACACAGCTAGCCATACAAACTATACATCTGGCAGTAGTTCTTGTGATGTTTGTCAAGTATGTTAGACTCATGCGCATAAACTTATACAGAGTATAAGTTTGATCTCAAAAGTAATCTTTTGCTCACAGAAGATTATGGATTGTGATGATTTGATCAACCAATTGTTGCAAGAGGTTCCCGATGAAAGCACCGATACCACCGTCTCGACGCTAAACAAAACTTTTGTAGACAAAAGTTTGAGCTGCACCTCGTCTACAAAAGATTTGCCAGCAAAAGATTACAAAAGTTTGGATCGTTTGCAAGAACAAAAACGGACCCGGCTGGCGGCAATTGTGGCTGGCGGCACAGCCCAAAAATACATAGGAACCCGACTAACCCTTGCACAACTTGATGTGATGAGTGATGACGAGATTTCTAAGCACTATAGCCGCTATGAGGCACGACTAGGGGCCTCAATGACAAAACTCTCGGGGCGTCTGCGCTGCAGATGTATGCACTAGCGGCTAGCACATTTCTACCAATTCCACCCGAAAATAAGCCTCAGCTCGTCATAGACCTCGAGGAGGACCCCTTTGTCGGACATGCGCTGACGACAGCCTGCTGCGAGCTGTATTATCGCTATGGTATGTACTTAGCCCCGCTTACAGCAGCGATGACAACTGCTAAGCACTGTCAATTTAAAGACAAAACTTATACGAGTATAAGTAAAACTTTCGTACACGAAAGTTTAGATGACAGAAAACTTGGAAACGACATCGACAGAAGCAGCACAAGCTCTGGAGATGACAGCAGCGCAAGACCTAGAGACGACATCGACGCAGTTAAAAGTCAAGAGAGTGACTAATAAAGATCCACAAAAAGTTGAGGCTGGCCGCAAAGGTGCAGCAGCTAGAAAAGCAAAACAAGAAGCGCTGAAAGAGCAGCTGCGAAAGGCCAAACAGAGTCTCAAGTCTGAAGATAATCTTAATCCTTCATCTACAAAAGACCGCAAACATAAAAGTGAAATCTCATCGCAATCAGAAACTAATCTTTTGCCTGCAAAAGATAATCTTTTGCAGGCAAAGATTGTTTGCTCCTTGCAGGGGCTGTTATAGCTGTTGGAGCTGTGGTATATGCTAAGTTTTCGTATACGCCTGCAAAACAATTACCAAATGTATCTCAAAAATCAAAGACAAACATATTAGACAAACAAACTAATCCTCATTATATGCAATAATAATCTCCTACTTGCATAACAAAAATGACTACCCCCAGTACTGATGGTAAACAGCTTGCTAATTTGGTGTACCACTCCGCCGTAGTAAGTGGACTTGCCGTGGGATACGCTACTCTTGGTAAAAAAATCATAAAAGGTGTTACGCCAAAGTTAGACTTTGCGCCGTATGATGTTGGCATGGTCATACTAGATGTTGGCCTAGCTATGGCCACTAAAGACATGCTTGTCAAGCAGGGGATACTCCCTGCAGACATATTAAAGTAAAGATGTATAAGTTTTCTCTTTTGAATACAAAAGATTATACAAATATAAGTTAAACTAAACTTATATAAATATAAGTTTGATGGCTTCTATTGTAATGCTTGTTGGCGGAGCGGTCGTGAACGCACTTGCGTTCTCTGGGTCAAATTTTCTGTTCTCGATGATGCGTGATCCAGGTGCCGATGAAGAGCGAAAACGACATGACAAGGCTGTAGAACAACTTCAAGCTGCGCAGTCTGAATGGTCACGCAAGAGGGCCGAACGCCTAGACTGGATTAATGAAGAGCTTCGCCGCCAAGGACATGCCGTGCACACTTTCCGCAATGTTGATGAAGCTATTCGCCAGTACAATCTTATAAACTTTTCTACAGAAAAGTTTGGCAGTGATTCAATGGCCCCCACGCACAGAAAAGTTTGATTAGGTTTAGTTTAGTTATTTTTTGCAATCACAAACTAATCTTTGCAGGCAAAAGATTTTTTTTTCTACAGATAATCTTTTGATTGCAAAAAACTTTTCTACAGAAAAGTTTAGTTAGACTTTTGCAGGCGTAAACTTATATGGATACTAAACTGTCTGCATTGTACTACAGCCCCCAAGGATACTGGAAGGGACTTGCGGCCATACAAAAACTAGCCGAGGCTGCAAAAGTCACTCAAGATGTGAGTAAAGATTGGCTCAAGAGACAAGCTATATGGCAGATATATCTCCCATCCCCTCGCCATGTGCCTTGCCCAAAATTTGATATTTCAGTGCCTAATGAAGTCCACCAAGCTGACCTATTGTTTCTTCCACACGATCGCCTGCCCAGGGGCCGAAAGATTTACAAATACGCCCTGACTGTGGTTGATGTTGCCAGCCGCTACAAAGAAGCTGAACCACTGACTTCAAAGGAATCCACCGAGGTGGCTACTGCTTTGTCCCGCATTTACAAGCGGGGACCTTTAAAGTGGCCGAAGGTGCTGCAGGTTGACCCTGGGCGTGAGTTTATGGGCTCCGTATCCCAAACTCTGGAGAAACATGGTGTCAAAGTCCGACGGGGTGAAAAAGATTTGCATCGAGCGCAGGGCATCGTGGAAAGATTCAACCGAACTCTAGCAGAAAAGCTCTTTGGGCATCAGTATGCGGTAGAGCTGCGTCTCCCAGATGATGAGAGGTCAACTGAGTGGGTAGCACGACTTCCCGCCGTTGTCTTAGCTCTGAACACAGAGGTTACCAGATTGACGGAAAAAAGCCCTCAGAAGCAATCAAGGCAAAATAGCAAAAAAAAAAGCCCTCTACCATTGCAGACCGCCCTGTTGGTCTCAACGAGCAAAAGCTCCCCTCGGGCGTGGGCGTTCGGTACCTCTACCAGCCAGGTGAGCTAGAAGGTGGGCGTCGTCGCGCAACTGACGCAGTATGGTCCCTCCGGGTGCACCGGCTTGGGCGTTCAGTCACTAAACCCGGAGAGCCTGTTCTTTATTATCTTATGAAAGATCGTGGGGTACCAGCTCGTGGGTTTGTACGAGAAGAGCTACTTGTGGTGCCTCCCAACACCCAGGTGCCACCTGTTAAACTTTTGCTTAAACTTTCGTCTACGAAAGTTTAGGCGACAATCTCGTTGATAAACTAAACTAATCTTTGCAAGCAAAAGATAATCTTTGCAGGCAAAAGATTAGTTTTTATGCAGGCATAATATCTTTGTGCCCATAGGCTAGTGTGGTGACACCGTCTTCAGCTATCCACCTCTTTGTGTCCAAGGGGGAGAGTGATACCTTGTTCAGACGCTGACCGTAAATTCTATGTCTCTCAGAACGCAGCACATCCATCCCGTGGCGGAAGGTCTTTTTTTGTGATAGAGCCTCTTTATACTGCTCATGTCGAATTTGTTTCTTCACAACAGACTTTTTCACACCTTTGGCTTTTTTGATGTTATTCCCGCCAGCCTCGAAGATAGAGTACATCTTAGGCCGCAGCCCCACATACTCGGCGATGGGGCGCCCGGCGCACTCGTCCTTCATCTTTCCCAATACCTTCTTGTTTACCGTGTTGTGGAGGTAGTGCTCTTTGGGGTAGTCAGATGTGTCGTAGAGGTTCTGGTCTTCGGCTATGTCTTTGTACACATCCTCGGTTTGGATATCAAGGAGGAGAGAGTCTGTGTCTGTGTAAAGGAGCTGACACCGATCACCATACCGAGCCTTTATCTGATTATAGTAGAAGTCGTACATAAGGTGCTTCGAAAGGTCGAGTATGCTCATACCCACGTAGGCGGGCCGGTTGAGTACCAGGCGGCTCTTATGAACCTGGATCGCCGCGAGGTTGTCATCAAAGATGTTTGCCCGAGCAAAGGCCGGGCTGGCAATAAGTCTCCTTAGCTTATCTTCTTCATCACTGCGCACCAGCTTAACGTCGACCCGCGTGCGTAGGTTCTCCATTGTTTTCCCAAATACACTATTGTTCATGAGTTTGTAGAGGTTCTTTTCGAAGTCGCTGGTTGCCTCCTTCCGGTGCTCCGTGTTCATCCGGATGTAGGGTTCCATCCAAGGGCTCTGCTCAAAGCGAAGAGCCCGGTGGATCTTCTTCAAGCGCATGCCGAGAGAGGTACAGCTGTAGGTTGCGATAGTGTAGCACATATCGTTCTTTATCACGGAGATTGGGTACCAGCTTTTCAACCTCTGTTGAAACTAATCTTTTGCCTGAAAACTTTTCTGTAGAAATAATCTTTTGCTTGCAAAAGATTAGGTTGTGCTAATACTCGGACATCCACTCTCTCTGAACGACCATGCGCTCTGGCGCTAATGGATAGGCGTTGTGTGCGTCGTGGAGCTCTACAGGGTACTCTAAGTCTACCTCCAAGATGTAGCCCTCTGGGCTGTCTGCCGGATGCTCCGTTAAAACTTTTGTAGACAACAGCTCCTCCACCCACTCAAAGCCGCCTGTAGGCAGCGACTGGCTCATTGCCCACCCATATAGGTTGTTAGCATCCAGGTAAGAAATGTACCTGTTCGGCTCGGAGGGGTTAAAGCCCTTAACCAAAGGGTTGTTAGCTCTCGCAAAGCGCTTAGATACCATGGAGATACCACCTCGCATCCCCTTCTCGATGAAAAGGTGCTGGTCATAGTCTGTGAGCAGTTTGAGTTCTACACCCGTCTTTTTGAGCAACGCGTCCCAAGAGAGGCCAGGACTGGTGTAGTAATGTGCGGGGTCCAAGCCGTACTGCCGCATGCAGGTCTTCCGGAAAGTCTCGAAGACATCTGCCAAAAGGAGCACATCTGTGCGGTTGTAGAGGTCGTGGTAGTCTCCCATAGTGTGGCATCTAAAGGTCTCCCACACCTTTTGTGCATGAACGTAGTCGGCCTCGCTAATGTACTCGTCTTTCAGCTTGCTGTAGAAGGCTTCCTTCGGAGGAGACCTGGCTCTGCAAACCTTTCCCAAGAGTCCATGTACTCGTACGGGTAGACGCCCTTGCGCAACAAAAGATTGCGCCTTTCTTTACATGGCTCGTACTGGCCCGTTATTTGGAAAGCCTCGGGCAGGTTGGCTGCTACTAACTCGTCAAGAGAGGACGGCAAGAACTGGACGCTGTCGATAAATCGGAGCTGACCGAGGAGAAGCTAATGTATTTCTCGGTGTTGTTCGGGATGCAAGAAATCTTACCCTCTACCTTGGAAATAGCCTGCATCAGGAGGTGAGAATCGTAGCCCCGCAAATTGTGGAAGACCACAGGTATGGTTGTGGTTTTAGGGCTCAGGCGCAGCTTCAAGTTGCAAGCGTTGTGTGCAGCACCTCTGAATTTTCCAGTGATATGACAGTGGTCGCGGACAGTATCTCCCTCAAGTGGCTTCTCATACACGTGGCAGGTGGTGGCTGCCTTAAAGGCTCGCCGGTCATTAGCGGTCATCTTCATTGCTTTAGGGTTGGCTAGCACCTCCTTGATCTTTCGCTCCTCATACTGGATCGCTTTTAAGAAGTGCTCCGCCGCGTCGTGTCCACGGTATTCTACAGGTGTTTTTGTCCGTCCATCGCAGCGAACGACTACATAGCAATAGCCACAAGTCTCGTGGTGCTGCGTCTTCCGAGTGTTGCTCTTCGTGGGGTCCAGCTCGGGCCCCTCTACCTTTGTAGTTAGAGCCTCAAGGTCGGCGTAGATGATGAAAGGGGCGGGAAACTGCTTGTGGTGGTTTTGAAAGGTCAGCTTATTTTTTCCCTCTTCTGGCATCTCTACCCTCACCGCCGTCTGACCGATCCCACAACATTCAGGCTTGTGAGCTTCTAGGAGGTCTTCTCTCGAGTACCCATGGAGACATCTCTCACAAAAGTGCGTACGCTCCCGGTGCTTGTTTTCTTGGTAGAGAAGACGGTTTAGGTTTTTGACCCAGGCGTAGTGAAACTTGCCTGCCTTCTCGATCAGCAAGAGGTTAATCCTGGGCATGTCCATAGGCTTTTTGCTTAGCCCGTGAACGATAACACCCTTATCCCAGCCAAATATGTTGATAGCTAGGTTGTTTTGTTTTTCAACCTTCAGGATCTGAGAGTAGGGAGTAGGAGCCTCGATCCCCGTGAAGTCTAGGCCATCATCGGTGGGATATTGGGAAGGCCTATCCGTGTGGGCTCTGGCGGGGAAGAGAGCAGACCGTAAGGACCATCTCAGGCAGTGATCATCATTGTTCTTCACGTTGATGACCGCCTTCTTGCTTTTCACCGCTGCGGGTAGTGGAATGTATGAGCCGCCTCTCAGGGGCTGGTACCGAGCAATGTCAAGCCACAGCATCTCTACGTGGTCAACCGTCCACCCGAGCCTCTTTGAGTAAATTTTTCAAGCGTCTCCTGGATGCGGGGAAAGGCCCTGTCTAGTGCATCATTAATATCGTTAGCCTGCAAAACAGACTCTTGTTTGTGGCGGAGCACGGGATCTGTGTATTCTTCACTCTCATCAGGGTTGTCTTTCCGAAGTTGAAGCTTGAGAGCCAGCTGAAACTTAATACCGTTTAAAGCTTTAAGCTCTTCCTCAAGTTTTTGGTAAATCTGAGAGCGCACGTCGTCCAGAAAGGCTCTGGGGTCTGCGCTAAGGAGATGCCCTTTGGGCACAACCATCTGCCAACCCCGCAGATATTTCCCGATCACCCGTGGGGTCTGCTTAAAGACTAGCTCATCCGTCTCTTTATATTCAAACTGCTCTAGAATCTCATTTTGGTAGTCTTGTACCGTTCTAAACGTTTTTGAAGTACTCGTCATTTATATTGGTTACAGTATAAGCTACGACGTATTTCTCTAATAGAGAGTCATTAACACACAAAACCCAACAGTAGAGGGCATGAGGTTTGCTGGTGATATCATAACCTACAACACACATATCTCTAATTGAAGTGTTCATTTTACAAAACTTAGGGAATTTCCCATGCACATTGCGCAATAAATTGGGGATTCCCCTAATGATAAAAAACCATTTAGACATAAATGTATACCTAAGATATTCAATCTGCGAAATGAAAGGACACAATGTTTGTGCTTGGGTTAAAGTTGGTGAAGTTGATCTTTGTAATAGGAGCTGCTGCGGTAAATATTGTAAGTACCACTTAGTAAAGATCCGTAAAGGCAGAAATATTTCAATACCCTGTAAATCTTGTGGTACTGGGGTTCAGAGTGAAATACAGCTATGTCGAAACTGTGGCCGAGATAAAATAAGACATAGGTACTTATCTCAAGAAAAAAAAGCTAAACAACAGTTTTCGTTGGTGTTGTCACAGCTCTTAGCTCGTGTTCAACTTTTGTAGACGAAAGTTATATCACAGCCTTTGTTCTGCGCTGTGCCGGGCAAATCTTTTTGTGCCTCCACAAGGAGAAGCTGCAGCTCAGCTCCCCACCACAATCCACACATATGTATTGCCGGGGTTCTTGTAAGCAAGGTGTCTTACGGTTCTCCAGGTGTCTCTTCAGGTTGTAGTACCTCTTAAAAAATCGGTGGCACTTATCACACTCCATCGTGTATACAGGTGCGGTATATATGTCTAATTGTATATACTAAATGAGGCGTTAAGGTTGGGAGTCGCTGACTGTGGGTCGTGCCCGCCAAGAGAGCGGGGCGAGCCCTATTAAAAAAGCTGGGAGCAAACCCCATGTGCTCTATTTGTATATACCCCCAAGCAAGGTGGTCCAGAACCCCATGTGCTCTATTGATATATACCCCAACCCCATGTGCTCTGTTGATATATACCCCAACCCAAAAGAGCACGGGTAGGTGGTCCAGAACCCCCATAGTTCATACTACTTAACTTGGTCCCCTGATAGTACAGTCGCTGACTGCACCGTTACGCGTTCGTGTAAGTTTTTTTTTAGCTCCTCACAAACTCTTCTAAAATGGTTTCAATAGACTCAGAAAGGTTCACTGAATCCTCAGAACCCCTCAAAAAAGGGGAAAAAAATTCCATGTGTGGATTGCAGTCGAAAAACCAAAAAAACAACAATGTTACTCAAATCCAACTTTTTACATGGTCCCTTCATCGCGCAGTCGCTGACTGCACCATTAGACGTTCGTGTATATTTTTTTTTAGCTCCTCACAAAATCTTCTAAAATGGTTTCAATAGACTCAGAAAGGTTCACTGAATCCCCAGAACCCCTCAAAAAAGGCAAAAAAAAAATTCCATGTGTGGATTGCAGTCGAAAAACCAAACAAAAAAAAGTTACCCAAATCCAACTTTGTTTCGTTTTTTTGCACTGCTTACCAGTCTACTGAGAAACAAGGTATCTTATTTATTTGGCCTACCCTAGCCTTTTTACAGTAAACATCTGGTCCTCTTGTGTCGGCCTGAGGTCTCCAACCACGAAGCCAGAGTGACAGGATGATTGATTGCCTGATAGTAGAGGCGCAAGATCAATGACCTTGTAGGGTGTGTCGTATGTCAACGGGTATACAATTCCCATGGGGCTTCTATGGGGCTTCGAAGTTAAAGGTGACTGTATAGGTCGATGACTCACCCCAAGCTAAATAGTCTTTTGCAGTGTTGTAGGGGGGGGGGTGGGAGTCAAGGATTGTCAAAAATTTCAAATTTTTTGACCGCACCGTTAATGACTAAACACAATTTGTGTACGACGATACAGTCAAATACTGCGCAATGCCACGTCGTAAGGTTAAACCGATAAAATGGTCGCATAAATTTTGGGGTGATTGGCAAATAGGGCTTCTAAAAAGTAAGCATCTTCGTCCCAAGTTATACTTTTGTTTTAAAGGTAAATGTAACAAATTAGTTGTACTGTTGAAAAATTTAAATTGTCTTTATATCAAATTGCTGTGAGTATTTTTATTTGTGAGAATTTTGTACAAATAGAATTTGAAAAAGAAAATTTGATTTCATCGAAAAATATAGTCTTGGTTTGAGTTATTTTCTCGTTTTTGATATGTGGAGACTTGCACAGTCTATTTAACAAAAAACAAAAAATATTCTCTATAATATAAAACAATTAAAATACTTCCCAAGTTTGCGTTGTGAAATTGACTGGAAATGACTGGTCTAGGGCATATAGGCCTCAATGATTGAAGTTAAAGGGATTATATACATTTCGGAACCCACTGTTTCAATCCTATATAGTTGTATATAGCTTATACCATAAAACTAACCTGTGCAAATTTCATTTCAAAAGGTGGTAGCGTTTTTGAGATCTTGCCGGAAATCTTGAGCGGTTATGTCCACGCGGGAAGAATAATCTGCTTTTGGAATACACAATCCAGGGGCGGATCCAGGATTTTCCAAACGGGGGGGGGGGCGTGAAAATATTCCAAGCAGCAAAATGATAAATGAAGTTTGTTGCCCCATTTCGGCGGCCCCGTCTCTGGGTCTCCCTCATTTTTTGTTTTATACCCGTTTTTTTTTTTTTATATGAAAAAGGGGGGGCGGGCGCCCCCCACGCCCCCCCCTGGATCCGCGCCTGCAATCTGAGAAAAGTTTCTCACATTCAAATTGTTGGGGATAAAAAGTGATATCTTTTTCCATAACCGCAGTATTGTTTCTCACAAAATGCATTATACTATCCAAAGCTGCTGTTCTTCTTACCAAATAAGTTTTTATTGCCATTAATTTTCAGAGTCATTACCAAACGTATACAGACCCTTTATTAACCTTTAAACAATTGCTTTCTTCTTGACTTCACAGGTCAGCATTTCAGCAGTAGGCCCCTACTTTCACAGCCACGATGAAAGTAAACGAAACACTCTGCCAGTGACAGATGAGCTTTCCCAAGGTAATCTTGACTACTTGAATTCCGAACTTTTCCAACAGTACAGCAAAACCAACTCCAGAGTCTCAGAGAAAACCATCGACAAGGCCAGAATCTCAATCCACGGTGAAGTGGTGAACACATTGACAAGGACCTTATTAGCTTCAGAATACAGTAAACCAGTCACTGATCTCGAATCCAGTGACCACATGCACTTCAAATACACGAATGACGACGTGGACCGTTTCTGCAAAGCAAACCCAGTGTCTAATAATTATTCGTTAGAAGACAACAGGCAAAATACCTGGCTCATCTGAAAAGATCTTCAGATACGAACGAATCGAGGCAATTGCTCTTCAAAACGGACAAGTACACCAAGAGGGACCGACACTACTGATGCAAGTCTGTAAGAACCAAACCAAAACGATTGGTGAACTGCTTGAAGACACGAAAGAACGAACAAGGTTGTAGTTCGGCTTATGCTATCCGATATCTGGTCAAGTACTGTTGAGATTAAAAACACACTGGTTATTGTCAGGCCTATACGTATTTACTCGGTATTTTGGTTTTTAAAGTGAGTTTCTGAGGTTTACATTGACTCTTCTTCTTTGTGTTTTATTTCCATCTTTCAAAAGAAGAGAAATTAATGCTAGGATGGCACACCACAATCGCTCTGTCAACTCATACATCAAATCACTTTTGTCTGGGCCTACTAGTCTATGTCGGCAATTAGACACACCACCAAAAATACCATGCAAACAAAAATTTGAAGTAGAGTATTTCACGTCGGAAGACAAATGTAAGTTTTCGTTTGCATATGACGTTGCTGCATTCGGTGACAATAGCTGTATAGTTGTGTTAGATACTGGCACTGGATGCTTAGTTTATGTAGAATTTGACAACGAAGGCTTCATAGCCAAGAGAAAAAACGAGGGTCTTATAGTTTTTCTAGACGGGTACACAGTCAAAAGCTTTGGAAATGGTGTTAAGTTCACACTAGTACCTGATCAATCAAGAAAACCATGCTGTATTGCAGTGGATAATAATTCCAAGTTGATCGCAATTAGTTTTCCTGACAAAGAGGAGATATCACTTTACGATAAACAAGGAAACCTCAAGGAAACGTTGGAGGCCCCTTCGCTCCGTGGGTTTTTCATTATTAGCAAAGGTAACTATATATATACCACTAGTCAAGAAATAATATCAATAATTAGGTTCAATGGCAAAATTATGTTCAGAAAACCTATCAACACGCCACGTGGCATATGTTGTGACAATGATGGTACCATCTTTGTTGCTGTAAAGAAAGATGAATCTTCAGGTGGAATTGACTGTTTCACTTGGTATGGAGCATACATGGGGTGTGTTATTGAGGATTGTGGTGATCCGTATGGTATCACATTCACACCATCTGGTAATCTCATAGTGGCTGGGAAGAAATCTGTTAAGATCTCTGAAGCTCCTATCCCCGTGGGAATGTTTAAGTGCTCTCGAAAATGCATTACCTGCGAGAAACATGTCGAGGAGTCATCTTCCTTCAGAAGTATTACCGAAACTAATACTGAATACCCGATCGAGGCTCACATTACCTGTACCACCTCAAACATAATCTATCTGATTACTTGCAAGAAATGTGGGCTTCAATATGTTGGTAAGACGAAGCAATCCCTGAAGGAACGGTTCCCTAACCACAGATCCTCAGTCACCAATGCTGACAACCAAACTCGCCTTGTCAAACATTACATACAAGAAGATCACTCCGTAGAGGACATGATGGTGAAGGGTATTGTGTCACTTGATCAACCAAACCCGGAGGGTTTGATGAGGAGACAAAGAGATTTGATCGAAAAACTCCAAACAATTGAACGTGGTCTCAATATGCGATTATCTTCGGCAAGAGAAGAAACTTAATACTACGGCAGAAGCTCTAGTCCAACTTTACCGGAGAGCCAGGACGATGGCCACTCAAACCCCCAAAAGCGTAGGCCTACTGATCCACACCAACAAGACTTTAACAGCAGACCCGAACAAATATCAAGTAAACAGAGACTTTTGGTAACAGAAGTTCCAATTCCCGTGATCGGAATGTTTAAGTGCTCTGGAAAATGCCTAACCTAAAAGAAACATGTCGAGAAGTCATCCTTCTTCACAAATTTCAAAACTGGTAAGCGATAGCCGATCCAGGCTCGCATTACCTGCACCACCTCAAACATAATCTATCTGATTACTTGCAAGAGATGTAAGATTCAATATGTTGGTGATGCAAAGCAATCCCTGAAAAACCGAATACCATGGGCACAGATCAAAAGTCAATACCAAGAGAAAGAAAACCAACATTGTTACACACTACAATAGCGAACATCATTCCAAACAGGATATGGCTGTGCAGGGCATTGATTCACTTGGTCAACAGCCAGAACAAACTCGTAAAAAGAAAGAAACTTTCTGGAAGACAAAACTAACAGGTTCATTTTTAACTGCATTTGTACATTTTTGGTTATTTTTAAAATTTACAGCTTAAAATGCAACACATTTTTCTTTTACCATGTTCTCCTCCAAATTGTGAAAAACATACTCCAGACTTTATACGAATCAATCTAATTTTTCTAGGCTAACAATTAGCAAATTGATAAATTCCAGTTATTTGTTAGCAATATATCGCACATTTTGTCATGTTTGAGGTTCAAGGGATAAACAAATCTATCCCCTTCTCTTTTTCGCTTGGTTTGAGCAGCAGAAGATAAACAAAATTATCCCTTCCACTTTTCGGCTAGGTTTCAGGAACAAGGGATACAACATTCTCTACCCTCCTATTGGCGGCTGGGTTTGAGCAACAAGGGATAGAAAAATCTCTCAAGGGATACACAAATCTACCCCTCCTCTTTTCGGATGGGTTTGAGAAACAAGGGATACAAAACTCTTTCCCTTCCTCTTTTCGGCTGGGTTTGCGGAACAAGGGATACAACAATCTATCCCCTTACTTAAATTATTACCACTCGGACCACAAATAAACTCTTTTTTTGTCAGCTTTCTCAATAATGAGGTAAACATTGCAAATAAAAAGGTGTTCGTATTTTTCTTTGATTTAACGATTCAGTTTTCAGTTCAAACGTGAAGGGTTCTGAATTACCCGATCCTTTGCGTGTTCTCATGTCCCTTGGCGCAGAGCTTGGTCTGAGTTTTAGTCTTGGT
Source organism: Plazaster borealis (assembly GCA_021014325.1). Lineage (NCBI taxonomy): Eukaryota > Metazoa > Echinodermata > Asteroidea > Forcipulatida > Labidiasteridae > Plazaster > Plazaster borealis. Next base: position 11,634,484 of record CM037464.1, on the reverse strand, counting down.
GCAAGACCCTCTCGTTTTGATTTGTTACATTTTTCCCCGCGAGAGGGCGCTAAATCAAAACGCTAAGATCTTTCCCGAGACTATGCGACTGGTAGTGTGTTTGCTTTTGGGAGGCTGTGTACTACAACCAGCACCTTTACGAATACACCCGCTCAAATTATAGTATAGGCCTTTATTACTAAGCTATAACAACATTTGTATGTAAATAAATAACATGTACAATGCCATTGCCGTAATGAAGTAAAAGTTTAACTGCACTAACATGAGGACATGCCTTTATTTATTTGCTTTGATTGATTGATTTCATTCAGTCATTCCAACGGCTTCCACTGGACATTTTGTGATGGTTTTCAAAATGTTCCTATCCAGCATGCCGCTGCCTAAGTCCTCATATAAGTCAGATTTGAATCTTCACATAGTTGGTTGATGTATGTTTTGTGTGGCCTTACTCTGCTTCTCTTTCCATGTGTTGGTTGCCACAGCACCAAATCTGACACCACTTGATTTATACTTCTCTTGCAATGTCCAGCAAATTTAAGTCTCCTTTTTCAGATTTTTGTACAGTGGTTTTACGTAGACTCGCAAAACACAACACGCACAGATATGATGTGAAAAAATAATGCTGCTCATATAAAGTTATTTCTGTATGTTGCAATCCGTTTTCGAGTACAATTTGTTCGATATGATGTAACAAAATTGTTAGTTTTCTCTTTGAAATTGTGTCAGCACTATTGAATGTTATTGCATTGAAATGTTTTAACGTGTGAATAGACGAATAGGCCTAAATGCAAAGTGCGTGTGTAAATCATTCTTTTAAAACCTGGCGAAACATAAACCTCACATAGATGAAGTTTTCCAGTGTGTAAAGTATCTAGGAAGAACAATTAGGGTGAATGTGGAGGGCAAATTACCCCAACTAACAATTCAGGGTAGAGGGAAATTCTTTAGAATTTGTAGACTTTATTGTTTTCCATGTTATTAGAAATGAGGTTCCACGAGATTTGGAACACCGATGTTTGAAAATAATGTAAGAACAAATTAATATGTAATAGGCCTATACATAATGTTGTCATGGCATTGTCAGCAGAGTTAGGACAGCAGAACAAAGGAGCACAAAATGGACAATGCTGACCTCACTTTGGAATCCTTTGTATTTTTATGTCCTCACATTTTTTCGTGCTCTTAGTCTATGGAGAGTGACAAAGGAAGGTCCTCACACAGATAGCAATAAATAGATGTATCATTCAACAGTTGTGTGTTTGTTGATTTTAATCAGAGATTAAATAGTCATTAGAATTTTATATTATAGGCCTGAAACATTCAAAGTGCAGTTCATAAAGTAGTGCACGGTGTTAAATCACTGATGCATGAAATGAAGACTAAAAGAATAAAATGGGGACTGCTGGATTTTTTTTTACTGTTGTTTAATTACTTATGGAATGTGTATTTGTTTGTGTAGCCTACACGTGGTTTTAGTGCGTTTTTTAGTTGTGTATTTTAATCATTTTAAACACGCTAACCAAAGTGCATTTCACTGTATTTGTGTGTATATATACATGTGTGTGACAACAAAACATACTATACTATATACTATACTATACTATACTATACTATACTATACTATACTATACTATAAAATTCTACAAAGTGGGATTGATTGTAAAATTTAAATTTGTTAAGACTATATTGAGGAACCCTAAGAAAGTTTAGAAACTTAATTCAGTGCCAGTTACAACATTTTTTTAGATCCCCTCAAACTATCATTATGGGTGATTACCAAACAAACGTATTATTTTTTGGTTGATTTAGTAGTAATCACTGAAAGAGTTTGACAATAATTAGGCATTATGCGTTGAAGAATTATGAAAGGCTATCCATTTATTACAGGCTGGCAAAAACAGCTGTTCAAATTGTAGCACATGATTTGTTTATGCGGTAGACTAAAGTACGGTATAACAACAAAACAACTGCAACAAAACATGACTATTATTTGCGTATTATTGTTGTTGGAAATTTAGTATAAATCTTTGGTTGATAAATCTATCTTGAGGCTTGAGCTTTTTCCTACGGCAAGCATTTGACTATAGCTCTACGGTGTGACCATGCATGCATGCATATGGCTGCTGCCAGGTTGCCACCATGGGTTCGAATCCTTATTGGTAATTTACATACACATTAATCCTCTTGCAATGGCTGTGTGAACTGGTGCGTGACCTGTGTTTTGAATACTACTAGCAGGACACCGTGCGGTGGGCGCAATTCGTGCGTATAAAAAGGTTGCATGTATACTGTTGGGGAGAGAGCACTCATTTTGTAGATTTGGTTTGGTAAATGCCGTACAAAACGATACGCAATCTGTTTTGTCTTCTGATAAAATTGTGCATATCATGCAAAAAGTATTGAGTGGGGTCCCGTCTCCTGCCCGCACCCTTCTCGTCCCTGTTCTCAACGCCAAGTTACAAAGCATGATATTGGGTGTTTGCACGGCCGGGGTTGAGTTTTAGAATTGACAAATATGTTCTTGGCAATGATGCATGTTTGGTTGACATAGGTAATTTGGAAAAATGTCCGTATCCGAATGCCAATTTTTCATTCATACGGTTACCAATCTCATTTGAGTAAGTAAGATGCTATATTCATAATGAATGAAAAAGTGGCTGTCGGATACGAAAATTTTACCAGTGTTTAGATTGTCAAGACTTGCGTTGACCAAACTGACGCAGACCTAAGCAATCCACGGGTTTCTTTATGAAAATTGCAAAGGGCACTGATGCAAGTTGTAAGTTTTTAGCTGTTTAATGTATGTTACTTCTGTATTCCTAATGGTTTATATCTGTTTTATTTGTAAAATAATTTTCTTCTTTATTTATGGGTTTCTTTGTATCTCTATTTTTAAATTTTTAAATGTCTCTTTGTTTCTATATTCTGTTTCTTTGTATTATGTACCGGTATTCTGTTAATTGATTTATTTGTATATTTCGGTATCTGTATTTTTATCTGTGTGTTTCTTTATTTGTGGATGAGTTTGTTTCTTTATTTCTTTCTTCTATATTTTTAAATTGTTGATTAGCTAATAATATTGTTTTTGTTGACAGAGGTCTGGCTGTATAGACAGCTTTTGATGACAGTTTTTACAGTTTGACATTCCCTTGACAGCCTAAAAACTTTCTATGTAGATTTCAATTAAAACAAAAATAAATAAATAATTAATGATTTTCTTTGATCCTTTATTTGTGTGTTTCTTTCTCTCTTGATTCCTTGATTTATATGTTTGTTTGCTTGAGGTGTTATTTTTGTCCCCTTTTTCTTTATTTCGTTTTTTCTTTGTTTCTTGTGTTTTGTATGTCCTTGTTTCGTTCATAATATGCCTAATATCACTAAAACTAGTCACGACCATAATATTGTAATAAAAGTGCCATGTATCTATTTTATGTTGTTATTCAATAAATGATTGAGCAATTATCAATACCTTGTTTACAGAAAAAATCAAAAAGGAGAACAAAAAGGGGACAATAGGAGGCCAGGTCACTCTAAAAAATGATAGGCCTGCATGAAGACAAAGTATCATTAAAAGAAAATATCCGTATAAATGTGAATTATTTTGTCCCTCCTTTGAACAGCATTTAATTCAATTATCTCAGTTTTTGTGTGTAAATAACTTTTTGAAGGAGCGATAACTTGTTTTATTCATCTTTCACTGTGGTTCTTTCCGCCACATGAGTATTTCCCCGCCAGTTGACTAAGAGGTCGTTCCCAATTCCTATACAAAATAACACATTCTCTTGATAAAAGACCTGTTTAATTGTATTTGAGCGCACTTGGGTAATAACTTACCCGATTGCCGACCAATCATGAGGTCATAACATTACATAAACGTATACCATCATGGCATTTGTTGTACTAAATAGTAGAAACAGAGGGGGGCACACAGGTCGTAGGTCATAAGCAATGAGCAAACGGAAGGTCAGTTGGTTAAACACAATGGGTTATGCTGATTAGACCTTCGGGGCACTTGGGTCCCATTGGCCACAGTGGAAGAGCAAGAAGCTGGTTTGACCATTGACCTTCAAACACAATGGGTTATGCTGATTACACCTTCGGGGCACTTGGGTCCCATTTGGCCACAGTGGAAGAGCAAGAAGCTGGTTTGACCATTGACCTTCAAACACAATGGGTTATGCTGATTAGACCTTCGGGGCACTTGGGTCCCATTGGCCACAGTGGAAGAGCAAGAAGCTGGTTTGACCATTGACCTTCAAACACAATGGGTTATGCTTATTAGACCTTCGGGGCACTTGGTTCCCATTGGCCACAGTGGAAGAGCAAGAAGCTGGTTTGACCATTGACCTTCAAACACAATGGGTTATGCTGATTAGACCTTCGGGGCACTTGGGTCCCACTGGCCACAGTGGAAGAGCAAGAAGCTGGTTTGACCATTGACCTTCAAACACAATGGGTTATGCTGATTAGACCTTCGGGGCACTTGGGTCCCAATGGCCACAGTGGAAGAGCAAGAAGCTGGTTTGACCATTGACCTTCAAACACAATGGGTTATGCTGATTACACCTTCGGGGCACTTGGGTCCCATTGACCACAGTGGAAGAGCAAGAAGCTAGTTTGACCATTGACCTTCAAACACAATGGGTTATGCTGATTAGACCTTCGGGGCACTTGGGTCCCATTGGCCACAGTGGAAGAGCAAGAAGCTGGTTTGACCATTGACCTTCAAACACAATGGGTTATGCTTATTAGATCGTTCTTTAATTTCTTAATTTTTTTGTAAATAAGCACCGGGGTAATACATAGGATTAATGGTGCAAGAATAAAATATTGCATTTTAACAGCCAAGCCGCCCATACTTTTCTGGGCCGAAGTCCTTCCAAAAACATAAATAAAGTTTTGCAATTTAGCAGCGAAGCCGCCCATACTTTTCTGTTCCCAAGCCCAGCAAAAAACCCCAACCCACATCTACCAATCGGACGGTCTGTGAGAAACAGCAAATCAACATTTTATTACACAGCGCTGTAAAAAATTTCCCGTAAAATTTACGGGAGTCGGTTGTGCAGCGAGATGCCAACCGATTCCCGTAAATTTTACGTTGCAAACCGTACACGAAGTCACGGTGTGCCGTGTTTTTCACGGTGAGAAAGCTGTCAATATACCCCAGATTATAATCACTTAAACACTTAGTAAAGGTTAACCTTTTACCTTGCACAAAGTCTCAAGGAAGTCTGACACAATTAGCCTTTTTGAGGGTGGACACTATAGGAGTGCACTATAGGATTTGGGTGTGAGCCATTTTGAGATATGGCGGACACATTACTATAACACTGTTTGGTTTCGGTCATTTGTCTGTATACACGCAAATCCTACAGTGCACTCCTATATTATAGTGTTCAAAGGTAGAAACTGACTGACACTGACACGGTGTGTGGTACGGTGAATCATGTAAGAAAGATGGCGGACTCCACACTTCGCATACGCGCGCACCTTTGACATCGCGCTGCTGGTTGCTATAGGAAGGCCGGGTGTGAGATCACATCCACTAGGCTAATCAGAAACAGTGACGTACTCTCGAACATGCACTGGAACATGGTCCAATAATAATAGATCTCCCACTGCTCTATGGCTTCTGGTTAATCTAGTTACTCTAGTCGCCCCGACTGAACTTGCTCATAAGCATTGCGCGTGCGCGGTGTTCCAATGTATCCCAGGGTGCTTTTGGGGTGCCCAGTAATACGGATTTTGGCCATAAAAGGCTGAGGAAAAGCGAGAACGGTAATTTAGCGTCGATATATACACATTTCTCACCGTAAAATTACGGGAATTTTTTTACAGTGGATGGCCTTCCAGGCCTGTTACTGTGTATCGCTTTGGGTGGCTGGGTGGTCCAGTGGCTGAAAGATTCACCCACAGTTACACATTTTCTGTAAAAACTTTAAATAGTGCCATCATGTTAACCTTTTAATTTTTTTTACAGATATTGCTTTGATTGTTTGCGGTAAAAAGTATAGTTTGTTTTGCATGCATGTGATGTTCAAATAACAAAGTGCCACTAATTTACACAGAACAAGTAAACGCAGTTAGGTAACATTTGCAGCAATTTAATGCGTTTTATGTTTTCAAAGTTGACTGTTCTTTTAAGTAAATCCAGAGTAATTTCACACAAATCTTGTTATAAATAAGTACACCACATTAGACAAGTTATCTGTTTTTGTTCATGTTAAACTTGACATGATTTTATTTCTCAAACACTCTTGTCATAACAACTGTATCAAGTATTATTTTTAATAACATTACAAATATGTAAAAGCTGTAAGGTATCTTACACATCAACCCTCCTTTTCACACTAGATCTGTGAACAGTAAAATGTCTTCAATTCTTACCAAAAACTTTGACAGATACAAATTTAGCAAACAAGTTTTATTTAAAAAATCCAACAAATAGGGCCTACCTGAAACATTGAATAGCAACAATATCAAAATTTAACACATAATTATTTTTTTCAGGAAGGGTTATGTTATACCATAAATACACATTAGTTTACATGACAGGTGAATTTCAAAATAATGATTAGTACAAGTTTTGATAAAACAGTTTTGTGTTGATAAAACAGTAGGCCCTATTGTGATGTTTTAGGAATAAAACTGCTGCATAAAATTAAAACAATATACTTTTCAGGCCCAATTCATAAATTTAAATGCCCTATCTTACAACTAAAACAACAAGCCACTTGTGTCGCAGTAAAACATATATAATGTTTATCAAAGATTGATGTTAAGGTCGATTGATCACGTTTGGTGATTCACCTTTGTAGGCTGGGTTTCATGTGTTATTATTCCAGGTAGGCCTATTGTGGTTGTATTTTTTTCTGTTCAGCTGTGTTGCGCAAATGCGCTGGGAAAACCCCAACAAAGCAAAACTGACGTAAGTTTTGACCTTGACTGATGTAGTTGATGAATGGTGTAAACCTTTTTCCAATTTTATAGAGCTGCTTAAGCACAAAAAGTAGCTAAGCACAACAACATTTTGCTTACCACAATAAGAGTACCAGCCAAAATAATATTTCATGTGATGTAACTGGTATCCTGCTTATTTTTGCTTAGCAAAAAATTGTAAAGCAATGTTGTAAGCTGCTCTATTAAATTGGGTCCTAATCAGTACAGACCGTGCAAGTCTCGCGAGTATTACGACGAAAATGTTGGGACCCGCTGTGCAGCGGGTCCCAACATTTTCGTTCTAATACCAGCGCGCTGGTCCCACTTACATTGCTTTAACCTGTGGCGTAACTAAGGGGGGGGGGGGCACGGGGGGCACGTGCCCCCCAATTGATGTCCGTGCCCCCCGGGTGCCCCCCATTTGAAAATCTGGACTTTTGTGATTGGAAATTTCCAGAGTAAAATGTTACATTTTATACGCTTTGATGAGAAAATGTCGATGTTTTTAAAACTATTTTTCCATTTACATGCAGAAAATATATTTTGCTTTACACTCACGCCAGATTATCTTATACCAAAATAGTAAATAACATAAAAAGGCGATAAAAAGGGGCTTGTTCAGGCCCGTAACCAGGATTTTTTGTTTTTGGTGGGCGAATATTAAAGAAAATGTACATCGGTGCGTTAGCACCGCCCGTCACGTAGCGACGCAGAGTGGAGTGGGAGGAGGATGTGCCCCCCCTCAGAAGTTCGAAATTTTGTAAAAAAGAATGCCCAATTCAAGCCATTTGGTGCACCATTTTTGCGCTATGATATTGGTTATTATATCTGAAAACAGCTGAATTACAGCTTTGTATCAATATTATTTCTGGATTTTTAATGCTTAGACGGCGTATACCACCCATGACGTCCTCTATTTACATCTTTGTATATTAAATCATGTTATAAATGTCATATTTTAACAATAACATTTGCTGAAAAAACTTTTTGCTTAGTGTGTTATTTGTTAGTTGCACAGTTACGATGCGTTTTTTTTTTTTTTTTTTTTTTTTTTGCAGACGTAAAAAAAAAAAAATTGTTAAAAGTTTTTTTTGTCTTTTGTCTTTTTTCTTTTTTTGAGGGGGGCCGTCCGACCCCCGATTACGGGAATTGGCTTGTTTTAAAGAAAAAGGCAAACGAAACTTGGCCAGAAGTGCCCCCCTAGAAAAAATGGTGCACCCCCTTGTGCCCCCTGAAATTTTACCCTAGTTACGCCGCTGGCTTTAACGCGTGAAGGAAACAAACTCGCGCACTTTAAACGGGTCCCAATATTCAAATACACGCGAGACTTAATAGACTTGCACAATCTATTGGTATCATACATTGCATTTTATGGTTTCACCCATCTCACATGATATGTGTGGTAAAGCCTCGTTTAAAGGCACTGAACACGTTTGGTAGTTGTCAAAGACCAGTGTTCTCACGTGGTGTATCCCAACATATGCATAAAATAACAAGCCTGTGAAAATTTGGGCTCAATTGGTCATCGAAGTTTCAAGAAAATGTTGAAAGAAAAAACACCCTTGTTGTACAAATTTGTGTGCTTTCAGATAGGAATAAAAGGCTTCTTGCAAGAAGTCTTTTATTATTTTAGTGAGAAATTACCTCTTTCTCAAAAACTACGTTACTTCAGAGGGAGTCGTTTCTCACAATGTTTTATACTATCAACAGCTCCCCGTTGCTCGTTACCAAGTCAGTTTTTATGTTGATATAATTATATTTTGAGTAATTACCAAACGTGTGCAGTGCCTTTAAACTAAAAACATGAGAAACCTTACTGATTGTAAACCATATCACAGTAGCCTGAAGACATTGTGAACATTGTATAATGGTTGCCAAAATATACATGTACAATGTGTCAGCAGTATGAATAGCATCAATTGGTTCTGATGGTTCTTGCCATCATTTAGGCAATAATAGTACTAGTTAAACCAGTGAAACTAGTTATTATTTGTTTATAAGTTTGAAGTTTTCTGCTCTTGAAATTTGATCGGAAAACTAGTATCCCATTTTTGAGGAGTCGGGGTTGGTTAGGGTTAATTTTGAGGAGTCGGGGTATAGGGTTAATTTTGAGGGGTCGGGGTTGGTCAGGGTTAATTTGGAAGGGTCGCGTCGGGTTGTTTAGTGTTAATTTTATGAGGTCGGGGTTGGTGAGGATTAATTTTGAAGGGTTGGGGTTGGTTAGGGTTAATTTTGAGAGGTCGGGGTTGGCCAGGGTTAATATTTTGAGGGGTCGGGTTGGTTAGGATTAATTGTGAGGGGTCGGGGTTGGTCATCAGGGTTAATTTTGAAGGGTCGGGTTGGTCAGGGTTAATGTTGAGGCCAGTCGGGGTTAGGGTTAATTTTCAAGGGTTGGGGCTGGTTAGGTATCATTTTGAGGGGTCGGGGTTGGTCAGGGTAAATTTTGAAGGGTCGGGGTTATTTAGGGTTAAATTTGAGGGGTCGGGGTTGGTTAGGGTTAATTTTAAGGGGTCGGGGTTGGTAAGGGTTAATTTTGAGGCCGGTCAGGGTTAGGGTTAATTGTGAAGGTTCGGGGTTGGTTAGAGGTAAATTCACACAAGTCATTTGAGAAGTTGAGTAAAACATGGCTTTTTGTGCATAGTGTTATTTACTTTTAGCTTGCAGTGCTGAGAAAGTATTTTATAACATGAACATCACCAAAATTACATTATACTAATATTATTACATCAATTAATTATTACTAATCAGTTTAGTCTGACGCATACAATATGTAATTGTCTCTTCTAAAAAACTTCGAGGTGATGGCTCTGTGAGAGCCGGTTGGTTTATTCAATGTAGTGTGCTCTAAAGTAGTCGTTATATGAGACAGTGACAACGACGAGAGTACAGTTGTCAACATGTTGAGACTAAAACAACCGGCTTTTCCAGGCAGGCATCCCTTTTAGAATCGTGTACCCGTAAGGTTAAATTGATTTGAAGATTCAAATCTCACATAATCAACCCTACACACATAATTAAATACAATCCACTTAGACCGTCTCAAGTTATAATTATTTGAAACATTTTACGTTCATTGTTGAATGTCAAAACATAATTACAATGCGAAATCGCAAAACCACACATCGTTATAGACCTTTATCAAGGTGCGAACATCTTTATTTTCTACCATTCAAATCAACGTAACCAAACCGAGGCTGGAAGGAGAAATAGTCTGGTTCCATTCATTACTGCTATTGGATATACAATGAATATGACCAAGATGATGGCAACATGATAATGGTCAAGTCCAAGAATTCGCGCATTACGTAACATGGGACAAAGCAGTTAAGATACCGTAGTCATTGATAACTGTGATTTTTTTCTTCTAATGTTGGGCATTTGCGATGAGAATACCCACAATAATATATCGGTATGTCATTAGTCTTTGGGATGATTATGTAATTATAATTTATAAAACAATTTGACCACAAGGGGACTTTTTTCCGGAGTTTCCTTATTGATAACATGAAGTATATTTATGTTTTCCAACCTAATTAATATTGTTTCAAAACGTTTCTGAACACAAACAGTTTACCGGTTAAACAATGCTTAAATATTAACATTTTTTGACATGGTTGTACCCGCAAGTTTACTATTTATAGTTACCTTTTATTTTCCACATCAAGTGAAGCTTCAAACATCACTTAATTAGTAATGTTGATACAAGGCCGCTATACACATCACTACAATTAATGTTTAAACTAAAATTTGCCAATATCTGGATACATGTGCAGCTGCCCTAACTACAAGATCTTTTCTGATTTGACCGGTTCACGTCGGGTGGCCATTCCATTCCACCCTACACACTCCCTACTACCCTTAAACCAGACATCGATATAACCAAAGAAAAAACCAAAGAGATCACCTTTTGTCGAATTAGCAGCTCCTTTCGAAACCGACATTACTTCATTATTTCAAACAGTTATGAAATCAATCGCATATTAAAAAGTTGCCAATCTTATCAAACGGGGCCGCGTTTTTTTAGTAAACGGCGTATACAGGAAATGCAAGTTACATCTTTTGAGAAGTATTTATGTATTTCTATTTCGTTATCCCCGATGCAAATTTAATATCTATTAAATTGTCGCGGTACCCGCTGCTATAATATAGGATTCGAACTGCCTCCAGCTACAGGGCAACCTCGGTGGTCCAGTTGTAAGACATCTGCTCTAGAATGGCAAAGGTTGTGGGTTCGAATCCCATCCGAGTAATATTCCTGTGAATTTTTTTCACAGGACTCGGGAAAGTACTGAGTATACAGTGCTTTACACACAACGGTGTACGGGTAAAACCAAATATAATATTCTTTATCCCCGATGCAAATTAGCATAAGTACCGGTATAATATATTAGCTTGTTGTTTTACAAAACTTTAGGCAAATATCTGTTTTTTCAATCACTACTCACTAATTACAACACACTATACATATTATGAACAACTCTTAAAAAGGGATAAGGAGCAAATTCCAAATAGCCAAATTTTGAGAGATTTGAAGGCAATGTGACCTTGTAATCTTCATAAAAAGTAGTTTGCCCAAAATATTGAGCAACCTTTCACAGGAGCTACAGTGCTGGTGATACGGGACGCTGACATATTAACTTGAGTGTATCATCACAATCCTTATCGTTCCAGCCTCCAGCATGGCCTTCGGCGCAATCTTCGTTGCGGCCTTTGTAACTATTTGGCTCAATCAGAAATAAGAAGTCTCATTACATCAAACGTTGGGAGCAGGATCGTACTTCAATGGAATGTACACATTGTTTTTGTTCAGGAATAGATTCAAGTTTCCACCCTCTAGTTTTCAATAACAGACCATACGGCCATTCAGTGAGTGTTTGATCAAATCCAATGATCATGTTTCAGCGAAAACAAACAAAACAAATGGATTGTTAACATTAGTCGTGGATTATGTGCACATTCATCATGGTTTATTTCGATTGTGGCAATCGAAACCGTGATTTGCGGGGTCTTTAAAATGCAATTTCCACGACTTTGACAGTATTCCAGACGGAAATAATCTCTTGAGGATCAACAATGGATGAACTTTGTAATCAGGAAGGTTTTCAATTGAATGTAATCTTCTTATTTCGATAATTACCAATTCTTTTATTTGACTTTAAAGTAAATGTTTCCCAATTTAGGCAAGCATTTCCCCTTATCCTTCGTTTCTCTTAAATCAAGGCTAGAATTGTAAATTCGTTCGTTGGATGGTAACGTGCCCTTCGACCCCGGGGCACCACTCGGAAATGCAGCAAAGTTGATGTAGCGCTATAAATAAATTTACTTTGCCACTTTATGAAAGATAGCAGTCTCGTTATTTTATAAAATGTTGTTTTTACCATTGACTGGATTACATGTAAATGGCTGATGAAACTATTGCTATGCCAGCTATCGGTTGAAACTTCAATACCTCCACCCGCACCAAATAGGCAGTGGGCCGTGTGGATTTATCTTTTCAGTTGATGACCCAGGAAAGGGGTGGAAGTCAGACCACCATAAAAATAATGAGAAAAATAAACCTTAATTTCCATGGCTTTTCACACGATAGATCCCTGCTCATTATTTCACAATGTTATAAAGAACGTCTCAATATTTTTAATATTCTTTTGTAAAATACACGAGCTTCCTTTAAAATGGCTAGCCAATCAGAAAAGCCGTAAATCCGACGAAAATCCTGTTAGTCCGCGCCGACCAATGAAAAGTGCTCTACTATCAATATCAGGATAGCACAAAATGGCCGACTCGTCTGCGGACGAAGTTCTATCGAGCGACGAAGAATTTTTCCAGAAACGCTGTTTTATGTGTACTTTCCCGGCCAGAAAATCCACGGTAGTGAAATGTAACAGTAGGACATGGGCTCGTTTTGTAGAGTTTGTTCTGCAATGGCAACATTTAGAGGGCGATCAGGCCGAAATCGCGAGAGATTTCGCCCACAAGAATGCTGCAGAATTCGACAGACATGGCGACAGCGTTGTATCGACGATGCCAATTCCGAGCGATGCCGGATTTCACCGCATTTGTTACTCGAGATTCACAGACAAGCAACATATTTTGCGAGTAAGCCAACGGATGACAAAGAGCAGAGAAATGGTTGCCAGTAGTTCTGCTAGTACAGGTATGTCCAATTTTCAACCAAGGTATTTTATTACAACATTATTCTGTCAATTTTTTTGCAAGCCATAAAATTTATAATTATAAATAAATTAATAATAACCCTACTTTTCTTGTTTTTTAAATTTTATCTGCATGCAAACTTGAGAATCCTGTATGTTAATTGGTTGATCGATGGCCACAACAGTAAGTATGATATTAATCTACCAATTCCTACCTCCATGATCATGATTCTACATTGCACAGTCCATATATCACATCCTGCGTATTATTGTGCTGTTGTCATGGTTGTAATGCCGTTGTAATTGTACTTATTGCGTCATTTTAAGCTTCACATCAAGTTTACTTGAAGATTTAGTTTGTCACCACACGCGCGCACACTTTTTGTGGAATATGGAGTAGCGCGTATGTGTCCAATATTTAACTGCTTTAAATTCAAAGAAGGCGACAATGAGTCAGGTGGTTCCTGATGAAACCCCCACCTCAAGAGTGGTTAATACAGAGAACTCATGAACATTTGACTTGTTTTGTTCTTTGGGGGACCTTCAACCAAGGTATTTTATTACATTGTCAATTTTTGCAAGCCATTATTATTTATAACCCTACTTTTCTTGATATCATTCTACATTGCACAGTCCATATCACATCCTGCGTATGGTGCTGTTCTAATTGTTTTTTGTACTTATTTTATTGCGTTATTTTAGGCTTCGTATCAAGTTTACTTGAAGATAAGTTTGTCACAGAATATGGGATAGTGCGTACGTGTCCAATATTTAACTGCTTTTTCAAAGAAGGCGACAATGAGTCAGGTGGGTCCTGATGAACCCCCACCTCAAGAGTGGTTTAATACAGAAAACTCATGAACATTTGACTTTTTTTGTTCTTTGGGGACCAATTTTGCAAGCCATTGTTATTTATAACCCTACTTTTCTTGATATCATTCTACATTGCACAGTCCATATCACATCCTGCGTATGGTGCTGTTCTAATTGTTTTTTGTACTTATTTTATTGCGTTATTTTAGGCTTCGCATCAAGTTTACTTGAAGATAAGTTTGTCACCACATGCGCGCACACTTCTTGTGTAGAATATGGAATAGTGCGTATGTGTCCAATATTTAACTGCTTTTTAGGGGAAAAAACCCTGAATAAATTCAAAGAAGGCGACAATGAGTCAGGTGGTTCCTGATGAAACCCCCACCTCAAGAGTGGTTAATACAGAGAACTCATGAACATTTGACTTGTTTTGTTCTTTGGGGGACCTTCAACCAAGGTATTTTATTACATTGTCAATTTTTGCAAGCCATTATTATTTATAACCCTACTTTTCAAAAAGATGGCGGCTGTTTGTTTACATGTATGTGGTAAAATAATGCAGCACTTGTACCCACACATAGTTCCCTCATACACACATACAATGCACAAGGTCATGAAGTAAGTGGGAAGGAGGTTAACTACATGTAACGAACATGTAGCAGGCTCTTTCACAGTCATGGTTTCACTCATTAAATTATTACTCTAAAGGAAACTACATGTAGTCTATTTTGAATCTGTTTTCACTAGGTAGATATATATCAATACCTGTGTATGAAATGAAATAACTGTTTTTCTTTTTTATAACTTCACTGCACACGATGCTGCTTCTCTATGAAATTGGGCCCAGTAAATTACATAAGGTTTTGATTTTGTGGTAATAAAAATCATACACGTACCATTTATTTAGCAGAAAGAACAGTGAAATTTGTACATTAACTTATTTACCCTATATTATTTTGGCTAGGGTCCAATATAGGAGAGTGTCCAATTGTTGATGGGTTTTGCTTTTAAGCAAAACATTTGAACATATTTAATTCTATAGAAAAAAAATCAAAGTGTTGACAGTTTAAAGCAGTTACTAGTGCTTATGATTGCATTTAGGGTTGATTTGATATCCTTCCATGCAATTTATTTGTTTTGTTACTTTTTGTTTTTGTTTGTGTATAGAAGAAAGACCCAAGAAGAAACGTTTTCTGCGTTCTAGTATGGAGTTGAAAGGGAAATCGAGATCTGAGCATGTATTACCAAAAATATGTGTGATATGTCAAAGGGAGCGATATTTTGTAGAGGCTCATACACGCAAGAGGAAAAGAGAAAGACTTGCCACATGCTCAACCATCGAGGCAAAGAACCTACAGCAAGCAGCAAAGGACAGCAACAACACTGCTCTTCTCCTTCAAATTGAGAGCCAGGATTGTGTGGCAATCGAAGTTAGATATCATCCACGATGCTATAGAGAATACACCAGGTATTTAACTAAACAGACACCAACCGAGCTCGAGAAAGGAGACCACCGATATTCAGAGGCCTATCTTGCATTCTGCGCTACGGTGAAGTCACTGATCATTGACCAGAAAGAGATTTATAGGCTCACAAGACTGACAAGAATGTTCATTGATCAGATTAAGATCAGCCATGGGATAGAGGCTACAACCTACAAGACTGGCAACCTGAAAATTCGCCTACAGAAAACATTCCCACAGCTCTGTTTCCATTCACCTCGCATGCGATGTCAAGGAGATCTTGTCTTTGTCAATGACATTGCAACAGAAACGTTGTTAGTAGAAAAAAAAGTCAGCCAAGAGGCCATTCATGATGACACCACCAGTGTTGACATCAGTACTAATGATGAGAAAATCACTGACAATGAAGAACCACTTGCATCAACACCGCCGCCAGACCACAAAGAGAATTCTAACCTGAAAGATGGCTTCTTGCCGGCGTTAATGATAAGAAATGCCATAGCAGCTGTACAATCCAAAATGCCATGGCCCCCAACATCGGAGCACCTGACTACAAAAACAGCTGAAGAAATGACACCCCCCTGCCTATTCAACTTCCTCGCTTGGATTGTTGGGGCTTCTGATAATCCTGAGACTGATGCATTTGTGAAGGTACCAGATGGAATTCACAAGAAGATCCTTTCATTAGCTCAGGATATTGTTTATCTGCAGGCAAAAGGAAAGAAACAAACGCCTAAACACATGTCATTGGCTATGGCAGTCCGTCATTTGACAGGTTCAGCTCAGTTAATCGGTTTGCTTAACGGGTTTGGTCACTGCGTCTCTCACTCGGTCATCTTGAATCTTGACACAGCTATTGCCAAACAGGAACTCAGCCACGGTGAAGGTGCTCTGCCATCAACAATACTGCCAGGTAAGCATACAACAGTGGTCTGGGACAATAATGACTTCGGAGAAGAAACACCAACTGGCCATGGAACAACACACAATACAAATGGTATTGTAATCCAAAGACCATCTTCATACGACAAAGATTCTCCATCAAATGTGCCCAAGGCTAAAGTAAAACGTACGCGAGAAAGATCAATGCAACCACCACCACCAAACCTTGCCACCTACTTAGGGGTAAAGAAGTCAGGACCTCCATCATTTGCAACAACGGGGGTATCTTTGGAGCTGTCAGTGTATGCACCGTTACTAAGGAGCCCCAAGAAGAAAGACCTCGCCTATCACCTCACACGATGGACCACAGAAGAACCACTGATACCCTCATGGACTGGGTACAACCAACTTCTCTCGAGTGTGGACGTACCACCCAAATCTGTAATCGGTTATCTGCCCGTCATTGACGCAAGTCCTACTGAGATGAGCACAGTCCTGACAATACTACAAAGAAGTGTTGAGATTGCAGACAAGCTGGATTTAGAAACACTTGTCATTGTTATGGATCAGGCCATCTACTCCAAAGCCCAGCTTATTAGATGGAGAAATGCTGTCTTCATGAAGAGACTAGTGATTCGCCTTGGTGCATTCCATACTTCTATGTCTTTTATTGGATGTATAGGCAAGCGCTTCCGGGATGGGGGTCTTGAAGACCTTCTCATAGAATCCGAGGTTGTTGCTACTGGATCAGTGAATGGTGTAATAAGTGGTAAACACTACAATCGATCAGTTCGTGCCCACAAGCTTATGATGGAAGCAATGCAACAAATGCGTCTAGATGCGTATCTGCAGTCTGTAACAGATGAAGAAGCCAAGAGAACGATGGATTTTATGAAAACCATGGCTGCAGACTTCCCGACACCGGACTATAATACACATATGGACAGTGATGAGTTTCATCAGCTGACATCCTCCTATCAGCAGTTTATAGAAGCCGGAAACCAAAAGGAGACATTTAGATATTGGTCCACATACATCGACATGGTTCAAATCCTTCTACTCTTCCTCAGATCCATCAGAGAGGCCAACTGGAATCTGCACCTTGCAAGTGTTAGGGCAATGCTGCCATGGATATTTGCCTATGACCACATCAACTACGCCCGATATCTTCCTGTATATTGGCTCGAAATGGCCAATGTAGCAACAACCCATCCAGCCATTTATACAAGTTTTATGGAAGGAGATTTTACATCACAGAGAAGCCAGCATGCATTTGCTCAGACGGCCTGTGACCAGACCATTGAACAAACCGCCAATCGCGACTCAAAAACTAAAGGAGGAATGGTCGGAATTACAACCAGCAAAGGCACTGTCAACAGATGGATATGGGCACATCATGTGAGAGGCGCTATAACACGAGAGTGTGAGGCTATGGCCAACAGAGGGGAGCATTCTTCTTCACACAATGACCTCCTTTCAAGTCATAAGAAGCGTGATAAACAAGATGTCCAGAAAATAGTTGACACTACGAATAACATGGCAAATCCATTCGAGTTTGAGGGAGCCGAATTAATGCAGATAACATCAGGGTTGGTAGCAAATATTGATGTGCAGCATGATTTATCTACTGCCTATGATAGGGGAGATGCAGAGGTCATCCAACTTTGCAAGACCCGACTGCAAGCTGATGAAGTCGACCTATTTTGTCCTATCAAAAAGATGAAGTTGAAGACATTCACCAGCATGGCCAAAAGCTTGAAGCGGAAAATACGTGGAAAGGAGATAATTCTACAGGCTGATCGAAATCTCCTGGCAAGGCTCGTCGTCATTGGTCGATATCGCAATATAAACCTACAGGAACTGCTGTCATTTTCTCTTGGACCTCTACCTCTTTCATTGGCCACTGCACAGGGATGCCTTGTCAAGACCAATAAGGCTAATCTACTTCATGCCCTTGAAAGTCAGCCAGAAGAGAAGCCAGTTGTTGACATTCCAGCTGGTAGTGTTTATATTGTGGACGGGATGGCGTTGATTCAACAGGTCAATGTGACTAAGCTCCCAGGTCAACCAACATTCCGCAATCTTGCCCTCATTATTCTGAAGCGGATAGTCAACCGAGCAAAGGCAGTCAATTCTGGTACAATACATTTTGTGACTGACACCTACCCAAAGGTGTCCATTAAAAATGCAGAGAGGGCCAAACGAGCTGCAGCTGCAGACGGAGTTGATCGAGTGACGCGGGTTTATGGCCAACAACTCCCTCTTCACCAGTGGAAGAAGTTCCTTTCAAATGGGGAGAGCAAAGATTCTCTGATAGAGTATTTGTTCGAGACATGGAGCAACGTTAATTCGTCAGAGCTGAAAGGAGTCCAGGTGTTCTTGGCGCACGGTGAAAAGTGTCATTCTTTCTCACCAGGGACTGCTGCAGACCAGATAGTTGAAGTGGCTGAAGTTCCATCTCTGCACTCAACACAGGAAGAAGCGGACACCCGGCTTTTTCTGCATGCAGCTCATGCAGCACTTACCAACACTGAAGTCGTCATTGTCAGTCCAGACACAGATGTCTTCATCATTGGTCTCGCTCTACAGCCAAGAATAAATGCACATCTGTATCTTCATACTGGGAGAGGTACCAACCTTAGAACAATAGACCTAAAAGCCATCCATGAGATTATAGGAGCAGATGTTAGCAATGCCTTGATTGGCCTTCATTGCTTTACCGGTTGTGATAGCATCAGTGCATTTAAAGGAAAAGGCAAGAAAAAAGCATTAACAATGCTGCTCAAAGATAACCAACTTTGCAATCCATTCAAAGACCTTGGTGAGCGGTTTGATGCAGATCCTGACATGATGGCATCACTGGAGACTTTTGTCTGCAAATTGTATGGACAAAAGAATGCCACTGAAGTAAATGAAGCCCGCTACAACATGTTCCGCCTTTCAAGGAAATCGGAGATTGCCATGCCTCCCAACCATGACTCACTTGAACAACACATTAAGAGAGCAAACTACCAAGCAGGTATGTAGAAGTTCTTTTATTAATCAGATTAATATTGAACAAACACTATGGAACTGTTTATTGTGTGGGCTGCATGAAGGACACACCATCAAGAGCTTGATGAATTTTTGACACAATCAACTGCGTGCTGCTTTTGAAGTGTTCGTTCAATTATTAATTCTACTGTAATGGATACAAGTTGTATGATTTTTATTGCATGGGGTATTTATTTAATGATAGAACCTCTTACTTTAAAATGACCATTTTACTATAATCAGATTAAATAAAATGGTCGGTTTAAAGCATAGAGGTTCTCTCATTATGTAAATGTTCCATGTAATAAAATTCAAGTACACCCTGTATCCATAATAGGCATTGTTAATTTAAATCAATGTTTCTTGGTTAACTTTTCAATTGAACTTACAATTTATCAACTTAATGCATGCATGAGTTGTTTACAAATTCTGAAATGAATTCATCAATGAAGCAAAGCAATTTAACGCCCTCAAATCCACAAACATTCAACTCTAAATAAAACTGTGTGAAAAATTTTATTTATTATAGCACATTATTTCTATTGAAAGTCTTGGCAAAAAAGGAAATAACTTCAGATGTGAAATCGTCTTTGGCTAGTTTGTGCTTCTTTTATCAGATTTAATAATTTGCAGACATGTAGTTTGTTGAATAACTGGTTACCATATACTTGTTTAGTAATTATGACTAATTGACTAAATACTTGTTTAGTAATTATGACTAATTGTTTTGATTTTGCAGGTATATGGAAGAGAAGCCTTCAATCCACTCCAGAGATCCCACTACCTTCGCACCATGGATGGAAGATGGAAAATGGCAACCTTCTCATCAATTGGATGACCCTTCCACCAGCACCAGATAGTGTCATGGAGTTAGCCAACTGTTCTGGGAGTTGCACGAAGAACAAATGCAGCGATACCAACACGTGTACTTGTTTGCAGAATAACGTTCCATGTACAGATCTCTGTAAGTGTGCCAGAGAGAACTGTAACAATATAACTGGACATGCTCACGTCGATGATGAAGATGAAGATGATGAGTTATCTGATCCTGAAGAAGATTAGAGCAATTCTTTGAGTGTCCATGATTACAGTAGAGACCGGGGCCATTTGCTTGATAGCCAATTATATTTTGTTTCTTTGAAGCACTTGTGTCTGGCTTATTTTTCTTGTCCGCAGTATTACTGAATCGCACAGATGGACTTGAAAAGCTGTCTTTTATAAAGACGTGTGTACAAAGACATGCATCAGTAAGCTAAATTGCTGCCTCAAGGAAACAAAAAATATACTTCAGATAGGTTGTGCCATTGTAGTGTGCATCATTGTAACCTTTGTTTGGAGAGAAAGTTTAACATGGAGTGGTTGGAGTCTTTTGTGCAGCTTTTGAAATGTAGTTTGATTTAAATTACCTCAGAAAGTACTGAAGTTGTTCCGATACAAAAAGATAATATTTACTTCATTTGCTGATAGATATCCTCTCAACAACAACAACAAATCTACCAGTTGAAAGAGGTGAATCAGGAAATGGTGTAATATTCAACTTTTTGCATATTGTGAGATTTAAAGGCACTGTACACGTTTGGTACTACTCAAAACATATATTAGCATAAAAACTGACTTGGTAACAAGCCTTTTATTTCTATCTGAAAGCACACAAATTTGTACAACAAGGGTGTTTTGTCTTTCATCATTTTCTTGCAACTTCGATGACCAATTGAGCCCAAACTTTCACAGGCTTGTTATTTTATACATATGTTGGATTACACCAAGTGAGAATACTGGTCTTTGACAATTACCAAACGTGTCCAGTGCCTTTAAAGGGATACGTTGCCTTGGATTGGGCGATTTGGGCTATCAAAAGCGTTTGTAATGAAATTAATTTGTATTATTATTATTATTATTACAATGTATTTATTCCGCATACAAAAGAACAATACAAAATACAGGATGAACAGAACAATATAACAAGGACAATAAGCAAGTGGCACATGCCTGGAGTTAAAAAAGTTAACTCAATAACTGAATACGGTTGGAAAGATGTTTTAAAGTAGAATATAATGATCCACACAAATATACCTCAAAATTGTGTGGTTTGCCTTTTACCTTGTGAACTGACACCGTGCGTCATTTTTGTGGAGTCAAAAATTTGACTCCACAAAATGGCGAACCATTTTAGTTCACGAAATAAAAGGAAAACCACCCGTTGTGGCATATTTGTTTGGATTACCTGGCTCGTAGCAATGGCAGGTTATTGATACTTCAATGTCTAGGCACAGTATGTATGGGGTGTTCAACAAATATATTGAGTGCTTGGAGTGTTATGGTTAAATTTTTGCATCCAATGGGCGACCCCCCTGGAGCATTCTATTTTCCCTCGGCTACGCCTCCAACACTCCAAGGTTCACCGCTGGAGGTGGAGATTTAAGCATAGCGCTCTAAGCAGTCAATAATATTGCATAATATAACACCCTTACAAAGATTCTACATTTGTATGTGTTTAGAGCGGGTTGTTCACTTTAATTTAAGGCATACATGCCTTATTTGTTCAAAAAATCATGAACTACACGTTCTAAAATACAACATTATTGATATTATAAAAACAACCATTTTATAGACCTATTTAAAAAAAACTTCTTTTTTGGTATATTCTTTTTCATCAAAATCAATAAACATTGATCTCAGGATGAAATTTCATTTGAATTTGTTATTAGTAACTATGATTTTTGTAATGAATTTTTAACGTACACTTGATGTAAACTGAAACTTTAAGGCAGCCGTTCTCGCTTATGTGCAATATTTGCGACTGTGAAAAAAAATGTGTTGCTGAGAAGGGTATTGGGTCCCATTATATCCACTTTTCACCCCCACCCCAGATGGTGGTCATTGAACTGAAAAACTAAAGAGATAATAACCTCACGGCCCATTGTCTATAAAGCTTAGGTCATGAGTTATAGAAAAAATCTAATTAGCTTAAAATAATTACTTAGTTTAATAGTTATAATGACATGAATATTTAATTATTCATTGAAATTACAGAGCAGCTTTTTGTCACAAATTGCAGTCGAATTGTTTCTGTATATGCATACCCTGCTCTATGGGTCTCACACATTTTCAATTACTGTGTGGGTTAACGTGGATGATGATTGACTCCATTTCTCCATATGGATGAATCCATGTCCTCTGTACAAAATGTATTGTTAATATTCATGTACGCCCTCGGCTTGGCCCACTGGTCCGGGGAGTCCAGCTTAGTCCTGAGGTACGTATAACCAAAAGGAAACTTCAATATGACGCCTGACGTTATCGTCTAAGTTTGCTTTTAAAGTAAAACTTTGTAAATGAAGAAACGACGTGACAGCCGATTACGTATGTACTAGAACTACCAGTAATTAACTAAGCAAGTTTTCACGAACATTTTTTGGGACTCGCCATTGACGCACGATTTTTACTATTACTTCATCATTGGTCCATTGTAGCATGTTATCTCGGTACTTAGCCTGTGGGGATAAACACCGACCCACACACTTCTGACGTCCCTGTCTGGTACGACTATATTCTTGGTTCGTCCATGTAGACTTGGTCAGGGGAACAATTCAAAAGCAAAGGGTGATTACATAACAAGTGATTATATAACAATAATGCATTATTCCTCCATGCTCTACTCAAGTGGGATTTGAAAAGTGGGGAATGGGGGAGATACAGTCTAGTAACGTTTGCTGTATCACCGTGGGCATGAATTGGAACTATGTATCTCTGAAATGAACCCATGGATGGTGCGACGTAACAACTCGACCGTTTCGACCAGCATGCTCTAAGCATAATCTGAGTGATCTTCTTCTGGAGAAATTCTTCTACTTGTCAGCGCCCAGTGAACGAGCTAGGCAGGCTAAGCCCTATGGACTCTTCTTCTGTGCTGTACACGATAGTGAAAGGCTTCCAGGGCTAAGGCAGGCTATTAACTATGCTACCCGTTCCGCTTCAATCATAGAAGATAACCAATACCGAGATAGATATCACTCAGCCACATGACTGCAAAGAAACATAATAATAGTTTACATGTCCCGGAACACACACACGCGCGCTATTTGGTACTAACGGGTTCGCAACATGAATCTCGGTTTGATAATTTGGGGGTTGATTGAGGCCCGCGCTGTCCTCATCGCGCTCGTCATATTCCTCGGAGTTTACTGGTTTATGAGGAACAGTCGATACAAGAATCTTCCTCCTGGACCATTCACGGGATCCTGGTCATCGTGTCTGGAAGACACCTGCACTGTGTACGACCTATTAAAGAATGACGTCACCAGGCAGCCACACCAGATTTTTAAAAGGTAGGAGGGGGCCTCGCTCGCAGAGGTAGGCTATTTAACTCGAACCATACTTATTGTGGGCTTTTGCAAACCAGTGAAGTTATTGGAAAATATGCCGAATCCAACCGCTACTTTTAACAATATTATTAACATGAAGGTAGCTAAGAATGGTTTAATCAATGAAAAACTAGGTCTCTAATTTACCCCAAGAAACTACGTTTATTTTTGTCATTATCTGTGGAAAGTGTCATCAGTGGGCTTTTTTGTGGCATCTTTTCTACTTTTGGTCTCTCCTTTTACGTGGGCAATGCAAACAAATGCTGTGTACGCTGTAGTAATGGCTCCAGCACTGGCTAACCGGTCTTGCACCAAACGGCCGCAGCCGAAGTTTCGCGCCTTTTCACCCACTATGCACCATAAACGGTGTCTTATTCCGCCAAATAAGATTTTAATGTGGATTATCAACGAGTCAAAAAGTAGTAAATGTTTCTCATGAATTTGGTCTCTTCGTCTTTCATCACTTGTCCATCGCCCTTCACTCTAAAAAATACTCAAAACCTGATCAATATCTGGTCAAACTTACCCGGAAAATCGTTAATGATGGGGTTCTGACTCGGATTCTGCACCATTTTGACACAGATATTCAGATATTTTCATTGACCCAGCTTTGGATAGTATAATGCATTTTGAGAAACTGTTCACTTAGAAATGCTGCGGTTATGGAAAATGATTATCACTTTTTATCCCAGAAAATTTGAATCTGAGAAGCGTTACTGACAGTAACGTTTCTCAGACTGTGTATTCCAATTGCAGATTATTCTTCCTGCGTGGACATATTGACTGCTCCAGATTTTTTGCAACATCTCAAAAACGCTACCACCTTTTGAAATGAAATTTTCACAGGTTAGTGTTATGGTATATATCTACAACTGTATAGGATTGAAACAAACAGTGGGTCCCAATTAACAAACGTATACAATCCCTTTAAATGGCCGTATCACCCAACACTGCAGACATCTGTTTTCATCACATTGTTCTTTTTTCCCAAGACGTAATAATTACATCAGTTAAAAGCGAAACATCTTTCTGTCTGCCCAACAATTACTTCACTTAATTTTTGGTGGGGTCCACGCGGTAGTTGATATTGTGTTCTACTGTTTGTTTTTATCAAATAAGATTTAAGTACTTTCTTATTTTACGTATTAAATGGGGTTTCTCCAACTCTGCTACAAGTCACGGTGGGCCTCCATTACTGATTTTTCAATGTAGGAGTTCACCTACAAGCAGCCAGCTTGGTCATTCACACTTTTGCAAATTTGTCTTGTTTCACGGGTTATACAAACAAGCAGTGACAGAAAGGACGTTGTCGGTTGCATAAAATTGTACGGTAGGCCTACTTTGCATAATGAATGTGAATGTTTAGTTGTTTATAATAAGGTATTTTCCCCATGTAGTTATAGAAGTGCACGAAAGGTAATTACATTACTAATGTGACCAGCTTGTGTAACGAACTAGTTCATAGTTCGCTCAAAGTTCAATATAGAGCAAGTTCGGGTTGTGCAGACCTTTTCCTGAACTTGCCATTTAAAGTAGAGAAAATTATGATAACAAAACACAAAAAATGAAAATGATGTGTCAACAATTTGCCTCGTTAACGTTCTTATCGTCTGCTCAACAAAATAGATTAATTGACTATTTTGATTGGTCGAACTTCTATAGACGCATTAAAGTGAAATGCAGCCTATGCATAAATGATTTAAACAATTACTAATTAATTATCTCACTGCAAAGATAAATTGTTGCCATATTGAACAAACCCTATACCGCTATCGGTTATAAACTACCCATTAATATTGAGACGTTGCTGAAGTTGATCCAGTTGAACTAGCTATAGTCGAACCACGGCTGACAGTTAGATCGACTATTGTTAAAGGCACTGAACACAATTGGAAATTGTCAAAGACCAGTGTTCTCACTTGGTGTATCCCAACATATGCATAAAAAACAAGCCTGTGAAAATTTGGGCTCAATTGGTCATCGAAGTTGCACGAAAATGATGAAAGAAAAAACACCCTTGTTGTACAAATTTGTGTGCTTTCAGATTATTATTTTAGTGAGAAATTACCTCTTTCTCAAAAACTACGTTACTTCAGAGGGAGTCGTTTCCTAGGATGTTTATACTATCAACAGCTCTCTGTTGCTTGTTATGCAAAGTAAGTTTTTATGCTAATAAATATATATTTTGAGTAATTACCAAACGTGTACAGTGCCTTTAAGCCCAGTAGTCCACTCTAGATCGACTATGGTTTCTGGTAAAGTCAGACAATTTGCGCCATTTTGTATTGTAAGAAAGAGACGGGAAACTCTTTGAAAGCCTCTGTAGCTTGTGTAAATGATACAAAGGTTTATCTTAACAGGTGACTGCACATTGCACTTAAACGAACCAATGACATAATCAACACTGCCGAAAAATGTTTGGCAAGTTTGCGTGACATGAAGTATAGTTATGATGATTTCAGTACCCTGGTATCATTGTGATAAAGTGATCTATAAATGGCTGTGAACAATAATCATAGTGTTGCGCACGTACGACTATCAAAATAATAACCTATACGAGGCACATTAATATGTAGTCAATGACTCTGTTAAAAGAAATAATAAGTTGTCATCAGTCAAAGATGTAAGAATACAGGAGAACTTTATTATAAAGCATGTAGACAGGGTCATTGCTGGTATAACAAACTACAAGCATTAAACAATACAAACTTTCAAATTATAAGCCTAAAGGAAATCCTAAACTTTGCTCATAAAATGCCAAAACAAATCATAACTCCATAACATGGTCTGATAAAAGAATAACTTCTCGCTAAATACAATGCATATTCAAGATATCCAAACCTGTAATTCCTCGTATAACTATCAACAATCTAACTGATAGAAACAACATAATGAATTTATGTGGCTAGAATGTAAACAAACCAATCGGTGCTGACTGGCTAACAATAAACAAGTCCAAGAATCACTTTGGCCATAAGTCTTGTCACCATGGAAACCACTTGGCCCACTGGAGCAGCCTGCCTCCAGGGTAAGCTAATTAACACTACCAAATAACTACCAAGAAACACTCAGTGGCCCTGCTAATATCTTGTGCTCATCAATAAACAATGTCCTATGGACCCTACACTGCATACCCATGTATACAGTGTGGGTTAACCTTGTATGAGTACACTGATACTAATGCTGACACATGTACCAAGGTCTTTGTTCTGTACCCAAGCATTCCTTTAGACAGGAGCTGCACAGAAAAGTATCTAAAATAGTTTCTATCTTTATAAAAGTATACAAATAGAAAGTTAAATACCAAAATAATCATAAATCAATTAAGAATACTGAAATTTATAAATCAATAGATCTTGAAGAACCACTTTAATCAAAAGTTCAGTCTTCCTAGAAAGTCAAAACTAAAGCTTTTGTTGCAAATCTTTAACATGTCAAGAAAACAACAAAATAGCAAAAGTAGTGAAACTCTAAACTATCAATATTGAAATAATGAAAATAAACTCAACATACCTGTTAAAAGAAATAATAAGTTGTCATCAGTCAAAGATGTAAGAATACAGGAGAACTTTATTATAAAGCATGTAGACAGGGTCATTGCTGGTATAACAATGAGCCAAGACCACTTCCTGTAATTCTAAGATGCACTTGCTGATGTGGCATTTGGGTTATTCCATTCCTTCTTACAGGTAAATACAAGATAAGGGTTAAAGGTTGATACCAAAACAAAGAAAAGGGGTTATCAAAAATTAAAAAGGGGGGTCCAATTCTCATGGGCTCCACAATAGGGTAAATACATTTTACAGACAAACTACGGAGTAGGGTCGAAACGTGAAGCTACTAACCATAGGGTCCGTGGTTGGTAAGCAGTTTGCAACAGCTATAAATTCAATTTTCTCACAAACCACAGGAGTTACGTTAATGAAAGAATTGCAATCATCCTGAAATACTTCAAATTCGATAATGGAATTTAAAGACCCCCACCCCCGCAACGTTAACCAGCGATTTGTTGCCGCGATCGAAGCAAGTACAAAACATGCACAAAATCTCTGACAAGTAATAGTACAGGGCCACCATTGAGATAGGACGCCAACTTTGAAAATGGCGGATGCTGTGGTCCAGAGATACTGACCCTTATAACCTATAATTTGCCACCAGAACAAATGCCATTTTGAAAAATAAGGACGCCATTTTGAAAATGGCGGACCGTACGTAGTCTGATACACTCAATAATTAAATGCCTTTTTTTAATTGTTGGACTCGGCAAACATATACATAGCCACTGTGATGAATATTCTAGGCCTCTAACCTTCCGAGTTAGGTAGTGTTATATCAGAATTGGCGGCCATCAAGGCCACCACAGGCCAAATCAGAGATGGCACTACATCACAAATTTCATATTTTGGTATAAAGTACATGTTGCGTGCCAAGTTTCATGCTTTTTACCACAAACTGCACGAAACTGTCAAATGATTGCACTTATCTGCTGGACTAATAAAGCTGAACAGGGCGGATTCTTAGGGGAGTCGCGGCCGCTAGTAGTAGACACAGCATATTGGAATCTGCTGGCTGGCAAGCTAACTATCCTACTGAATGACGCAAACCATACGCTTCACGATGTGTTTGCCAGCCAGCTGATCACAAGGTCTGGTCGTATGCGAGTGCCATATGCTGAGACAAACCGATACCCATCCTCTTTTATCCCTCGTGCAATAACACATCACAATCTTACTTTCAAACGTTAATTATCGTCAACTCACCAGGTATTTTTCTGTTCTTATATACTTATCGCTTTTTAGTGGTTTTTACTGTAATTTTATATAGCCCTAGAACTGTTTTCAACGTTTTTACTGTATGCGAGCATTTGAATTACCCTTTTGGGATATAATAAAGATTAATTGAATTAATTGAATCAAACCACGAGTTTGCGTTGTTTCCATTAAAAAGAGACCACTTCATTTGATAATTTTTTGCAGGCCGATTGGTGTGTGCATTCATTGAAGACTAGACAGAATTTTAAAAATACCACTCAACAAATTAAAAGGCCAGACAAACAAGATACGTAGGATAAGCTTGTTGGTGTCTCGGATAACGACCATACAACTGATAACGGAAACAATAGTTATGTTACCAATCGGATGACAACTGATATTAAAAGAGGCAAATAATATGCCCCACGAATGGTGACAAAGGGTTGGAGTCTGTTTAGGAAGGAAGTACACGTAAACTCAATGATCTCAAATCAACTATCACTCTGCCTGCTCCGAAGAGACAAAACAAAAACAGCCCAAAATAAAATGACAGAGTTCGGCGGTGTCATTAATCCAGATAGGCCTATAATTTATTTCGCAGAGTTGGCTTTGTGAAAACTGAAACTAAGTTGGAACTGTAGCAGCAGTTTCGGAGGCACTATGAAATTCAAAGTTAAGGTTGAGATTTCACACGAACAATCGTGTGGCAAAACCTGCCATTGTTGCGATCATTCACCCCATTCCGAAACGTGCCCTCAGTAAAAAAGAAAAACGCATTCAAGTTACAGCACATAATTCAAGGGTTATTGTTCAGTACCAATTTGTCTCCACCAGGTTTTCCGTGAAGTATGGGGACCTACTGAACTTCAATATGGTAGCAATACGGATCGTTGTGCTCAACAGCTGCGAAGCAATTAGAGAAGCTTTTCAGAACCAACACATCAGCGACCGACCGGCTATACAAGTTTTGAAACACTCAATCGAAGGAGATGGTAAATTAAAGGCATCTTACACGTTTGGTAATTGTCGAAGACCATGCAGTGTTCTCATTTGGTGTATCCCAACATATGCATAAAATAACAAGCCTGTGAAAATTTGGGCTCAATTGGTCATCCAAGTTGCAAGAAAATGATGAAAGAAAAAACACCCTTGTTGTACAATTTGTGTGCTTTCAGATAAGTTTTTATTATTTTATTGAGAAATTACCTCTTTCTCAAAAACTACGTTACTTCAGAGGGAACCGTTTCTCACAATGTTTTATACTATCAACAGCTCTCTGTTGCTCGTTACCAAGTCAGTTTTTATGCTATGTATATTTTGAGTAATTACCAAACGTGTTTAACGTGAAGTTACCCAACAACCCACCGTGCTTTGTGGATAATCCTCCTTTGGTTATTGTGTACTTAAAAAAATGGCCATTGGAAAATTGTTGTTCGCTGAAGGCAAAAAGTTCATAAGTCATTATAATTAAATTCTGCATGGGACTTAGAAAACATGTCTTTGGGGGTAATTCTAGCAACAACAATGTACCAGTATGGTGCCATTTTCTTTTTGTAGGACCTATTTTATTGCTTACAAGCTACTGTTACTGGGACAACAAGTACTTTGTGTGCCTGGAAGAAGGGCCTAGGGTCTTTACTCTTCTTCTTCCGGCAACACGACACAGGTTATCATTACATAGGTATCATGTGCGGAGCCTGTGAGGGGATATGTTTTTAAAATTACTTTGTTCCCTCAAATCGATCCCTCAAAATATTATTTCCTTCTCATGAAATAGTTCGAGGGAACGAACTAATATTTCAATGGAACAAAATAATATTTTGAGGGAACAAAATAATATTTTGTGGGGACGAAATCTTGTGGTAACGAAATAACATTTTGTGGAAACGTCATAATATTTTGAGGGAACGAAATCATGTGTTGAGGGAACGAAAAATAAATATTTTTTATATTTTCATCAGGAGTTGCCTTCGCCTCGGGAGAAACTTGGAAACTTCAAAGGAAATTGGTCTTGAATTTCATGCGAGCCTTCGGTGTGAATCGGATGAGCTTTGAGGACAAAATAGCCCTGGAGGCCCAACATCTGAACGCAGAGTTCCGAAACCACGGCGGCCGTCAATTCAACCCCTCACACCTCCTCGCCAATGCCGTGTCTAACGTCATCTGCTCCGTGCTGTTCGGCAAAAGATACGAGTACACCGACCCGAAGTTTAAGCGCCTTTTACACGCGATTTACCGTAACGTTGCAATCATAGGCGGTTCTACTGGACCTTTGCAGATGTTACCGTACATTTACCTTCTCAAGGTGATGGATATAGGCTTGTAACACACCTCTTGTTGCTATGAGTCGAACAATCAGAATGGAGGATTCAAGTTTGCTTGAAGATTAAAAACAAAATTGATACTCAATAAAAACAAATTGACCAGCAATCACTAAGTATTAAAGGGGCACTGTCGTCGTGATCACGGCGAGTCTGTGGCCAGACATTAAATTTTGAACTCTCACCTAGTTACTGCACACGGGCACGCGATAATAATGACGGCGCCCTTTAAGCTTTTGTTTGTGATGTGACGGTTAACGCGCGCGCGTGTAGTAACTGGGTGACGTGAGAATTCATGTTTCCATTTTCTGCCACAAGCAGACTACGATCACAACGACAGTGCCCCTTTAAGGAAAATAAGTGTTTTAATTAGAGGTTGTTTGTTATAGAAGATGATATCTAATTTTGTAAACAAGATTCTGATCATTAGTAAACAAGATTAATTTAACCTGCCTATTCGAAGCAAACGAGAACATTATTCACGATAACATTGTTGTTTCTTACGGACAAATATTGCTTTGACTTGGCCTTTCCTCAAGGCGCATGCTAGTTCTAATGATCCATATTCAATGAGTTATTTCCATGTGGTGTGCTCCAAACAGGAATATTCTCCACAATGTTTTTCTTTTCTCACAGGCCTTAAGTTTGATATGATTATAGCTTTTTCTTATAAACAGAATTCCAATAATATTTTCTCTGTGATGGATGAAAACAAGTGCACATGTGCCTCGTATTCTCAGCACTGTGTCGAACATCATTATTCATGGTAAATTTTACTTGTTTTTCTGTCTGTACAGTGGTTCATACCAGTCATCAGGGAGACGGAGAACAATGGCAGACTGATCGTAGAGTTCGCCCGGGAGGTCTTACAGGAGCACCAGGTAGACTTCGACCCAGACAACCTTAGAGACTTTACTGATGTCTATCTCAAAGAGATGTACAACAGCAACAATGACAATAACAACAATGACAACAACAAGACTAAAACTTGTTTAACTATAAATGATATGTGCGCCACTGCATCGGATCTTTTCATCGCCGGGACTGAGACGACGTCGACTGTACTTCGTTGGGGGCTTCTACACCTGATGTCACGGCCCGACATACAGACACGAGTCCAGGAAGAGCTCGATTCCGTAGTAGGGCGGGAACGTCTACCGAGCGTGTCCGACAAACCAAATCTGCCCTACACCATGGCAACCCTCACGGAGCTGCAGCGGATCGGCAATATTCTCCCATTGGGTATTCCCCACCAGGCCTCACAAGACACTACTGTAATGGGCTATGATATCCCAAAAGGAACAGTTGTCATGCCCAATATGTGGTGCCTAACAAGCGATTCCAAGTTGTGGGATAAGCCGGATGTATTGAAGCCAGAGAGATTCCTTGATGAGACAGGACGCAGTGTGATCAAGTATGAGGAGATGATGCCTTTTAGCACAGGTAAGACAAGCTTCAATGTTCCAAATTGATATGTCTCCTTGATTGGCTTCACCATACGTAAGATGGGGATGTCAAGAAGAAACCTCAACGTCCCCAGGGACAAGAGGGCAGTTCATACCCCTATTTGGGGATAAGGACCATTCATAGCCCATGTTGGGAAAAAGGGACCCTTCATACCCCTGTTGGGATAAGAGGGCCCATTGTACTCCCTGTTTGGATAACAGGGACCCTTCATACCCTGTTGGGAAAAGAGGGACCTTTCATACCCATGTTATAGGATAGGAGGATCCTTCAAACCCCTGTTAGGATAAGAGGGAGCTTTCATACCCCTGTTAGGATAACATAGACCCTTCATAGCCCTGTTAGGATAAGAGGGACCCTTCATACCCCTGTTAGGATAAGAGGAACCCTTCATACCCATTTTAGGATAATAGGGACCCTTCATACCCCTGTTAGGATAAGAGGACCCTTCATACCCCATTTAGGATAAGAGAGACCCTTCATACCCCTTTTAAGGATAAGAGAGACCCTTCATACCCCTGTTAGGATTAGAGGGGACCCTTCATACCCCTGTTAGAGTAAGAGGGACCCTTCATACCCATGTTAGGATAAGATGGACACTTCGGACCCATGTTAGGATAAGAGAGACCTTCCTAATCCTGTAAGGATAAAAGGGACCCTTCATACCCCTTTTGGGATAAGAGGGACCCTTCGTACCCCTGTTAGGATAAGAGGGACCCTTCATACCCATGTTGGGATAAGAGGGACCCTTCATACCCCTGTTGGGATAAGAGGGACCCTCTATACCCCCGTTGGGATAAGAGGGACCATTCATACCCATGTTAGGATAAGAGGGACCCTTCATACCCCTGTTAGAGTAAGAGGGACCCTTCGAACCCATGTTAGGATAAGATGGACACTTCGGACCCATGTTAGGATAAGAGAGACCTTCCTAATCCTGTAAAGATAAAAGGGACCCTTCATACCCATGTTGGGATAAGAGGGACCCTCTATACCCCTGTTAGGATAAGAGAGACACTTCATCACCCTGTTAGGATAAGAGGGACCCTTTATACCCCTGTTAGGATAAGAGGAACCCTTCATAGCCATTTTAGGACAAGAGGGACCCTTCTTACCCCTGTTGGGATAAGAGGGACCCTTCATATACCCATGTTGAGATAAGAGGGATCCTTCATACCCATGTTGGGATAAGAGGGACCCTTCATACCCATGCTGTGATAAGAGGGACCCTTCATACCCTGTTCGATAAGAGGGACCCTTCATACCCCTGTTAGGATAAGAGGGACCCTTTGTACCCCTGTTAGGATAAGAGGAACCCTTCATAGCCATTTAAGGATAAGAGGGACCCTTCATACCCCTGTTGGGATAAGTGGGGACCCTTCATATACCCATGTTGAGATAAGAGGGATCCTTCATACCCATGTTGGGATAAGAGGGACCATTCATACCCATGTTGTGATAAGAGGGACCCTTCATACCCTGTTCGATAAGAGGGACCCTTCATACCCATGTTAGGATAAGATGGACACTTCGGACCCATGTTAGGATAAGAGAGACCTTCCTAATCCTGTAAGGATAAGAGGGACCCTTCATACTCCTTTTGGGATAAGAGGGACCCTTCGTACCCCTGTTAGGATAAGAGGGACCCTTCATACCCATGTTGGGATAAGAGGGACCCTTCATACCCCTGTTGGGATAAGAGGGACCCTCTATACCCCCGTTGGGATAAGAGGGACCATTCATACCCATGTTAGGATAAGAGGGACCCTTCATACCCATGTTAGAGTAAAAGGGACCCTTCGAACCCATGTTAGGATAAGATGGACACTCCGGCCCATGTTAGGATAAGAGAGACCTTCCTAATCCTGTAAGGATAAAAGGGACCCTTCATACCCATGTTGGGATAAGAGGGACCCTCTATACCCCCGTTGGGATAAGAGGGACCATTCATACCCATGTTAGGAAAAAGGAGCCATTCAAACTCCTGTTAGGATACGAGGTAACCTTTATACCCCTGTTAGGATAAGAGAGACACTTCATACCCCTGTTAGGATAAGAGGGACCCTTTGTACCCCTGTTAGGATAAGAGGAACCCTTCATAGCCATTTTAGGATAAGAGGGACCCTTCGTACCCCTGTTGGGATAAGAGGGACCCTTCATATACCCATGTTGAGATAAGAGGGATCCTTCATACCCATGTTGGGATAAGAGGGACCCTTCATACCCATGTTGTGATAAGAGGGACCCTTCATACCCTGTTCGATAAGAGGGACCCTTCATACCCCTGTTAGGATAAGAGGGACCCTTTGTACCCCTGTTAGGATAAGGAGAACCCTTCATAGCCATTTAAGGATAAGAGGGACCCTTCATACCCCGGTTGGGATAAGTGGGGACCCTTCATATACCCATGTTGAGATAAGAGGGATCCTTCATACCAATTTTGGGATAAGAGGGACCCTTCATACCCATGTTGTGATAAGAGGGACCCTTCATACCCTGTTCTATAAGAGGGACCCTTCATACACCTGTTAGAATAAGAGGGACACTTTGTACCCCTGTTAGGATAAGAGGAACCCTTCATAGCCATTTAAGGATAAGAGGGACCCTTCATACCCCTGTTGGGATGAGAGGGACCCTTTATATACCCATGTTGAGATAAGAGGGATCCTTCATACCCATGTTGGGATAAGAGGGACCATTCATACCCATGTTGGGATAAGAGGGACCCTTCATACCCTGTTCGATAAGAGGGACCCTTCATACCCCTGTTAGGATAAGATGGACCCTTCATACCCCTGTTATGAATTAAGAAGGACCCTCTATACCCCCGTTGGGATAAGAGGGACCATTCATACCCATGTTAGGATAAGAGGGACCCTTCATACCCTGTTCGATAAGAGGGACCCTTCATACCCCTGTTAGGATAAGAGGAACCCTTTGTACCCCTGTTAGGATAAGAGGAACCCTTCATAGCCATTTAAGGATAAGAGGGACCCTTCATACCCCTGTTGGGATAAGAGGGACCCTTCATATACCCATGTTGAGATAAGAGGGACCCTTCATACCGATGTTGTGATAAGAGGGACCCTTCATACCCTGATCGATAAGAGGGACCCTTCATACCCTGTTCGATAAGAGGGACCCTTCATACCCCTGTTAGGATAAGAGGGACCCTTTGTACCCCTGTTAAGGATAAGAGGAACCCTTCATAGCCATTTAAGGATAAAAGGGACCCTTCATACCCCTGTTGGGATAAGAGGGACCCTTCATATACCCATGTTGAGATAAGAGGGATCCTTCATACCCATGTTGGGATAAGAGGGACCCTTCATACCCATGTTGGGATAAGAGGGACCCTTCATACCCTGTTCGACAAGAGGGACCCTTCATACCCCTGTTAGGATAAGATGGACCCTTCATACCCCTGTTATGAATTAAGAAGGACCCTCTATACCCCCGTTGGGATAAGAGGGACCATTCATACCCATGTTAGGATAAGAGGGACCCTTCATATCCGTTAAGATAGGAGGGACCCTTCATACCCATGTTAGGAAAAGAGGACCATTCAAACCCCTGTTACGATACGAGGGAACCTTTATACCCCTGTTAGGATAAGAGAGACTCTTCATCACCCTGTTAGGATAAGAGGGACCCTTTGTACCCCTGTTAGGATGAGAGGAACCCCTCATAGCCATTTTAGGATAAGAGGGACCCTTCTTACCCCTGTTGGGATAAGAGGGACCCTTCATATACCCATGTTGAGATAAGAGGGATCCTTCATACCCATGTTGGGATAAGAGGGACCCTTCATACCCATGTTGTGATAAGAGGGACCCTTCATACCCTGTTCGATAAGAGGGACCCTTCATACCCCTGTTAGGATAAGAGGGACCCTTTGTACCCCTGTTAGGATATGAGGAACCCTTCATAGCCATTTAAGGATAAGTGGGGACCCTTCATATACCCATGTTGAGATAAGAGGGATCCTTCATACCAATTTTGGGATAAGAGGAACCCTTCATACCCATATGTGATAAGTGGGACCCTTCATACCCTGTTCGATAAGAGGGACCCTTCATACCCGTTAGGATAAAAGGGACCCTTTGTACCCCTGTTAGGATAAGAGGAACCCTTCATAGCCATTAAGGATACGAGGGACCCTTCATACGCCTGTTGGGATAAGAGGGACCCTTCATATACCCATGTTGAGATAAGAGGGATCCTTCATACCCATGTTGGGATAAGAGGGACCCTTCATACCCATGTTGGGATAAGAGGGACCCTTCATACGCTTCGATAAGAGGGACCCTTCATACCAAGCTCATACCTGTTGGGATAAGAGGGACCCATCGTACCCCGGTTGGGATTGCACCCCCGTTGACAAAGAGTGACCCTTCATTCCCCCTGTTGGGATTAGAATGACACTTCATACCAACTGCTGCATAAGGACCCTTTAAGAGACCCTTTTTGGGAAACCATTCGTCATACCCATGGGAGAATAAGATTTCTATCAGTGTAAATTCATATCCCAACGAGGACAACGGTGACAAAAATGTCTTCTTCTTCTTTTACTGTTTTCCCTTTTCTTCTGTCCACCCCTTCCATTTACAGCCCCTCTCCTGTTTACATTATTACTTGTGTATTCATTTCCTCATATAATAAAGACAATCGCAGTAAAACAAATAATCCTGGTCTCTTATACAAAACAGGAGATAACATGATAAAAGGCAGTAAAAAAAATAAAAAACACAAAATACAAAAACATCTCAAAAAAAGGCACATGACCTCAAATTACACAATAAGTACATAAACTGGGAGCAGTACTATACACCACACAACACTGGCTAATATGACGCAAAAGTCCAAGAAATAAAAAAACAAATAAATCAACTGGAATATAGAAAAGATTAGAAGCAAAAAAGATTGTAACCAAGTCTCAATAGTCCCAGAAAATGACCCTGCCACAAAACACGAGGCCATCAAAAACCAAACAAACAAATGGCAAAATATGTATTCAAAGATTAATTAGTGTTTGTATAATGATGTTACACCTTGAAGTATTTGGGATCAATGTTACAACCTCTTTCCCACAGTAGTACTGCAGCCAGCCTCGGTTTTTTATACAAATATTTTCAAGGTAAATGTGTCATGCGACCTATGTCCTCCTATCAGGGTATTTGAGCGTGAAACCAGGCTTTCTCCTTCTCTCGCTTTGCAGAGATGCAGAACAAAGAGCTATTCCAACAGCTTTATTCCACGTACATGTACTGCATCTCTTTGGAACTCATTGCCTGGTGCAAGTTTCCCTCCCTCCTACACTGTTTTAAGAGGAATAAGTTTTACGAGGAATATAAATTGTTCTAAGGGGATTTATCAGCTCCTCTGAGTTGTCTTAACGAATTTCTTCTTGAAGCCCCCTTGGGGCGAACTTGCATAAACAAGAGATATAACAAGAGGTGTTCGCGCTGCTGCACGAACACCTAAACAAAAAGTTCCTGCTTTACACTGTTTTTTCTGGTTTGTTTCCTCCAGGTCGTCGAATGTGCATTGGGGAGCAGCTTGCCAAGACGGAGCTTTTTATATTCCTGACGCATCTCCTCCATCAGTTTAATTTTGAGAAGCCAGCCAACTCCCCTCCAATCTCCTTCAAGGGGACCATGGGGGTAACGCTGTCCCCTCTTCCCTTCGAAATCTGTGCCACGCCCCGTAATTTCTAAAGTAAGTCATTACTTGGGACAGTCATTACTGACTGCTCATGGTCTGTCATTTTGGGAGTCAAATTGCATGTAGGGCCTACAGATATGGGTCGCCTAACTGCACGGTCGTGGCCACAAACAGTAAAACAATGCGTGTTTTTAGTTGCTTAAAAGGGAATCGCAGGGGGCCAATTTGTAAAGGAGGACATATTTTGAAAGGTTTAGAGGGGCAGGCATGCATGCTTCTCTGCCCTAGCAGGCAGGATTGTACCTTATTTCTTTTTGCTATTTCCCTGTTATTTTATTATTATTTTTTCATTTTGCCCCACCTGATAAATCCTTTTGAACAGTATGAAAACATCACCTGCAATAAAAGTTGACACTGGCGACTCGGTCTCAAACGGACGTTTAAAACCGGCAGGGTCGTGGCCAGTTCGGCGCGGTCAAGGTTTTTACCTGCCATTTGAGACTGAGTCACAACTCGTTTATTCTCATTCATCGACCCTTCGATCAATTTCTATCCATTTTGAGAGCTTAGTAGCTCCTCGAGCAAGTCTCGAACTTGCGCGCTTACGTTTCAAACTATCACACGCAAGTTTCAATCTTGCGCGAGCCAATTATGCGACCTACCAACTCCTCACCATGTTTGTATCGCACGTTTAAACAAGGCCACGTGATCTCCTCTCTACTAATCAGAATGGACGAACTGTCGCTGTCCCAGGTACTTATGAATGGCACATCAAACAATTAGTTTGTCCGAAAAGACTGATTGTTATTGTTCTACTTTGCAATAAGATTACAGTTTAATTTCTATACTTTTGTTTTACAACTCGAGTTTAGATACACGAAAAATATCTATTACATTACACTTTGAACATAGTGTGAATCTATAATTTCATATCATAAGAATCTACATGTACATGGTTTAAAAGATCATTAATACTTCATCTCCAATTTATAACTATAGTTATATTTCAAATTGATAAACATCTTCAAATTTTCCAGACATATCCTTGAAGTAAAGAATCTCACTCGGTGATTGGCCGGTGACAAAAGGACCAGGGCCCAATTTCAAAGAGCTGCTTAAGCACAAAAAGTAGCTAAGTACAACACAATTATGCTTACCAGAATAAGGTTACCAGCCAAACTACCATGCCACATGTACAATTTGTGAGTGGTATCCTGCTAATTTCTGCTAAGCAGAACATTGTTGAGCAATATTTTCTGCTTAAGCAGCTCTATGAAATTGGGCCCTGGGAAGAAACCTTTATACCGATAAATTAACTTCTGTATTTCATTGCCCCCTTAAGAAAGGAATGTAAACCTTTGGTTAAAGAGGAAGGGAAATGACCAATTCAATTTTGTGATGTACTCTTTTTCCAATAGATAAAGTCCTTATGTGAGTGGGGAAAAAATAACAAGTCTCTATAACCTCACGTTAAAATGGTGAAATTGCCACTGTATTCGTTAGCCTTCCAGTGCAAAATTAGTAAACATTCAAAACATCTGATGACATCACTCTGAGAAAAATGGGTCTCTACATTTTTGTACGGGGATGTTTTGGTTCATTTATTGTTTTTGTGTATTATTACAAGATGTTTACAAAGGCAATAACTTCATAACCTAAGATTTTCTATTTTTCGTCAAATTGAGACAAGGCTTGAATATATAACCCTCAATAAATGTTTTACAATTAATGGTCACTCTTCAACATTTATAATTTCAAACAATTTCTTTAAAAACATTTTTCAATCATTAAACAGAAACTTATTTTTGATTACTTTTGCCTATATATACCAGTAAGTAAATGTTTATGAAAGAGTTGGAGCTTTAACTGTCAACAATAAACAATTTATGATCAAAATAGTACATTTTTAAAAAACTGGTCATGGATCTTTCAATCAGTTTCAAACAACCTTTAAGTTTACCAATGTATGGCAATGTTTTTATTTTCACTGAGATGATGCAAACTTTTGAATAAAATCAATTGTTAACTAATTTGACAGGAAGAAGTGGATTGAAACGTTTATGAGTTTCAAGTCCTAAAGATTTTGCTAATTATTTTTGGGAATTCCGTTCTTCAAATCGAAATGAAAGCTTCATCTGGAGAAGTCAAGAACTTTATGGAAGGCAGTGTTGCCATTGATGTACCTTACATTGATTCAAAGAGAGTAGGGAGTTTGGGTGCTAGTGCAAAAAAAAAAGCTGTCCGTTGGTTCGCTCCTGTGCCACAAAGGGGGGAGGGAGGCAAGGGTTAACCCTTAGCTCCGAAAAAAAAGAGACTTCAGCAATATGGGGTAGGCCCCTTCCAGCTAAAAAGTTATGTTGATGTGTATTGCTTGTAACTGATCCCAAATCAATTTCTCAAGCAATGTTTTTAGTTTACAAAGTTCTACCCTGGATCAACGCAGCCCATATAGTCTAAAAGATTCCTGAAATATTGTTTTATATTTCTTGTTATAAACATAAAAAGTAAGAAGAAAAGTAAGAACAGATTATAACTTAATACTGCTGTCATAAAGTCACACACAAAATGTTGACAAAAATTGAAGTTATTGTTTTAATTTCTCGAACCCAGACCTTTTGCATTGAAGTCAAATCTCAAAACTACTGCTGCAATGGTATTTCAGAAACTGTATTTTCTCTTAAATTTTTATAAAAGCCAGATGAGAAATTAGAGAAAAAGAACTTTATATTTGGTTAAAGGGCACTGTTCATCATACCAGGCCAGTGGCTGTACACGGAATTATAAACTCTCACCAAATACCGCACGCGCGCTAGCCATAGATCTGATGCGGCCAGTGCACACACAGTAACTTGGTGAAAATTCATAATTCCATGTATAGAAAAAAAGAAAGAAAACAAGTTTAAGTACAATGTAGAATCAACATTGACAAAGTGGAATAAGTTGTCAACAAGAAATAAAGAAGTTTTTGTGATTTGAGGATGTGGATATATTATTGGTAGAAAATTATTTGTGAGATTGTGCATTTTCCAAATCTCCGCGTCACCATCGTCCAAGTTGATTTTGAAAAAAAAGTCAAATCAACTTCAAAATCTGAAAGGGGGTCGACACTCACCATATTTGACATTAACCGATGTGAATGTTTCGGTTGACAGCTTGTCAACTAACGGTTAGTTGTTGTTTTTAAATGTTTTCTACCCACTGTAGGGCCGCAGGTCCATGGATCACAGTGATTTAGTTGCTTCTGTTGCCCTGGGAACACATCTGGTAGTTTTGCCTTATTTTTGTTGTGCAATTTTAATAAGGGAGAAAATCCTGATAAAAAGGTCTGAAACTTGGATCCAAACGTTACAGGGTACGGTATGCTGAAGCTATGGCATTTCAACCTTTAGGTAACCCCCATAGTTATGGCTGTTTTCGAAACCACGGTTTGGGCTTCGTCAGTTATTTAGAAAGCTTGTCATTTCCTTATGGGCTCCAAGCAGGCGGACGGGGCTCCAAACAGGCGGACGGAGCCCACACCGGAGTCGGAGCACAAGCCGTGGTTTTGAAAATGGCCATAGATTCCTAGGAACTTTGGAACAGTATCCTCGTCACTGAAGAAGTAGATCATACAGTATCATTTCTTTATAATATTCTACAAAATAACAACTACTTTTTTGTGGCGTGTCATGACCGAGCGGTTTAGTGCATCGGACGCAAGTTCTGGTTGCTGAGTCATCAGGGTGTGGGTTCGAATCCCGGTCATGACACTTGTGTCCTTGAGCAAGACACTTAACTATAATTGCT
This sequence comes from Plazaster borealis, assembly GCA_021014325.1. Taxonomy (NCBI): domain Eukaryota; kingdom Metazoa; phylum Echinodermata; class Asteroidea; order Forcipulatida; family Labidiasteridae; genus Plazaster; species Plazaster borealis. The sequence continues at coordinate 11,592,852 of CM037464.1, read as the reverse complement.
TCTCATCAACCAGGGGTAAATGGGTACCTGTGAGGGCAGAAATGTTTCTTGTGATTGATTTGGCTTAGTGCGTTACATTACTTGGCAGCACAGGCTGTATACTCCCAGGGAGCTGAAATGGTTTAAAAGGACTGAAATATATGGCCCAGTGACCAGGGGTAAATAGTGTTTGAAGCGCAATGATCATTCTTTGGAATTGCGCTTTATAAGAGTCAATATTATTATTTAATACCAGGCAGGCATAAAACAAGTCTGAAATCAGATAAATGCGTGAAATTTCTCACCCTTGTCTAATGGCTGAATAAATAAAATAAAAAAAACATTTTTGGGGGGGTTGACAAAGCTTTTTTCGTTTGCATCACCCAAAGTGTTGGTGTTCTGTATAATTTGAAACACTTAAACAAAACCAACCTGGGCCAAATTTAATAGAGCTGCTTAAGCACAAATAGTAGCTAAGCACCACAAAATTATGCTTACCAAAATATGGTTACCAGCCAAAATGACATTTCTTGTGTACAATCTGTGACTGGTATCCTGCTAATTTTTGCTTAACAGAAACTTGTTAGGCAATATTTTCTGCTTAAGCAGCTCTATCAAATTGGGCCCAGGTCTTTCCAGAGCCACACACATCTTCAAAAAGAGATCAATTTTGGTGTACCCATAAGATCAAAATAATGCCTCTATGTTTTTTGATAAAAAAATTACATTCTATTTCGCATGGTTTAATCAATATTTTGTGTGTTCAACCAACAAGTTTGGACACATAGTATTGGATGACTTGCCAAAGTGTTCTACATCAGCCTTTTGGCGTGCTAATTGACTTATTTTTCTGGTATCAACTATAACATTACATATGTATTAATCTTCTTCAGTCGTTAAGAACTCTTACAATTGTTGTTCATTACTACTAATAACCATGGTAAGGCCATTCTTATCAGGTTTTTTTTATAAGATTTGAGCTGATAAGGATCTGTATCACTTGGGGCGCTCAGATTTGAAACTGCAGTTTGCCAACCCGAGTGAGCCCATGGTTGACTCAGGTTGCTGGCTAATGAGAAAAACCTGTAATGTGATCAATTTGTTTAAAAAGACCTACTAAGAAATTCAGCGTGATTTTACTTGCAACAAAGTTATTTTTGTTGTTGCTAAAACACCCTGATGTATGGAGGAAATACACACGATGCCAGATAAAACTTCAATGCATAGAGAAGAAATTGCAGTTTTCGAAGTGTGCAACATACATCCTTTTCCCGAACTGAGTTTCACCAGAAAAAGTTTCAAAACAAATTAAAGCATTGACAAAAATGTCTTACTCATGACACCTCATCACCAATTACTTGAAGTAATTCAGAGCTGAGACCATCATGAACTTCTCGATGAAGAGCTCCGAGTCAAGGAATGCAATGTGAGCTGCTCGGCCAATCAGAGTATTAGCCGAGGTGCTGAGAGTGTGGTTGACGTCGTAGCGGACTAGCGTTGAGTCAGGATTCTGGATGACTGGTTGAAGGAGGTTGCTTATCATCTCGTTGTAAACCAATCCTGTCAAAAATAAAGGACATCAAAAATTAAGGCTTCACAAGTAATAATGCATATCATTACCGAGTCTGGCCACAGAAACTTGGAAAGTTTACATCCTTTTCATTGAGTGGGTGTGTTTACATTGAATTTATACTTGGGTAAACTTAATGCATGAGCAGATAATCTGCCTGGGGCAGTCAGCAGTCCTACTGGTTTGTGCATGATTCAATTAAGTCCACTGTTTGGAAAAGGAATTACATGGAGATAACAGGTGTCAGTTGCAAGATGAAAAGGATGTATTATTTTAGCCTCTTTCTTTAATGGAGCTTTCCCGTAATGATTTATTATGCGTTTTTTCAAGCCAAGTAGGTCCCTCAAAGGGCCTTTTACTATTACTATCCCAGTACATCGAGGCCCTAAGCATTCCTAAAACCTACTCAACTCCTTAGGAGTATGCAGCACCGGCAGCCCAATGGACGCACAGGCTGCTAATCATTAACATCGACAATTTCTACCCACGTAGGTATGCATTTACTTCTGGGTGATGGGAAGCAATTATAGTCAAGTGTCTTGCTCAAGGACTAAAGTGTCATGACCGGGAACCGAACCATGCTCGTTGACTTAGCCACCAAAACCCGAGTTTGATGCGCTAGAATACTCTGCCATGACATGCCACAGGAGTAGAAACAATAGTATTATGGAAGTTTTCAGTCCTGCCGTTATCACATCAAACTACATTTGCCAGAGCTGCCAACATTTGCATCTTGCAATCAGGAAGATTTTGTCCAACAATCAGGGAGATATTTAGAATTGCATTCAACAAAATAGGGGAAAAAGTTTCCAGAATCAGGGAGATTTTCTATTTTTTTCACGAGAACATGGAAAGATTGGTTTATTTTCAGGGAACTTTCTGCAGAATCAGGGAGAGTTGGCAACTCTGCTCTGCTCATCATTATCAAAACACAATACCTTTGATCATCAGAGCAAAAAAGTTCAATTTCATCCAAGATAAATTTCATGGAGTTGACAACTTAGCAACAAGTTTTCCTTTGCCAAAAAAATGTGGTTACCAACTAAAAGCTTTCCGTTATTTAAACTGTTTGAGACTGGTTCCCCACTAGCTGTAATTATACAAATTATAAATTTAGCACTAGATGTTATTGGGCCAAACATGGCGATAACTAATACATGATAGAAATGAACAATAAATAAGATCTCAATACATTTTGAAAGACATCAACACCTCTGTATCAGCAAGAATATTTGATGAGCAGTGATTTTGATGAAACAACTTTTACCTATGAGTGATCTGTCCTTTACAGCTTGTCTACAAAGCTCAATCCTGGCTGAATGGATGGGAACATAGCGGTCCTGTAACGACCCCACCAGCACAACGTTCTTGAAGAAACTTAGCCCTTTGGGGTGGGAGAAAACAAACGATAGACCAAGCAAATCAGATTCAATCAGATGTATTGCTCCTTAAGAGAGGGATGTCACGTTCCCCGTGTGTAACAGGAATAATGAATACTGATTCTTATACATGTACATGTCTCTCAAAAGGGATCATGCTACTTTGACCTTTCAGCCAGTTGAATTGTTAATTAGCGACCGGTTTAAATTCCTTCTGAAAACTAGTTGTAAAACAAAAGGAAAAAAGATCGCACGACCACACAGTTTTCAGAATGGGAAAGAGGACTCTTGAGGGTGCTATTGTGACGTGGTATTTGTTTTGGGGGGTCACCATTTGCAAAAAAAAAATTAATGTGTCCACATGATCAATTTATTACTAAAATAAATGGTGCATGGGTTAAATTGATTTTAGTTTCATATGGCTAAATTTAACTTTCCCAACAGTAGGATATAATTTTTAAAGCCATATGTGACCCGCTCTGCAAAAAAGGCCCGTAAGTCGCGCGATGCCGTTTCACGTAACAGGCTCGTCAATGTTGAAAGGGTGAAAAAAAAAATGTTGGTGTTGTATTTTTTTTATTCCATTTTTGACATCGTTCATATCCACACTTTCATAATTTGTAAGATTGGATGTTTATTTTGATCAATAAAGATGGAAAAAATCGTGTTTTGTGTACATTTATTTCATGGTTTGTACGACCGGTGTCCGTGGATTCCGTTGAAAGATGCGTTTTTTTACACATCTGTTAGGACATTAATTGGAACCCCCCTATTACAAATTTGGTATCATCTGAAAGCTGAGGACGTTGGCTTTCTATTTGTAGACATAGAAAAGGTTAGAGGTCAAATGCAAAAGCAAGGACGGTAATTTTCTGACATGAAGACAAACAGCGCTTGTTACTAGGGGCGTGAATCTTTTCTGTGACGTGTACGCAGTGTAGTGCACCGATTGGTCAATGCACGCATCGTCGAGCTTGCGCTTGCGCTGTGAATGGGATTCGTTGTTTATTCACTGTCATGTGACCGTCATGTGACTGTTTATACACGCAAAAACACAGCTTGCGCATGCGCTCTGAATGGGATTCGTTGTTTATTCACAGGTGACTGGCCTGTGACTGTATGTCGTGCCACGCAAAAACACAGCGCAATACCTGTCAACTGTTAGTGTTAATGTTCAACTCAACTGACTTGTCTTGCTCTGAGCGAAAAGGTTTTCTAATTATTTACTATTTTAGCTAACAGATTTTGTATATTTTTAGTGAATTATTTGCTTAAGTATGGGTTCAAAGGATCAGTGTCTGGCTGAGGCTTTGAATGATCTCCGTGATGCCAATCTTCTCAGGGAGGAGAGAGCATGGTTGGCTTCGTGAAAGATTACTTCGTTAATTTCCGATGTGAATGACGATGTGGAATCAGAATCCGATTCGGAGTCTGATTCCACATTGCCATCTTTAGCATTTTTAACCCAAAGATCATTTCAAAATTGATTAATCAACTTCAATTTGCAATAAGAAGGCAAACTATGTTGGTTGTGCTAGATTTTTAAAAAAATATTGAGGTTTAAAACTTGTGTATTTTTTTTTACCAAAACTAGAATTTGTTACCCAAAAAAACTACATGTAGGTGTAAATCACGAAATGCAAGCCAACTTCAGAGTTTTATTAAACAGCCCAAACTTTGTAGAAATAATTAGCTTTTTGTTTAAAATGAATAAAAGGCGGAAAGGTGTTTTTGTTAATTTTTCCCAAAAAGCTCTTGTTTGCACCCAAAAATACATTATTTTAATTCATGGGGTTTTCTATGAGCCAGTGTGCATTTGTTTAACAAAGAAATAGCAACATTCACTAAACTGTACTAAAATCTTCGAACTAATGCTCAAGTGTGTGTTTGCTTTCTAAAAATTTGAGGGAAAAAACACAAGAAATAACACAATATGCAAATTAGTTTTAAAATAACGATATTGTGCATTAAAATAAATAAAACAACTTACGTAGTACTTATAAAGTCATAACAAACACTTGTTGAAAATTTCAGACGAATTGGTCCCCGGGAACATACTTGTTGCTAGGAACTTTCATAAGAACTGGTATTAAAATACTTTGAAACACAGTGCAAAGTTTACAAGGCTGTTTCTTCATAACCTATTTTGACCAAAATGGCAATAATTTATATGCAAATTATGGTATAACTTTGGATTGCAAAATGCTACAGACTTCTAACATACACCAAATTAAAGCTGAGAAAAAGACCTTTCTATCTATGTATCTAACTCCAAAACTATTTTTTGCACCATAAGGGCTATTATTGCAGAGCGGGTCACATATGTTAAAGGGACACCTTCGGAACAAAACGCGTTTGTTATGCATTGGATATGGTTGGAAAGATGTTAGAACCAAATTTTTGACTCCAGAAAAATGGCGGACCAGGTTAGTTCATGTAGAAAAAGGAAAACCACACAATTTCGAGGGATATTTGAGTAAATCATGATATTCTACCTTTAAAACATTTTTCCAACCATATTCATTTCATAAAAAAGGCTTTTATAGCCAAAGCGCCCAATACGAAGGCAATGTGTCCCTTTAAACTAAAGTATTTGAGGGAACAAAATTGGAGCCCAAGCGGGAGCCCAAGCGGGAGCCCAAGCCGGAGCCCAAGCCGGAGCCCAAGCGGGAGCCCAAGCGGGAGCCCAAGCGGGAGCCCAAGCGGGAGCCCAAGCGGGAGCCCAATCCAGAGCCCAAGCCGGAGCCCAAGCCGGAGCCCTAGCCGGGGGCCAAGCCAGAGCCCAAGCTAGAGCCCAAGCGGGAGCCAAAGCCAAGCCGGAGCCCAAGCCGGAGCCCAAGCCAGAACCCAAGCGGGAGCCAAAGCCAAGCCGGAGCCCAAGCCCGAGCCCAAGCCGGAGCCCAAGCCAGAACCCAAGCCGGAGTCCAAGCAGGAGCCCAAGCCAGAGCCCAAGCCGGAGCCCAAGCCGGAGCCCAAGCCGGGGGGGGGGGGCAAGCCAGAGCCCAAGCTGGAGCCCAAGCGGGAGCCAAAGCCAAGCCGGAGCCCAAGCCCGAGCCCAAGCCGGAGCCCAAGCCCGAGCCCAAGCCGGAGCCCAAGCCGGAGCCCAAGCCGGAGTCCAAGCCGGAGCCCAAGCCAGAACCCAAGCCGGAGTCCAAGCAGGAGCCCAAGCCAGAACCCAAGCCGGAGTCCAAGCAGGAGCCCAAGCCAGAGCCCAAGCCGGAGCCCAAGCCGGAGCCCAAGCCGGAGCCCAAGCCGGGGGGGGAGGGGGGGGGGGCCAAGCCAGAGCCCAAGCTGGAGCCCAAGCGGGAGCCAAAGCCAAGCCAGAGCCCAAGCCGGAGCCCAAGCCGGATCCCAAGCCGGAGCCCAAGCAGGAGCCCAAGCCTGAGCCCAAGCCGGAGCCCAAGCCGGAGCCCAAGCCGGAGCCCAAGCTGGAGCCCAAGCGGGAGCCAAAGCCAAGCCGGAGCCCAAGCCCGAGCCCAAGCCGGAGCCCAAGCCGGAGCCCAAGCAGGAGCCCAAGCCCGAGCCCAAGCCAGAGCCCAAGCCGGAGCCCAAGCCGGAGCCATGGCCTAAAGAATAGTCAAGGTAAAGACACTGTTCAGTTGAAGGGGGGTGTGTTGGTTGGAGGAGAGGCTGGAAAGATGTTTGGGTAGTTTGTGATGAGTGTAGTCTGGGAGTGTTAAAGAAAGGGAAGACCCTTGACTGGTCGGGAGTACCGGTAGGGATAAGTAGAGACAGCCTGGATATGCGAGAAGAATGTAAAACATACCTGGAGATATGCTGAGTTTATAGAGGAATGTTTGACGCATGTCTGAGTGGTCCTTGAAGGCGAGTTGTAATAAAGAACTGGACTTCTTCCATTTCTGCATTAGCCACATGCCTGGGAGAGCGAAGACAGAACCAAGTATTTAAAAAGAAATAGTATTTTTAACACAATAAACACGGTAAGTCATGCATTTCCACAGTTAAAGGGATTGTATACATTTGGTAATCGGAACCAAATTTGTTTCAATCTTATATAGTGTAGATATATCATACACCATAAAACTAACTAGTGAACAATTTTTATTTGAAAAAGGTGGTAGCGTTTTTGAAGGTTGCCGAAATCCTGGAGCAGTTATGTCCAAGCAGGAAGAATAATCTGTAATTGGAATACACAATCTGAGAAACATTACTGTACGAAACACTTCTCAGATTCAAACGCAGTACTTCTAAGTGAAAAGTTTCTCAAAATGCATTATACTATCCAAAGCTGCTGTACTTCTTACCAAGTAAGTTTTTATTGCCATTAATTTTCAGAGTCATTACAAAACGTATACAGACCCGTTAACCCTTCCAGTGCCGGCCGCGTGTTTGAAATTCTGAATCCACAGGCCGGCCATTTTTGTAGAACGTAAGGGAACGTTGGCAGCCTGTGGATGAATATTCAGTATGACGTTTCAGAACGTCGGCGGCACTCGAAGGGTAGAAAGTAAGGTAGCCTGGACACCTGACGTCACACTTCGAGGCTCGTGAATAAAGTGTATACTCATTGCGGATAAAAACAGGGGACCAGTCTAAAGTCAGTCTGGACGTATGAAAACGTAGGCGGCCTGTGGATGGATATTCAGCATGACATTTCAGAACGTTGGCGGCGCTCCAAGGGTTAAATACTTAATCAAGTAGTTTGAAACTTAAAATGAGAAATAAAAAAAGACCTTACTATGAAGAAATGTTAAATAATAAAATAAATAATAAATAACAAACACAACAACACACAGTTTTATACGTGTTTATAAAACCTTACCTGTATTGACAATAGTACTGCTGTTATACAGTTGACCCAGGTGTGGACCAGAGAGGGATAGGAAGGTGTACATTCTACCGATATAAGGCTCAAGCTGAGGTCTTGTCAACGCTGACCGGATGATGATTGTCCCAAGTGAGTGACCAATAAAACTGGGGAATTAAAATATCAACTATTTAATCATTATAGGAAACTCATGTTCTTTGGTCTTTCAATAACATAAAAAAAAAAAAAACAGCCTTAAGTTTGACTTTTTGACTGACGAAAATTGTTTTCTTGGGATGTAAAGATCAATTATGTGTTGAAATCCAATGACGCCATGTTTTCAAATTTCGCTCTGCAAAAGTCAGTTATGAACCAAAACATCCCCGTACAAAAATGTAGAGACTCATTTTTCTCAGAATGATGTCATCGGATGTTTCGGTTTTTGACAAATTTAGCACTGGTAGGGTATCGAATACAATGGCAATTTACACCATTTTAACGTGAGATTTAGAGACTTGTAATTTTTTCCCCACTCAAGAGGACTCTATCTATTGGAAAATGAGAAGGTAAATTCCCTTCCTCTTAAAAGATATCAGTTCTCACCTTAATTTCTTGGGTCTTATCCTGAAGACATCAATGTACATGATGATCTCTTTGACTAGTCGGTCTGTCATAGTCTCAAAATCAGCAAAGGTATCTCCCTAGAAAGAATAAACATGCATGTAATTACAATAGGCTGGGTAAGGCTCCGGAGTATTGCAACAGTTTCGTGAACCTAGTTTTGGGGACCACGTACCTTGCTTTAATGTTCTCTGCGGCAGTAGAATAATAAGCAAGACAACTTCTCAAAGAACAAAATCTACCTACATGTACAAAGTAGATTTCAGAACTGAGAAGTCTCCCGAATTCCGAATATTCTACTCTGCGGCAGTAGAATAATAAGCAAGACAAGTTCTCAAAGAACAAAATCTACCTAGCAAGTAGATATACACATGGTGTTACTGCAAACCAAACATATATTGATACCTCACCATGCAATGCCTCAAATCCTACATTGCTTAATGGTTTAAGAAAAAAATGTTCACTTTGACAGGTCCCAATGGTGGATTATGCCCAGGACTTGCATCAATTTTCTTAACACCCAAGTAGAACCTTGCTTGGAGGATTGTTGTTCAAATCATTACACTGCCTACGTCAAAAACTGTGCTTTTTGGTACTTTTCTGCATGCATTTTCATCCCATCCTTTTCGACTATTGCATGCTAGACAACACCACTCGTGTGCACGTGTTATAATAATATTTGAGTTTTATATAGCCCAAGTATCCAGCAATAAGGTGCTCAAGGCGCTTGAACAAAGAGAGACACTTTTTAAGACAGGTTTTAAAGGTTTTACTATTTTTAAAGAATTATGAGACCGATTTATGTAGCACCTTATAAGGGTTTACAAGGTGCTGCGGCGCACTTGGCAGCCACTGCCAGAAACACCGGAGTGAAACCCCTTCTCTTAACCACAAGTGTACTGGATACTTTTACGTGCATTACACAACACACAGGACCTACGGCTTTGCGTCCAATCCAAAGGAGGAAACAAAAATGGTTAAGTGTCTTGCTTAAGAACACAAGTGTCGCCACCAGGACTCGAACCCACTTTCTGCTGATCAGAAACACTAGAGCTTGAGTCCAGTGCGCTTGACTGCTCGACCAGGACATGCCACCACATTACAAAACGTTCTTGTTGCGCCTGTGTCAACTTTAAAGGTGTTTTAAATTGTTTATATTTAAAAAGTTAGAACCAATGGAGCGGAACACATTAATTGAAGACATATATTACTGAAAAATGTAGCAGGCACTCAGGTACTAATATTGCCACACAGAAAATGTTTGTATAATATTATTTTAATAATATATTAAAGTACATATTTGGGGAAGGAGGAGGGAGGGGGTAAAATTACTACTCCCAGTATGACCTTCAAAATGTTGACAACTTTGGACGACCCCTAAGCTACATTGGTTTGTGTTGTTGTTGTTGTTTACCTGGTTACTCTCGGACATCAAGAAGTCAAATCTCTCTCCGGGAAGACCCAGCTCAAGATACGTCCTAAGTAGTCTAAGGTCAGCTCGGTTACCATCTAGTCCATGAACGCATACCACCAAATGAACCTTAGCAAATGACATCATGAATAGCAGGTCAATATGGTTATGTTGTTATGTCATCTATAAAAGAACCCTTTATACTGCCAGGGCTGCCAACTTTGCATCTTCAATTAGGGAAATTTTGTACAACAATCAGGTAGATATTTAGAATTACATTAATAGCAAACAAATTTCCAAATATTTTCAAATTTGTCCATCAGAACATGGAGAGATTGGTTATTTTCAGGGAACTTTCTGCAGAATCAGGAAGAGCTGGCAGCTCTTTACTGCATGCTTCACCCTTTAGAGACTATAGCGGCCACAAGCTAAATACTGCAGCGGGGATGAAGAACCAAGGTTTGTTTTTTGCTCTTAATGCCATTCAACTGTTCCTGAAGAAAAGATTTGGTCTAATCCATTCTGACATAATGTGTTTCCAACTTACAAAGAATTGTCACAGACATTCTTAAACTTACTTTCTTTCACCCTAATTCTCTTGAGAGATTTACCCAGAACTTCCCTCACTCTCACAAAATCCCACACCATGGTAATCCAGCACCAAAATGCATGATCAGTTTACTAGTGCAGTCATCAGTCCAACACCATTCAGTAACTCAATAAGTCCAACACCATTCATTAACTCAACACCCAAACTGTTGAACTCTGATTATGGTGGTATGCCTGATACTGTAAAGCATAATAAGTTTACTAGCAGTCCTCAGTCCAACACCATTGAGTAACTCAGCATCCAAAATGTTGGACTCTGATTATGGTGGTATGCCTGATACTGTAAAGCATAATAAGTTTACTAGCAGTCCTCAGTCCAACACCATTGAGTAACTCAGCATCCAAAATGTTGGACTCTGATTATGGTGGTATGCCTGATACTGTAAAGCATAATAAGTTTACTAGCAGTCCTGTCCAACACCATTGAGTAACTCAGCATCCAAAATGTTGGACTCTGATTATGGTGGTATGCCTGATCCCATGTTAGGCATAATAAGTTTACTAGTGCAGTCTTCAGTTCAGCACCATTCAGAAACTAAACACCCAAACTATTGAACTCTGATTATGGTGGTATGCCTGGAGCCGATTTCACAAAGCAATAAAATTCATCGCAAGACAAATTTTCAGTATCACCATAGTGATTTGTATTGTGACATTACAATTTACTAAGCAACTACGATTGATTTGCAGTTACGATCAATCTTAGATCTTTGTGAAATCGGCCCCTGATCCCATAAAGCATAATAAGTTTACTAGTGCAGTCCTCAGTCCAACACCATTCAGAAACTAAACACCCAAACTATTGGACTCTGATTATGGTGGTATGCCTGATCCAATAAAGCATAATAAGTTTACTAGTGCAGTCCTCAGTCCAACACCATTCAGAAACTAAACACCCAAACTATTGGACTCTGATTATGGTGGTATGCCTGATCCAATAAAGCATAATAAGTTTACTAGTGCAGTCCTCAGTCCAACACCATTCAGTAACTCAATCAGTCCAACACCATTCATCAACTCAACACCCAAACTGCTGAACTCTGATAATGGTGGTATGCCTGATCCAATAAAGCATAATAAGTTTACTAGTGCAGTCCTCAGTCCAACACCATTCAGTAACTCAATCAGTCCAACACCATTCATCAACTCAACACCCAAACTGCTGAACTCTGATAATGGTGGTATGCCTGATCCACTGTAAAGCATAATAAGTTTACTAGCAGTCCTTAGTCCAACACCAATCAGTAACTCAACACCCAAATTGTTGGACTAGTGCAGTACTCAGTCCAACAGAATCAAACCAATCATTGGGATTAAATGAGTTTCATTTACCTCTAACCCTAATTCTTCTTCCTCTGGTTCCATTGGAGGTTCAGGTACACTGAAGTAAGGCTTAGTGGAGGCCTTCAACGGTAAATCACTGTAAAGTTTGCCTGTAAATCTCAGTTTACTCTTGAAGTCTTTCTTGGCCAAGGCAAAACTACACAATAAAAAGACAGCAATCAATTTTGTCATTGAATCAAAACAATTATTAAGTAATTTTCTTAGCCATTGCAAAATGATAAACAGAGAGTGTTCAATTACATTATTGAATAAAAATATTGCAACAAATAGCTAATGGCCTGACGTTTCGACCCTAGCAGAGTCTTTCTTGAATCTTTGAGAAAGACTCTGCTCGGGTCAAAACGCAGGCCATTCACTTTTTTTTTTGCATTTATACCATAGGTCCTTGTGTTTGGTAAGCAGTTCGCATTAGCTAATTCTATTTTCTTCAATAAAAATATTATTACAAGATTGAAATAGTATTGTACATTGGAATGGAAAATGTAGTAATTGTGCATTTTGAAATAATGCAATGAAACAATTAAAATTGCTTGTTGTTGATGCAGCATGCAGCTACTGTTTGCAAAACCTGTGGGTCAATCACAAGAACGGCCGTATCCGAACAAATTGACTTCGACTTCGGCTACGGCTAAGGCTGTTGGCTGCAAAGACATTGTTGAAGAAAAGGACTTTTCAGCATTCCGACAATGGATTGTGCAAGTCTCGAGCATATCGAAAACAAGAAAAAAAACTTGAACGAAGAGTATATTTTTCTATGAAATCAAATCTTTTTTAAAAATTATATTTATACAAAATTCTTGAAAATAAAAATACCCATAGCAAGTTGTAAAAAATAATGTTTGTATAATATAAATATTTTGTTCAAATTGACATTTGAAACAAAATTAAAACTTGGGAAGAGGATGCTTATTGTTAGAAACCCCATTTGCTAATCATGCCCGAATGTGTGCGTCTATTGCATAGGTTTAATGACAACATGACCGTCAGTTGGCCAAAATTCTTATTTTTTTTCAAGTAACCGGAAACGAAGGTCAAGTCTTATTCTCAGGTTTCTCCATTATTTTATTGAATTGATTTTACTTTCATATTGTTAATCACTTACATAATTTTCATAGCCATAAACTATGTTAAACTAAAATAATTGACAAAAAAAAAATCCCGCCCACGTAAAACTACATGTACATATCGTTGGGACCACAATGATCCCGGAAATTCAAACATGCGCGAGACTTGCACAGTCTATTGCCACTGATGAAGCCTTCACTTCAGACACAGCCAAATACATGCATGTTAAATCATGGTTTACAACACAAGTGTAATACCATACACACTGGCTGAACAGTCCAAAGACCTTCAAAGTCTTTCTCAATGTGTTGTCACAGGTGCATTCCTCTGGCATGAACATTGCAAATGATCGCCACTGTTTGCAAGCAATTTCTGACAGAATGAGTTTTGAACTGCCAACGTTTGTGAACATTAGCAACAAATGGCGAATGTAAAATATATTCTTAAGGTCTTTGCGGAAGCTTTAAAAATGACGGTACATTTTCCAAAGTTGAGGATGATATCATCTTAAATAATTAGAATGTATCTTTCAGTGGTGGATATTACGCAGTAGTTGGGGTCCGTTTACTTTTTGTATAGGAATACGAAGAAACTATATAATTTAATGGCACTGTCTTGACTTTGGGCCGTAATATTAACATCTGTCATACAATGAAAATGGTCTTGTCCTCTCCGAGATGAAATTCCAGGCCTGCAATTATCATGCGCTGTGTCTCAATCTCATGAAATGACTCTAGTTCCTATACTTGAATCTCTTACCTCGCTTGTGATAACTGGGATAATGTCCTGACCAGGTCAGCCTGCCGGCTAGATGATGGCGTACCATCACCATTGTGGCTTTGCCCAACAGCTACAGCATCTGAAACAGTGGCACTGGTTGTTGGCTGGTGTGTGAGGGCAGGCTTCACGATACAAGCCTCTGCCATTCCGTTGCCGGAGGACCCCGAGCTACTATGATGGATAAATGAGAAGCACCCGATGCAGGTGTTCATCTTAGAAGGCATGAGGTGAACAGAGTTACAGTCACACAAGGCGTGGCCCTGCTTGGCTTCCTCCAAGCTGTTATTAGATGAAAACGTGCTATTGCCACTTGGGCTAGTTCTACCAACAGAGGGCGCTCCTACTGCACTACCAGGAGCGCTCGTTAGGGGACTCACCACAGGAGTTGAGCTGAGTTGGAGTTGTGCTGGTTCACTCTCTTGTAGTGTTGATTGTTTATCACCAAATTGTGAGCTGTCTACAGTCGGTATGTCCACTGATAAATCCTCTACTTTTCCATCCTCTGGGTTTATTGCAGTTGTCGATAAGTTAGCGTCTTCCACAGGGAGATTTATCTGTCCCGTAGTTTGAGGAGTGTCAGAGTTTTTCCTTGACGATGCAGAATCTGATTCCATGCCGGAGTCAGTGTCCAAGAACCGTAGCTGAGAGTTTTCTAACGATATCGGCTCCTCGTTTGCCGCGACACACAATTGGATGCTCGGTAAATCCTCCAAGTCAGTAGTGTCCTCCCTGTTGTCATTACCGTTTAACTGGTCTATGCTTTCCACAAATGAGAAGTCAATCTCCGCCGCTCTGACGGCGGCATCTCGGCTCGCCGGATCATCCTCCAAGCTGATGGTGGCGTCCGGGTCTTCATCGGACTCTTCGTAGCCATTTGCGTATACCTCTCCGTTCGTCTCAGTGAAGCTAGTCCGCTCCAAGACATCCGAGCTGCCAACGATCCCTGAGCTCTCGCTGCCTTCTATGAACGGATCTTGGTTTTGGAAGTAAGGACCTTGCATTGGTTGAGAGGCTAGTGAGGAGTAGGCATACTCCGGGGTTGACAGGGCCCGAGTCTTTACATAATCCTCTCTCTTATTGCATTGTGTGTGCTCTGCAGTAGCTCCCCCTGAGGGATTATTTAAAGAGGAAGTCCTACTTAAGCTTGGCAAGGAGGAATACGAAGACACAATTCTTCTCTCCTTCGGTGCACTAGGGTCCTCTGAGGCAGCCAGTAACTCGCTGACCGAAGGCTGAGTATCCGTTATTTCATATTTGCTGTAGTCTCGCAGCACCGCCGTCCCTCTACTAGTCTGGGAGCCAAGGCCGTGGCGTAGACCGCTGGATTTGCTGCTCTTTGAGGAGCGTAGACTGTTCTTGGTCTTTGACTTTTGCTTGGAGTGTTTCTTATTTCTTGGCGAGTTTGGATTGCTGCTTGACTTTAGCGAGGGGCTCTTTTCTCTGGGTGATGAGGGTTCATTTAAGTGAGGATCCCTGGGAGAGGGCGCTCTTGACAGGGTTCGGATAGATTGAGCTATTTCATCAATACTCAGGTTCAGAACTGCAACAGGAAGCATAATTTAAGTTACTGGAGAAATTGGATTCTTGTTCACTTAAAATTTTTTGAACAATTCATCAAGTGCTACATGTACGCATAAAGTTTGTTAGTAATTCTGTAGGGCTTGTTAAGTAAAACGCTTACCCAAGGTTATGAAGCAATAAATTGGTAATTTTTTAACAACGATATGCACATTAGTGTATTTTACACATGTACACATATGCTGCTACAATTACTCTCAAGTTATGCTTTTTCATTCCTTTGCAGAATGTATATTTCCTGCTTTCCCCAAGAAATGTCCAAGGGATGAGCAAACATTCCCACTCAGATATCGTGACACACAATTTCCCATAAGGGGTCTTGTCAAAATTAATCCAACACAAGCAGGTGGATAACGATTCTCCGATGTCAAATCTTTGTTGGATTTCCATCGAACTGTATTTCTATGAGAGACATGGTTTTACTCGCTGAAAGGCACACAGTTCTTCGATGCACTAAAGACAAGTCCTATGTCAATGCACCCCGCTGTGCGCTGTGGTTTGACTGGCTGATTAAATGTAGTATAAACAAACTTGTGATTTTGGAGCAATCTGAAAGGTTTGATGGTCTTTGTATACAAATGAGAATGTATTTGTTGATAGTGAGCCATGTAGAGACCCCCTGCTTGTTTTCCCAGTAGATAGCAATCTAAGTCTCTGCGGTTTGTAAACAAATGTGACCCAAGGCACTGTAAACTTCTCCCATGTTTTTGAATTCTCCCACACCCAATTTCAAACAAGGTGAATAAAGACGACGGGTAAAAAATCTTGTCCTGGACGGTACTTGTCCGCTGGTTGTCCTAGACTAATTTTGACAAGGTCCCTTAGTGGTGATTTTGCATATTCTCTCATACAAATTGTTTACAACCTTACTGTCAACTGCAGAGACTTAGATCGCTATCAACTGGAAAACCAGCAGGGGGTCCCTTTATGTCTTACTAAAAATATTACACTACACATAGTTAAATACATGTAGTTAAATATAATGACCTCCAAATCGCTCCAAAACTGCCAGTTTGTTTAAACTACATTTAATCAGCCAGTCAAATCGCAGAGCGCTAAGTGGGGTGCATTGGCATAGGGCTTGTCTTTTAGTGCATCGGAAAACTGTGTGCTTTACAGCAAGAAAACCCATGTCTGTCATAGAAATACAGTCCGACGGAAATCCAACAAAGATTTGACATCGGAGAATCGTTATCTGACTACCTGTCCTGGATTAATTTTGACAAGACCCCCTAATGCAGGCGTCAATTTGAAGCATGGACCAACCCTCAGCGTGTGCGCAATTTTTGAACTGAAGTTTGCCCACACAAATACACACAATCAAACATCGCGCGCCCCGCACCACCTTGCAAACTGTATCCTGGGGTGCGTTCCAATTGCGCAAACGTTGCCAAGTTTGCGCACGTTTGCCACCGATCTCATTTCGAGTGGAACGAGTTGTGCGCCGCCAACGTTGGCGAATGTTAGCAACTATAGGCGAACTAGACTGGTCCCTGTCCTTATCAGCAAGGAAAGACTTCAGATGTTCATGCTATAGGCGTTCGCGAACGTTTTTCCGAGACCGAGGGTGTTGGTGGGTAGTGGTTTTAAAATGGCTGACAGAAGCTTCACCTATGGAAATAATTCAAAGGGTGAAGCCTGGACTAACACATTTGCTGATAGAGTGAAGTGGTGGTGAAATCCTGACCTTACACATAATTGGCTCAGGTGAAGAAAGGTGATGACGTGAGGAGGGTGGGTCCAGGCTTCCAATTGACGCCTGCATAAATGAGGCAACGCATGCAAACAGGCTGTGACTGAATTGATGGCTGTGGCTTGATTGTCACTCGAACATGCAATGAAGTATAGGACGCCCATAGCAACATCCTAAGCCACAGCCATAGCTGCCAATTCGAAGACAGCCATGCTTTGATTCACTTGCTGCTCAAGGGCCAATCATATTATAGTATAACACCAAAATCTGTAGTAATGATTTACCTTCTTCCGTAGCCACCGAGTCCAGGTACCGATCCTCAAAGATGATAGGTATCGTCTGAGGGTCTCCGTCCGTGTCCGTGCACTCTAGCGGCAGCCTGGGTAGGGATGCATAGTAGAGGGAATTACGGATGGCCTGACCGATGTAGGAGTAACCCTGGCAGCTGATCTCATGGAACACGGCTGCTGATTGTTTAGGGTTGTCGATGGTGAAGAACCCCTCAGCGAAACGGTGCACCTGCAATGAGATGGGGGTGGGGAGGTATCAATATGAGAAGAGCACATTTCAATTCGCGGTATTTTTGACAGCAGAGGCGTTATGTGGACCAATTTTACGTGATGAAAAAGAAGTAAAACAAACATGTTTTTTTTTCATTTGTGTTTTTATTATGTTTATGATGTATTTTGTCATTGACGCAAAAACTACATACAGGCAATTAAAACATGATGAAACTGTAATTGGGATGCAAGACACTCCCTGATGAAAGCGCCCTCATGCGGTCAAAAATATGGTCAATTTCATATTGTTGGTAATGACAGCATTGGGCAATATGATCATCAACTACTCCTTGCACTGACCTAAGACGTAGATACTGACTGCTCTTGATCAGATTTTTGTGGAAATTTTGTTTCCCCCTCTAAAATTAATTTGAAACAAATTAAGTTCGGCAGCAGTTCTATGGTCGGTCAGGGTTTGCAAAATATACACATTCTTTAAAGGCCTAAACTGGCTTGATGATATAGACATCATATATTTGAGATTTAAAAATTTATATCAATGACCGAGTACACATTAGACATATAATGAAATAGCCACATCAAAGTGCATGCACAGAATAAGTTAACACCCCTTACCCTTGCCTGATTGTACAAAGCTTGTAGATGATTTGCGATGTGACCATTCTTGACCATGACTTAGTACAACGTATATCATATAACCACAACTTCAAAAGTGCGTGCAAAGAATAAGTTAACACCCCCTTACCCTTGCCTGATGATACAAAGCTTGTAGATGATTTGCGATGTGACCATTCTTCACCATGACTAAGTACAACTTATATTAAATAACCACAACTTCAAAAGTGCGTGCAAAGAATAAGTTAACACCCCCTTATCCTTGCCTGATGATACAAAGCTTGTAGATGATTTGCGATGTAAACATTCTTGACCATGACTTAGTACAACGTATATTATATAACCACAACTTCAAAAGTGCGTGCAAAGAATAAGTTAACACCCCCTTATCCTTGCCTGATTGTACAAAGCTTGTAGATGATTTGCGATGTGACCATTCTTGACCATGACTAAGTACAACTTATATTATATAACCACAACTTCAAAAGTGCGTGCAAAGAATAAGTTAAGACCCCCTTACCCTTGCCTGATGATACAAAGCTCGTAGATGATTTGCGATGTAACCATTCTTGACCCTGACTACACATGCAAGTACAACTTATATTATATAAACACAACTTCAAAAATGTGTGCAATCAATAAGTTAACTTATTCTTTGCACGCATTTTTGAAGTTGTGTTTATATAATATAAGTTGTACTTGCGTGCTTCAAAAATGCGTGCAAAGAATAAGTTAACACCCCCTTACCCTTGCCTGATGAAACAAAGCTCAAAGATGATTTGAGATGTTACCATTCTTGACCACGGATAAGTACAACTTATTTTCTATGTGTAACCATAACTTCAAAAGTGCGTGCAAAGAATACGTTAAGACCCCCTTACCCTTGCCTGATGATACAAAGCTTGTAGATGATTTACGATGTAACCATTCTTGACCATGACTAGGTACAACTTATATTATATAACCACAACTTCAAAAGTGCCTGCAAAGAATATGTTAACACCCCCTTACCCTTGCCTGATGATACAAAGCTCGTAGATGATTTACGATGTAACCATTCTTGACCATGACTAGGTACAACTTATATTATATAACCACAACTTCAAAAGTGCCTGCAAAGAATATGTTAACACCCCCTTACCCTTGCCTGATGATACAAAGTTCGTAGATGATTTGAAATGTAACCATTCTTGACCATAACTTCAATGAACTGAGCCCAGATTAGACACAACTCTCCAGATAGCTGTGATATTTTGGTATTCACTGATTCCATCATCTCCTCCTGATTGGTCAATCTCTGTCCAAATAAACACCAACAGAACATTATAATCAACACAACTTTGATGAATATTCATTACTTGGGGTTGAACAAAGAACATTTAAAAGTCAATTTTTCTTTGTTCAACCCAAAATAATTTAAATTTTATCCAGTCAGTTTCCCTTATGGTTTATTACTTGGTATTTGAAATAAAAAAGTTGCATCCCCTTAAGGTGATCCCTTGGCTGCTGCTTCCCATGCAGGTTGTATCGCACACTTGGGTGTGATCCCTGGCCACACGGCAGTTACAGGTTGAATGGCTTCTGACTAGCACCCTCAAACATAGATATTGACAAAATAGGGAGAATGCCAACATAAAGCTAGATAGCTCAGTTGGTAGAGCGCCGGCACGTTATTCCGGAGGTCGTTGGTTCAAATCCCGCTCTTGTCAATTTGTCTTTGTTCAACCCCAAATTATTTAAAGCACGATCTTGTGGCTGCCAGGTAATTTCTTTGCAGGCATGTTGTTTTCACATACAATTTAATTTCCACTTACATGTATTATCATTAAGTTTTGAGAGATCAGTTTCTGAAGAACCTAATAATTCCGGTAACTAAACACTGGCATCCACTGGGCAAAAAGCAAGACTTCTATTATCTTCTTCCTTAAAGGCACTGGACACATTTGGTCAAAATATATATTAGCATAAAAACTTACTTGGTAACGAGCAACAGAGAGCTTTTGATAGTATAAAACATTGTGAGAAACGACTCCTCTGGGGGACTGCTCTATATTCCGACACCCCTATGTTCCGACAAACCCCTCATGATTTACATAGGGTTAGGGTTAGGGTTAGGGTTAGGGTTAGGAATAGGAAAATACACCAGGGTTGTCGGAACATAGGGGTGTCGGAACATAGGGGTGTAACCCTCCTCTGAAGTAACGCAGTTTTTGAGAAAGAGGTAATTTCTCACTAAATTATTTGAATCTGAGAAAGACTTCAGGCTTGAAGCCTTTTTCAGGCATCTGAAAGCACACAAATTTGTGCAACAAGGGTGTTTTTTCTTTCACTATTTTCTTGCAACCTCGATGACCAATTGAGCCCAAATTTTCACAGGTTTGTTATTTTATGCATATGTTGGGATACAGCAAGTGAGAATACTGGTCTTTGACAATTACCAAACGTGTCCAGTGCCTTTAAGTGCCTGCTTCATGTAGTATTCTTTTATCATCTGGGGTTGTCACAACCAGGCCTAATACTTGGCCCTTGGAAAAAAGTAGGAACATTTTTTTAAGTACAAGGGCTGGCCCACATGTACATACATGTATGGTTAGGCTTTTAAAGACTTTTCAAGCTATTTAATAACAATTGTGCTGGTTTTTCTGACAGTCTGAGGGTAAAAAAAAAATTAAAAAAAAAAATCGAAAATCAGACTAAAATAGGAAGAAAATCATGCCTGCACCACAACATTTCAACACAACACATCTGTACCCTTCTCACCTGAAACGATTCACACATGATCTGAAGTTTCTCATCTAGGTCCGAACATTCTGAATAATCAAATAAACAAACATATAAATGCTGAGCACACAGTGTATGGGACTTGAGGCATTGCATGGTGAGCTATCAATGTATATTTGGTTTGCGGTAACACCATGTGTATATATCTACTTTGCGGCTTAAATTTGTTCTTTGAGAACTTGTCTTGCTATTTATTCTACTGCCGCGGAGCAGATTTCGGAATTCGGGAGACTAATTAGTTCTGAAAAGAAATGTCCTGTTTATTAACTACTACCTGGGCTGAAGGTAGGAAATCAGCTGGGACTACTACACACTGCGCTTATCATACATCACAGTGTGAGGGTAAAACAAAAATAATAGTCTTTATCCCCAATGCATTGATTACATCTATTAAATTGTTTGCAGTACCGGCTGCTAATAACAGTTCAAATCGGACTCTCACAAAAAAAGAATTATTTTTAAACGAATACGGGAGAGACCTCTGCTTCGGCAAGAAGGAAAAATAAATGCAAAGAATGAAAATTGGGAGAGAAATTAGATACAAAATTAGATAAATAGCTAGCTGGTTACAGAATTCAAATTGGAATCTCAGTCCAAAAGATTTATTTTTAAACGAATACCGGAGAGACCTCTGCTTCTACAAAAAGGAAAAAACAAATGCAAAAGAATGAAATTTGGGAGTGAAATGAGATAAATAATGAGATAAATAATAAGCCAATTACAGGATTCAAATTAGACTTTCGGTCCAAACAAATTTTTTGCACACAAATCCCGAAGAGACCTCTGCTTCTACAAGAAGGAAAAAACAAATGCAAAGAATGAATATTGGAAGTGAAATGACATAAATAATTCGATATTAAAAAAGGGCTTCTTACCTAATGTAAACTGCTGGTCTTGTGGCAGTTGTTTACCGAGTTCATTAAAAGCTTGGCATAGGGCAAATCTCGTCTGTAAGAGTACAGCACACATGCTGCGGTACACTTGATATGCATGGCCGATCTTCTCTGGTGCAACGGCGTATTTATCGTTCTAAACAAATTAAACACAATAAAATCTTTCACAAAGGAAAACATATCAAGCCTTCAAGTTGCACGGCCTGATTTATACCGAAAGACCACAAAATTGAGATTTTTGTTTAATAATTATGTAAAAAAACAAAAAAAAACCTATCCCAAACAACATAATTTTTGTTTGCATATAATGCCAGTCAAAATGCACAAACATTTGTAACTTGTAACATAGGCACGGTTCTCCCCAGTATTTGTCAAAACTGTGGGGCAAATTTTGCAAGTTTGGCCAAAGCACGCTCAACTGAAACAAGGTTCTCAGAATGTTTTATACTTAGTGATTATCTTTGGTTTTAAAAGCCCTAGTGTGCAATCTGGGGCATTCTAAATGGTTTTTTTGTTTTTGTGTGTGAATTTGATCAAAATTCCCCCCATAGTCAGATATGCTAGCTTGTGCATTGGAGAACACTGATAGGCCTACACATTGATTGTACTGGCAGCTGCTGATAATGCAAGACAGGTTTTTCATTCAGTTTCTCAAATGAAAGTTAATAGACCACCTTAACCTGTGCCACCAATGATGTTTACAAAAGAGCCATGTCTTGACTTCCTGCAGGCACGATTTGTACACATCTCAATGGAAGAAAACATTAAAACCTGCAAATTGGGCTGATTTAATTGGCCTGCAAAACTGCTGGGGTTATTAAGTGGGTATGCATGCAAGGTATGTCAATCTTTCCAACATTTATCAAACACTTCTTGTCATACTTGACACTGTGATTGTAGCTTTGGCAGCATTCTACAAAAAAACCACTGTATTATCATGCTGCCACCACCTTGGTCATGTTCCCCTGTATCCAGTAACAGTAATGAATGCTAATATTCTGTGTACAAAAAGAAACCAGACTATTTCTCCTTCCAGCCTCGGTTTGGTTACATTGATTTGAATGGGAGAACAATTCAAGATGGCCGCACCTTGATAAAGGTCTATTGTACCATTATGACCTTTTGGGTAATTTGGCGCTATATAAATCCAGTTATTATTATTGTTATTATTAATATTTTAGCCTTTTTTTTAACAACCTGCTTTTGGAAATGAGTAACCTCCAGAACCCCCCCCCCCCCAAAAAAAAAAAAAACCCACTTACTGCAGGGATAGAGTTATTTTCAGCCTTAATTCTACCATAAGAAAACTGTTTGCAGGAAAAATGAGTTAGTGGGTTGCACAAGACTGCACTGTGACATTAACAAGGCGTGAATAACTTCGTTATCATTTGTTCCCAGAAAAAGGAACCGGGATTATCAAATTAACTATTCTGTGTGTATGCATGAATGCATGCCCTAAATAACAAGTATGATAGACTCTATCATGTCTATAGGGCGTCTGTGTGGATGTCATTACTGCAAATTTACACCATCTTACTGTCGTCCAGAGGTGCCAGTATCATATCTAGTTAAACTAATGGAAATGCATACATTTTGAATTGAGATATACCGGTAGACTAAAATGGCCTTGGGCAAGTCTATTAATAGAGTTGTTCCATAATGTACATGTACAATGTACATGGTGAGGGGATGAATCAGAGCTCTCCCAAATGTACAAGTAGCTCAATTTTAAAACATGTACATGTATGATCAAAGAAAATTGTGCACTTTAATGGGTCCCCGAGTTGAACTACCCATGACACTTGCACAAGTCTATTAATAGAGAATGAATCAGAGTTCTCCTAAATGTACAAGTAGCTCAATTTTAAAACATGTAGGATCAAAGAAAATTGTGCACTTTAATTGGGTCCCTGAGTTGAACTACCCATGACACTTGCACAAGTTTATTAATAGAGTTGTTCCATAATGTATGTACATGGTGTTGGAATGAATCAGAGTTCTCCCAATAGTACATGTAGCTCAATTTCAACACGTGTAGGATCAAAGAAAATTGTGCACTTTAATGGGTCCTGGAGTTGAACTACCAGTGAGACTTGCACAAGTCTACTTTAGTTCAATTTCATACAGCCTCTATCATGATATTTGGTCCTTGTAAAAACAGCAGGAATATTTGATTGATTCTAAGGGCTGACCTACATGTACACATGGCATGCATGGTGTAGGCTTCAATAGACTCCTCAGGTTATTTAATCACAATTTTTCAGTTTTTTTCCAGAGTAAACAAATCGGAAATCAGACTGAGTATTCAGTGCTTATCACACATCGGCGTTAGAGTAAAACAAAACTAGTATTCTTTATCCCTAATTCAACTATAACATCCATTAACCATCTCGTTACCGAATTGTTCTGACAAAAAAACCCACTCCAATTTGAAGAGATTGCATAATAGCAACTTCATTTTAATTTACTATCATTGGAAAGATCCAATTTATTTCTTTTTTCAAAGATTGTAAACTTTGGCATGGAGGGTGAACATGGACAAGACTACAGCTTTATAACAAATGGCCTTTGTGCTCGCGCTTGAGTGCTTTTTTGTGCGTACAAAAGTTGCCAATGGTAAAGAAGAGTATAAATGTGAATTCAACTAAAGCCGCCTACGGTAAGGAAAGAATTTCTGCTTCTGCTAATATACTGTGTGTTCTACACCCTGCTGGACTGTCTCGGTACAGTGTCAAATGTGGCAAGCATAGGATCTAAATTTTGAAGGGGGTGCGACTAACTAGATTAGTGATTTTAATGCTGTCTAATGATGACTTAAATGACTTCAGATCCGTTGTGGAGTAAATGCCCTCGGGAAGCAGGTTCCACTCAAGAATAGTTCTTGGGTAAAAAAGAATACTTCAAACAATCCTTGTTGAAATCTGGTTTCTTGTATGAATACTGGCCATCCATACGGCGTGAGTGATACAAGCCTTTGTGACGAAGATGTTCTGAGTGATGCTTGAAGCTTTGCATTGTGTTGACTATAAGAAAAACTATACATGTAGTAAACTTGCCATGCTTGGAAGTACAACTACGTATAAAAACTCTTTTGGGAGAAATGTTGGTTCTGAGAAGAACCAGTAGGGTCTCGACGTTTCGAACAGTATACGTCTTCAGGAGAAAAGATATTCCATGTTTCTTAGTATCAAGCCATGAGTATCTCTATAGATTGTTGTGAGCCTGGCTTTGGTTCTGCAATCTTCTAGAGCATCCCATTTATGTAGTTTACAACAGAATACTATAACAGCATCTACGTTACAGCTATTACCAAAAGAGAACTGAATCCAGTCATACTTACTGATGAACTTGATAGAGGGGGCTTTCCCGATGGACCGAAGAGGACGGCTTCTAGAGTCGGTATTGGAGGCTGCTTAGTTGGTGACCCTGAGATTCTATGCAGCCATCCAGTCTTGACTGGCTTGGGTACACTACAGGGAAATCAACAAATCAGTTTTAAAGGTATTGTCCACTACAGGGACATCAACCAATCAGTTTTAAAGATATTGTCCACTACAGGACATAACCCAATCAGTTTTAAAGATACTGTCCACTACAGGGACATCAACCAATCAGTGTTAAAGATATTGTCCACTACAGGGACATCAACCAATCAGTTTTAAAGATACTGTCCACTACAGGGACATCAACCAATCAGTTTTAAAGATACTGTCCACTACAGGGACATCAACCAATCAGTGTTAAAGATATTGTCCACTACAGGGACATCAACCAATCAGTGTTAAATATATTGTCCACTACAGGGACATCAACCAATCAGTGTTAAAGATATTGTCCACTACAGGGACATCAACCAATCAGTGTTAAAGATATTGTCCACTACAGGGACATCAACCAATCAGTGTTAAAGATATTGTCCACTGCAGGGACATCAACCAATCAGTGTTAAAGATATTGAGAACAGAGAATGTTGGTACATGTATCAGCCACTTAATGACAGAAAAAGTGTTAACACGCCACATATTCAAGGACATACATGTAGGAGCAGAGGTTCAACCTACATACATGTATAGTGTAGATCGAGCTTTATATATTGACCAGAGCGCTCTCTCTTAATAAACTGTGCAAGTCTAAAACTTGACCTCAGCTTCCGGTTACTGCAAAAATATTAAGAATTTCGTGCTCACCTATGATCACAAAACTTATGTAAACGCTTGTTTTGGATGCGAAATTACAATGGCCTTTTCATTGCAGTATATGGTTGTTGAGGCGTCAGCAACCGCTGTAAACTGCGTCATGTTCAATTTTACGCCTGTGTGACCATTGCGAATCCGCATAAGGGGTTTGGTAAAAAGTTAAGATCAAATAAGCATCCTTGTCCCAAAGTTTTAGATTTGTTTCAATAATATTAACACATTATTTGTGTATTTGTTATAAAAGCTATAAACTAATTAATATAAATTGTAATGATTATTTTCGTTGTTCAGATTTTGTCATTAGATATAATTTAAAACAAACATTTGATTTCAGAAACAAAAATGTTCTTCGTTTGACGTGTTTTCTCGTACCGATATGCGCGAGACTTGTAGTCTATTCTAAACAAACACATTTTTTTGAAGCCTCCTGGACGCATATGTTTGAGGCTCATGTGTGAGACTGAGTAGAAAATTAAATTTTCATAAAACATGGCAATCTACATATTTTACAGGTTTTTCTGGCATTTGCGTGGAAATTCATGTACATTC
Organism: Plazaster borealis; assembly: GCA_021014325.1. Taxonomy (NCBI): domain Eukaryota; kingdom Metazoa; phylum Echinodermata; class Asteroidea; order Forcipulatida; family Labidiasteridae; genus Plazaster; species Plazaster borealis. The sequence continues at coordinate 11,566,500 of CM037464.1, read as the reverse complement.
AGGCATACTTTACGCAACACAAATGCACATTTACTGATTGTGTGCATAATTTATCAGTACTTAAAGGCACTGGACACGTTTGGTAATTACTCAAAATATATATTAGCATAAAAAGTTACTTGGTAACGAGCAACGGAGAGCTGTTGATAGTATAAAACATTGTAGTAGCATAGTTTTTTGAGGAAGAGGTAATTTCTCACTGAAATATTTGAATCTGAAAAAGACTTCAGGTCTCAAGCCTTTTTCAGGCATCTGAAAGCAAACAAATTTGTGCAACAAGGGTGTTTTTTCTTTCATTATTTTCTTGCAACTTCGAAAACCAATTGAGCCCAAATTTTCACAGGTTTGTTATTTTATGCATACATGTATATGTTGGAATACACCAAGTGAGAATACTGATCTTTGACAATTACCAAACGTGTCCAGTGCCTTTAAAGATTGTAAAACCCAAAGAACAGAACGAAACCACTAATGGCCCGTTAGCCTTACATCAGCGATACAAAATATCCAGCTTTCAAATAGGTTTTGTAAATGTACAGAAACATGGATTATTTGCCCATTCGGCTTCTAATGGCAGGGCAAGTAGACACTCCAGTCAATATAGCTCTATGGTACAACCAAACATCAATTTTTATCTTATTTTCCATTTCGTTGACGATGTAAATTCATTGTTACATTTGTACACCCTTCAAGGTTAACCATCTCAGTATCAAGACATTCCTACATATGTACGTACACCGTATAATAACTCAAATCCAAATAACCTTTACATGGGAAAACAAATTCTTTCCCAAAGGAGATATTTTCCCCCCTTTTGTGTTATTATCCCCTCCCCTCTGTGTTGTGTATGCATTTGTTTTTGAAGGTTGAAAACACCGAGCACTCATGCTTGTCTATAAATAAAAATGAAGCCTCAGATATAATGAACACTAACAACGACACTTTGTAATAAAGAAACCGTAGGTCCATCATGTCCATAGAGTACATTAATGTGTGTCCAGTGTACAATATGTTCTGGGCTTGAATTTTACACTGGAGCGGAGGCCCGAGGCTAGTGATTTTAGCATCGGACCAGTAAACTCATGAACGGACAAGTCCGGTGGTCTTGTGTTTTTCAATTGAATAATAATACCCGACAGTGTAATATGTAATTACTTGAACAGAAAAAAATTATGTTCAAATGTTGACTTTGAGAAAGTTTGAGTCTGATAAATACATTTTAATTCTGTTGAGTAATGAATTATACTTAATACCCATAAAGACAAATGAGATAAATCTTCAAATAAAAACAGTAAATGCATGTTAAACTGTGTCAGGAAGTTTTTTTCTCAATTTGATTGTGGTCTTGTGAATAAAATTCTGGTCCAGTAAACATTTTGAGCTATAAGCCCTGTGGTCTTGTGGATTTTCCCCAAAAATTCTAGCCCTAAAGTTGCAGAGGCTCTCCAAATGTACAAGCTGGCAGTCAATGCCTACATTTAGGGTAATATGGGCCTGATAAACCCTTGTGCAAAATTTACAGAAAAAAAATCATGCCACAAAGTTATTTTTTTTTCTTTTTTCAGCAAGTTGCTATTTTGTTTACTTCTTGAGAGTCTTTAAGGTATTGTACACTTTTGGTAACAGCTCAAAATCAGTGTCCACATTTTGTGTGATTCAACATAATATGCATGAACAAACAAACCTGTGAAAGTTTGAGCTCAATTGGTCATCGAGATCACGAGAAAATAGTGAAAAGAGACCTTATCATTATGTTTTCTGTTTTTTCAAAATATCGCGCGTGATAAAAACTTTTGTTTTACTCATTTCTCAAAAACGATAGCATTTAAGGCAGAAATATTTTAAGGAACCCTTTCTACCATTACTTACTTTAAATCATGTAAGTTGTGTGTGAATCTGTGAACATTTGTGTTTTTCGATCTTACCAATAGTGTAAAGGGCCTTTAAACATAATGTGATGGTTTTGTCTCCATCTTCTGTCTGAAAACAACGGCACAGGCCGGGTCTGTTCATTCACTTTCACATGGTAACGATTTTAATCTAGTTTTACGTATCAAGAGGCAGATTCGGCATAAATTTTCTGTGATCGTGGAAAATCATTGGCTCCAAGTATGACACTGCAGTTCCCAGATTTAAATTCAAGACTTTTAACTGTTCAGTCTCAATGTGCTTATAAATGCACAGTGGTGTATTTGATATGACTAAGGGTGGGCATTACAAGAGGCAGATTGAACTGCAAATTCCGTCTGTTTTCTGCGATCAGGAAAATCACGTAAATCATGCAAGTCTTATTTTGGAGCCTGACAACACAAGTCTAATTGAAAAAAAAAGCAAAGAAATTAACGCTGCTTGTTTCAGGCTTAGGATGAAATTGAAAAAGTTACCAAACCTCAAACCTAAAACAGTTTTCAACAACACTGAAGGGGAACCAACACAAACATTGTCTGGCTCCCTGACTCACCCAAAGGTTGCTTGATGAAGCCCGAGTAAGGATCCATGGACCGTCATGGAAACCGCTGAGAGATGAAAGTAATCAAAGAGAAGAGGGACGTGACTATGGAGGCCATCGGATCCGTTTAGATTTAGCTTCAAGGTCCGGCTGCTGATCATCTCCATCGCTTCTGGTGTTCCCGGCCTATCAGTAATCATCAAGTCAATTGTATTACAAGTCAACAATCAGCTTTAAAAAAGAAAGTATTGGGTTGGCAACCGTAATAATGACAACTGGGGGTCTTATATGCAACTTTACAAACCAACAACTTTATTTTGAAGGAATATAAATAAGACTAATATAAAAACATGATAGTAATCAGTAGGCCATATAAAGAAATAGTGGTAGGGGTTCCGACAGCTTAAATGTTAGAGAGTTCATCAACTTTGGTACCATAAAAACAAAGTCTTTTCCCCAAATGTATGCATTTTGAAGAGTCTTTTGGAATGCTGTTCAAACAGTTGATAATAATAACAATTTTCAAGGCTTATCATCCTTACGTGCAGCTGAGATGCTGAAATGCGAAAGATGGGCTACAACGTGTTTTGAGTTGCAGGCATGTAAAGGCACCTTTTGCAGCCAGCCACATTGACCCTTGAAGTAAGGCTTCACTAATCCATTGACAACTTTGAAACTTTGTTGGTTGATTTCATATTGGAACCAGTAGCCTATTGGAGGCCAATATAGACCTGGCTGTTGGCTGCAGCAACAACGTTAAAGAATAGGAATTGTCAGTAACCCGGCCATAGCCACAGCCATTAATTCTGACACGGCTTATGTCTATTAGATGTTAGTTTGGCATCAGGGATAAAGAACTCGGGGGAAGTACAGAGTATACAGTAAGGGTAAAAAACCCAAATTATATTCTTTATCCTCGATGCAAAATTAATATCTGTGGTATCCGCTGCTAAAAGATTTGAACCGCCTCTAGCCACCGGGCTAGCTCGGTGGTCTAGTGGTAATACATCTCCTCTAGCAATGCAAAGGTCGTGGGCTCGAATCCCACCCTAGTGATTTGCCTGTAGATTTTTTTTTCACAGAACTCGGGAAAGTACTGAGTATACAGTGCTAAATACACATCGGTGTAAGGGTAATTTTTTTTTAACCACAGGCTTATGTCTAGTTCTTTTAAACATCCTCCACCCATCACAATGCAAAACCCACACATGCATGACATGATACACAATGTATGTGTAGTTTTTTCATAATACAATAGACCATGCAAGTATAGCGTGAATTCAGAAATTTTGGGGCCACTTTGGTCCCACGTACATTGCTTTAAAGGTATTGTACACGTTTGGTAATAACTCAAAACAAATATTAGCATAAAAACTTACTTGGTAACAAGCAACGGAGAGCTGTTGATAGTATAAAACATTGTAGGAAAACACTCCCTATGAAGTAATGTAGTTTTTGAGAAAGAGGTAATTTCTCACTAAAATAATACAAACTTCTTGCAAGAAGTTTTTATTCCTATTTCTGAAAGCACACAAATTTGTACAAGAGTGTTTTTTCTTTCATCATTTTCTTGCAACTTCGATGACTAATTGACTAAGTGAGAACACTGGTCTTTGACAATTTCCAAACGTGTTCAGTGCCTTTAAAGGGACAGTATACCTTTAGTAATTTACTTGGTTAGAAGCACTGCAGCTGTTGATAATGTATTACATTTTGAGAATCAATTCCCTTCAAAGAAATGTGGTTTGAGAGAGAGGGATTCAAAAACATTTCAATCTGTCTCAGATTGTGTATTAAAATTATGGCTTGTTCTTCCTGCATGGACATAAGTAACCACTCCAGATTTTCGGCAATATCTATAAAAAAAACGATTCCACCTTTTGAAATGAAAATTTCACAGGTTAGTTTGATTGTATATATATATCTACATTTATATAGGATTAAAACAATGGGTATACTTCACCTTTAACGCATGAAGGAAATAAACTAGTGCACTTTAACAGGTCCAAATGTTTGAATACACGCAAGACTCGCAGTCTATTTTATGTACATGTACATCAATTTGATTTGGCCTCACATGTAGAATAATGAATTGGATGGTGAGCCTGTACAGTACCTTCATAATTGGCATTGTCAAGGCTATTTCATCATTATTTGATCATACTTATAAAGGATATAATGCTGAAAGGGATGGTACGGTAATGGAGTTTGGAGATTACACTCATTCCAATCCTCTTTGTGTTGAAGAAAACATCATAAAGGGATGGTGAAGTGTGCTTTTTGGAAGATTACAGTCATTCAATTCGTCTAGTTTTGATAACTGTCAGCAATACAGACGCTTCATTTGTGAGACATCATTGTATAGACTTGGTTACTTTTTGTGCTGAAGCAGCTTTATGAAATTGGGACACAGGTTTAACTTAAAGACACTGTACACTATTGGTAATTGTCAAAGACCAGTCTTCTCACTTGGTGTATCTCAACATATGCATAAAATAACAAACCTGTGAAAATTTGAGCTCAATTGGTCGTCGAAGTTGCGAGATAATAATGCAAGAAAAAACACCCTTGTCACACGAAGTTGTGTGCTTTCAGATGCTTGATTTCCAGACCTCAAAATCTAATTCCGAGGTCTTGAAATCAAATTCGTGGAAAATTACTTCTTTCTCGAAAACTACGTTACTTCAGAGGGAGCCGTTTCTCACAATGTTTTATACTATCAACAGCTCCCCATTACTCGTTACCAAGTAAGGTTTTATGCCAATACTTATTTTGAGTAATTACCAATAGTGTCCACTGCCTTTAAAGATGGTGACAGAAACCTGACCCCAATTCTGTGGCACATAGAATCATGTGCTTTACAGGGCGCTAGTGTACATGTAAGTAATTCTTTGGTAAGCAGTGCCATGAAATAGGGCCCTACCATTCTACTCATACATTGTACATGTAAACTAAACAAGAGAACATTAGAATCCAGACCGGCCATACTTACACTTCTTCACTGCCTGAGAAATGAAGGTCCACACTCAGTTGAATATTGGCCTCATGCAGTGATTCTTCAATCTGTGTGTGGTGGGAGGGGGGGGCGGTAAACATGGTAGAAGAACACTTAGGTATAGTTTCCAGGCTATCTAGCCAACTAAAAATTTGAGTAACTATTATGTTACTGGTTGTATGTGTTGAAAATCAAACATGAAATCCAAACTTGAATAAATCATGCACCGTTTATTTTAATGATAAATTGATCATATGGACACATTAATTTTTTACTTGTTTTTTGCAAATAGCGACCCCCCCCCAAAAAAAACAGGTTACAATGGCACCCTCAAGAGTCCTCTTTCCCATTCTGAAAAATGTGTGGCTGTGCTATCTTTATTTTTCGTTTTACAACTATTTTTCTGAAGGGATTTAAACCGGTCGCTAGCGACCGGTCGGTGCATAAAAGAGTTAAAGGAGGTACATTTCGTAAAATGCGACTGCATCACTGCATTAATTCTTTACCAGCATCGAGAATATTAACAGCAATGTATTTGTTTGTTTCTATACATGATGCAGAAAATGTCACTAGCTGGTTACCCATTTCAACTTTTGATGCTTTCTCTCAAATGCAGACATGCCAGCCATACTGCACTTTGTAGTGTTTTTCAGTTTTCTACGGCATTATTTATGAAAAAAAGAGGAAATCCGCTAATCAGCTAAAAATTATGTACAAGGCTGCAAATAATCTATAGAAGGGTCATTAGATATATTTTGTGTACAAACAAACCCTTTGGTGGTCACACAAGGACATTTTAGGAAGGTATAATTTTGTAAGGCCGAGTAAAAAAAAAACATGTTTCGCGTCTGGGTTTCTGAAAGAAAGGAAGCAAGAGGGCTTTTTTCACCCTTTTTTTTTTCAAGATGGCCGACGTTCTTTTTAAAATTTTGAGTAACCATTGCTTTTTCCACTGTTCAATGCACAATAATGAAAGAAACATGTTTGACAATACATTGAACATGTTTACAGTGGTTTAATTAAATAGTTGTTCATTATTGAAAATACTGTAGCTCACTATCACAAGAATAAAAGAATAAAATACTTTGAACCTGAGATTCCATCCTGTGTTCTATGTTGTGCTTTCTTTTAAAATTCTAAACATTGTTTTCTCAACTAGTTATGAATAAGCCACTTGCCAACAAAATTAGTTTTGCTTGCTTAGTAGTGCTAGTCATGCAACCGAAAAACGATATTCAGCTGGTACCGCTGTGTGTTGCAGGGATTGTGCGTTGTGTACATGTACAAATGTACATGGTACACCGTGATCGCAGTCTACATTTCGCGGCACTTTCGAGTGAGTTTGTTACGGTTATCCGAACTGTAAAAATGTAAATGTGTAGCTGGACGATCGGTTGGTAACCGCGTAATTGGCACAGGCTAAGTTCTGACTTGCAACTTGTATTTCATTTTTCCAATGGATCAGTTGATATTTTATGTTTTTTAGAATGTCATTTTGAATGAGAAAAATAATATAAAGAGTCCCTATCCCAAATCAAGCTCCTTCCAATTTCCCAATTCACAAGCTATGGGGCCTTCCATTTCTGATAAATACTTTGCTGGATTCTGACATTTTTTAAAAACATGTTGGATTATAGAAATTGAAATTTTGACCTACACCCAGTACAGATTATACTGCGAGTGTGTTTTTTTGAAAGCTAAAAACTGTTTACAATGGGTAATACAAACACTCACACCATTTCTAAATTACGTGGAAAATGTGCCTCCCATCTGTCTGACCTTTCACCATTATCTATTGTGGTTTTGAACTACAGATGAACTTTGCCAACCTGAAATATGGTCACATGTGATGACGGCATCTACATCATGTACATGTACACAGCAGGGTTCTGCCCACGGTGGTCGGTGCCGGAAAACCCGCCCGGCACTCGTGATTCCCCGACCACCACTGGCGTATTTTTCTCTTTTTCCGACCACCACACATTTCCCCCTTTTTTTGCCCACTTCCTTCAAAACATTTTGAACAACATATAAAAATAAATGATTTACCATTAAAAATTTCATCCAAAGTTTCGAGTAGCCTACATCTTTGGTTTGAGTCTATTTTAATGATCCAGGATCGAGCATCTGTCTAGTCTTGGTTCCAAGACGTCAGTGATCGATAGCGGATAGTGTACTGCGCTCATTGTAAATCATTATAGCACGCCCTCTTACGGCAGGATTTAACCAACTTGACTGGTGCGAGCCAGTCAAGTTGGTTAAATCCTGCCGTAAGAGGGCGTGCTATAATGATTTACAGTGAGCGCAGTACACTATCCGCTATCGATCACTGGCATCTTGGAACCAAGACTAGCATCTGTCCCGCCTGTGTACCAACGATATCCAACGATCCAACGGAAACCTGCATTGATTTTACAATGGTTCCCAGTCACTCTGACTGTAGCTTTACACTTGGAATATAACATGATACCAGTTTCATCGTGTATGTGTTGCGTATCCTTTTCCCCGGCATTGAATACAACGTAAAATGAACTACAGAGTAAGGCACCATGATGTTATGCTGTAAATTGTTTTCCCATGGCGGTAAAGGCGTGTGCGCACTGTGGAGGCCTACATGTAAATTCACGGCACGATCGTGCACGGATACGATCGAAAGGAAATTGACTTGACCGTACTAGAGGAAAAACAATTCCCTGGCCCCTTTTTTTCCGCCACTAAAAAAATCCAGGGCAGAACCCTGACACAGTACAGAGTAAACCCTCTTTAGTGCATGATAATATTATATCCATAGGCCTAGTGGTTTTGACGGATAGATAAACTACATATGGCAGGCTGCAATACAGTATCATGTGGTGAATGCAATTTACACAGTACACAGTCAACCTTCCTACTGTCTGACCATGGTTTTAACTTTTAGAATGATAGATACACTATGCCAGCCTGCAATATGACATCATGTGGTGAATGCAATCTACACAGTACACAGTCAACCTTCCCACTGTCTGACCATGGTTTTAGAATGATAGATACACTATGCCAGCCTGCAATATGACATCATGTGGTGAATGCAATCTACACAGTACACAGTCAACCTTCCTACTGTCTGACCATGGTTTAGAATAATAGATACAATATGCCAGCCTGCAATATGACATCATGTGGTGAATGTAATCTACACAGTACACAGTCAACCTTCCTACTGTCTGATCATGGTTTTGATAGATACACTATGCCAGCCTGCAATATGACATCATGTGGTGAATGTTATCTACACAGTACACAGTCAACCTTCCTACTGTCTGACCATTTAATATCATCCGCATGGTTTAAAATGATAGATACACAATATGCCATGTACTGTATGCCAGCCTGCAATATGATATTATGTGGTGAATGCATCTACACCATGTACACAGTACACAGTCAACTTCCTTCTCTCTGACCATTCATCATCATTCACTGGTTTTGAATGATACGTGCATGTACATGCAGATAAACTTTGCCGGCCTGCTTTATAACATCATGTGGTGAATATGTACACAGTACATACTGTGTACAGAGTTCAGGCCTGGATTTTCATCTTTGAGAGGGCAAGGCCATTTTCATTTTGCAAAGGGCACTTCCATTGGGAAACTTTGCAAGGCCAAGACCAGGGCAACAGAGGCCATGGCCTCTGTTGCCTCTGTTTAATTCCAGGCCCGAGAGTTACATGTAGTTCTGTGCACAGTTATGCCACCATACACAACCAGTGCAGTAGAATGCTTTCAAATGGTTGGTCAACTAAATGGAACATCAGGCCGAGTAAAACAAAAACATGTTTAGCGTCCAGGTTCCTGAAAAAAAGGAAGCGGGAGGGGCTTTTTATTATATATTTTTTTATTTTCAAGAAGATGACCGCCATTCTCTTAAAAATTTCGAACAACCATTGGTTTTTCGACTGTTCAACACTCGATAATGAAAAAAAAACACCATGTTAGACAAGACATTGAACATGTTTACAGTTGGTTTTATTTAATAGTTTGTTCAGTATTAAAAAACCCTGCTGTAGGTCACTTTCACAAGAATGTCAATGTGCAACTTAACGATCGTTTTTTAACCACATAAATGGCACAGGCTTAGTTCTGACTTGCAAATATTTTAAGTTTTCTGATGTACAAGTTGACATTTCAATGTTTTTAAATCTCATTTTGAGTTGGTAAAAATAAAAATAAAATCCATGCGGCCCCCAAAAAGGAAGCAGGCGGGGACGCTAAACATGTGTATTTTTTTACTTCGCCTTATGAAGAGTACCAACTAATGCTTCAATCCCTTCCTGTCCCTAACCCTGGATACATACCCTGTGGCTGTCCACAAGAAGGTAGACTTTAAACAGCTTGACGTCCCTGAGCTCCACCTCCTCCCTCTTATACATGATCGGAAATGTTCTGGACACGCCCACATTCTTACAGGTGTAGGCGGACAAATTGTTAGAGCCCTCTGCCGGGAAAAAAACAAAATCAGAATAAACAACGTGACAAATTGTATATTCAGTTTGTGGTAACAACATGTGTATATATCTACTTTGCTGTGTAGATTTTGTTCTTTGAGAACTTGTCTTGCTATTTATTCTACTGCAGCGGAGTAGATTTTCAAAATTCGGGAGACTACTTGTGCTCTGATTGGTTCTTCTGAAAGGAGAACTGTGGTTGGAGGGCTCAGGGTTATTGTGAGGGTAGCCCAATCAGAGCAGTGACTGACTCTACACTAAACCTCTGAATCCCAATAAATAAACCAAAAAGTCTCACAGTCTCCTGACAATGACTAGAGCAGGCTAGTCTAAACATTGAGACCAATTAAGAACTCACTCCGTGGCAGTGAAGTTAATAACGAGAAGTCCCCTCGATCCACTAAGCGAAAGTAGTAAGTCTGGCCAATTTCCTACCTTCCGCCCAGGTAGTTAATTTTAATAAGCAGTTCAGAACTACATGTACGTAGTCTCCCGAATTCCGAAATTTACTCTGCGGCAGTAGAATAAATAGCAAGACAAGTTCTCAAAGAACAAAATTCTACACAGCATGTAGTACATGTATACACATGGTGTTACCGCATAAGAAAATCCGGAAGCAGGGAAGAATGTGAAAATTCCTGAAAAATTGCTTGCAGGTCTGGGTCCCTCTTATTCTATGTGTAGACCCCAAAAGTCTCTCAGATTTTACAATTCAGGAGTTTTACAGAATCTGTGCATCACCAGAAACACAAAACTACAGGTTTTGAAACAATGTGGACAATTTCGTTCTCCCTCTTGTGATTGCTCGACTACTTTCAAGAAAATTTGAAGGCTTTCGAGAAATTCCCAAAGTCTGGACAAATCCTGAGAAAATCACACACCTGATCAACTTTAGACACCCTATTTTCACATCTGGGCTAACACCTTGTTGCATGTAAGAACGACTCACCTGAAGGTTTGACGATGATTGCCTCTGATATTAGAGTTGTTTTAGGACCTCCTTTGATTGAACATCTAACATGGTAGTACCTGGGTGGAAGTATCACATCCAAAAAGGCTGTTACAGATTTACTTAAAATTGATCGGTTTTGAACACTACCAAATAAATGTCACAATAGGTCCCTTGCATACTGTAGGTTGTCATACAATGGAAACGTGCAAGCGCGTACTTGCCACGCACAGCTATCAGCCAATGATATGTTTTCCTTTGACCTCATTGAAGGCGCTGTTTGAGCTTCACATGCAAGGGGTAAATACTGTCCTGGACACCAAGCATGACCTTTTTCATCTGTAATTTAGAACTCACTTGTTCAATTCTGTGGATGGTCACCAAATAAACATTCCATGGAAGAATCAGTTTCAGGCACCAGGGTTTAGAGGTTGACATTTTTTTTACTCTATCATTTTGGTGAAAAGATATAGCAACCCGTTGTGCATACGCTCGCATCGTGGCAAATCATGGCGCTCAACAGTTCCGTGTATTTTCATTTGGTTTGTAATTGATGCATACTGCAATGCGCGTTATCAGCGCTTGCACTAAATATTTGCATGATAGGCCTGAGTGACGGGCACTGTTTTAAGTTTGCCAGAAACTGCCAGAAACACCGGGGCAAACTGCTTCTCTTAGCGATAAGTGTGACTGGGTTGGTTCTTTTACCCGCATTACACAATTCACAGGACCTGCAGCTTTAAGTCCCATCTAAAGGAAGAAGTAATAATGCCAGTTTTAAGTGTCTTGCTTAAGGACACAAGTGTCGAGACCGGGACTTCAACCCACACTCTGCTGATCAGAAACACCAGAGATTAAATCCAGTGTGCTTGAACCCTCGGCCATGACATGCCATGTGTGTATAAAAACAGACCATGCAATAATGGTTTTCAAAAACAACAAAATAAATAACAAAGATACTGCCTTGTGTAGAAATTCAGAAATACACTTCAGTGACACACTTCAGTAAATTACACATTATTAAACTACACAGCATACATAAACATGTTCATAATAGACCTTATGCACATGATGTCATTTCAGTAGGGCGCCCTCGCTTAGAGGTCAAAAGGCGCTTGTTCAATGGCCAATCTTGTGCGCCGCGCGTACAAATCTGTGCATTTCGATTGTTTCGTCAACGTTTTACCCCTAAGATGGCGGCTGGATGACGTCAATGCATTTATAAGGTCTATACACATCATTTTGCAATTTTGTGCTTCATTAATTTTGCGTACAGGCTCATTAAATGTGATTATACATTATGCAGATTAAAAAAGCAAACTTTGCATTCTAAGGGGAAAATGAGTAGAACGCTTCCTTATATACTTACATGTATGTACTGTAACATGTACATGTATGCCTAGAACATGTACAATGTAGTTGGACTAAAAAAGCTTGTATAATTTGATCTAGGCTCACATGGCAAATGCCTATTTTATTTTAGCATCTCAATATAAGCAGACAAATTCTGGTGGTTATTGTACAATGCATGTAAATGAACCTCAAAGTCAAAATGTCCAATAAGTATGTAACCCTTGTTTACAATTAAACAAAATTACCTTGGGTTGTACATTCCATGGCATTTCTGGCAGGCAAGATACTACACTGGTCATCTTTTTGTCATAATATGTGAAATTTTACATTTTGTGTCATAATTTCCAAACAAATTCAAGAGTTGTAAAAATAACATCTGAATGAGTCTGACATGAGCCCCCTTTCTTCATATCAAAAGTTGATAACAATCAGACAGTGCAATCTCAATTTTTGTTTGAGATTTAATGTTTTCTTCCATTGAGCTTCGACAAATCTTGCATACATGTATTATGCAGAAAGTCCAGGCTCAGAGGCTTTTTACTAAACATGTGATGTCACAGGTTAGATGGTCTATTGGTAAAGACTAGGCCTTGGCGATTAGTGCGACTGGTGTCAAAATCGCGACTATTAATTTCTATGTCTAGTTGGGACTGCCGATTTTCCAGTACCTGGTTTACCGCGCTGCCTCGACTACTGAAAAAATAGTTGTGTATTGTGTCCAATTCGCGACTAATTGAAGCTCTGATATATTGTTGCATCAAAAGAGTTGCATACTGCAATGGTGTCCATTGCAGTGCATGCTTCACATTTCAGCCCGAATTTTACCATCTTGTGTCTGCGGCGATCCACAATCTTTGGTTTTTGAAAGTAGTCGCAACTAGTGTCGAGGTCGGGACTAATTGAAGTGCGACTAGTCGGGCAGTGAATTTCATTAGTCGCCCAAGCCTAATAAAGACTGAATACATAGTTAAAAACATGTAAGCGGAAATCCTTGACCAAAAAGTCAACCATTATTCCATGCATCCTCAAACATGTATACCTGTACTTGTACTCTGTAATTACAGCAGATAAATGTTTCACAGGTTGCTTGTAGATGACACATATTTTTTAATAACTTTATTCATGGAAATTTGAATGTGCTCCTTTAAAAACAAAACCCCAAAATCCAATAATATCATACATGTATTTTCAATTAAAACCAATCTTTTTGGGAAAGGTATCTGAGGCAAAAGAGAGAAGAAAACAAAATTGTGAAAATGAAAGTTGGATTATCATTACGAATGCAGCACGATCGGTTTTCATGGAACACTAAGAATACTCACCCTCTTTGAAACAAGTCGATGTTGTGAAATTTTGTAAGTTCAATGGCGAATTCTAACGCTGCCTGTAAGTCAGCCATCTTGAACAGTTCTGACTGCATTGACAAAGAGAATATATGAAATAATTATTTACTCCTCCACAATTGCATGCATACATACTATGTGAAGATGTCGGCACCAGATTATCCTTCGTCTTATAATGTTGTCATCTTCTGCTGTTCAGAAGTCATACTGTATGATGTGGACTTGTACTCTGTATTAACTGGTCGTATTGTCGTAGTTTTTTGTCCTGTCCTATTGTCTGTCCCTAGGTTAGGGCACAAAAGCATTTCTGCCGCACCCAAACAAAAAATGTCTAGTAAAAACTGCTAAGAGCTGGTGTAAAAACCACCCCTCAACTTGCCCTGTGGGCTAAAAAACCAAAAAGACTATAAACTGTGCAACTTACTTGTTTAAAATGCTCATATTTCTTCCTTTTCAGATGTGAATAATCTATTACAAAAATGTGTCAATATATTTTTGAGTAGGTGAATGTAACTTCCTTTGGCCATTACACTGGTTGTGATCGCTACCAATCAGAAAAATACATTTTTGACAATAATTAATAATGTATCTGGGCTACTAAAACTTTCTGGGGGCAAGTGAAACGTAGACAGATTACCAGCCCAGTGGGCTACTTTACAGAAATGTTCAAAAGCGCAACGCCTGATAGGCTGGTGACAGTGTCGTTGTCAGGCCTGACACTTCATTGTTGTAAGGGCAAGGCGGTTTCTCCTGACAATAGGGCACATCTACATGTATGAGAGTAATATCCACTGCAACATTTCAAGGGGCACCAAGGCAAGGGCCAGGGACATGGAGGCAATAGACTTTTATCATGGTGCCGCCATCTTGATTTTCTACCAATTCAAACCAATTTAACCAAACAGAGGCTGGAAGGGCAAATAGTCTGGTTCCTTTTTGAATGATGAATATAAGCATCCATTACTTCAGATGGATACAGGAAACATGACAAAGATGGTGGCAGCATGATGAAGGTCTATTTGCCTCCATTGCCTTTGTTAAGTATCATGCCTGCAGTGTCTCAACAGGGCCCAATTTCATGGCTCTGCTTACCGCAGAATTCTGTGCTTACGGCGCCCTGCAAGTGTAAAGCACTTGATTCTATGGGCTGTAAGCGCAGAATTCCACGGTAAGCAGAGCTATGAAATTGGGCCCAGGTCTCATCTAGCAAGCCATCCAGCTTCCATTGGACGGCCTTTGAACACTTTGAACTTTGTAGCTGGTCGAGGGTCACATGCCCAGTTACATATGGGCAGATTGGCCAAAATCAAAACCAGTAAAACTGTTGGACTTTGACTGATCACAGAAGGAATATAAGAAGTCTAATACGAATAACACAGGTGAAATATCGATTTGGCTTCAGGCTTGCAGGTCACTTTACGTAAATTTTGTTGAAGTAAGAGCTAAATTGTTGTTGTGTTGGAATCGTTGCTACGAACAGAGGACTGTCAAGCGGTAATCAGTTTTGATTGATAATATGTGGGGCCTTCATGAATCTGCTTGGCATCCAAGGGCTTTCCGATTTGACATTAAAAAGAAAGAAAGTTAAGGAAAAAACGGGGGCAACACAAGAACAAAATGCATTGTACGACATGTATTTGTGACGCTTTCCGGTGAGTTTTAGAGGGGACAATTCGATTTTCTTCACATGGCCTTTAGACCTCTCGGAAAATTTTGTTGCTGTGGACAATTACTTAAATTCAGTAATAGATGAGATCCAGGCTGATCACATGCCATTTTTGCATTGCCATTCCTGAAAATAAAAATTCAACGGCTACCGATCTATTCCGAATAAATTCACACAATGTTTTGTTTTCAAAAATGCTCTCAAGAGTCTCAGGACTAACAGAAATGTAGCTGGGCAACCCTATCTCTGTTGGTGGTTTTCTTTATTAAGTCTTCACCACAGGAGCGCGAGTCTCCGCCTAATTTAATAAGATGCCACAGGAAATAACTATAAATAAGTAGTAAGCTTGCAGGTACAACCATGTGTAACCCTCTTTGTGGGATTGTTGGCTCTGAAAAGAGCCGGTGTGGTCTCGACGTTTCGAACAGTATACTCTGCTCGTCTTCAGGAGGATGACCAAACCAGCTCTTTTTAAAGCCAACACTCCCACAAAAGAATTACACACGGTTGTACCCGCAAGGAAGTTTACTATTTATTTATAGTTATTTCCTATTTCTCCACACCATGCAAAACTTCAAACAACACTAAATAAGATGCCATCTCCTTAGTTCTTGGGTCATAAAAGTGCGACTCTGAGGTCAAATTCAGTTTTGTGATAATGCACTCATATTCAAACCTCACATTAGTGTAAAAGTTTTCTTTAATTTTGTGTATTTTGTATCTACTGCAATCTATGGGGGACAAGCAGAAATGGTTGCTGACACATTGGCAGTGACTAAAATTGTTATTAACCATTACCCAAAGACATCTTGGCTACAGGCACTACATAAATAACCCATCCCAATGTATTCCGTTCCATGTGTGTAAAGTGTCACAGCTATCATTACATTACACCTTCCAAACATTCAGACTCAAGATTTATTTCCAATACTTTCCCAATGTACAAATGTAGTGCATACGAGCGCAGTGAGTTTAGCCAATGGTTTTTAGCTGTGAATATTAGGACTGTCATGTAATATAAGCACAACGGCTGAAGCATGTGCTTTGGCTTAAAGACAGGGTATATTTTTGGTAATTGTCAAAGACAAGTATCCTCACTTGGTTTATCCCAACATACATGACAACATGCAGAAAATAACAAACCTGTGAAATTTTGGGCTCAATTGGTCATTGAAGTTGCAAGAAAATAATGAAAGAAAAAACCCATCCTTATTGCATAAAATTGTGTGCTTTTTAGATGCCTCTGAATCCTTTCCTAGTTTCAAATCTGTTGGTGAAAAATTACCTCATTCTCTAAAACCACATTACTTCAAAGGGTGTCGTTTATGACAATGTATAGTAGCAACAGCTCTCTGGTGTCTTTTACCAATTAAGTTTTTATGGTTATTTTTTGGAGTAATTACGAAAGGTATACCCTCCCCATAATAAGGCGGCATGTCGTGGCCGAGCAGATAAGAACACCGAACTCAAGCCCTTGTATTGCTGATTTTCAGCAGAGTGTGGGTTCGAGTCCCGGTCGTGACACTTGTGTCCTTAATCAAGATACTTAACCATAATTGCTGCGTCCTTGGGATGGGACGTAAAGCCAAAGGTGCCGTGTGTTGTGTAAAAGAACCCGGTGCACTTATCGTAAAGAGAAGGTCTTACACAAGACTACCCAAAAATCTGCATGCAGCCACCTTCATATCGGATTACTCACTCTTCCATTTTGCTTCCATACATATGGTGACATACAAACCCAAAACCCATAGTTCTTTCTCCAGGCAATGACTAGTGATAAAACTAATTGCATATTTGTCAAGTGTCACTTGCTCTGGTGTCAGTGTGTGCAGAGCAGTTGACACAGTTTGTGAAATATCCCCATTGTCATGAACAATCATTCAACAATGGATGCAATAAGAGCCATAACAACTCAACAATTCCAGTCTTTCAATCTCAAATTCCCCATCAAAACAATATTTTGTTAACGTTTGAATTTGAAACAAAAAACTATTTATATCCCTCTGATACTGATTATTTTTTTAAAGCACTCAGGTCAGCAGGAAAGCACCAACGTACATGTGCATGTACATCCTGGACATGCTCAACATCTATAGACCTTCCTGCAACCTCCGATCTGGAAATATCTTCTTCAAGAATAATAATACTGAGTTCTTATGCATACATGTACATTGTAGCGCTTTATCACACCCGATGGTCGTATCAAAGCGCTCAGTATTTTTTCCTGCAAGGTATGCAGAGCTACGTTTTTGAAGTATGAGACCTATTCCTTTACATAGCACCATGTAATGGTTTACAAGGTGCTGTGGCGCAATATGCTGCCAATCTAACAAGGAACACCGGGGTGAACCCCTTCTCTTTACGATAAGTGCACTGGGTTATTTACGTGCATTACACAACACACGGGATCTACGGCTTTAAGTCCCATCCGAAGGACGCAGCAAAGTGTCTTGCTTTAAGGACACAAGTGTCACGACCGGGACTCGAACCCACCCTCTGCTGATCAGAAACGCCAGAGCTTGAGTCCGGTGTTCTTATCCGCTCGGCCAAGATGCCACTGAAGTTAAATCTCATCGCACCTGGGGGGGGGGGGACGACAGATCATTCTCCACTGCAGTACCACATCTCTGGATTAAGCTACATTTTGTACCTCTTCACATTAAAACCTCCCATACTATTCACTCGTTCAAAAAGTCTCTCAAAACTCACCCCGAGTCAAAGATATTTTTGTTTTTCTTACTGATGTTTTTTCTTCTTTTTTGTCTCTTTCCCTTTTGTTTTCTGGTTTCATTGTTACAGTGCCTTGAGCACCTTTGGTGGATATGTGCACTTTATAAGTCTTTTTTGTTATACTTCTTCATCTCATTATTATTATGAATTAGAACTATTTTAATGAGGTAAGTTGCTACATGTATGAATATAGGCCCAGAAATCTTGCACAATCATTGAAATATAATGAGGCATGATATTTGGTCCTTGAAAAAAAGTAGGAATATTTGATTGACTACAAGAGCTGACCTGCATGTACATGGTGTAGGCTTCAATACATGTATACTTCTCAGGCTATTTAATCTTAGTTTTTTTCTGATTTTTCCAAGGGCAAACAAATCGGAAATCAGACTACAGTAGGAAGAATATCATGTCTACAGTATGTATAATATATTATGAATTTGTACACGTATGTACAGTACATGTACAAGTACAACTGTATTCCAAAATACCCTGTGAATTTGTGTTACTTGTACACCTTTTGTTTTTACTCACAACCAACAACGTGAACAAAGAGTTTCTTGTTCAAACACACTGTTTTCTATCAACACTTTATGTTCATGCACACTGGAAAATATGTTCACACAAAATAATAAAATAGTCAATTGCACAGTTGTTTTGTAAACAAGTTCATGTATGATCAATACAGTACATAAATGTTGTTGGACGAGTACGTTACATGTATGTACTTTCCTTCCAATCAAATTGTTTTAAATGGGCGGTTCACAACAACAGTGGGCCCTCTACAGTTTGCCCAGGAGAGGCTATTTTCGCGGTGTGAAAAAGGTGTTTTTGTCGTCTTGCCCACCTCCCGATTGTTTCAACTCATTCATTTGCAAAGCAGCAAGGTTGTGTATGTCTGTGTTTACGACATAAGATAGTAAATTTTGTGAGGCTGGTGAATGTTTTTCACATTCATGTCAGCCATTGAAGGTCCCAAACTGCCCAAGCGGTGCTGAGTTGTGAGTAAACTGTAGAGGGAGCACTGTATTGTGAACTGCTTGTATTGTCACGTCAGAATGCAAACAATCTATGAAAACTTCATCAAATTAGGAGTTCATGTTTTAAAAAGAACTCCATGAAATGGTGGTCTGTTTTGTTTAATGGATATCTTTATGCAAAAAAACCCTACACCAGGCTACTGTGATTAGCAAAAGATCCTTAAACAAATTAATTTTAGACATATCAGAGACAGTTTTCTCATCATTATGTGGTATGTACATGTACATGTAGTTTGTTTGATGAAAATATGTGCACCGTCCTAAACAACAGGGCCCAATTTCATGACTCTGGTTACCGCCGAATTCTGTGCTTACGATCTCAATTCTCCACTTACTGTGCAAGCGCCGAATTTCTGCTCTAGCTGTGTAAGCGAGGAATGCCTAGTAAGGAGTACCCACGCGCAGAAGCAAAAATTCCTTGCTAACCCGTGTACGCTTGACGTAAGCGCAGATTCTTTGCTTATGGTAAGCAGGGCCATGAAATTGGGCCCAGATTGAGCCTACCAGTTTGAGCAGTGTTCTCTAACATGTAAAAAAAGCTTGGCACACCATCACCGTTTGTGTGGCATCCGCCAAGGTTTAGATTCCATCTGCCACATTTTTTCCCAACTTCCTTTCAAGTTCATGCATTTCAGAGTTTAAAGGCTTGCTTAAAACCTTTGCTTAGAATCTTAGAGTCTGTCTGCCACGTTTTTACTCCCAACTTTCTTTCAAGTTCATGCATTTTACAGTTTAAATGCAATCTTAAAACCTTTGCTCAAAGAAGTCAGGAAGAAGTGGCCATCAGGGTCAGAGTGCATCACCATGATCACAGAGCATATTGTGTACAATCAATTTTGTTGTTCAGGGCCCTTTACATGTAGGCGGGCACCGAACGCATCACCATAAAGGCTTCCACCCTCATAGCCCCCCTCCCCCCCCCCCCGCGCCAACCTTTAATTTTCAAACTTGGAGAACACTGCAGAGTTTGTATTACATGTACAACGTATTAAGTCAATTGTACATGTTGTAAGCAGAATCCAAATTGGCAGCTACAGAGCCGCTTTGACTATTGCTAAGAGTGTCCAGCGTAAATTTCAAGCTCTGAAAATTGAATATTCCGTGGTCTTACTCTAAACAAATACTGTTGACCTACATGTACACAGGTTACAACTTGGTGATCGCTTTTGTTAACCCCATGTTTTCAAAACCAGAAAGATACATGTACATTGGAACAACATAACATAACATTGAGACTACAGCACACGTGCACAGTTAGTACTACATATGTACACTACAGAAAGACATTTCCTTCTACATTGTACACAATAACTCCCCCTCCCAATTGATGTAATAAGTTTATAAATTTATTGAAAGCTGTGCGTGTGACCAGAAAAAGAGTTCTGAAGTGATTCTAGGGACTGGGAAACAGCTATTCACACATCCTTGATATCTGGTGAAAATTGTTTGAGTGGATGTTTAACTTTATAATCTAAGATAATGGTGCTCCATTTTGGTCAATTTCATCTTCAATTCTAAACAAGGTCCTTAATTTGGTAGCCTATGAAAGAAATTTTCATCAAAGCTTTTGCCATACATTAAATTTGATCTTGCACTGAATTAAGGTCCTGTGAAGGATAAATTGATAATGTTTGTTATATATAAAAAAAAGCACTACCTTTTAAAGGGTGTGCACAACATTGATAAGATTGAAAATTGTAGGCCTTTTACCTAAATGTTCATAAATATGAAAAAATAAGTTAGTGGATTGACGTTTCGACCCTAGCAGAGTCTTTCTCAAAGGCTAAATCGAGAAAGACTCTGCTAGAGAAAAACTCTGCAAGGGTCGAAACATCAGGTAACTATTCTTTGCATTTATACCACAAGTCCTTTTGGTTGGTACGTACAGTGTACATGTACAAGCAGTTTGCAACAGCTAATTCAATTTTCTCAGATCTACATTATAACTTACATACATACTGTGTATACGTACAACTACAAGGTACAAAGATTGTCATGGTGGAAAACAAAATAGTTTTGCTTGAAATGCTGTACTTACATGTACAGTAGTTTCTTTTTTTAAATGAGTAAGTTTACAAATAGTTTTTGATCTCGGGAGTCCTAAACCTGATGTTTGAAAACCCTGATAACATAAAAGTTTTTTCTTTTCTTACCACGAATCTAGTGACTCTGATAACTGATTGAGCATGTTGGGTCACATAAAGTGCTGTACATGTAACTGGTCTTTGACAACAACCACTGTTGGCCACATCCTTTAACGGAGAGCTTCAGGCTGAATTGGCGGCTACAGATGGCTACGACTGTTGCTGAGGGTGTTGCTAAGGACATTCCATACTTCAATGAATGATGACGTGGTGATCCAGCCGTAGCCGTAGCCGCCAATTCGAACATGCCTTACTTTTACCTACAATACAAGTAACTTTTAAATGTATGATGTACATGCTATCTCAAAGATGTCCCTAAAAACTACTCTAGTTTAAACAAAAACCCTTATAGAAGAACATTTTACATACATGTACGTCTGTTATTTGCTGTTTTTAGCACAAACTTGATGATTTATTTTGATGTAATTTTCACAAGTACATACATTGGCTGCTCTTTTTGTTTCTTGGGATTAAATATAGGTCTCATTTATCTTCCAAGTCCCACTGATTTATAATTCACCTTTTATGATAACAAATTGGCCAACTAGTCTTCCAGTAAAAGGGGTTGAGGGAACCGAGAAAATCAGACCAATAATAAGAGGAAGCTGTGGCCTACATGTAATCAATCACTACAATGTATTGGATTGACCTGTAAACACATACATCAGTGCAGTGGACATGGTGGAAGGTTTCACCATAAGCACTGTGCAAACAAGTTTCCAGATCGGTACCACTGGTATCCTGTTTGGGAGAAGAGGGTTCCATCGGGATACCCCAATTGGGATAGCTTTGGACAGCCATGTACACTGTTGTATGTGTACTACTACGGTACTGAACAATGTAGGCCTACATGTACATGATGTCATGCATTTGGGGTACACTAAATTTGTTCACACATTGTGAAGAAATTTACAGCTTAAGCCGTATCGGAATTGGCGGCTGCAGCTACGGCTATGACTGTTGCTAAGGACGTCCTACACTTCAACGGATGACGCGGAAATCTAGCCGCAGCCCTACATGTACAGGTGTGTAGCTGTAGCCGCCAATTCCGACAAGGGTTCAGCCGCATGACTGTCTAATTCTAATGCATTCCATCTACATATATGAACAGACACAATATGGAAATATTTAGTAATATTTTGGGTTTTCCCCTACATGTACATTGATGTGAAACTTATGCACTGTACATATTTGTATACTCAGTGATTTTCCCCGGGTGCTATAGAAAAAAATCCATACTGTAGGCATACTACTACACCAGTGGGATTCAAACCCATGACCCCTGCATTCCAGAGTCTTAACAACTAGACCACCAGGCATGATATTTGGTCAGCTTGGAAAAAAGTAGGAAAATTGTATCGAGTACAAGGGCTGACCTACAAATACTGGTATAGGCTTTAATAGACTTTTCAGGCTATTTAGTCACAGTTGTTCTGATTTTTCCAAGGGCCAAAACATTGGAAATCAGACTAAAGTAGGACAAATATCATGCCTGTAAACCACCAGGCTTGCCCTGTGATGGGAGGCCAGTTTAAATCCTGTAATAATATTAGCGGCTATCGCAATCAATTTAGTAGATGTAAAAATTTGCATTGAGAGATAAAGAATTCCTATTTTTGGTTTTATCATGTATCACCGATGTGTGAAGCACTGCATACTCAATGCACTGAACAATTTCCCCGCGCACAGCAAAAGCAAAATGCCACACAAAATGTACCAGTTGCTGCTCAAAAATCAGCAGTTGCTAGCATTCAGTTTGCACAGAACATGTTCAGTCTCAATATTTTAGTACCAAAATTGGGGGGGGGGGGGTGGATTTAAACCCACAGGACACGTTTGTTTTCCCCCCTGCAGAACTCAAGAAGGCACCGAGTACAACAGTTTATCAAGCATCAATGTGTGGTTGAACTAAAAATATTATTCTCGATCCCCAATGCAAATTGTTGGATAGATGTACATTGTAGCAAGCAGTATGCAAACAAAATGGCTAAAATGCGTGTACACAAACGTCAAGGCATAGCATAGACCGTAATTACATAATCAAAGGACTATTATTTGCAGTAGGTGAATGTACAGCATTAAACACTAATTGTTGCTAATGATGTTGCTTTGTGATGTTATTTGTGATCACAATTAACACATCATACCAAATTAGAAGAATACAAACACTTACATTACATGATGTATATGTAATAAACTGTACTTTTGTACAGTAATAGGCCTCCTGTGACAATACAGCTTAATTACAATGAGTCAGTTAGCTACGTGAACATGTAGCATACCAGATGCCAGATCTGCATGTAGTGTACGTTTTCAAAAGGGACACCTTGCCTTTTGGATTGGGCGCTTTGGGCTATAAAACATGTTTGTTATTAAAGTAATATATGGTTGGAAAGATGTTTTAAAAGTAGAATATAATGATCCACACTAATATACATACATGGATACATGTACATGTACCTCGAAAGTGTGTGGTTTTCCTTTTACTTGGTGAACTAACATGGTCTGCCATTTTGTGGAACCAAATTTTTGACGTGTCCCTTTAATACTGTCGCGTTGACACTGTGTACCCTACTGTTGTACATAACAGTACTTTAAAGTGCATGTACATCCATTTACAGTTGGTCTTTGCAACTTTAAAATCATTTCAATTTCTATTTAGTACAGAATTAAACAGCCAAGGGTCTGTGGTGTACTATGTATGGAACCTACCAGTAACATGTAATATTTTGAAAATTATACACAGTTAAAACAATACAATACACTTTTTTTATTTGAACAAACACTATCAGAAGATTTATCTTATTAATTTGTCTTTAGAGTTGAAAAATATTTATCAGACACAAAGTCAACATTTGAACATTCTTTTTTTTTAATTCAAAGATTACACAGTGAGGTACATGTATTATTATTATTCAATTGAAAAACACAAGACCGCTGGTCGTGACTCAGCATCGGGCCAGTAAACTGACGACTCGTGAGTTTACCGGCCCGACTCTGAAATCACTGGCTTCGGGCCAGTGAAATGATGACAACAATACCAGCAGATCTCATCATTTTTTGATGGCAAATTATAGCTTCAAATAATTTAAATTTGACTATCAACCTACTATCAACTGATCTTCCGCAGTAGAAATCCAAGCATCTAATCTACTTTATAACAGGCATGGACTTTCATCTTTGAGAGGGCAAGTCCATTTTCATTTTGTAAAGGGCATTTCCATTGGAAAATCTCAAGTCTATGCAAAACTTTTGAAGGGGCACCAAGGCCAAGACCAGGGGCAACAGAGGCTATGGCGTCTCAAAGCGCTCAGTATTTTTCCTGCAAGGTACAGTATGTGGAGAGTGTGTTGAAGTATGAGACCTTTTTCCTTTACTTACTTGTACATACATAGCACCATGTAATGGTTTAAAAGGTGCTGTGGTGCAATTTGCAGCCAATCAAATCAGGAACACCGGGGCGAACCCCTTCTCTTTACGATAAGTGCACCGGGTTCTTTTACGTGCATTACACAACACACAGGACCTACGGCTTTACATCCCAGCAATTAATGGTTCTTAAGTATCCTGCTTAAGGACAAAAGTGTCACGACTGGGACTCGAACCCACACTCTGCTGATCAGAAACACCAGAGCTCGAGTCCGGTGCTCTTTATCTGCCCGGCCACGACAAGAGTAGGTCCCATATTCTGGATCATCATGGAAGAGTCAGGTTTGCCATGCTGTGTTTCTAATCCATGGCAAGCACCCATCTTTACAGACTTTCTCACACTTCCAAGCTACATGTACAGTGATTACAAGTACAGTACACTGTAGTTTGCTTTTGAGGCATCCTTCGGGTCATCACCAGAACAAAATTAATACAAATAGGGAAATACAGCTTTACGTATAGAAGGCCTAATTGTAGTATTTGTGCTTGTTGACTTCAAGAATCATGGATGAGTCTTGTGTCTATTGGTGCCAAGAGACCATGAAGGCTGGTTTATATTACAATAAATCCTGTTCAGTCAGTCAGTGTGGATGTGGGAAAAACAACACAAGATGCCCAGGTGTTTCAGAGTGCTGTAATTTAATTAATTTATAGTTAAATTTCAAAAGCAATCAGTTTCTTATTTTGCAAAGACAGCTCAGAGTACATGTAGGTTTCACAGACGGCCTCTCAGGCAAAAGGATCATTTCATTTCATTTCATTTCATTTCATTTCATTTAATCTGGTTGTGAAGCCAAGGACTCTCCAGAAAAGCGAACTTAATCACTGTACTAGCCAAGAACCCCAATGTAGAGAAGACAAGGAAGGAAGTTTCAGTTTTAGATGTGGGAGGAAAACCCCACAGAATTATTCCAGGGAAAACCCATGCAGTCGGGTAGGGACTGAAAACCTTATCCACGTAGATGTAGTGCCCCCGGCGTGATTCGAACTGGGATCCTAGAGGTGGAAGGTCAGGAAAAAATTACCTCTACACCAACCTGACTATCATATTTCCTCGATGAGATAGCCTTGATCAAGGCAGTCGCATTTTTCACTCCAAAAAAGACGCCGTAAACACACCCGTATACGCTGTGCGAAAGGTGTGTATCACGTCGCACGACGCCCGTACACACACTGTGCGCAGGTCATCCGCACTCGTACCACTCTCACGCATGCGGAGGCCGTCAGGCCGACAGCCTTGACGGGTCTGTAACTTCCGGGTTTAATGTGTTTCTTGATATTTTCGTCCAATATTGGACGAAAATGGGGGGGCTCTCGGATATGCTAGTACATGTATGCAGCTCATGAATATTTAAATCTTTCGTCAGACCTATTGCAGACAACACAGGATGGGAAGCAAATGAATTATTCATTTTGACGTCCAATCACGAGCTTCTCTCACTATGACCTTTGTACCATATCGTGCTTGTTGTATGTGATGCGAGGTGAGTATATAGTTACCGACTTAATGGCGTTTGTGTGTAGCATTGTCTAAGCCATTTGGACCGGTAATCTGCGTGATTGTCGCCCAGGCTGGTCAGTCAGCTACAAGTGCTGACCCGGGCGCGGCCCCTGGAGCTTTTATGCGCTGCACTCAAGTTCCCCCATTGGACTACCCTGATCATTTGCCATTCTGTTGGTTATTAATTCTGGAGTTGATGTAGTTTCTGCATCTGTCTTTTCCTGACATGTCCTCTCGAAGTCCGACTCTGTGCAGCCACACCGTCTTCATATTTTTTAAATTCATGCTTCTGTATTTTTATAAACATGTATGCTATTTGTTGGAGGGGTCTGGGAGGGCACATCGCTTTGATGACAGTTTTTAAAACTTTTGCCTTACCCTGGACGGCCCCTGCCAACAAAGAATTATGTCCGAAGATTTAAAATAAATAAATAAATAAATAAAAAATACTTTTGAATTGTTCTCAGACAGGGTCTTATAAGAACTTACTGCTAAACAAAAATTGACAGGATACAGCCACACAAGATACATGAGAAATAGATTTTTAGCTACCCTATTCTAGTGAGTGTACTTGGGAAATTTGGTGTTAGGCAGCTCTTTTTTAGTGGGGCGGCCCAAATGATATAAAAAGTGCAATGAGCTATATGCCTTCATGATGAAACAATCAATAATGGTAGTTTATTGAGGTCTTTGTTTTGTATATTCTACCTCCAATGAATGCACCAACAATGATTAAATCACTGTTTAATGATGCAAGATGGAGACAGGAGATGGTCAATCGGGCCTTACGTCACCATGAAAAACACATCAAAGCGTCTTCCTGCTGGAAAATGGTGTAAGTAATGTATGTATAACAACGATCCACGCAACCTCATTTTGTTTTTGTTTAATTCCTGCCATGCCCTCATTGTCTTGCTCAGCTGAGGAGAATACGCAACCATAGATAGATTATTATTATAACAAAGTATTCCCAAATTCAAACCGGCGCGCCAGTGCAGTAGCCACATCTGGATTCTGCATGCATATTCATAAGAATGAGTAAACAAGACTTCCGCCACTGACCAATGGGGTCTCGCCTTTCGCGCGCATTATAGTAATGAGTCATCGGCTTCGAGACAGAACCGTCAAGGCGTTGATTTGGTGAGTGGCGCATACAGCTCACACGAGCACGCGCACGGGTTGGTAGCTCGGGTTGGTAGCTCGGTTGGTAGCTCGGGTGGGTAGCGCGGCGCAAATAAAATAAAAATGAAAACAATACAATAAAATTGAGAAAAAAACTCCAACGCCTTGATCAAGGCTACGATGAGATTGTGTTATTACGTACAAGCATGTAGGGTTTCTTATGGATTGAAAGCCTACGTACATGTACATTGTATTATAAAAACATCATTATGCACAACAGAATTGAAGTAGATCATTTATTGTTGTTTTTCAGGCAATGCAGTTTTTCCATACTACATGTACATTGTACTAACTGACTAAAGGCTAAATTTCTATCATGTCTATCATGCTATTGGATTTGGAACATTTCAAAGGGCAAAAAGAAAATGGCCAGGGGCATAGAGGGCAATTGCCTTCAGGATGTGGGCCTACAACAAGGCCTGTTTTAAAAGCTCTTAAAACGAGTGGGTATTTTGATTTTTTTGGGCTGGAATCTTTGTAAATTAAGTTTGTGTAGTCATTACAGCATGTCAGTGTTCGTTAATTTGCAGGGAAGTTAGAAAAATTCTAGAATTGGTAATATCCAAAAAGCAAAGGTTAGTTTCATTTTGAACGTACACTGGATTTCAGAGAACCCAACAAATCACAGTTGCTTATTTTATTGCTGCAATCAAAATAACAGTTTGGGAGCAGTGAGGATGCACACTAGAAAATCACTGACAAGGTACATGTAGTCTAGTTGGTAAGACATCTGCTCTAGATTGGCAAAGGTCGTGGGTTCGAATCCCACCCGAGTAATATGCCTGTGATTTTTTTTTCACAGGACTCGGGAAAGTACTGAGTATACAGTGCTTTAGTTTACACACATCGGTGTACGGGTAAAACCAAATATAAGGTACATGTAGTTAGGGTTAAGGACCTGTAGCACGAGAAATGAAAAGTGTACCTTTAAGATAAAGTCACGTAACACTTGATCATGTCATCAAGATTTGACCTAAATTTGTGGACGTAACACATCCCGGCTGGAATACATGCGAGGTTTCAGCCTGATCGGTTATTTTTTTCTATAAAATCTTGTCGTAAATGTACTGCACCTTTAATTAAGGACGACGTCACGTGACACTTGATAACGCCATTAGAACAGGGGCTCCAATTTTGGATGTTACACGTATCCCGCGGTGAATACATGCAACGTTTCAACCTGATCGCACATTTTGTTCCTGTAAATATTAATCTTTGAAAAGTGCTCCTTTAAGGTGACGTCACGTCACGCTTGATGACGTCACGATGATGTAATTGATATGAAGGATATCTCATCAAGGTCTTATTTTGGTGCAAAATGAAAGGTTATACAATGTACATGTACAGAAGTTTGGATTTTGTCTCGGAAATGGGTTTTTAAAGAAAAACAACAAAGGCAAAGTTTGACCTTCCGGTATGACCGGAAGTTAAGGTCATATTTAGCGCTGGACGATATCACGATAATATCGTCAAGATACGATATCAAAAACAATATCGCCAATATCGAGGTTGGTTTTGAAATTATCGATATATCGTGATAAAGACGATATTCTTAATATATCGCCGATATCATCAGATTCTTGCAGAAAGTTGCTAAAATAATCAGATGTTTACCTTAATAAGCTTTCCGTCTTGGAAATGTTCCGCAAAGAGTTCCCCAAAAGGTGTATAACCAGCGCTAGCCATTGAATGTTTAGGGAGAGCCGGCGTGTAAAAGACCAGTTTCCGGAGTTGAAATTTAGATTTAATAACAACCGCCGCAATGATACTTTGGCAGGAAACTGAAGACTCTGTTTACGTCTTCCCATCTAGCCATAGTGTGGTCTCTCTTCATGTATCGCGATACCCGACCTAAAGCAGGACGAACGTGCTTGGCACAGGCTGATTGGCTGATTTCCGATTGGCCGAATTCCTATTGGCCAAAACGCTGTTGATCGGTGTGAATATTTATGCATAACGCTTCTCACAGAGCTGCCATTCCTTAGTATCCATCACCTCGATCCCGCCGATGTGCTATCCGCCGCCACTGTTCTATCCTAGCGTGCTATATTTTATCATTAGGGGATGAAGGAACGATGTGTTGCCGTGGGTGCGGCGAAGCTGCAGGGGAAATTCCCTTGGTGAGCAATCGCCGAGTGGTCGGGGAAACGTCGGAGAAACGTCGCGTCGGGTGCATGCACTTCGTGCGTGTACTTGATGTCGATTATGAACGAATCGGACTCGGAATAAAAATCGAGGCACCAGCTTCGAAATCGCAACATCCAATCGTGGGTGTAAGGTGTCTGTTTTCATGGAATACGGACGTTAATTCAGTGATTAATCTCGGCGGTTTGTATCCATTGACAGTCATGTCTTGTTTGTTTATTTAAATTGCCCATTTCCACCCTGCCGTAAAACTGTTTTTCCGCGTTGATTAAGTCATTGTTATCCAATTGTATAGGGTTCTTTCAATTTTCAAAATTTTTCACGATACATCGACATATCGGCGATATTTACCCGACGATATATCGCCAGTCAAAATGTTCGATATCGTCCAGGGTTAGTCATATTAAAGTCTATGGGAAACCTTTGAAGGGGCACCAAGGCCAAGACCGGGGCAACAGAGGCTGAGTCCTCCGTGGCCTCTGTGTCATTCAAGGCCATCAGCAGATTTCACGAAAGTAGTGCGTAACTTGCGCCATGTCGTAAAGTTACGCCATGTAAATGTTGCGCAGCTGCGCCACTTCCTTAAGTTGCATTTCACGAAACTTGACTTAGCTGCGCAACTTATATCTAACTTTCAACGACTGTTGCCTGAATCCGATGGGAAAAATGCAACAGAGCGGCCATTTTAAATCGCGATCTTTTTTAGCACACGGCGACAACGACATGTTTCATGCAGTCTAGTGAAGTGTCAACGGAAGTGTTCGGATAAGATGGCTCAACTTGGACCACTAACTACTTTTATTTGGACACGTAAGTTTGTAAGAATTTATAGAAATGACTAGTTAAATAGTTCAATGATTAATAGTATCAAACACTCGCTGCTTTTCACGTTATTTTTAACAGAAAAATGTTGAAAATTTACAAACACTGACGACGAAAGGACGATCTTGACTGTGTACGTGGGTGGGATCCTGTGATGATACGTCTGTGTACACACAGAGACTGGCATGAGTGCGGACATGTCGTATCTAATTCTACCTCCATGTTTGTATCAAACTCAACAAGTTTACCTTGTGTAATACTGTGGCCTTCGTTGACTTTTAGCTGTTGATTTTGTTTGAAGTATAATGCAATGACACCATGTATAACGTGCATAAACATACACATTTTGGGGATAATAAGGAGTAGAACTTTTACTACAATGCAGTGTTCTCCAACCTATATTAAAGACGTGGCGCACCGCCACGCTTTCTGCGGCGCGCGCCACGCTTTATAATCGCCGTCACGCTTTAAAAAAAAAAATTAAAAAAAAAAAATTAAAAATCGCGTGTACACGACGGTGCGCAATTCTCAGATTGCGCAAAAGTGCAAAACTGTACAATTTTTTGCGCAAATGTGTTAATTGCGCAACAAATTTGACAATCTTTTGCGCAATTTCGAATTTGCGCTCCATAGAGGGGAAAAAAAAAACGGCCAAAAACCCCTCGCAGTTTTTCACCACACCAAGCACCAACCTTTAATTTTCAAAGTTGGAGAACACTGCAATGGTATACCAAGTGATAAAACACATGACAAACAAGTACACGTAGTCGTACATAGTACGTAGTACTACATGTACCCCTAGTAGTAGCTAGCTAAAATGGTACATTTTGGATCTTCGGCAGCTCAATATTCTCATGTAGATGTCGATGATTGTTATTGCAAAATTTCAACCATGGTGGAGTTTTTTGTCAATAATGGTTTAATAATTGAGTGTTATGTTGCTCTCACTTTTTGGCCAATTGTGTGTGTGAAATGCTGGTTTGAAAATGGGTGGGGGGCTTAATTATAAGAAACCCAATCACCATATCCCACACTCATTTTTCAACTAGTATCCGCTGACATCATCACCATTTTAAAGGATTTTTTGTTTATCTTTTCATTTTATATTTAGACTAAGCTATACTTCAAAAACGCAAGAGAGGGACCCATAGGAAACTGAATTCATGTCACCAACAGTACCCAAACATGATGAGTATTCAAGTCGGATTTGATACCACAGGACCAGTGTCTTCTTGTTTGGTTTTCCTCTTGTTTGGGGTGTCGTGGCCGAGCGGTTAAGAGCGCCGGATTCAAGCTCTGGTGATTGATCAGCGGGGTGTGGGTTCGGATCCCGGTCGTGACACTTGTGTCCTTGAGCAAGACACTTAACCATAAGCTTCTCTCCACCCAGGGGTAAATGGGTACCTGTGAGGGCAGAGATGGTTCTTGTGATTGATTTAGCCGAGTAGCGCATTAATGTTGCACAGGCTGTATACTCCCCAGGGAGCTGAGATGGTTTAAGGAATGATTTAAGGCCCAGTGACCAGGGGTAATAATGTATGTAAAGCGCATTGAGAGTTCTCCCAGAACTGAAATGCGCTCTATAAGAACGTCATATTATTATTATTATTATTAAAATACTCCATGAAAGAGTTTCGACTTCCATCATATCAGAGGAGAGGAACATTATTTATTCATGAGGTGTGAAGAGAAAATATTTCTATTTTTATATCTCAATACTTATATCATTGTTTATCTTCAGTACACTAAATAATTGCATTTTTTTAAACATTAAACCAATAAAAGGGTGATAAATGTTGTTGTCAAAAATAAACAAAACTTGTTAATACTCTTTTCTGAAAACTCAATACAAATAATAGGTTCAACTACTTGCAATTAGTATTTAAAAAAACCCTTTCATTTAACAAGAAAGTTATTTTCTTATGGGAAAATCAACAACACAAATTGTTTGGTGCAACAAGTAGACCTATCTTTTTGGTAGAATATATTATGCACAGTGAATTTAGACAACTCAATTAAAGTTTTTGTTTCCCTGTATTACTTCTCACTCAATATACAGCACAACATCCCTTATTAGATGTCATGAGAGGATGTAGATGTCAAGGAGATGGAGAAGAAGATGAAGTCGTGTTCAAGGAGTTCCGTGTGTCATTCTCAGAGTCATCCAAAAGTTATTTTCCCAGCAAACAGGAAGATTGTTTCAAAGACTTAGTTTAGTTAATGAAATCAAACTAAGGGCCCCAAAGTATGGGATTATATTCAAAGATGACTAATAA
This sequence comes from Plazaster borealis, assembly GCA_021014325.1. Lineage (NCBI taxonomy): Eukaryota > Metazoa > Echinodermata > Asteroidea > Forcipulatida > Labidiasteridae > Plazaster > Plazaster borealis. The sequence continues at coordinate 11,533,990 of CM037464.1, read as the reverse complement.
GCTTGTTAATTCAGTTATAACTATAAGTTAGAAAACCCACAAATCCAAAACATGTTTACCAATATCACAAGTAAGTTTGACCATTACCAGGGCCTACATCCTTTTTACGACAGCAAATCCTGTCAACTTAATTAAAGGTATCATACACGTTTGGTATACTCAAAATATATATTAGCATAAAAACTGACTTGGTAACGAGCAACAGAGAGCTGTTAATAGTTTAAAACATTGTGAGAAACGACTCCCTCTGAAGTAACGTAGTTTTTGAGAAAGAGGTAATTTCTCACTAAAATAATAAAAGACTTCTAGCTAGAAGCCTTTTATTCCTATCTGAAAGCACACAAATTTGTACAACAAGGGTGTTTTTTCTTTCATCATTTTCTTGCAACTTTGATGACCAATTGAGCCCAAATTTTCACAGGCTTGTTGTTTTATGCATATGTTGGGAAACAACAAATGAGAACACTGGTCTTTGACAATTACCATACGTGTACGATGCCTTTAAACAAAATAAACACCATTTTCTTCAAATATTTTGTAAAATTCTTTTGAAAGGTTTTAAAGACAAACTTTGTGAATCCCATTACTTACATTTCTTTTCTTTTCTTTTTTTTTTCTTTTTTGGGGGGGACCGTTGAATTTGGTTTTTTTCTGTTGGTTTCTGAACAATAACAACCATTAAACTATACTATATCTTGCTCCAATAAATATAATTGTATGTAAACAGGTTTCTTTAAACTTGTCTTTTTTGTGTAACTGAATTTATTACTTTTATTTAGATGTGGAAGGAAAAATAAAATGTTTATAAATGAAATGGAAAATTCATTAAAATAAATTAATTTAAATTAATTTATTTTAACTTGTCTTTTTTGTATGCAATTTGGGAGGTAAAATAAATTTTATGAGTGAAATGAAAAAAATAAGATTGATTTCTTGAATGATAAGCACGGGGGGGGGGGGGGGGGGGTGATCTGTGTATCGGAACCGATGCATTCATGATTAGCAAATAAATAATGAGCGACTAAGTTGTTTTCTGAAAATGTATTATATGGTTGCAATTACAACCAACGAACGCCGGTTTTAATGACCCCAAAAATCGTGGCCGATTTAAACGTTTATTTTCTCCAAAATAACGGGGTTTTTTTTATTGTAAAAATTACTTGTAAACCAATGGCTGATGAACGACGTGTTTTTTGTTTTGCTTCCGCTAAAGAAAATAAAGAATGCAACATATTTCGATTCACACTGAAATAACGTCCCTGCCAAAGGATAGTGCAGCCTACCCGGGCAAAACACGTTGTGCCGTTGGCAGTTTATTAACTTGCGCAATAAAATACTGACTTACGCCATCAAAATCGAGTGCGTAAGTTGTGCCATTTTTGTGGCGCAACTTTCAGCCTTGCGCCACAATCAGACGTGGCGTAACTTTCGTGAAATCGATCAAAACTTAGTGGCGCAACCTACGCACTAAACTTTGCGCAAGTGGACTTACGCAGTTGCGTAAAGTTTCGTGAAATCGGCTGCATCTGTACAATTCTCTGACTCACTCACAGCTTTTATAGTTGCCAGTAGTGGCATCAAAGCACTTTCATATTTTCATACTTAATACGTAAATTATGTACAGACTTGTACTTGACAGTGTTGTAGTTATTAACTTTTCAGTGTAAGATCAATTACTGCTGAGTACTACGGTAGCCGAGTAGTATTCGAGACGTGTGAGTACTAATGGGCCATCGTGTCTCAGTACCAAGTATTCTGACATCTGAGTACTGAGTTCAACAGCCGAATAACATCAGGCAATCACCAACAACTTTCAAGATGTCACTCAAATCTCACCTGTTTACAAAAGCTTACTGTACGGCGCCATGACTGGGTGTATAGCAAATTGCCATCACAGTCGACACCCAATGGTTATCTTGGGCGCTAGTACGACCGAAGATGTCAAAATAAAATAAAAAGGAGTACAGCGCCCCAGTTACTGGGTCTAACCACATACTGTTTTAACAATTTTTAAGTATTAAGTAGATTTCATTTGACCATGTGTACGAGTCGTCATGTCATTGTCACTTGGGACTGTCACTGTCCAGTCCCTGATGCTGGGTTTAGCCTAGCCCTAGCCCAGGTTGGAATCCTCCGTTGCATACAACAAGACGGAGTCCAGGGTATAAAGGTCCCGTACCATTGCTAAAGTTTTAATAACAAAATCATTTCATATTTATACATGTACCTGATGGAGGAAGCTGAAACTTTGTTCACATTATACATGTACATACATGTACATTCCTTGTGTCGGAACTCCATGCCTGCTGGGTTTAGAATTAATGTTATCCTTGGATGACATATTTTTGAAAATAGAATGGAAATTGATGTCTGTATCAACTTTCTGTACTGACACCAAATGTGAAAATTTGCACGCACCAGCGCCCATAATATTCATAGCAAGTCCGTCACACTCGTTCTAGTCTTGGTGCCAGACCTTCTCATTTTTATTTGTGATATTTTTCACCACCAGAGGAAGCTATCATCCAGCGGACTGCTCGCATATTAGCGCCCTCTTGCCGGGAAAAATTGTGACAAATCAAACCTAGAAGATCTGGTAACAAGACTACACACTCGTTCGCGCACTTGATGAAATTACCCGGAAGTCGGTGGAGTTGCTATGCATTTCGCGCATGTGTACACGTCCCCACTTGTAAATCGGTACATGATGTTTAAAACGCTATCGTGGATCTGCGATTTATTTTCAGAAATAATGTATTGTTATCCCTTTTCCATGGATATATTTGTTATTTTTGGACCATGTCAAAAGTGTATGTGTACTTATTGACATGAAGAATATTATGAACAGAATTTCAGCTTCTCAAACATGTCAAACCAGATACAAATTTGAAATAATATTAGTTAAAATTTTGTTCGCACTGTAGAGAATCTTTATACCCAGGCCTAGCCCCATAAATAGTGCCAATATGCTGGACTCCCTCCGCTTCTTGGCCCTACGCCAATTGCCTCCAGGAGGTGAAACCAAATAGAAAACCCACATTTTTATGCCAAGATTTTTCCCCCAGTTGTCACTTTCTGTAGCTCATTTGTGAAGAACTGTAATTTTATGAAAAAATTGCAGAGCTGGCATTCACTCATCTTCGGCGCCATGACATGATGTTCGCGGATGTGCAAGCGCAAATAGTCTTCGGTCAAGGTGGTATTCATTGCTCACAGTGCCACCACAGTGGAACGTGAATGAGCAGTAAGCAGCGAGGAGTAAAACAGCGTGCTGCAGCGACACGAATAAGACTAAATTAGTAATGCGACCGTTCCAGCGAACCGAATCAGCCCTCGTGATAAACATCAGGAGTAACTATAGAATTCAGGTACACTCGGAGCTCCCACTGCGCCTCCGCGGAGACGGAGTCTCGGTCACGTCGTTAGAATTGTAGTAAAGTGTGAATGTATTTTGTGCGACTGATACAACTGATAAAATGTTAGGGGCGTAGGAAGTCAAAGTGTGACGTGGTATGGAAGGTGTGGGCAATGGCCGATAGAGGGCGTTTTTAGGAAGACGTGCATGCCGGTGCAGCGCGTGAGGGCATGATGCGATCGTGAAGACGGGGGAAGCTGGAGGCGTGGAGGCGCGGAGACGTGGTGTGGGCAATGGCCAATAGAGGGCGTTTTTAGGAAGACGTGCATGCCGGTGCAGCGCGTTAGGGTATGATGCGACCGTGAAGACGGGAAGCTGGAGGCGCGGAGACGTGGTGTGGGCAATGGCCGATAGAGGGCGTTTTTAGGAAGATGTGCATACCGGTGCAGTGCGTGAGGGCATTAGTGAAAGACGGGGGAAGCTGGAGGTGCGGAGGCGCGGAGACGTGGTGTGGGCAATGACCGATAGAGGTCGTGAGGGCATGATGCGATCGTGAAGACGGGGAAGCTGGAGGCGCGGAGGCGCGGAGAAGTGGTGTGGGCAATGACCGATAGAGGGCGTTTTTAAGAAGACGTACTAGCCGGTGCAGCGCATGAGGGCATGATGCGATCGTGAAGACGGGTGAAATGATCCTCTAATGGGGTCATGTATTACGGCAATAATATTCATATTAATGGAATTCTGGCTTTCTTTCCCTTCTTGAAATGATCCCCCACATGTATTACGGCAATATTAATATTATTTATATGGAATTCGGGCTTTCTTTCCCTTCTTGAAATGATCCTCTAATGGGGTCATATTACAGCAATAATATTCAAATTAGTGGAATTCGGGCTTTCTTTCCCTTCTTGAGGCGCAGTCATAGCTTTGAAGTGTACCTGCATTCTATAGTTGTACCAAACATCATGGTGCCGACAATGTTTATTTAGTGATTGTCAGCTCCGAAATTTTTCATAAAATTACACCCCAAAAAACGAGCGCGCACATTTTCCGTTTAAATGTGCTAACCACAAATGAGCTACAAAAAAGTAAGTGACAACTGCAGGAAAAATCTTGGCATAAAACGTGGTTTTCTATTCGAAAAATGATTTCACCTCCTGGAGGTACTTCGTAGGGGCAAGAGAAAAAGCGGAGGGAGTCCAGCGTATTGGCACTATGGGGCTAGGTCCTAGTCCTGTGAATTGACACTATTTTATTAAATTTAAATATTCATATGTTCGCTACTACTTTTACTACTCAGTACTAGTAGTATCCTCCCGTGTCCGGTTTTCGATGTACTATGCCTTTTTCTTTGAATTGAAAAAAAATAATGATGCCATATATCAACTGATGCCCTAATTACCTTCCTTTGTTTATATAAGAAGTATGTAAAAATATATTACAACTTGATAGACATTGAAACTTTCACACCACGCACCGATCTTCGATGACTTCAATAGCGTCCCTGTGTTTTGAGTTTGACCTGTTTTCGAGGCAAACAAGAAAGTATGGTGTCCTGGTGAAGCCATACGCAGAAGAAACATCTGCAGTGACTTCAAGTGTTCTGTGAGACGTTGTGTATGACTCTATAGCCAGCAGTTGTCTTCATTTTATTCAAAATATTTTTGATTTAATTTTAAAAATTACGATGGTAATTTGCAAAAACTAAAAAAAAAACCCTAAAAAAAAAGTGTCAATAAGTCTTGGCTTTCAAATCTGATTTTTAAAAAAGTTTTGAATCTTTTTATGTTTCTTAACATTTATAATAAAGCATATCAATAAACAGTGATATTTGAATCACCAAGCCAATGTTTAAATTTTAATGTTATTAATAATAAATGATATGAGGGTTTAAAAAAAAAATCTCCAGACTGTTAGAAAATGATATAAGGCACATGGCTTCTTTAAGCCTCTGTATTTTTTTCCCCAGAATGCTCAGCAGAATTTTAAGTCACACAATTTTATCATCGTGAATTGTGAATTGAAAAATTGTTCGATGAAACTTTTTCGGCGGGCAAATTTTTTTTATGGCCCCGACAGTATGACATATTTTTGTACCTTGTAGAAAGGCCTAAAATACCACAAATTTTTGCAATACAAGTGCAACTTGCCAGTGGAGCCTCACATAATTCTAAGTTTTGGTCAAAGGAGAGGAGACTCTTTGCTTGGCAAGTCAAACCACAAAAATTGTATCTTCTAGGGACTGTTTACATCGCGCGCAGAGAGGTAAAAGATTTGCATCGATTTCAGGGACGCCCTGAAAACAGGACCTCCTACGGTACTACAATAGTAATACTAGTTCTGTGCAGTGTGCGAACTCCATCTGGTGGATATCCATGATGAATGAAATCACGGCAGTCTGTCACAAGTGTCACTGTCCGTGCATGAATGGAGGTAGAAAATTGTTAGTCATGGCATAGAGGTAGAATTAGACTAACTTAGTGTGTGACAGCTGACACTGTCACTGTGTCACGCACTGTCACTAGGTCAGTGCGGTGGGCACTCGTACTCGCTTCGAAGTTTCATTTTTTATGATTTTGTTCCCCCTTCATCAAAACACACAATTAGTAAGTATATAATTTATATTTACCTGTGGCACCCAAGCTGTAGCACTAGGAAAATAACTGTCTAAAGGACCTCATTAACATGTCGAACAGCTCTTTTAACTCTAGTCTCTATGTTTGTTGATCGTGAAATTACAAAGCTCTTTTTATACAACAGCAAAGCAGATTGAACTGTCACTGTACGGGGTCAGCACGTCGCTATCACTCAGTCACACACACACATAGCCACTGTCCATTTTATTTTACACAATGCAAAGCTATGGTAAAGCTAGTTGCCGAGGCTGAAATCAGACTTCATTGATCCCTGGCTGGAAGATGGAGGGCGCCCTGTAAAAATTATTCAGCGCTTACTGTGATGTGCACCACAAACTCCTATAGCAACTAATGCTAAATGCTAAATTTAATATATAAAAAATACTTTTACAATATTCAAAAGCCTTTCAGCCTCTTGATAACAAACCAAACATATTTTCTGAAACTGAACTTAATTATTCTTTTCAATTGTTGGTAGGTTAGCCGACGGTTTAGCTTTTGAGTTAGGCTCATCCAAAATAAAAACACTCCTGAACGACTAAACTGGCCAAAATCCACCTTGGAAAAATGACCCGACACTTTTTAGCAAAAACAAGGCAATTTTTAGAGGGCTTGTGTAACCCAAAAAGCTCCAGGAATTCAACAACCCCAGGGGCACAAAATTTGACAATTTCTCAACAATCCATAAAGGCCATGACCTTCCAATCTTTGATGACAGACAAAGTTTTGGGTTTACATTTTATTATTGAGGCTCTGCGCATAGGAAGTTTCTCTCTTTGTGTTGTGCACCCCTTGACAGCCGGATGGGAGGAGGATTCCCCAGATATTCTGTGTCCCCACTCCCCCCACTCCATACGGCGAATCATGATAGAACTTGATGCTAAAAACTGAGCGAGAATTAACTAAATTAACGGTGTTTTCGGTCTACTGGCTGCAGTTCCGGCGGGCCATCGGAGGTAGGCCTACATGGGTTTTTGGTTTTCTCTCTCAGAGGTAATTAAGTTTCAAATGATGTCCGAAGCAAAGCGGCAGAAATGAAAAATTATCGATTGTATTTTTTTTATTCGGGAAAACAGGAAGAAGAAATAATCATTCTTAAAGGCATTGTACGCGTTTGGTAATTACTCAAAATAATTAGCATAAAAACTTACTTGGTAACGAGCAACGGAGAGCTGTTGACAGTATAAAACATTGTGAGAAACGACTCCCTCTGAAGTAACGTAGTTTTTGAGAAAGAGGTAATTTCTCACTAAAAGTATAAAAGAACTCTTGCAAGAAGCCTATCTAAAAGCACACCAATTTGTACAACAAGGGTAATTTTTCTTTCATCATTTTCTTGCAACTTCGATGACCAATTTGAGCCCAAATTTTCACAGGCTTGTATGCATGTTGGGATACACCAAATGAGAACACTGGTCTTTGACAATTTCCAAACTTGTTCAGTACCTTTAACACCATCTAATTTCGGACTAGTCTCAATATTTATCTAGGGTCATATTGTTAAAAAATGATACTACCATGGCAACCGTTTGTTTGAACTTTGATCAAACGATTTTAACATTTGTTGTTGTCCTTTTCAGAAATGTCCCATTTTTTAAATAGATTTTTATGCACGAAAGTAGTAATGATGTGTCCCGTCATGGTGTCAAAATAAGTGCATTTTGGGAAATAAAAATGGCCGCCATATCTGGCGGCTAGCTTTGATTTTGAGCTTTCAGCTCAAACTATATAAAAAAATTTAATATTTATTATATGATAATTTCTAACTTTCAGGCCGAGAACCTATATACGAAAACATTTATGTAAGTATTAATTTGCGAAATGGGGCAAAACAAACTGAATATTCACGTACACATTAATAAGGGAATATTCACGACACGGCCGAAATCGTGAATATTTACGTCAATATTTAAGTGATTTTTCGCCAATTTAGGGCACAAATCGTGAATATTTACGTAAATATTTGCATAACATGTGCGATGTCCCTTTAACGCCACCATAGTTAATCCTCTGCACAACAAACCTGAACAGACACAACATATTCTCCCTCACCATCATTCAAAACCAGATTTAAATCCTTAAATTAATATTACTTACTGTGAAAAGATAAAAATAAATCCAAGGAAACCACAAATCCTTATCACGTCACTGCTTATTTGCATATTCATATTTTTCTTGAGTTTTCATCGATTATAGTTGTTGAGATGGGAGAGCTCGTGTGCCAGTTTCGTTTGTGTTCGTTTTAGTCGTTTTATAATTCCGTTCTGTAAAGGTTATACTTTGGGTGTGTCTATTTTGTTTTATATCTGGGAGTAAGTGTAGTGTCTTAAGGAGTTGATCTGTAAGGACGATGGCGAGCAAACTGATTGGTGTTGTTGGTATATTTATGATGGCAAACTACGCTGCCGTAAACGGGCGGTGTTGGAAGCAATGCCCCCCTACTTGGAGCCAGTGGCAAGACAAATGCTATCAGATACATGATGCAGCGGCGTAACTAGGGCAAAATTTCAGGGGGGCACAAGGGGGTGCACCATTTTTTCTAGGGGGGCACTTCTGGCCAAGTTTTTGTTTACCTTTTTCTGTAAAACAAGCCCATGCCCAAAATCGGGGGGGGGGGGGGTCGGACGGCCCCCTTAAAAATGAAAAATAAATAACAAAATTATATTTAAAAAAAATAATATACAAAGATGTAAATAGAGGACGCAATGGGTGGCATACACCGTCTGAGCATTAAATAATTATGCAGAAATAATATTGATACAAAGCTGTAATTAAGTTGTTTTCAGATATAATAACCAATATCATAGCGCAAAATGGTGCACCAAATGGCTTGAATTGGGCATTTTTTTTTACAAAATTTCGAAATTCTGAGGGGGGCACATCCTCCTCCCACTCCCCCTGCGTCGCTACGTGACGGGCGACGCTAACGCGCCGATGTACATTTCCTTTCATATTCGCCCCCCCCCCCAAAAAAAAGTAAAAAAAAATCCCAGATACGGGCCTTTTTTTGTGTTAATTACTATTTCTTTATAAGATAATCTGGCGTGAGTGTAAACAAAAAATGTTTTCTGCATGTAATTTGGAAAAATAGTTTTAAAAACATCGAAATTATCTCATCAAAGCGTATAAAATGTTACATTTTACTCTGGGAATCTCCAGTCACAAAAGTCCAGATTTCAAATGGGGGGGGGGGGCACCCGGGGGGGCACGGTCATCAATTGGGGGGCATGCCCCCCGTGCCCCCTTGGTTACGCCCACTGACATGATGCCGAAGTTACATGGGGAAAAAGGCAAGCAGATTTGCATTGAGTTGGGCGGTGTGATAGTTGTCCCTCAATCCGAAGAAGAATTACAATTCCTTCTCAACATGTGCAGCTGCGCCAAGTTCTGGATTGGTTGCAACGACATTGAAGTTGAAGGTTTGTACACAATTTATAGACTGGTGTTCAACTGTTCGTATAATCAGTTTAATGTTATGATAATTCTCCAACACAAGGCCAAAATGCCATCCAGGGTGAGGGCTACAAGGAAAAAATTTAAGAACAAATCTAAAGTGAGAAGAAATATCTGTTCACGTTCCTCTTGAACTGTGACAAAGTTGGTGGAAAACAAGATACAAGTAGGGAGTTCCAAAGTGCAGCGGTGTGGCATACTGGTACCAGTAAATTTGTGTTCAAAACTGGGAATGATGTTAAAATGTTGAAACCCGCCAAAGGTGCGGTTGGAGGCATTGAAGTTTAAAACATAAGCTGGCATAGCAATTAGGTAGTTTCATTAGCCATTGACGTTAAATTCAGTCAGTGGTAAAAAGAAACTTTTATAAAATAAGGAGACCATCATTGTATTTGATAAAAGCGGCAAAGTAAGTTATTTTATACATCGACTTTGCTGCATTTCCGGTCACACCAGGAATGGGTGCCCGGGGTCGAGAAACACGTTACCATCCAACGAACGAAATAACAATTCTAGCCGTGATTTAAGGGAAAAGATGTATAAGGAGAAATGCTTGCCTAAATTTGGAAAAATCTAATTTTAAGTCAAAGTAAAGAATGGGTAATTATCGAAATAAGAAGATTTGATTCAATTAATACCGTAACCTTCCTGTTTATAAAGTCCATCAATTACCGATCCTCAAGAGATTATTTCCGTCTCTGTCAACGTCGAGGAAACTGCAAAATTTGAAGACTGCGCAAATCACAGTAAAAAAAATCATCTATTATTTCGATTGCCACAATCGAAAATAAACCATGATGAACGTGCGCATAATCAACGACTAACGTTAACTTTTTTCAATTTAATTAAAGTTTACATGATCATTGAATTTGATCAAACGTTCACTGAATGGTTGTATGGTGTGTTTAGTGAAAACTAGAGGGTGGACAATTTAATCTATTCCGCCCTCGAGTCGACCTTGCGATGAGACAAAAACAGTCAGCGACTGACTTTTCAGGATGATGCATGCGCCTGAGCTAAAACAGTTTTTCTTTTACCGCGGCGACTTTTTTTTTATTTTGGCGGCGACTTTTTTTTCAGCTGTGACGTTTATGCGGCGATTTTGTTTACGACTTTTGTCGTCAAATGTTTACGACCTGAGTATAACTACGATGATTTTAAGATGATCGGAATTAGTGAATTGTGATCAAGAATTTATACATTAATATATAAACATAAGTAATCAAATAATATAAACTATTACAAAATACTAATAATACAAAACAATAAATAGTACATCACCTATTTACTTGTAAACCCATTAAGTGTTATATTAAAGACGCACGCTCGTCAAAACAAGGAGCGTTTTTTGTTTGTTATTGCGCCCTCTGCCATTCGTCCTATGAAAGGCGGTTTTCGTTGTTTGTTATTGCTGTTCTGGTAATAAAAACAACACCCTCTGCGTGGACGTCGTAACATGACAACGAGCAAATTGCTTCCTCCTTAAACTATATTTAATCAAAAAAATTGCCATGGGATAGTTGACATCCAATTGTGGTATTTTTGTGTAACCTATAAACGCACAAAATGTTGTTCTAATTAGTTTCAGTGTTGTTTGTATTTGAATTGGTCTCGGTCTACCCCCAGTCTTTGTTTTTTCATTCTACAACATGACTGGTTTGTCCTCACAGTGCTGCCTGTTTGAAAAATATTCATTGTAGACTATGAAGGTTTTATTGGGTTGGGGGCTAATATAAACAAACATTTAAAAGTTACATAAATAGGCCTAATTCCTGCGTCACCGCATTGGCCAATTTTGGTTAGTTTTCCATTTTGGTCGCCATAGACTGTAGTAGTTGACTTCAGGCTCTGTACGTGTTGCACAATTATTGCAAAAAATAATAAGGAAAACAAGACCTTGAACTTTACTCGTTTAAAAATGTATGAGTGTATCAGATTATCTGTCTCATAAACAATTGTTTTTAACCCAACTGTTTCAACTGAGCAGTTAGTTGGGCATGTCTTTGCTTTGCATTTGAATTACTTTGTTCATTTATGTCCACATTTTTAAAACGAGCGACCATAATTATCATCCATTCCCTGAAAATACACATTTGGCAATGAAACAATCCTACCATGCATTTGTTTACTTTTACCCTTGGCCTACACCTAGAACTACACGGATTCGTCGCAGGGTGAGGTAGGTCGTAGTCACAAGTGTCCAGTACTGCTTGGTTGTAATGTGTTACATTTGCTCAGAGACTTAGTACTAAATCCCAAAATGAGGGACGCTGGCAAGTGAAAACAATCAAATGTCAACTCCGGGCTTCAGTTGAAGTTTTAAAAGGCAAGACGGTGTGTGTGGATCATTTTCAAAACATGGGTGATGGTTGTAATGTTAATGTAGATCCTTCATGTAGGAAAACAGATGGGAAAACTGTAGATGTTCTTGTGGCTAATCTAGGGACACATGTACTTCTGATACCCCCTCACACAAGGCTGGCTACTGCTACTGAGGTGCTTTCAGAAAGAGTTGGGCTTGAAGAAGAGTTGAGTGCGCTGCGAGTTTCTGTAGATGATGTATTGGTTGAGAAGAATGATGGCCAGGGTAGTAATCCCAAAACCGAGTCAGGTGAGGTTGAATCTAAACAGAATGCAGGCGGATTGCCTCCAGGGGAAGTGTATACATTCTCAGATGGCACACATTACCAGCTGCCTCCAGGGCTAAAACTGTCTTGTAAAAAATCTTGTAGTTTAGATGATAGCCACAAGGAGCAATTTGCATGCCTCATTAAGAAGCACGATTCTGTGTTTTCTAAGGGTCCATTTGATGTCGGTTGTTGTGATAAGGTTCCCCACAAAATCCACACTGTTGATTCTGTACCAATGAGTCAGCCCTATCGTAGGATCCCCCACGGGATTTGCAGGAAGTCAGGGACCTTTTGTAAAATCTCCTTGATCAAGGTATCATAAGGAAAAGCAGTAGTCCGTATGCGAGCCCGGTGGTACTAGTTCGTAAAAAAGATGGCTCGATGCGGCTTTGTGTTGATTACAGGCGTTTAAATGCGAAAACGGTCCGCAATTCTTTTCCATTGCCTCGTATTGAGGAATCATTGGAGGCACTGCAGGGTGCCAGATATTTTTCCTCACTTGATTTGGCCCATGGCTATCATCAGGTTGTCATGGACCAGGACTCAGTTGATAAGACTGCATTCAGGGCTCCATTTGGACTATTCGAGTACACACGTATGCCATTTGGTCTAGTGAATGCTCCTGGAACATTTCAGAGGGTTATGGAAATGTGTTTGGGTGATAATATGAACCTCTCGGAATTGCTAATTTATCTTGATGATATCCTGGTATATTCCGCTACTGTTGTTGAGCATGTTCAGAGGTTGGACAAGGTGTTTAAGAAAATTGGAGAGTTTGGACTGAAAATTCAGGGGAAGAAGTGTCAACTATTCCAAACTGAGGTTTTGTATTTAGGTCAAAAGGTGAGCTCGCAGGGTGTCTCTGTGGATGGGGATAAAATCCAAAAGATCACAGATTGGCCAGTGCCACAGAATGCAGACCGATTGCGGTCCTTTTTAGGGCTAGCTGGTTATTATAGGAGATTTGTACTTAACTTTTCAAAGTTGGCAGCACCACTTCATGCCCTAGTGCCTCCAGCACAAACAAAGGGTCAGACAAAAAATAAAATCAGAAATTTTGAGTGGGACAAAAGGGCACAGAATGCATTTGATAAGCTAAAAGAGGCACTTACACAGGCCCCTGTACTTGCATATCCGGATTTCTCTCGTGCTTTTGTTTTGGAGGTAGATGCTTCCCTACAAGGTCTTGGGGCATGTCTTGCCCAGGAGGATGTAGATGGGAATAGGCACCCAATAGCCTAGTCGTGGGTTGCGAGGAGCAGAGAGTAAATACCCAGACTACAGTTCGTTCAAACTGGATCTTCTTGCCTTGAAGTGGGCCGTTGCAGATAAATTTAGGGACCACTTGCTGGGGGTGCCTTTCACTATTTTGACTGACAATAATCCACTTGCGCATCTTAACACTGCCAAGCCTGGGGCGTGTGAGATGAGATGGGTAGCACAGCCTGCGCCTTTTAATTTTGACATAAAGTTCCGTTCAGGTCGGACAAATTGATGTGCTGATGCGTTGAGTAGGTATATCCAACACAAAATTCAGAAGAGGTGGAAGCCATAATGCAAAATAGGGTCTATTCATGTTCAGTTCCCAGTGAGATTGCTGTCAATGCAGCAAAAGTAAAACAGCCAGTTAAAGAGCGTTTGTTTTGCACTTTCTCGACTGTCTTTTTTGATTGGTGTATTGTCTATTATTATGAATTGCACAAATCAGTAAATGCATTTCAGCTATAGACGACAATAGTCAGCGTGAATTCAGCGGTGCAACTAACTTCGAACTCATGTAGGCCTATCAGTTTATTTGGATGTTAGTAACTTATGGTGGCAAGATACCAAGCGTTGATAATGAAACCTTGGCTGTATCCGAATTGGCGGCTACGGCTATGGCTACGACTGTTGCTAAGGACGTTTTATACTTCAATGATGAGGTGCTGATCCAGCCGTAGCCGTAGTCGTAGCCGCCAATTCGGACACGGCTCATTTCAACGGCAAGAAAAATAAACGGATAGTTCCGTTATGCCTTATAAGTCACGTAGACACTGGGCCCAATTTCATATCTGCTTAAAATATAAAGATGTACTTGTTGCCTTTACAGCAATAAACCAATATCCACAGTGGAGGTTACTGAATTAAATTATACATGTTATGCACTGACGGCAATCCCGCCGCCATCTTAGAGGTAAACCCATAATGACAGAATGGAAACAGGATTGGCAAAATAAATGAATAACGTCGTTATGACCGCAACATGAGGGCGCTCTAATTCTGTTATATTCACCTATCCTTGTTTGGTAGAGCTATTTTTAATTTTTAATTTTTAATTTTTAAATTTTTATTGGAGCCATGTTTGCAAATTTTCTATTGCACAGCTTCCAGGTTGGGGTTACGAGCACTGCACAAACTGGGGTGTTAAAATTTACACCGCGGGTCTAGTTACATAGATTCCGAACAAAAAATAGTCAACATTAGCATAAGGTTTTTTTTAAAGGCACTGTACACGTTATTAAAAAAAACTTACTTAATAAACTTACGTAATGATTAACGGAGAGCTGTTGATAATATAAAACATTGTGAAGACGACTCCCTCTGAAGTTACGTAGTTTTTGAGAAAAAGGTCATTTCTCACTAAAATATTTGAATCTGAAAGCACACAAATTAAATTTTTTGCAACAAGGGTGTTTTTTCTTTCATTATTTTCTTGCAAGTTCGATGACCAATTGAGCCCAAATTTGCACAGGTTTGTTATTTTATGCTTATGTTCGGATACACCAAGTGAGAATACTGGTCTTTGACAATTACCAAACATGTCCAGTGCCTTTAAAACAACACTTATTTCTGCCAACACAATTACAATGGTGTTTCTATGATGTTAATTTTAATTTTGATTCTCTCATGGGTATCTTTAATATGTGACAACACCCATGTCAATATTTACCACACCAGTTTTTGCAATGTGACTTCTACCGGCAGAATTTGTTTATATATAAATATAAAGAGTTTGTATACGTGGCCTGTTGCCTTTACAGCAATAAACCAATATCCACAGTGGATGATACTGAATTGAATGGAGACCGGTTGCTTTCAAAGCTAACCGACTGTCTTCCTGGACATCAAGGTTTCGTTAAATAAAAATATACGCTATGCACTGTGGTCAATCCCGACGCTATTTTAGAGGCAAACCTATAATGACAGAATGGAAACAGGATTGACATAATAGACAACCTCCTTATGACCGCAACGTGAGGGCGCTCTAATCCTGTAACGTCACGTGTATAAGGTTTTGTTGTGCACAAATCAGTCTGCAGTCTCAACGGTCGTGGTTTTCAGTTTCGAAGTGAGTTTAAAGTAATTTTGATATTACTTTGCAATTACAGTTGTAACAACAAGTAGGCCTGGACTTCTACCGACAGAATAACAAATTAAGTGATAATAATAAAGATTGTGATTCTGGCTTGTTGCTTTGGTAGCAATAAACCAATATCCACGGTCGAGGCTACTTAATTGAAAGGGAGACCGGTTGCTTTCAAAGCTAACCAACTGTCTTCCATGGACTTCAAGGTTTCGTTGATTAATATAGATGCTAGGGTATAGTTAATCCCGCCGCCATCTTAGAGGTAAGCCTATTGTGGGTGCACCACACTAAATAGGCAAAAATTCATGCGCCAAGTATATCATAATTTGTAGGCCCTCAAAACCTTTTGAATAATAACGTTTTGGAGTTCATGCAATTAATAGACTGTGTAACTATAACAATCTACCAGACCCTGGTGGCTCTGTGCTTCAACTTTTGAGGAGATTTGATTAATGTAGGCATTAAAAGTGGTCCTATTGGGCTTGGGAATTAGAGGAGTGCCTCGATGGAAACAGGCAGCAAGTCGGTTTGTGAAAAAGCACATTGGATTGGTTTTTTTCTGGGGTAATTATCAAAAATTCCAAACGGCTGACCTGCCAAAAATTGAAAAGAAATCTTAAGTTTAGTTGTCTGAAAATATATCTGATTGGTTTTTTAAGAGACTGAGATTTTTTTGAATATTTAGCATTTAGCGTTGGTTACTATGTGAGTTTATTTAGTGTGGCACCTTGTAGGAAACCCAAGTGCGCCCTCAGTGTTCAAGTGTCTGATCAAACTTTGTGATTAGCATAATTTATAATAACAAGTTAAGTTTGGGGTCGCGACCTTTGGGCTCACTCTCTTTTCCATTTTAACTTCGAGCACGAAAGAGCACATTCTGTTGTCAGTATTTCTCTCTTTTTTTGGCAAACCGAGTTTTATAAAGTACAAACAAACACTCAAACAGAAAATTGCCAATAGCAATTGCCATTTGCATGTCCCTATGCGCATGACCGGTGCGTACAGGATTCTGGGTGAAATCCGAGTCCAAGCAATACCGGCAATCACGATATTGTCACAGTGATATTACAATATAAACTGGCATAGTTACATGTAAACTACAGCATGGGGTCCATCTTGGCAGCTATAACTGTACTCGGTTTCCCAAGATGCATTGCGGTACATTTTTAAGATTGCGCTTGATGGGATATTGCGTTACATACGACGTTTGATTTGTCAGGCAAATACAAATCTTCTGTACTTATATGCATGCATAAAATTACTGAATGAACAACCGTTATAAGTGATATTTACATCTTTGGGGGAAAGTTTCCACCAAAACAGTTTGCACTCGGATTCGGGCCATATCTTTCGTCGATTAAATATCTTTCAAGTTTTACTCATAAATTCCCCTGGGAAATTTCGTTTTTGTCTCATCTAAATTTCTTACTGCGCAAGAGCTTATTGCACGACTCAAAATCATAATAAGTCTATTTTTTTCATATTATATGTATTATTATTTTTTTTTATATACGTTACAGACTTTATTAATTGATTTTTCGCTATTATTGGAGAACGCCGCGTTGCGCTATTTCTGTTTGTGACTCGATGTGTCGTGTTTTTGTTGGCAATTAAGAATCTCGGCGCAGTTCCGTTCTGTGAAGGCTGCACCTTCTTGGTTATTGGTATATCTGGCAGCAATTTCAATTTGTCAAGAGATGGTCTGCAAAATGTTGGCGAGTAAACTGCTGGGTGTTGTTGGTATATTTATGATGGCAAACTACGCTGCCGTAAATGGGCGGTGTTGGAAGCAATGCCCCCCTACTTGGAGCAAGTGGCAAGACAAATGCTACAAGGTGCATGATGCCAAAGTTAATTGGGAAGAGGGCAAGCAGAAATGTGATGAGTTGGGCGGTGTGATAGTTGTCCCTCAATCCAAAGAAGAATTACAGCACCTTCTCAACATGTGCAGCTGCAACACGTCCTGGATTGGTTGCAACGACATTGAAGTTGAAGGTTTGTACACAATTCTAAAAATGGTGCTCATTTAGTTCTTATAATCGGTTTTATTTTATGACAAATTGCCAATACAAGGCCAAAAAGCCACCCAGGGTGAGGGCTACATGGAAAATAAGGAAACATCGATAAAGTGAGAGGAAATATCTGTTCACGTTCCTCTTCTGACAATTGTCGCCACAAACTAACACCGAGGTTTAATAGAACATTGCAACACACGGCGAGCACCAACCTCAATGTATAGCTTTTATAGCTAAAAGCTTTATAGCCCAAAGCGCCCAATCCAAAGGCACTGTGTCCCTTTAAGTTTCTGCTTGATCCCGACGGTTCCGGCGGCAGCGCAAGCAGAACCCAAGTCGACCCGAGGGCGGGTTTAACAAAACAATGTGTACTTTCTATGGTGGGGTCACACTTTGGTTATGACCACGAAACTGTTTGTGTTGTGCAACATTTTTTGACAATACCCCCGTTTATTAGGCTCTCAACTCTGTCTAGTACAGAATATTTTGAGGGCCTAATATTCATGAGGCCTTCGCTCTGTTTACTCCCTATTTAGTGAAGTGCACCCCACAATTTGAAGCAAGATGGTTCTCAACCAGAATGACATATAGGTTACGTTAGTCCAGGATTCCTGGAACGTAAACGTAAATAACCATGTCATTATGGTAAGTAATGTTATGCGTGCGCCTGACTAACCTGTACGGGAATACCCCAAACATAAACACATCCCGGAAAGCGCCGCGTAAACAAAATAAATTACAACAACGCAGCCAAAGTAAAATAGTCGCCGCGTAACAAAAAAAGTCGCTGCCCCCACACAAAAAGGTGCCGCCGAAAAACAAAAAGTCGCCGTGTAGGTCCTTAATAGAACACCGAAAAAAGGGCGCTGCGTAAAAAAACCCACCCCAAAACAGTCGCAGTGTTTTTATTATAGTGTTCGTTATATATAAATCACCATAAGATGGTAATTGTAGTAAGTATACTCACCCTACCTCAAAAGGAATTGTACACTTTTGGTAACAGCTCAAAATCAGTGTCCACATTTTGTGTGATTCAACATAATGCATGAATGCAAACAAAACCTGTGAAAGTTTGAGCTCGATTGGTCATCGAGGTCACGAGAAAATAGTGAAAAGAGACCTTATGTGTTTCCTGTTTTTTTCAAACATCGAGTTTTTATCACGCGTGATAAAAACTATTGTTTTACTAATTTCTCAGAAACGATAGCATTTTAGGCAAAAATATTATAAGGAACCCTTTCTATACCATTACTTACTTTAAATCATGTAAGTTATGTGTAAATCTGCGAGTATTTGTATTTTTCGATCATACCAATAGAACAGGGCCTTTAAAGACGCATGCTCGTCAAACAAGCAAACGACAAATTCGTGCCAAAGTCACCTTTGAACCCCGAACACTGGCCTGCCCTGCTCTTACAATGCCGAAGGGTGCGAGGACGCAGCTGTGTGCCAGCCAGCCGAGTTTAAAAATAGCACAGGGCGCGCGGTATTTGAAAAGCTCGTGCAGATAGATAAGCGCAGAGAGCGCAGCACACACTGAGTACAACGATACTGCACTGGCGCGGTATTTGACACGCTCATTAATATGCAGCAACTTGTTGAAAGTAGCATGCATAAGGGAATAAAAAGAGTAGCGACGAGTTTTTAAACGGTCGTTTAAAACCGGCAGGATCGTGGCCGTGCGATAAAGGCCCTGCGAGGTTTTTTAAGCGGTCGTTTTTAAGAACGAGTCCCTACTCTTTTATTCCCATTCATAAATGCCCTTTTGTTAAAAAGCGAATTTTGTTTTACAAGTAAGCCTATTATAGAAAATCTGTGACAATCTGTTTGAGCGAATTTTCGAAGTTTGTACATTTTCAAAAACTTTTGTAAAAGTCTGTTTTGTGCGCGTTGGTTTGTGTGTACGCGCGTGTACAACAAGATTACGCGCGGGCATACTAACGCCCATCACGCGAAGCCAGCCGTGTATAACAGCAATATATATAGCTCTATGGTTTAAAGGGACACGTTGCCTTGGATCGGGCGAGTTGGTCTATAAAAAGCATTCATAAATACCCCAGACAGTTTCGCTATTCCTATTGGTGGAGAGCACGTCACGTGGGGTGTTTAAACGGATGATAATGCACGGCCAAGAGTGTTTATAACCGGCTGGGCTTCGCGCATTGGACGCGCAAGCTCCGCCAATTTACTTACGCGGAACGCAATACATGGCTATAGTTCCCGCGCGTAGCCTAATCTTTTTGTACACGCGCGTACACACAACCCAACGCGCACAAAACAGAATTTTACAAAAGTTTTTTGAAAATGTACAAACTTTGATGTCAGAGATTGTCTGTTTACCACCGATTTTTTCTTATACTTTCACTTATTAACAAAAACGCATTTATGAATGGGAATAAATGAGTAGTGACTCGTTCTTAAACGGCCGTTTAAAACCTTGCAGGGTCGTGGCCGTGCGATAAAGGCCCTCGCCTTCGGCTCGGGCCTTTATCGCACGGCCACGACCCTGCCGGTTTTAAACGGCCGTTTAAGAACTCGTCGCCACTCTTTTATTCCCTTATTTACAGTTTGTTATAAAATGCATATGGTTAGAAAGATGTTTTAAAAGTGGCCGACTGTGTTAGTTCGCAAAGTGAAAGGAAAACCACGCAATTTCGAAGCAAATTTGTGTGGATCATTGTATTCTACTTTTATAACGTCTTTCTAACCATATGCATTTTATAACAAACGGTTACAAACCAACTCGTCCGATCCAAGGCAACGTGTCCCTTTAAACACTTCTAGCTGGTGTTATATCGTCCGTTTAAACACCCCCACGTGACGTGCTCTCCATCAATAGGAATAGCGAAACTGTCTGGGGTATTTATGAATGATGGATAAAACATTGAGTAGGCCTATGCCTGCAGCAGCGCTGGAGTGATGGCCATATGAACACAGTATACATGATCCAAACACAGTCTTGAGTGTGACCTCTTAGTGAACACCTATCATGAATAGGCCTAGCCTACATTTAAAATGTAGTGAATTAGATCTCGCTACAGAAAATTAATTGCTACACACACAAAAATCATCATATTCGTGTAGGTCTAGGGCTAAGGGTAAAAAGTAAACAAATGCATGGTAGAATTGTTTCATTGCCAATTTCAGGGCATGGCTTAGAATTGTAAAATGATAATATGATCCCTCGTTTTAAACATTGGACAAATTGGATTAACAAATTTATTCAGATGCAAAGCAAATAGTGCACAATTGCAGTTGGAACAGTTGGGTTAACAACAATGAGACAGATAAGGCCTAAACCTTTTTTAAATATACATGTTTGACATTGTACAAGATTCAAACGTTTACTTTAACGACGATATCTGCGATGGCACTTTCGGGTCTGCACTCATATTTTGATATGAGTAAAGGTCAAAGTGTTGCAAATGCAATGACGCAGGAATTAGGTCTATGTAATTTGTTTGGTTTGTTTATATCAGCCCCTCAACCAAATAAAAAACAATTAGGCCTATGGCCCACAATGAGTACTTTCCAAACAGGGCAGCATCCATCTTGTGAGGACAAACCAGGCATGTTGTAGAATTAAAAACAAAGACTGGGGGTAGACCGATACCAATTCAAATAAAAACAACACTGAAACTACTTAGAACAAAAATACCACAACTGGATGTCAACAATCCCATGGCACATTTTTCAACCAATCACTAATCTATGGATTAATGTACATGTACTGTTTTAAGGAGGAATCAATTTGCTCGTTGTCATGTTACGACGTACACGCAGAGGGTGTTGTTTTTATTACCAGAACAGCAATAACAAACAACGAAACCCGCCTTTCATGCGAAGAATGACAGAGGGCGCAGTAACAAAAAACGCTAATTGTTTTGACGAGCGTGCGTCTTTAAGTACGATTTCGCTCCCAAACAGGGGCGGATCCAAAATTTCCCAAAGGGGGGGGGCGTGAAAATGTACCAAGCAGCAAATGGTGAATGCAATTTTGTGGTGCATGAGAGCGCGAAACGCGAAGCCCTAACGGCATGGGTTCCTGGGCCCGCTTAAATGCTCTGAAACAGTTAGGATTCTAGTGCTCTGTGGTGTGATCTCATGCAATATCTGACCACTTTAACCAATTTTGTTTTAGCAAGATCATTATTTAAACATCATTTTCGAGTTTGGAGTCATTGAATCAGCCATCCTGAGTTATAAAATCAAAATGCAGGCTACAATTAATATTTATTCAGGGACAAAAAAGTGTTGGGTGAAGAGGATCCTTCCTCCATGGTGAGACAAACGATATGATAATGCAATTTTCAATATAACTAACCAATAACAGAGAAATAGACACACTTTTTAAGCAATTCAGATCCATATCAATCTTCTAAATTTACTGGAAATATTTCTGTAACTTCGATGTTGGGGTCCAGTGGGCGAAGCCCCCGGAAGCTCTGAGCTTTTGGCCTTTTGAGGGGTAGAAAGTCAAGCCTCTGTGTGCCTAAAAAAGAGAGAAATAGACACACTTTTTAAGCACTTCTGACCCATTTCACTCTTCTAAATTTACGGGAATCATCGATGGTGGGGTCCAGGGGTGAAGCCCCAATGGGGGCCCAGGGGGCTAAAACCCCGGAAGCTGAGCCTTTAAAGGGGTGAACAATCAAGCCCCTGTGTGCCTAAAACAGGGAAATAGACACACTTTTTAAGCACTTTTGATACATATCAATCTTCTAATTTTACTCAAAGAAAATTGTAATACCACAAATCTCACGTTTGGATCTGGTCGATGCATTATCTGGTTTCATGCATATTCATTAAAACCACGTGGGTAAGATCGTTTCTCAAATTCAAGCTTACGTCGTATTATCCCGGAAAAATTGGCAACATCAGGTTTCAAATGCTATGTTATTGTTGCAAATCTAAACAATTACAAGTGACATGTCATAAAAGATTCATTTTGGCAGAAGGAAAAAATGTAAATGGCATAGGTGTGGGAAATTTTTAAACAGGCAGTACTTAAAAAAAAAAAAAAAAAAAAAAATGGGGGAGGGCTGACGGAAAGGGGGGGGGGCGTGCGCTCCCACGCCCCTCTGTAACCGCCCCTGCCAACGTTTAATGTAATGAGACTTTTTATTTCTGATTGACTCGGATCAGGTACCTGGGTGTGTTTGGATGGTGAAGGTACTATTGACGCGCATGACAAGAGATGGGCTGGTATTCAGCCAGCTAGTAACGACAACAAAGATTGCACCGCAGGCCGTGCTCAAGGCTGGTATGCTAGGGATTGTAATAGTACACGCAAGTTAATCTGTCAGCGTCCCGTATCACCAGCACTGTTGCTTCTGTGAAAGGTTGCTCAATATTCTGGGCAATCTTCTTCTTATGAAAATTAAAGGGGCACATTGCCTTTAAATCTCTCATAATTTTGCTATTTGTATATCGTTATCCTTTTTAAAGAGTTGTTCATGCACTAAAACACATTTAGTGTGTTGTAATTAGTGAGTAGTAACTGTGACAGGTATAAAACATGCCCCCGTTAATTTTCGGTTTTATAAACTTATCAGTCAGTTCCTTTAACTAAATTCTTTTGATATTTAAATTAAATCGAGCGCCCTCCACATCAGGTTTCCGGGCGCTCCCATAATTCCATTCCATGAAGACAGTTCTAACCTGCTTTCATCACTGTCTTCACCTTACAGGTAAATACCCCTTTTTTATATCATATAATTATCATTAAAAGGTCGTTTAAGTTTAATACCTAAGCTTGTTATATTTCAGACATGAGGTTCATAATGTGATGTCCCTAGAATATGCCGTTTATGCTTATAAAATTATTGGTTAACGTTTTATAGATACTGCCGTTTTATGAGTAAGCCAAGATGGCGGCCCAACGAAAGCATTGGCGGGAACCGCATATACGCACTTGAGTTATTTTCCATGGAGTGTTTTTATAGTTTATTGATTATCGTTCATTAGTCGTTTATGAGGGTAATTTGATTATACAGTGTTTTATACATAATTCCATTCCATGAAGACAGTTCTAACCTGCTTTCATCACTGTCTTCACCTAACAGAATAAAGGAGATTTAACTGCACCTCAGAAGCGTCCCGACCCAATATATGAGTGTCACATTACTAAAAAGTTACCTCTGGAAATACAACCAGCGGAAAATTTACGGTCTTCCTTTTTGAAGAGTCAAACATTTGGTTCTTAAAAAAAACCCGGACTGTGTTCTGTCATGAAATTACACAAAAAACACACATTTTCGAGGGACATTTATGTGAATCATTGTACTCTACTTTAAAAAAACCCACTTTCCAACATATTCATTTCATAAAAAAACACGCCTTTTTATAGCCCAAAAGCGCCCAATCCGAAGGCAACGTGCCCCTTATTCCAAAATATATTGTGAAAGCGGAGCATTTGACAAGTTTGCTTATTATTTTCATTTTTTTATATACATATTGCTATAAAGTTCACTGTGCAGCAAAAGCTAACAAACTGTGATAAGTTAGATTTGGCTATAATAATACCGGTAGTTTAATGGTTGTGTGAAAAGTAACTTTAAATGTTAATAAACTGAGGTTATTGGAAGAATGATATGACGTCATTGTTAAGAAAAATGTTTTAACAAGAAGGCAGTTGTCAAACGTAAACATTCTTATGACCAAGTTTTGAGTAACAAATATGACTCCCTTTTTCCTCTTCTTGAAACAGAGTAAGAACCTATTAATTTCAAAATTATAATTATAAAAGTCGCTTATTAGGCCCATGTAAAGGTTTTGCAAATAATTGTATTTTGGGAAAACTCTTTTCTCCGGCTGCCATCTTTAAAATTTGTATTATTGACAATGAATTTAATTACTTCATTAAAAAATATAGAAATAGTTTTCAAAAGATGTAACATACATTCCCCGTACGTCGTTTACTGAAAAACGCGGCCTCGTTCGATAAGATTTGAAAGTGTTTGATTTGCGATTGTTTTCATAACTGTTTGAAATAATGAAGTAATGTCGGTTTCGAAAAGAGCTGCTATTTAGACAAAAGGTGATCTCTTTGGTTTGTTCAATGGTAACGTTGTCTGATTTATTCAGAGTCGTACGGGTTGGAATGGTATTGCCCCTCCTGAGTGGGTATCTGTTTTGCAAATCGGGAAAGAGTTTGTATAGTAATAGGGCAACCGTAAACGTACATTATTTGTATCGAGTTATTTGCTAATTTCAGTACTTAAAGTGATTGTATACGTTCTGTTTGTTTCAATCCTTATATAGTTTTATATATAATACCATACAATTAACCCGTGAAGATTTCATTTCAAAAGGTGGTAGCGTTTTTGAGATATTGCAGACAATATAGAGCGGAAGAATAATCTGCAATTGGAATACACAATCTGAGAAACGTTACTGCAGTAACGCTTCTCAGATTCAACATTTTTGGGATAAAAAGTAATATTTTCTTCCATAACCGCAGTACTTTGAAGTGAAAAGTTTCTCAAAATGCATTATACTATTCAAAGCTGCTGTACTTCTTACCAAGTAAGTGTTTATTGTCATTAATTATCAGAGTCATTACCAAACTTAGACCCTTTAATTAAACATTGTTGTGGCAATATTTGTAGCGGTGTTGTATCAACACTACTAGTTAAGTATTGTTTAACCGGTTAACTGTTTATTTTCACAATTTTGTTTGAAACAATAACTAAAATAAGTTGGAAGACGAAAGCACGCATTTAATTTATTTGGCAAAATCTACTTCACGGTAACAACTATAGAGTATAGCCTAGCGGTAGTCCCAGAAAAGTACCTTTGTGGTCCAACACTAGTGTTGGTCCCAAGAACTACATATACACATTATTGTGGGTATTGTCCAGGCAGTTGTCAAACATTAAAAGAAAACAAATCACTGAAATCAATGACTATCTCAGTTGCATTTCAAAGGTTTAAACTTTCTGAATGTCCCAATGGGCCTACGAACTGTTCGAATTCTTGGAAATGCCCGGTATCGAAGTTTGGTCGTTCGATTTCGCATTGTAATTATATTGCTTTTCTGATTCATTAATGAACTGAAAATTATTCAAATATAAGTTTAGACAAACTAGATGTATTGTAAATCCTTATGCGAACAGAGTTGATTATCTGAGATTTTAATCTTTTCACGTAAATACAGATATTAGTTTAACCTTACGGGTACACGATCTGAACAAATGATGGGCCTAAAAAACCCGGTTGGTTTAGTTTAAACATTTCGACAACTGTACTCTCCTCGTTGTCACTGTCTCCTATACTTTAGAGCACACTACATTGAATAAACCAACCGGCTCTCACAGAGCCATCACCTCAAGTTTTCAAGAAGAGACAAGTACATGGTGTATCCATAAGACTAAAATAAGAATAGTAATAATTAATTGATGTAATAATATGAGTAAAATATAAGTATAATCTAACATTAACCCCATCAGGACCGGGCGTTTTGGGGAATTACAGGGGGAGGGGGTGGAACATAATGCTCCTCCGTATTTTCCAAAGTTCTCAATCGTTCGTTTTTTAAACGTGATACAAATGATAATTTTACCAAGTTCTACATGATGGCGTAAAATGTTTTCAAACATTTACTATAAAATGTTCTCAAGCCTGTTTTATGAAACTTGCTAAAAAGTTCATTTTACCAAGTCCGACATTTTTGTGTATAGTTTTTTTGCAAATTTGTGATCAAAAATCGTATTTTCCCCCATAATTTCCGTATTTTTTCTCTCAAAATGCTTTACAATTTCGCAAACTTGTTTATTTTGACATAATCAATAACTTGACATATCAGTTTATGACTTGGGTTACCGTTGGGGCGCTATAATTATTGGTTTATCCCATTCTTGGGGAACTTAAAAACGCCTATTTTAGTTTGTCCACTTAAATTGATATTCCCGCCAACTTTAGGGCCCCAAGGTTTAATGGGCCTGATTATTGATTCTATAGTATTTGTTGGCCTGTTTAAAATAAAATTTGTTGATACAAAATTTGATATAGTTTAAACCTAAAAATAAAATACATTATGCACAAAACTATGTTTTAATTAACAATTCTTAAATGACTCATGTAAAATTAAACCCAATTGTTCCAGACCCTTAAAATTTTACCCTTACAAACCCAACACTTAAAAATTAACCCTAACCAATCCGCTTCTTCAAAATTAATCCTAACCAACCCCGACCTTTCAATATTAACTCTAACCAACCCGCCCTTTAAACATTAACCATAACCAACCCCGACGATTTAAAATTAACCCCAACCAACACCAACCCTTCAAAATTAACCCCAACCAACCCCGACCTTTCAAAATGAACCCTAATCAACCCGACCCTTAAAAATCAACCCTAACCAACCCCGCTTCTTCAAAATTAACCCCAACCAACCCCGACCTTTCAGAATTAACCCTAATTGACCCCAATCCTTTAAAAATTACCCTAACCAACACGACTCTTCAATATTAACCATAACCAACCCGACCTAAAAAAGTTAACCCTAGCCAACACGCGACCCCTCAAAATTAACCCTAACCATTTTTATAAAGGCAACAACATTTGATGTTTATTTCATGAGTAATGAACCGCTGGTCGTGTCATCGCCCCCCCCTCCCGCCCCGCTTCAAGTTTGAGTTGAGGAAAAGTGCCGAGCATGCGCTTAGTCGATACTCTTATCCCCTTGCCACGTTGATACAGCGCCCCCACACGATGTAAATAGTCATTGGCAGTGAATTGAAATAAAACGCGTTATCGAAGCGTTAAAGCTAACTAGTTTGCGTACATTGATTTCCATTACTGACTGGATAGGCGGTATATGTAGCGGCCTTGCATCGATATTACTAGTTAGTTTAACTCGCTAACTGTTTATTTTCACAATCCTTTTGACAAAATCTATTTCACGCTAACAATAGGGTAAGTCCAAGAAAAGTCCCCTTGTTGTCCAACACTAATGCTGGTCCCAAGAACTACAAACATCGATCTTCATTCTTGTCGGTATTGTCCATAGGCAGACGCATAACATTAAAATAAAACAAATCACTGAAATTAATGACTATCTCAGTTGCATTTCACAGGGTTAAATTCTCTGAATGTCCCAATGGGCCTACGAACTGCACAAATTCTTGGAATTGCCCATTAACGAAGTTTGATCGTACAATTTCGCATTGTAATTATATTACTTTTCTGATTGACTAATGAGTTGTATATATTGTGGACAGCATTGACTGTGTGAGATTTGAATCTTTACACGTAAATACAGATATTAGTTTAACCTTACGGGAACACGATTCGAAACAAATGTTGGCCCTAGAAAAGCTGGTTGAGTTTAGTCTCAACATTTCGACAACTGTACTCTCTTCATTGTCCTGTCTCCTTTAACGGCTACTGAAGAGCACACTATATTGAATAAACCAACCAGCTCTCACAGAGCCATCACCTCAGGTTTTCAAGAAGAGACAAGTACATGGTGTATCCGTCAGACTAAACTGATTAGTAATAATTAATTGATGTAATAATAGAAGTCATAATATAATATTGATGATGAGCATGTTTTACGATACTTTCTCAGCACAGCAAGCTAAAAGTTATCCATAACACTATTCACAAAAAGCCATGTTTTACTTAACTTCTCAAATGACTAGTGTGAATTTAACCCTAACCAACCCCGACCATTCAAAATAAACTATACAACCAACCCCAACCCTTCAAAATTAACCCTAACGAAACCCTGACTCCTCAAAATTACCCCTATCCAACGAGTTATCGAAGGGTCAAAGCTATAACTAGTTTGCGTAGAGATTAATTAACGACTGTTTTATCCTTTTGCCAATCCTCGTCATTATCAATAATGCACAAGGACGCGTTGATGATCGTTGCGGCTTGCGAGTGGCATGGACAAACGAGGGCGCCCTTTGTCTCAGGATGGAAGACGGCCACTGGCTCGAAATGCAAACGATACTTTTTAATGATACGAACGACCATGTGCGCATTGACAGTGTAACTGATTTGACAAAATACAAAGAGCGTTTGTTTTGCACTTTCTCGACTGTCTTTGTTGATTGGTGTATTGTCTATTATTATGAATTGCACAAATCAGCAAAATGTTATTCAGCTAGACGACAATACTTATTCTAGTTATCGTGAATTCAGCGGTTAAGCTTGCCCGGATTCGAACCCACAACCTTGTGATTGCAAGTCGTGCAACTAACTTCGAACTCATGTAGGCCTATCAGTTTATTTGGATGTTAGTAACTTATGGTGGCAAGGTAACAAGCGTTGATAATGAAACCTTGGCCGTATCCGAATTGGCGGCTACGGCTATGGCTTCGACTGTTGCTAAGGACGTTTTATACTTCAATGATGAGGTGCTGATCCAGCCGTAGCGGTAGTCGTAGCCGCCAATTCGGACACGGTCCTAGTTGGACACGGCTCAGTTCAACGACAAGAAAAATAAACGGATAGTTCCGTTATGCCTTATTAGTCACGTAGACACAGGTCCCAATTTCATATCTGCTTAAAATATAAAGATGTACTTGTTGCCTCTGCAGCAATAAACCAATATCCACAGTGGAGGCTACTGAATTTAATGGAAACCGGTTGCTTTTTAAAGGGTTTCGTCAATTAGAATATAGACGTTATGCACTGACGGCAATCCCGCCGCCATCTTAGAGGTAAACCCATAATGACAGAATGGAAACAGGATTGGCAAAATAAATGAATAACCTCGTTATGACCGCAACATGAGGGCGCTCTAATTCTGTTATATTCACCTATCCTTGTTTGGTAGAGCTATTTTTAATTTTTAATTTTTATTGAAGCCATGTTTGCAAACTTTCTTGGGCACAGCTTCCAGGTTGGGGTTACGAGCACTGCACAAACTGGGGTGTTAAAATTTACACCGCGGGTCTAGTTACATAGATACCGAACAAAAAAGGGTTTTTAAAGGCATTGTACATGTTACTTAAAAAAAAAATAGCATAACAAAACTTACTTAGTAATGAGCAACGGAGAGCTGTTGATAATATAAAACATTGTGAGAAACGACTCCCTCTGTACGTAGTTTTTGAGAAACAGGTCAGTTCTCTCATCTGAAAAACACTTCTGGCCAGAAGTCTTTTTCAGGCATCTGAAAGCACACAAATTAAATTTTGTGCAACAAGGGTGTTTTTTCTTTCATTATTTTCTTGCAAGTTCGATGACCAACTGAGCCCAAATTTTCACAGGTTTGTTATTTTATGCTTAGATACATCAAGTGAGAATACTGGTCTTTGACAATTACCAAACGTGTCCAGTGCCTTTAAAACAACACTTATTTCTGCCAACACAATTACAATGGTGTTTCTATGATGTTAATTTTAATTTTGATTCTCTCATGGGCATCTTTAATATGTGACAACACCCATGGTGTCAATATTTACCACACCAGTTTTTGCAATGTGACTTCTACCGGCAGAATTTGTTTATATATAAATATAAAGAGTTTGTATACGTGGCCTGTTGCCTTTGCAGCAATAAGCCAATATCCACAGTGGATGATACTGAATTGAATGGGAAACCGGTTGCTTTTCAAAGCTTACCAACTGTCTTCCTGGACATCAAGGTTTCGTTAAATAAAACTAAACGCTATGCACTGGGGTCAATCCCGCCACTATTTTAGAGGCAAACCTATAATGACAGAATGGAAACAGGATTGACATAATTAGTGGACAACCTCCTTATGACCGCAACGTGAGGGCGCCCTAATCCTGTGACGTTACGTGTATAAGGTTTTGTTGTGCACAAATCAGTCTGCAGTCTCTGCAGTCTCAGTCTCGTGGTTTTCAGTTTCGAAGTGAGTTTAAAGTAATTTTGATATTACTTTGCAATTACAGTTGTAACAACAAGTAGGCCTGGACTTCTACCGGCAGAATAAAAATTTAAGTGATATTAATAAAGATTGTGATTCTGGCTTGTTGCTTTTGTAGCAATAAACCAATATCCACAGTGGAGGCTACTTAATTGAAAGGGAGACCGGTTGCTTTCAAAGCTAACCAACCGTCTTCCATGGACTTCAAGGTTTCGTTGATTAATATAGATGCTAGGGTAGTCAATCCCGCCGCCATCTTAGAGGTAAACCTATTGTGGGTGCACCACACTAAATAGGCAAAAATTCATGCGCCAAGCTGATTATCATACCTTGTATGCCCTCAAAATCTTTCGAATAATAACGTGTTTGGGGTCATGCAATTAATAGACTGTGTAATTATAACAATTTAACAGAACCTGGGGGCTCTGTGCTTCAACTTTTGAGGAGATTTGATAAATGTAGGCGTTAAAGTTGGTCCTATTTGTCTCGGGAATTAGAGGAGTGCCTCGATGAAAACTGGCAGCAAGTCGGTTTGTGAAAAAGCACATTTTTGGGTTGTTTTTTTTCTGGGGTAATTATCAAAAATTCCAAACGGCTGACCTGCAAAAAATTGAAAAGAAACCTTAAGTTTAGTTGTCTGAAAATATATCTGATTGGTTTTCAAGAGGCTGAGAGACTTTGAAATATACCTCGTGTCGTTTTCCTTTTACTTCGTGAACTAACACGGTACGCCATTTTGTAGAACAACATCTTTGACTCCTCAACACGGCGGACCGTCTTAGTTCACGAAATAAAACGGAAAACCACACAATTTCGAGGGATATTTGTGTGAATCATTAATCTAATTTTAAAATATCTTTCCAACCATAATTCATTTCATAACAAACGCTTCTATAGCCCAAAGCGCC
Source organism: Plazaster borealis (assembly GCA_021014325.1). Taxonomy (NCBI): domain Eukaryota; kingdom Metazoa; phylum Echinodermata; class Asteroidea; order Forcipulatida; family Labidiasteridae; genus Plazaster; species Plazaster borealis. Next base: position 11,502,795 of record CM037464.1, on the reverse strand, counting down.
CACTCCGAAGGCAACGTGTCCCTGACGTCAATGAAACTAACATGTCCACATGCACGGGCCATTTAACAAACAGAGTTTAATAAAGTACAAACACTCACTCAAACAGAAAATTGTCAATAGAATAGCCATTTGCATGTCCCTATGCGCATGACCAGTGCGTACAGGATTCTGGGTGAAATCCGAGTCCAAGCAACACCGGCAATCACCATATTGTCACAGTGATATTGCAATATAAACTGGCATAATTACATGCAAACTACAGCAAGGCGTCCATCTTGGCAGCTATAACTGTACTCGGTTTCCCAAGATGCATTGCGGTACATTTTTAAGATGGCGCTTGATGGGATATTGCGTCACATATGACGTTTGATTTGTCAGGCAAAATACAAATCTTCTATACTTATATGCATGCATAAAATTACAGAATGAACAACCGTTATAAGTGATATTTACAACTTTGGGGGAAAGTTTCCACCAAAACAGTGTGCACTCGGATTCGGGCCATATCTTTCGTCGATTAAATATCTTTCAAGTTTTACTCATAAATTCCCCTGGGAAATTTCGTTTTTATCTCATCTAAATTTCTTACTGCGCCACAGCTTATTATGCAGACTCAAAATCATAATAAGTCTATTTTTTTCAAATTATATGTTTTATATTATATTTTATGATTATGTTACAGTCTTTAATAATTGCATTTTCGCTGTTATTGGAGAACTCCGCGTTGCGCTGTTTCTTTTTGTGACTCGATGAGTCGTGTTTTTGTTGGCAATTAAGAATCTCGGCGCAGTTCCGTTCTGTGAAGGCTGCACCTTCTTGTTTATTGGTATATCTGGCAGCAATTTCAATTTGTCAAGAGATGGTCGGCAAAATGTTGGCGAGCAAACTGCTGGGCGTTGTTGGTATATTTATGATGGCAAACTACGCTGCCGTGAATGGGCGGTGTTGGAAGCAATGCCCCCCTACTTGGAGCCAGTGGCAAGACAAATGCTACAAGTTGCATGATGCCGAAGTTACATGGGAAGAGGGCAAGAAGAAATGTGATGAGTTGGGCGGTGTGATAGTTGTCCCTCGATCCGAAGAAGAATTACAGCACATCATCAATATGTGCAGCTGCAGCTCAATCTGGATTGGTTGCAACGACATTCAAACTGAAGATTTGTACACATTTCTAGAAATTATTTTCAAAATATAGTCCGTATAGTTAGTTTTATTTTATGACAAATTGCCAACAAAAAGCCCAAATGCCACCCAGGGTGTACAAGGAAAATAAGAAAAAAATCTAAAGTGAGAGGAAATATCTGTCATCGTTCCTCTTGAACTGTGACAGAGTTGGTTGAAAACAAGATACAGGTAGGGAGTTCCAACGTGCAGCGGTGTGGCATACCGTATTATTAAAGGCACCTGGCAGTGGTATTTTGTCAAAATAAAGCTTTTTTCTTTAATATATACATTTTTATGAGTGGAATGTGAATAAACAATTAACTAAGGTTAAAAATTTGTGTTTTTATTTTAATTACAAATTTAAAAAGGCCCCCGTTTACATGTCGCTGTTCGTGACGTCAATCGAGGCGCGGGATGTTTGAAGAGAAAATGTGTAGTCTTGCCCTGTACATTACGTCTGGGTATCTGATCAGTATGATGCGTTTTCGTTTTCGGACGTCACCCAATGCAATCCTAGGACAGTGTGCAGTCGACGTTTATACGAGGTTTTTCACCGGTCCCGAACTGTCCCATGCGCGTTTCTATGTCTTAAAAAACGGAAGATACGCGCACGGTCATAACGAGAACACGGATAACAACCTTTTATACAATAAGGAGACCACTATCTTTGCATTTCCAGTCACACCAGGGATTGGTGCCCCGGGGTCGAGAGACACGTTACCATCCAGCGAACGAAATTAAAAGTCTAGCCTTGATTTAAGAGAAACGAAGGATAAGGGGAAATGCTTGCCTAAATTGTGAAAAATTTAATTTTAAGTAAAAGTAAAAGAATGGGTAATTATCGAAATAAGAAGATTTATTTCAATTGATAACCTTCCAGATTACAAAGTCTATCCATTACTGCTCCTCAAGAGATTTTCGAGGACATTGCACTTGGAAGACCCCGCAAATCACGGTATAAAATCGTCTTTTATTTCGATTTCCACAATCGAAATAAACCACGATGAACGTGTACATAATCCACGTCTAACATTTACCTTTGTTTTGTTTGTTTTAACTTAAACATGATCATCGAATGGTTGTATGGTGTTTTTATTGAAAACTAGAGGGTGGAAACTCGAATCTATTCCGCCTTCAAGTCGACCTTGCGTTGACACAAAACAGTCAACGACCGACTTTTCAGGATGATGCTGCGCCTGAGCTAAGACCATCGGGAACATCAGTCGCCGATTGTTTAAAACCTGAGTACAACTATGGTGATTTTTAGACGATCGGCATTAGTCGCAAGAGTAGAACCATTCTAGTTGCGATAATCGTAACCCTCAATCCTCTCCACGGTCGCAGACCGGAGGGTTACGAGACAACTGTTGTTATAGGAATCGACACATGTGCGACCATTTCGACCATTTATGTCAGACTAGTGAACAGATTTGCCCAATGTTTACCACTTTCAAAAATCGTGACACACATTCTAAGAACACGGATTTGATCTTCAATGTGTAATGACTCTATTTAGAACAATTAGAAAATAACACATTGTGAGAAACGACTCCCTCTGAAGTAACGTAGTTTTTGAGAAAGAGGTAATTTCTCACTAAAATATTTGAATCTGAGAAAGACTTCAGGCCTGAAGCCTTTCTCAGGGATCTAAAAGCACACACATTTTGTGCAAAAAGGGTGTTTTTGTTTATTAATTTCTTCGACTTCGATGACCAATTGAGCTCAAATTTTCACAGGTTTGTTATTTTATGCATAATTATGCTTTAAGAACGATCCCGCTCCCAACATTTGATGTAATGAGACTTTTTATTTATGTTTGTCTCGGATCAGGTACCTGGGTGTGTTTGGATGGTGAAGGTACTATTGACGTGCAGGACAAGAGATGGGCTGATGGTCAGCCAAATAATAACGGCAAAGAAGATTGCGCCAGAGTCGAAACTTTAGGCTGGTACGATAAGAAATGTGGTAATACACTCAAGATAATCTGTCAGCGTTCCGTGTCACCAGCACTGTAGCTCCTGTGAAAGGTTGCTCAATATTCTGGGCAAACTACTTTTTATAAAGATTCAAGGGTCACATTGCCTTCAAATCTCTCAAAATGTTGCTGTTTGGAATTGCTCCTTATCCTTTTAAGAGTTGTTCATGCAATAAAACACCAATAGTGTGTTGTGATTAGTGAGTAGTGATTAAAAATATAAAAATTTGCCTCTGGAAATGCAACCAGCGGAACATATACGGTCCGCCATTTTGTGCAGTCAAAAATTTGGTTCTTACACTAGCGGACTGTGTTCTGTCATGAAACTACATAAACAAAACACAACTTCAAGGGATATTTCCGTGAATCATTGTATTCTACTTTAAAATATCTTTCCAACCTTATAAAAAGCGTTTGTTATATAAGAAATATCATTCATTTTATAACAAACACTTTTTATAGCCCAAAACGCCCAATCCGAAGGCAACGTGCCCCTTTAAGTGGTTTAATACTCACTCGCTTTGTGGTAATCTTTTGTAAAATAACAAGTTATTATACTTGGAAAAATTTGCTAATTAGTAAAAAGAAAAATGTTGTATAGAATCAGCCATCATTGATATTTTAACCAAGCTATTTGAAGTTCAGTTTCTCTCAAAAAATAATTCAAAACACATTCTGAAAGTGGAGCAATTGGCAAGTTCACTTATTATTATCGTTATTTTTAAACATTGCTATAAAGTTCACTGTGTAGTAAGAGCTCATTTATTGTGGTAAAGTTAGAATTTGTTGTTATAATATTTTCAAAATTCACATTACCATTGGCAGAATAATATGACATCATTGTAAAATAACAAAATTCAACAAGAAGGCAGTTGTCAAACGTAAGCATTCTTGTGATCAAGTTTTGAGCATAAAATTTAACTATTTTTGTCCTTTCTTAAAAACGGAGTAAGAACCTATTAATTTCAAAATTATATAAAAGCCGCTTAGTTATTATGTGAAGGTTTTGCAAATGTGTGTATTAATATTTTCGGGAAATTCTTTTCTCCGGCTGCCATCTTAAGAAATTGATTATTGAAAAGTAATTTCATGACTTCATAAAAATATAGAAATACTTCTCGAAAGATGTAACATGCCTTCCCTGTACGCCGTTTACTGGAAAACGCAGCCTCGTTCGATAAGATTGTAATGTTTTTGATTTACGATTGTTTTCATAACTGTTTGAAATAATAAAGTAATGTTGCTTTCGGAATGAGCTGCTAGTTAGACAAAAGGTGATCTCTTTGGTTTGTTCAATGGTAACGTTGTCTGATTTATTCAGAGTAGTAGGTTATTGGGTGGAATGCTATTGCCCCTCCCGCGTGGGTTTCTGTTTTGCAAATCAAAAAAAGAGCTTGTAGTTATAGGGAAACCGTAATAATTGTGCATTATTTGTATCGAGTTGTTCGCTAATTTCAGTTTAAACATTATTGTGGCGATATGTGTCGCGGCTTTGTATCATGATTACTAGTTAAAAGGTCTGTTGTTATACGTTGGTAATGACTCTGAAAATTAATTGCAATAAAAACTTACTTGGTACACCAGCTTTGGATAGTATAATGCATTTTGAGAAACTTTTCACCTAGAAGTACTGTGGTTATTGAAAAGATATCACCTTTTATCCCCACAAATTTGAATGTGAGAAGCGTTACTGACAGTAACGTTTCTCAGATTGTGTATTCCAATTGCAGATTATTCTTCCTGCTAGCTTGGACATAACCGCTCCAGATTTTCGGCAATATTTCCAAAACGCTACCACCTTGTGAAATGAAATTTTCACAGGTTAGTTGCATGGTATCTATCTACAACTATGAATGAAACAATTAAACAGTGGGTTCCAATAATACCAAATGTATACAGCCCCTTTAAGTATTGTTTAACCGGCTAACTGTTTATTTTCACAATCTTTTTTTGAAACAATAACATTAATTAATTTGGATAACCGAAGTTAGCATTATACTACTTCACGCTAACAATATGGTTGTCCTAAGTCCAAGAAAGTCCCTTTGTGGTCCAACACTATTGTTGGTCCCAAGAACTACATGCACATTCTTGTCGGTATTATCCAGGCAGATGCCCAACAATAAAATAAAACAAATCACTGAAATCAATGACTATCTCAGTTGCATTTTCAGAGAGTTTAACTTTCTAAATGTCCCATTGGGCCTACTGCGCGAATTCTTGGAAGTGCCCGATAACGAATTTTGGTCGTACGATTTCGCATTGTAATTATATTGCTTTTCTGATTCGTTAATGAACTGAAAATATTTCAAATACAACTTGAGACAATCTAGATTTATTGTATATAATTATGTGAACAGGGTTGATTATGTGAAATTTGAATCTTTACACGTGAAGACAGATATTCGTTTAACCTTACGGGTACACGATTTGAACAAAATAAATGATGGGCCTGGAAAAACCGGTTGGTTTAGTCTCAACATTTCGACAACTGTACTCTCGTCGTTGTCACTGTCTCCTATAACGACTACTTTAGAGCACACTATATTGAATAAACCAACCGGCTCTCACAGAGCCATCACCTCAAGTTTTCAAGAAGAGACAATTACCTGGTGTATTCGTAAGACTAAACTGATTAGTGATAATTAATTGATGTAATAATATAATAATAACAGACCTGCCAACCTTGTAAAAAAAAATTGAGTACCACATTAGCGCAGCGGCATTAAAACCAGAAGCCTGTGCACGGCGAGTCGGCGACATAACCCAGAAGCCCAACTACATGTACTGTTGGCACTGTATGTTCCAATTGCCTAGATCATAGATGTCACTCAACAAGGGGCAAAAAAATTGTTAACAAACGGTTGCCACGGTAACAGCTGAACCCCAATAATTTATATTTTTATTTTTACAATATGACCCTAGATAAATATTTGAAAAAAAAAATTGTGGTGATCGAATGCAGCGTTAAAAGTTACGGGAAAAATAATAATATGGTGCCCCCAGTACTGATGGGGTTAATGATGTTCTTGTTTTAAAGTTCTTTCTCAGCACTGCAAACTAAAAATAAAAAATATTATGCACAAAACCATGTTTTACTCAACAATTCTTAACGGACTCATGTAAAACTAAGCCCAATCATTCTAGACCTTTCAGAATGAACCCTAACCAAACCCGACCCTTCAATAGCCAACCCCGACCCCTCACAATTAACCCTAACCAACCAGACCCATCAAAATTAACCCTGACCAACCCCGACCCCTCAAAATTAACCCTAACCAACCCGATCCCTAAAAATTACCCTAACCCAACCTGACCCCTCAAAATTACCCCAAAACTACCCCGACTCCTCGAAATTAACCCTAGCCATTTTTATTTAAATATTCAACAATAAATATTATGGATGTTTATTTCATGAGAAATGAACGGCTGATCGTGTCACCGCCTCCCCGCCCCGCTTCAAGTTTGAGTTGAGGAAAAGTGCCGAGCATGCGCTTAGTCGATACGTTCACCCCCTTGCCACGTTGATACAGCGCCCCACACGATGTAAACAGTCTTTGGCGGTGATTTGAAATAAAACGCGTTGTCGAAGCGTTAAAGTTAACTAGCTTGTGTAGGAGTTAATTAACGACTGTTTAATGTTACCCTTAGAACACAATATTAAAAAGGCAAACTGTTACAATTTTCACATCATTTAACCTTTCTCTATATGTTTCAACCTTGTTGCCATTCCTCCTCATTCTCATCGATATGCCAACTTACGCTTTCGCTCGCCCCAACCGGTCTCATCCAAGACTGCTAGGATGGGCTGATGATGAGCTTGTTAACATTCTTGTTCAGGATGTAGTGATGCATAATGGGAACGATTGTACTGCAGTCGACGCATTGCGCACAATCACACATATATTATGATATAGCATACAGGCTCCATGGAGCGTTCTTTTGAAACCAAAGTAAGAGGAATTTTGCGATCGACCCTTTTTAATACAAAAGGCATGAATGACAACAATTTTCTGCAATGAATTTACACAATAGAGCTACATTCTTATTGATAGTCGAATCTTTCGTAAACAGGAAGAGGTGACCGGGGGAATATGGTCCAATGCGCATGTGTTTACGTCAGCCCATCGCAGCCCCTTTGGAGGCGCTGGGACCGAGCGAAACGGACGCGTAGATGATCTTACGGCTTGCGAATGGCATCGACCAAAGAGGGCGCCTTTTGTCTCAAGATGGCCGACGGCCATGATGCTGGCGCGAATTTTGTATGATACGAACGACCATATGTGCATTAAACGATTAAACTGAATTGAGAAAAGATAAAGAGAAACTTACATTATGTCCTTGGTCAACCATGACAGCTCACATCATCGTTGAAGCCTTTAAAAACGAAAAGGCGACCCCTAATCGTCTTAATCTCGTTGTGCTCTACATGCCACACACACACACACACACACACACACTATCTGAAGACTGCAGATTGACATTTGACCTTCAGTGCCTCCAAAACAAAACCACAGTTGCTAGAGGGTGCCTCTACTTCTGGACAGCTTATTTATAGCGAAAGTACAGTACAGCTAACAAACCTGTTGGGCAAATAAATGCAAATAAAATATGCCGCAATCAAGAAGTGACCGATCGCAAAATTTGAGACGCAAGTATTCGAGGGTTAAGGTAGAGTTAAGACGGAGGGGGTTGGGTGGGGGGGGGGGTCGTTGAGGATGCAGACTTTGAAGTATGCGCTAATACAAAATGTAGCGAAGTTTACTTCGTAGCATGGTATTGTTAGCTCATTCGTGATTTTTGATAATATTAAATCAAAACGGTATGAGATTTTACCTTTTAATGACTGGCACAAAAAATTCATTTTTGTATTGAACAGACCCGTTTGTTTTTTATGTTCGATGACGTCACATTTTAAATTTCGCTGTGAAAGAGTATCATATAAAATACCATGCACCGTTTTAACGTGGGGTTAGAGACTTGTTATTTTCACCGACTTTCATGAGGACTCTTTCTATTGAAAAACAAGTGCATCACAAATTGAATTTGACATTGAACCCCCTCTTTAAGAGCGCCCAATGTGGTCCAAACGCAAAACTTGTTAACGGTTGCTGGCGACTCTTTTGTATAAGAATGAACACAATGGTTGTTAAAGGTTTTTACCTGACATCAAATGCTCCTACTTTTTGTGTTTCTACAAACACAAGCAGGTGAGCGTTTTCCTCCTTCCACAATGTTACAGTGTATCACTTTGGGCGGCTGGGCGGTCCAGTCTCTAAAAGGTAACCACTGGATCACCCAGCACCCCAAAGCGAAAGGATATCGAGCAGGATTTCCTTAATAAATTCCTTATTAAATCGTTAGCTTTAAATGTAATCATTAAACTAATTATGTTAAGTGTAAAAAAAGTGATGTGACAAAAATAAAAGTCACACATAAATGCACCAGCGTTTATCTCCCATAGTTGATGGCTCAGAGGTGCTCGAAAGCTCAATGGTGACCTTATCGTCGCAAGACTTGAACGTGACCACAGGGTATCCATAGTCTACCTATTGCTTACTCCATCATGGTCCGAAGACCTTCATGGTCAGAGTGTTTTCAACACCTATCCCCTTCGCTCCTGCACAGCCCGAGTTTGCTGAAAAGATGCTTATATATAGTTTTCAATACTCTTGCAGTAAATTACTAGAATTGTGGTTCAAATTTCAAAAGATACCCAAGGCTTGTTATTTACGTATACACTTTAAAACTGTGTTAGTCAATTTGACTTAAAATAAATAGTCCAGCGTTACGTCTGACATGACTGAAATTAATTAATAAGTCAAAAATCAGAGCGTGACTAATGATTTTAGTAAAAAATGCGACTAGTTTTAATTAGTCCTGTGACTAGATTAAAATGATGTCTCATACAACTAATCTTTAGTCCAGCAGAATTTTGGCTTCGTCCAGCGACTTTTTTTGCAATAGTCTAGCGACTTTAAACCTTAGTCCAGCACCTTAGTATCAGTCAATCAATGATCTGACTAAAACATTAGTCTTTGACCTTTTTGCTCTTGACTAGTTGCCATCAGTCAGGAATCTTTTGAACAGCAAAATCTTTTGGGCAACGCAATGACCTAACAAATTGCTAGACAATACTGGAATTAGGGTAATAACAACAGCTAAACAAATAAAACACAGACATTAATTAATTTGATTTTAAATTCATGACCATAATGATCACAGACAATTGTAAGTTGATAAATGAGAAATCTAACATTAAAGTTTCTGAAAAACTGAAAAGAAGTCGAATAGCGTGAAACAAAGGGTTCATCTTTTTTGCTGAATGAGTGCAGTACCTAGTTACTTGTTTGTGTTGTTTAAAAAAAAAGTGTTTTCAATGATCTTGTTACACATTCAAAACAATATCTCTCTGAAAATTGACTCTCAAATGTTGTGGATTTAAACTAACTAATTTAATCCAAAAGATTTAATCAGAAAGACGGGCTTTTATCGGGTAAGTTTTAAAACACAAATATTACATTTGAATCATCGGGGCTCAGTGTAGCCCTAAAAAGCATAATTCTTGGTTTCAATTGTGATTATTAATTTGGTCAAGAGAGGTAATGCTTCTTCCAAAAGCAATATAGGCCTAGTCATATTTCTAAAAGGTTAAGATATTGGCCACATTAAAAACATAAAAGCTTGCAAAGTAGTCTGTTATAGTTTCCAAAAAAGGGTGGGCCTTATCAGATATTAAAAAAAAAATAAAAAAAAAACAAATTCCAAAACCATAATAAGCTAATGCACAATTATAACTCAAGACCTGTTGAGCTAATGCACTTTTTTTCTTTCTCAAAAAGCCAATTTGTTAAATGGACTTGGTGGACAACTTCATTTCAGTTAGCCTTGATGAAGGTTTAAAAAAAAAAAACTTCTTAAGCTAATGCACTTTTATATCTCAAAACTTGTTAAGCTAATGCACATTTATATCTCAAAGTGCCAATTTATTATATGGACTTGTTCGACAACCTGATCATTTCATAAAGAGTTAGCTGTAATAACGCCCCAATCTATAGCCCCCACCCCCCCGCTCACAGTGCTTGGATCCATACACTCTTACCATACACGCAAACAATAACTGTACGGATGGGGGTTTGTGGGGTCCTGCTATTGTTGTTCTATTATAATTCCCCTTTCTGAAGAATTCCCTTGTGGGGGGCCCATTGTTCCTATTGAAATGACCTTGTGGGGTCCTTTGTTCTATTGTTCTTTGTTCTATCGTGTCGGACTGGGTGCGTAGACTGCGCGTGAGTATCGTCCTGACGGACTCTGTACATGGACTGTGAGTTGAAAGCTTACATTTTACTGGTACAATTTTTAACTTAGAAATATTTCCGTTTTGGATACTGCGAGAAAATTAGCCTATCTCAATGTCTTATTTCAACTTGCCATATCGAAACAAGCAGGTAGGCCTTATCATTTGAAGAAAAAAGAAAAGAAAAAACAAGTTAAGCTAATGCATTGTCTTGTCGAGCTAATGCACCTTTTTTCCTAAAAAAGCCAATTATTAAATGGACTTGGTGGACAACCTGATCATTTCAGTAAGCCTTGGTGAAGAGTTACAGCTGTAATAACAGATAATGGGCTTACTGTCAGTTTTGACTTCTAAGTAGTATTTCTGATCAACAAATTGTTGTATTTGTACTTGCCTTGAACCATGGTGATATCAGCCTCAAAACGATGCGATACACTTTGATAGATACAAAGTAACGTATTATGATAGTTTTAAGGTTTTGCTTACATAAAAACTGTGTAATGAGCTCGCTGATTCCCAGCACCACGTCTTCAATCAAGTGTAACTTTTCACAGGAAGATAAAATGACAAAATTAACATCACTTGCAGTATTTTAAATTAAATGTCCTTTCATTTGATACCAAACACGACATACTTTGAGCATAATTTGGGTCAAAGACCCCCCCCCCCCAAAAAAAAAAAAATTATATATATATATGTATAAATTACCCACCCTCTATCCATCCTTACGTTTTGGGTGAATATTGCCACTCATACCCACCATTATCAGTTGAAATCGGCTTCTTTCCAATTGTTTTCCCAGATGAATCCTAATTTTTGGATACTAAAAAGGTTTATACTGCCCATGGAGCCATACATTTTGGCGACGCGCCAAAATTTAATAGGAGTCCATTGAAGGGCTTTTTTCAACCTCGTCTCCGGCTCCGGGCTCCGTTTGATGTTGTAAGCAACGAGCAGAATGTACATTAGATTTCTAATGAAAAGGATCTATGTGTGAGTTTAAAAAATAGATTACATTGAATGCGTTCCGTTCGTCGTGCATTGTCAAATATTATCACTCAGTGGAATCTGGCTTTTCCATTTCACCCAACTTCGCCTGGTGAAAATAAGTCATTGCGGGGTAATTATTTTTATCAAATTACCATAATAGTAATCTCGCCCCCCAAAAGGGACATTTATGTGACAAGTAGTGTTTCTGATTGCACGACCGAGCATCTAGGAACAGAAAGCTTCCGGGCCCTTAAGCAGGTCCCGGACCCCACGCCGTAATGGCTTTGGGCTACGCGCACGCCAATATTGTCTTTGAAAAACCAGCACCCTTTTGCAAAAAAGTGTCTCGCGGGCCTGAAACACGCCCTCTTTTATAGGTGAACTGCACGACATGCAGTGTTTTTTTTTCTTCCATATATCACAACTAGACAATTTGACAATACAAGAATTTGATACAAACGGTGACAATAGAGGGAACAAGGAAAAAGCCAAGGCTTATACGGGCCCTGGTCCATTTAGCTATTAAGTGAATTAATAACAATTTAAGAATAACGATGATAATTATTGAACAAGGATTAGGAAAAAGTGTACATGTATAGCAACCAATATTTCGTTTAGAAAGAAAACAACAACAAGTTATTGCATACAGTTTCAAAATTAAAATTATTTACCGGTATACAGAATGGATTTATAAAAAAACGCATAAAGCGAGGGAAAATAAGAGAAATAAACATAAGTAATTAAATGCAAGACTTGATAAATCGGAATGTTACCATGTGTTTATATGCCATTTTAGGAGTTTACATCTTAGATAATATTGGAATGAAGTAGGTTTATCATGTGTTTTGAAAACTTGTGCACAGTTCTAAAGAAAGGTATAGGGGTAAGCTGATTCCAGAGTAGGGGGCCTTGATGTCTGACTGTTTTCTTAAATAATGTGGTCCTAGCATTTCCTATATGAATCTTAGTTGTTGATCTAGTGTTATGTAGATTGACATCTAGATTCCTCCAAAAGAGACGGTCACCTCTTATGTTTTTCGGTAACAGGTTTCTTTCAAATGTATACATAAGGAGTCGTAGGTTCAAAAAAATTGAGTTTATTAAAATGTCTATAAAGAGGTGAATTGTGCTCTCTAAAGCCAGAATTTGTGATAGGCCCTAACTTTCAACGATTTCTTGTGTACTACTAATAGTTTGTTCAAGTAAGTATTTATGAGCATTTCCCCATGCTAGAATTCCGTACTGAGGATGGGGCAATGCAAGCGTATTATAAATATTGTATTAAGAACAAGTTTAAGTTTACGCAGAACACCCACAATTTTGAAAACTGTTGTATGAACCTTTTGACAATGGGGCTTCAACGTAAGGTTGCTGTCACTTATAACACCCAGAAATCTAAACAAAATACTTGTCTTATTTTAGAACTAGTTATATAAATTTCGATATTTACATCTTTGTACTTATTTGAGAATAAAATTAAGCATGTTTTATTTTCATTAATCCACAGTTTGTTACATTTAAACCACAAGGAAACATTTTGAGGTTCTTTACTTATAATTGAAACTGCCCCCTTTAAATTACCATGACTAAAGAAAACATTGGTGTCATCTGCAAAAAGAATGAAGGATAACAATTTTGAATAGTTACATATATCGTTTATGTATAAAAGAAAGAGTATTGGACCTAAAATGGAGCCTTGCGGTACGCCACATTTGATTGATGTAAGTGTAGATTTATTATTCTTCCATTCAACAAACTGTTTCCTGTCACAACTAAAGTTCCTAAACCAATCCAGGGCCTTTCCCCTAACGCAATACCTATCAAGTTTTTAGAGTAAAAAATCATGGTCAATATAAGATCAAATGCCTTGGAAAGGTCCAGGAACAAACCAATAGTGTGGTTTGATTTATCTATAGTCGAGCTGATTTTATCAACAAGGTCGTGCCATTTGAATTAAACAATTAGCTCGAAATCTATACTGAGAGTTACTCAGAATATTATATTTTAGTTTAAGGTTTCAATACGATTTGCAACTACAGTCGACTCCCGTTATTACGAGCTCGCATATTACGAGGTTCCTGTTGATACGAGTTTTTTTGCCGGTCCCGAACTGCCCCGTGCGTGTTTCAATGCATTTCAATATGGACGAGAACTGAATTTGTAACGAACAAATACTGGGGTTTCGGCTTTAAGAAGGCGAACTATTAAGAATTGAATAATACGTAATGTATAAGTTGTATTTAGGCAGATGAAAATGGAACCTGTCGCTTCATCAAAGTTTTCTTGAAGCGCATTTTTTAGGGCGCATTTTTGCATTTTTTATGAACCTGTCGCTTATTATATATTTGGTTGAGATTGGAGGGATGGGAATGGATTAAGTTGGTCATGAATGGAGTCATGAATGGGCACTAAATGAGCTAAATAAACTATAAACTAATGTAAAAAAATAAAAAAGAGACTAAGTATGTTACAAAAAGTGACAGAGATTACAGAGATTACCTGTTATTACGTTATTACATATTCGCATATTACGAGTCAATAATTACGAGGTTTCTGTTTTGTCTGTCCCGGTTGCGTGCGTGTTTCAATGCATTTAAAATATGGTACTGCCACGTGGAGCACGGTAGTAGCGAGTTACAACGAGCAGAACCGGGTTCGAAACGTTACGAACAAGCTGAACGTTTTATAACCAATTGTAAAAAAAAAAAAAAAACAAAAAAAGAAATACCTTTAACAACCTGAAAATCGTTAATTGTGTTAATCAACTGTAAGGATAATCAATAGAGTGCTATAATACGCTATCAATGCGCAATACTAATCCGAAACTGTCACGACGATCAGCATCCAGATAATCCAATAGGCGGACAATGGTGGATTAGGAAACTTGCATGGTTTAAACTACGGAGCAGGAGCAGAACATATCAGCAGTTCAGCATTCATTCAAAGATACTCCATTCAAAAAAAGATACTCAGTGCTTGATGTGCATTTGATGATGATTGTGCCACCTGAGCCCAAAAGCAGAAGAAAGAAAGCGATCAATATTTAAAATCATAAACAGATTGCATCAATATTTCAAGCAGCAAATCCAACGTTAGCAATAGACCATCAGTTTGGTTATGAAAATCAATCACTGGTTTATTGACTGCTGCGACCGACTTGCGACCGAAGTTTTGCGACGTTTTGCACCGAAACCATTTTAAACTAAAACAGTAAGTTACAATCTCAGACAGTTTTTCAATCATGTTTTATGTCAATTCAATTTCAAATTGCTTTTATAAACTAAACTAAAAAGTTAACTTTATTTTATTTTTTGTGTGTTTTATTCACACACACTATACACACACACACACACACATACAGTTATCCACACATTGCAGCAGACTTGTGTGTGTACACACCGCCGTACATACACACCAGGCGTATACGACATGCAGAACAGATACGTGTCATGTACTTTTTTTTTGATCGTGCTTTACAAATCGGTAATTTCGAAACGAAAGAAAAAACAAAAAAACAAAAAAAAACTATGCTGCGCTTAGAGGACATTGAAAGGACAAGCTGGCTTTCATGTGATGTGTCGTTTGTGTGTTTTAAGAGATCGATTCCTATAATCGATTTCAAACAAATTTATGAGCTTAATTTTATGAGAAGAAAAATAAAAAAAAAAAAAAAAAAAAAAAAAACAAACGAAGGTGGTACAAGTGTTAACGCTGCCACCCCCCAAAAAAAAAAAAAAAACAAACAAAAAACAGGCGGGCGTTCAGCCGAAACCCCAACCATAAATACGAGCACTTGTAGTCGCTCATTCACTTTGGAAAAGCATGCTAGTAAAGAAATAGGACGGTGATTGCAAGCTAACTGGGGGTCACCGTTTTTAAATTAGGAATTACTTTTGCGATCTTAAAATCATTGGGCACAATTCCAGACAGCAGAGATAAACTAAATATTTGCAATACACTGTGCAAGTCTCGCGCGTATCGGAACGAGAAAACACGTCAAACGAAGAACATTTTTTTCTCTGAAATCAAATCTTTGTTGTTATTTATATTCAATGATAAAATCTTAACAGCAAAAATACTCATTACATGTTTATAAAATGTTTATAAATCATTTTTAATTTTCATAATAAATACACAAATAATGTGTTAATTATTGTTGAAGCAAATTAAAACTCTGGGACAAGGATGCTTATTTGATCTTAACTTTTCAGAAACCACTTACGTGGATTCGCGATGGTCACACGGGCGTAAAATTAACGCTTGACGCAGCTTATAGAGGACGCTGAAGCCTCAACAACCATAGACTGCTATGAAAAGGCTTCGCGTTTTAATTACAGCATCTGGCGATTATCATCGCGCATCCAAAACAAGCGTTTACATAAGTTTTGTGATCGGAGGTGAGCAAACATTCTTAATTCTTTGCAGCAACCGGAGACTGAGGTCAAGTTTAATTCTCGGGTTTTCTTCGTTACATTGTTGATTTGATTTTACTTTCCTATTTTGTATCACTAAGTATTACATTACCAACAACGTATTTTTCATGGTCATAAACCACGCTAAACTAAAATAATTGACAAAACAAAAGCTTGCCCACGTAAATCTCCATATGGTTGGGACCACAATGGTCTCGGAAGTTCAAATATCCGCGAGACTTGTCTATAACGGCTTAACAATGAGAGCTCCAGGGAATTTATTAAGTTCAACCGTGTGCGTGTTTGGACTACCAAAGTTTGATTCTAGTAAATCACTAGAAATACTACCATGTATGTAAACTCAGCTTTTAAAAATAGTTATTTGTATTTATTTATTAATTGTTCGTGGGGGGGGGGGGCTTGCACTGTGACGATAAACCCAGTCATTTTGAGTAAAGTAAACTTAATTTTACAAAGAAGTCACAAAACAAAGAAGAAACAGTAAAAAAGGATGTTATGTTAGGGGCAAATATGCACTTTAAAGTGTGCACTCGGATTCGGGGCATATCTTCTATCACTGAAATATATTTCAAGTCTTTGAGAAAACATTTTGCTCATAAATTTCCCTGGAAATTTTAATTTGCGTCTAAGTCTAAATGTCTTGCTACGCCACAGCTTATTATGCATAACTCAAAATTATAAGTCTAGTTTTTTTCCCAATTTCTATATATTATATTACATTTTGTTATATTTAACACTAGTAGGGGAAATGGCCTTAGCTTTCGTTCCAAACCGGACCTTCGTCAGAGGCACAAACAAGCACAAACACAAACTTATCCATTTATAGCAAAAAGAGGAGAAAAGCATTATGGGAAGGCATCCAGAAAAAGCGGAAAATTATAGCCAATCAAAATTATTAATTTACAAACAATGGGGTGGCTAATAACCAATTTTGTTATATTTTATATAGTTTGTATTGACTGATTTATCGCTATAACTGGAGAACTCTGCGTTGCGCTGTTTCTTTATGTGACTCGGTGATTCGTGTTTTTATTAGAATTGTCGCATTTTGGTCGCGTTGATAGCGAAATGCTCTCTCGCAACTAACTCGCGAGACTGCTGCTCCGCGCGAGACTACTGCTTTCACCATAATACGGTCCAAATTAACGACTTGTGCGTTACAATCCGACAGTTGTACGTATTCTTGTATGCACGTTTGTACGTAGTACATTATTACAGTTGGTGTGGCGGCCAATGAGACTGCCTGGATGCGTCCTTTTAAGTGAGGGTTGGTAATCTTTTCAAATACTGTAAAAACAATGATTTTTTAGACTGAGAGCATTTGTAAACGAGTTTCGTGCTGTTACCTGCTTCAGTTCAATGCGTCAGTTGTTTCTTTATGCATAGGCCTACCCTGCGCTATGGGTCTCAAACGTTTTCAATCACTGTGTGGGTTAACGTGGATGATGATCGACTCCATTTCAGATTTGTCCATATGGATGCATCGATATCCTCTGTACAAAATGTATTGTTAATATTCATGTGCGCCTACAGTTTGAATATTGATAGACTTTACAAAACTGACCAATCAGACGCTTCCGTACGAAATCGGCTGAAAAGCCCATAGGCCGTGCACAAACCTCTGTCTGGTTGTACAAGTCGTTAAATTGGACCGTAGTATGGTGAGAGCAGTATAGTCTTGCGCGGAGCAACAGTCTCGCAAGATAGTTGCGAGAGAGCTGTTTCGCTATCACCGCGACAGAAATAATAACGACTTGTCCACAAGTTTATGTTTTTATTGGTAATTGAAGGATCACGGCGCAGTTCCGTTCTGTGAAGGTTGCACCTTCTTGGCTATTTTTATATCTGGCAGCAATTTCAAGTTGTCAAGAGATGGTCTGCAAAATGTTGGCGAGCAAACTGCTGGGTGTTGTTGGTATATTTATGATGGCAAACTACGCTGTCGTAAACGGGCGGTGTTTGAAGGCCCCCACCGGAGGGATACCGCGATGCCCTCCTACTTGGAGCCAGTGGCAAGACAAATGCTACAAGGTGCATGATGCCAAAGTTAAATGGGAAAAGGGCAAGCAGATTTGTGTTAAGTTGGGCGGTGTGATAGTTGTCCCTCAATCCAACGAAGAATTACATCACCTCTTCGACGTGTGCGGCTGCCACCATTACTGGATCGGTTGCAACGACATTAAAACTGAAGGTTTGTACACAATTCTAGAAATGATTTCAAAATATAGTTCCGATAGTTAAATTTGTGTTATGACAAATTGCCAACACAAGGCCAAAATGCCACCAGGGTGAGGGCTACAAGGAAAATAAGAAACAAATCTGAAGTGAGAGGAAATATCTGTTCTTGTTCCTCTTGAACTGTGACACAGTTAGTGGAAAACAAGATACAGGTAGGGAGTTCCAAAGTGCAGCGGTGTGGCATACCGTATAAACAAAAGGCGTAAGTCTGTATTTCAAAACCGGGAATGATGTTAAAATGTCGAAACAAGAGACAGGTACGGTTGGATATATTGAAGTTCAAAACATTAGCTGGAGTATATCTCTGATAAAAGCGGCAAAGTATTAGGTTATTTTAAAGCACCTCATCGACTTTGCTGCACTTCCGGTCACACCAGGGATTGGTGCCCCGGGGTCGAGGGACAGGTACCATCCAACGAACGAAACTACAATTCTAGCCTTGATTTAAGAGAAACGAAGGATAAGAGGAAATGCTTGCCTGCGACGTTTAGCGCAGGCCTAATTATAGCCTGTACGGGAATTCCAAACACAAAAATACAACCCGGAAGTCGACGCTTAAAACAAAAAAAGGTCGCCGCGTAAAAAAAAGGAAGTCGCCAAGTGAAACAATGTCACCGTGTGAGCAGAGGCCGGCGCTAAACGTCGCACTTTTGCCGTGTCGAACTCAAATGATTTTCGCACGGCAAAAGTGAGGCAATTAAAACGAATCGGTGACAAACGTCGAATTTAGTAAAAGATTTTGCCAGAAGGCCTGCGCTAAACGTCGCATTTTTGCCGTGTCGAACTCAAATAATTAGAAAATGATGAATTAAATTCCACAAAAGAGCGACGTTTAGCGCAAACTTTTGATTTAAGTTCGACACTGCCGTGTAGCACGGCAAGCTCTGCCGTGCTACACGGCAGTTGCACGACGTGATGACAAACGTCGCGCTCTTGCCGTGTCGAATCGAATTGAATTCTCAGTCTGGCTATGCTCTTTGGGAATACGCATGCGCAAAACTTTTGAAAAATGTGTATCTTTATTTTCGAATAATGTGAACATTCTCCTTGTTAGTACCGTAGCTGAGAGTATTCCGGGATGGGAAAGGAAACAACTTCTGACTGGAACAAACATAATCTGTAGATTTCAGAATTAAACTAAATGATTTTGTTTGACACTCTTTAAAAAGACGATGAACGCCACTCACCAATGATGGTAATAATAATGACAACATTTAAGTTGGGAAGCAATGTTATGATTTTGTCATTAATATTGAGTGTCACAGCTCGAATTGACACCATGAAACATGACTCTTTAGCAATTTTTTGCCGCGTTGCCATTTTGAATTACCTATAAGTGCGGCAAACTATTTTATTAAATTCGACGTCTGTCACCAATTCGTTTTAATTGCCGCACTTTTGACGTGCGAAAATCATTTGAGTTCGACACAGCAAAAGTGCGACGTTTAGCGCAGGCCTTAAATATTAATGAAAAAATCATAACGATATTGTGCCCCACATCAAATGTTGTCTTAATTATTACCATCGTTTGTGAGTGGCGTTCATCGTCTTTTGTTAATTGTCAAACAAAATCGATTAGCTTAATTCTGAAATCTACAGATTATGATGTTCCAGTCAGAAGTTGTTTCCCATCCCATCCCAGAATACTCCCAGCTATGGTACTAACAGGAGAACGTTCACATTATTATAAAATGCACATAAAACATTTTTCAAATTGATTCGACACGGCAAGAGCGCGACGTTTGTCACCACGTCGTGCAACTATGTGTAACACGGCAGAGCTTGCCGTGCTACACGGCAGTGTCAAACTTGAACCAAAGGTTTGCGCAAAACGTCGCTTTTTTGTCGAATTTATTTCATCATTTTTTAATTACTTGAGTTCGACACGGTAAAAGTGCGACGTTTAGCGAGGGCAGCCAAAGTAAGCATCCTGACCCCACCTTTAAGTACGATCCCGCTCCCAACGTTTGGTGTAATGAGACTTTTTATTTATGATTGACTCGGATCAGGTACCTGGGTGTGTTTGGATGGTGATGATACTATTGACGTGCAGGACAAGAGATGGGCTAATGGTAAGCCAGATAGTCTCTACGGCAACGAAGATTGCCCCGTAGGCTATTATTATGGCTGGAACGATTGGGATTGTGATGCTACCTACACGATAATCTGTCAGCGCCCTGCATCACCAGCACTGTAGCTCCTGTGAAAGGTTGCTCAATATTCTGGGCAAACTATTTTTTATGAAGATTCCAGGGTCGCATTGCCTTCAAATCTCTCAAAATGTTGCTTTTTGGAATTGCTTCTTATCCTTTATCAGAGTTGTTTGCGCTCTAAAACACCTATAGTGTGTTGTAATTAGTGAGTATAGTGATTAAAAATATATAAATTTGCCTCTGGAAATGCAACCAGCGGAACATATACGGTCCGCCATTTTGTGGAGTCAAAAATTTGGTTCTTACACTAGCGGACTGTGTTCTGTCATGAAACAACATAAACACAACACAACTTCAAGGGATATCTCCGTGAATCATTGTATTCTACTTTAAAATATCTTTCCAACGTTATAAAAAGCGTTTGTTATATAAGGAAAATCATTCATTTTATAACAAACTCGTTTTATAGCCCAAAACGCCCAATCCGAAGGCAACGTGCCCATTTAAGTGGTTTAATACTCACTCGCTTTGTGGTAATCTTTTGTAAAAAAACAAGCTATAATACTTGGAAAAAATTGCTAATTAGTAAAAAGAAAAATGTTGTATAGAATCAGCCATCATTGATATTTTAACCAAGCTATTTAAAGTTCAGTTTTTCTCAAAAATTAATTCAAAACACATTCTAAAAGTGGAGCAATTGGCAAGTTCACTTATTATTATCGTTATTTTTAAACATTGCTATAAAGTTCACTGTGCAGTAAGAGCTCATTTATTGTGGTAGAGTTAGAATTTGTTGTTATAATATTTTCAAAATTCACATTACCATTGGCAGAATAATATGACATCATTGTAAAATAACAAAATTCAACAAGAAGGCAGTTGTCAAACGTAAGCATTCTTGTGATCAAGTTTTGAGCATAAAATTTAACTATTTTTGTCCTTTCTTAAAAACGGAGTAAGAACCTATTAATTTCAAAATTATATAAAAGCCGCTTAGTTATTATGCGAAGGTTTTGCAAATGTGTGTATTAATCTTTTCGGGAAATTCTTTTCTCCGGCTGCCATCTTAAGAAATTGATTATTGAAAAGTAATTTCATGACTTCATAAAAATATAGAAATAACGGAGTAAGATTAATTTCAAAATTATATAAAAGTCGCTTAACTACTATGTAAAGGTTTTGCAAAGGTTTGTATTAATCTTTTTCGGGAAACTCTTTTCTCCGGCTGCCATTTTAAGAAACTGATTATTGAAAATGAATTTCGTGTCTTCATTGAAATACAGAAATACACCTCGAAAGATGTAACATGTAATCCCTGTACGCCGTTTACTGTGAGACGCAGCCTCGTTCGATAAGATTTGGAAGTTTTTGATTTACGACTGTTTTCATAACTGTTTGATAATGAAGTAATGTTGGTTTCGGAAGGAGCTGCTAATTCGACAAAATGTGCTTCTCTTTGGTTTGTTCAATGGTAATGATTTATTAAGAGTAGTAGGTTATGGGGTGGAATGGTATTGCCCCTCCAGCGTGGGTATCTGTTTTAGTTATAATAAGGCAACGGTAAATTTACATTATTTGTATCGAGTTATTCGCTAATTTCAGTTTATACATTGTTGTGGCGATATTTGTAGCGGCCTTGTATCAACATTACTAGATAAAGGGTCTGTATACGTTTAGTAATGACTCTGAAAATTAATGGCAATAAAAACTTACTTGGTAAGAAGTACAGCAGCTTTGGATAGAATGCATTTTGAGAAACTTTTCACTTAGAAGTACTGCGGTTATTATCACATTTTATCCCAACAAATTTGAATCTGAGAAGCGTTACTGACAGTTACTGTAGCGTTTCTCATATTGTGTATTCCAATTGCACATTATTATTCCTGCGTGGACATAACCGTTCCAGATTTTCGGCACTATCTTAAAAACGCTACCACCTTTTGAAATGAAATTGTCACACGTTAGTTTTATGGCAGGTGTATATCTACACTTAAAGGATTGGAAAAATAAAAACCAGTGGGTTCCAATTACCAAACGTATACAATCTCTTTAAGTATTGTATAACCGGTTAACTGATTCATAGTAATAATTAATTGGTGTTAATAATATGAGTACAATCTAACATTAGCCCATCAAGACCGGGGGGTTTGGGGACTTACGAGGAAGGGGTGTGGGGGGACGATATAATGCCCCTCCTCCTTTTTTCCAAAGATCTCAATTTTGAATTCTCACAATGCATTTAACACTATCACGTTACACATCACTACCACTTTATTGAGAAAGAATAAAAAACGATTAAAAATTTTGCTGAAAAAAACCCCGAAATCGAACAAACGGTCATGGTAGCAGCTGAACCCGTATAGCAACATTTTTAAAATATGTCCCTAGATTATCAGCGGGAAAAGTTTTGTGAAGATCAAATGTAGCGTTAAAGGTTACGGGCAAATATATGGTGCCCCCGGTCCTGATGGATTAATGATGTTCTTGTTTTAAAGTTCTTCTCAGCACTGCGAACTAAAAATTACATACATTATGCACAAAACCATGTTTTACTCGACAATTCTTAAAAGACTCATGTAAAATTAAGCCCAATCATTCTAGACCCTTCAGAATCAACCCTAACCAACCCTTACCCTTCAAAATTACCCCTAACTATTCCAGACCCTTCAAAAGTATCTCTAACTAACCCCAATCCTTCATAATTAGCCCAAACCAACCCAGACCCCTCAAAATTAACCCTAACCAACCCTGACCCCTCAAAATTAACCCTAACCAACCCCGACCCCTCACAATTAGCCCAAACCAACCCCGACCCCTCAAAATTAACCTTAACCAACCCCGACCCCTCAAAATTAGCCCAAACCAACCCCGACCCATCAAAATTAACCCTAAACAACCCTGACCCCTCAAAATTAACCCTAACCCACTCCGACCCCTCAATATTCCCCCTAACCAACCCCGACCCCGACCCCTCAACATTATTAAAGCAACAACAAATTAATATCATTGACGTCTCTTTCATGAGAAATGAACCACTGGTCGTGTCACCGCCTCCTCACTTCGCTTCAAGCTAATTGAATTGAGGAAAAGTGCCGAGCATGCGCTTAGCCGATACGTTCATTTCCTTTCAATTGTCGCGTTAATACAACGCCCCCACACGATGTAAACAGTATTTGGCGGTGACTTGAAATAAAACGCGTTATCGAAGCGTTAAAGCTATAACTAGTTTGCGTGGGGATTAATTAACGACTGTTCTAATGTTACCTTCAACCCCGAGAACACATTATTAAAAAGGGAAGCAAACTGTATCAATTTCCCCATAATTTTAACGTTTTTGCCATTCCTCGTAATTATCAATGATGCACAGGGACGCGTAGATGGCTTGCTAGTGGCATGGACAAGAGAGGGCGCGCTTTGTCTCAAGATGGTAGACGGCCACTGGCTCGAAATGCAAACCATTATGTGGTTATGATACGAACGACCATTTGTGTGCATTGGCAGTGTAACTGAATTGAGAAAATATAAAGAGCAACTTGCATTATGTCCTTGGTCGACCATGACAGCTCACATTATCGTTGAAAATAAATGAAATAAAGTGCTGCATTCAAAATGTGACTTATAGTAAATTTTGAAACACGCAAGTACTCGAGGGTTTAGAAAGTGTGGTGATTGTTTGTGGTTCCGAAGATTTGTATATGACTTTGTAATTACAGTTGTATCAACAGGCCTGGACGTATCCCTTTTGACTGATCCGGCAGAGTGACAACTCATTGTTCAGTCATGATCGTTTGATTGTCTTCGGGTGTTGAGCCGTCGTTGCTTGACAACGCTAGAAAGGCTTAGGCCTAATGTTGTCCATAAAACTATTCCACCTGCATCAACAATCCCAGAAAATCCATTTCATTAAAGGGACACGTTGCCTTAGATTTGGCGCTTTGGGCTATAAAAAGCGTTTGTTATGAAATGAATAATGGTTGGAAAGATGTTTAAAAGTAGAATGATCCACACAAAAATCCCTCGAAATTGTTTGGTTTCCGCATTTACTTTGCGAACTAATACGAACCGCCATTTTTTAGAACCAAATATTGGACTCCACAAAATGGCGGACCGTCTTAGTTCACGAAGTAAAGGGAAAACCACACTATTTCGAAGGATATTTGTGTGAATCATTATTCAACTTAAAATATCTTTCCAACCATAATTATTTCATAACAAACGCTTTTATAGCCCAAAGCGCCCGATCCGAAGGTAATGTGTCCCTGGCTTGAAAGGAAAAGTACTTTATTGGTTTTTGAAAGAGTAATTTCATTTTTATGGTTCAATTTTTTTAACAATCACACCATAAGACTAAAGTGCGAAACATTCATAAACATTAATTGATGGCGTCTTAGTTCACGAAGTAAAGGGAAAACCACACAATTTCGAAGGATATTTGTGTGAATCATTATTCTACTTAAAATATCTTTCCAACCATAATCATTTCTTAACAAACGCTTCTATAGCCCAAAGCGCCCGATCCGAAGGTAACGTGTCCCTTTAAAGGTGCCTGGCTTGAAAGGGAAAGTACTTTATTGGTTTTTGAAAGAGTAATTTCATTTCCATGGTTTATTTTTTTAACAATCACACCATAAGTCTAAAGTGCGAAACATTCATAAACATAATTGATGGCGTTTTTAATAACGAAAGGAACTAAAACGGATTATGGTCGTGTTGTTTGTTCATTGTTGTTTTGTTCGTTCACCGGCTTAATTAGATTGCGGCAACTACGATAACCAAAGGTGATTTTGGTGATCCGAAGACCATTACTGTGCATTTTAATAACCAATACGATGATGCTTGTTCAATTTGAAGTAACATTTTTTGCAATTGTTTTAATTATTAGGAACATAACGCCACTTAGCCAAAGTATTAAGTTTACCGAGTTTTGTACGCTGACGGCCTGAGAAAGATTTCATTTTTTTGAAAATGATGTTTCAGTACCTGGCAAACCTTGAGAAACCCAGCCATTTCGGGTAAAATCAACTTGTTTTACAAACATTTAATTACACAATTAAGAAGAAGTAGTAATAAAGGATGTTTAAGCGGCGAATGTGCACGAAGTGTGCTTTCGGATGCGGGGCATATCTTCTGTCGAAATAAAATTCAGGTCTTTGAGAAAATGTTTCGCTTATAAATTTCCTTTGAAAATTTAATCTTCGTCGCATCTAAAATTCTTACTACGCCACAGCTTCTTATGCATAGCTAAAAATCATATGTAGAAAGAGACATATTATTGTACAGTTTTAATTGATTGATTGTTTGCTGTTATTGGAGAACTCCGCGTCGCGCAGTTTCTTTTTGTGACTCGATGAGTCGTGTTTTGATTGGTAAATGAAGGATCCCGGCGCAGTTCCGTTTTGTGAAGGTGAAAGGTTGAACCTTCTGCAAAGTGGTGGTGAGCAAACTGCTAGTCGTTTTTGATTTATTTGAACAAAATTGTGCTGACCAGAATAGGGTTACCTGCTAATTACCATGTTACAATAACATAATGTAACTGGTATCCTGCTTAGTTTTGCTTAAGCAGCCCGATGCAATTGGGCCTAGGATATAGCGGGTTGTTTCAGTAAATTTGTATTGGTGCACTGCGCCAGAACTGAACCAAGAAACTGAATAATCATTCATATTTTTTGTTTGTTTTTTTGTTTTTTTGTTTTTTTTTTTTTGGGGGGGGGAAGGGGTTGGCGTTACGGGTTGCAGTGCGCATTAAAGGTATTATACAGGATTGGTAGAGCTGGCATACAAGTTGCAGACAGTGTTCATGTATTGTGTGATCAACCATTGAATGAAATAACAAACCTGTGGAAATTTGGGCTTAAATCAGCTGTTGCGTTTTTGCCCTCACACAATTGATGTCCGCCCGGTGCCCCCGCTTTTAGGAATGGAAATTCCCAGAGTTTTAATGTGATAATGTTGATTTAAAACTATTTTTCCATGTACACGCAGACAATGTGTTTATTTTTACACTAATGCCATATCAAACAGTAAAGTGCATTAAAAACAAGTGCTGAAAATGGGCTTGTTTAAGAAAAAGGCAAACGGAAACTTGGCCAGAAGTGCCCCCCCAGAAAAAAAAATGGTGCACCCCGTTGTGCCCTCCCCCTAAAAGTTTACCCTGTTAAGGAGCTGGGCTTATTACATTCAATTGAAAACCTTCCTGATTACAAAGTCCATCCATTACCGATCCTCTAAATATTGTTTCCGTCTTGAATACTGTCAAAGTCGAAGACATTGGATTTTACCGATCCCGCAAATCACGGTATAAAATAGTATTTTGTTCTGAACGTTAACCCTGGTTTTGTTTGTTTTCACTTAAACATGATCATCGAAATTGATAAAACATTCACTGAATGGTTGTGTGGTGTGTTTATTGAAAACAAGAGTGTGGAAACTTGAATCTATTCCGCCCTCAAGTCGACCTTGCGATGACACAAACACAGTCAGCGACTGACTTTTCAGGATGATGCTGCGCCTGAGCTAAGACCGTAAGGAACATCAGTCGCGGATTGTTTACGACCTGAGTATAACTGCGTTGATTTTTAAGACGATCGGCCTTAGTCGCAAGAGTAGAACCATTCTAGTTGCGATAATCGTAACCCTCCATCCTCTCCACGGTCGCAGACCGGAGGGTTAGGAGACAACTGTTGTTAGGAATCACCTTACGTGCAATTTTGACCATTTTGTGTAAGACTAGCGACCAGATTTGCTCAATTTTTACCACTTTCAAAAATCGTGACACACATTCTAAGAACACGGATTTGATCTTCAATGTGTAATGGATCCATTTAGAACACTTAAAACATCATCGAGAAAATATTTTGATGACAAAAAACGACAACAACTTACCAGAGACTGACCGAAATGTCCGTGAACGTAGACACCAGGTTGAGGTTTTAAACCCCGCACCCACGTGACCTAGCCAACATTTCGACCAATCAGCACGCTTGCAGAATCATTGCCATGTATGTTGAGCGCATTTGATTGGTTTGCACAATCGCGGGTTACTGAGTGCGTTTCATGGACAATTCGGCCAGTCTCAGGTAAGTTGTTGTCGTTTTTTCTGCCAAATATTTTAATGATGATGGTTTAATTGTTCCAAATTGATTCAATTGCACATTGAAGATCAAATCCGTGTTATTAGAATATGTTTCATGATTTTTGAAAGCGGTAACAATTTGGCAAATCTGGTCACTAGTCTGACAAAAATTGTCGAAATTTCACATGTTGTGATTCCTAACAACAGTTGTCTCGTAACCCTCCGATCTGCGACCGTCGGGAGGATGGAGGGTTACGATTATCGCAACTAGAACCATTTCTACTTCTGCGACGTTTTCCCGACAGTCGGGAATCAATCAATATAATTTTCTTACATTGAGTACCATTGTATTTATGGCGTTACGCGTTATTAGCGCGCAACAACACCGCGTAAAAAAAGTCGCCGGCAAAATAAAACAAAAAGTCTACGCGTAAAAAAACAAGGCGCCGCGTAAAAAAAAAGGGAAATCGCCGCGTAAAAAAAGTTACCGTGAGATCCCTCGCATAACGCGAAAAGCTACAGGGACGCCGAGGTCACGCGCACGTTTTTACGCACAAAAGAATAGCTATTTGCCAATGATTTGCCTCCTTTGGCCTCAGTGAGGGCGCTTTTTGGGGAGTGTGACGTCATATGCAAGGGGTCTATGGAAGTAAGCATCCAGACCCTACTTTTAAGTACGATCCCGCTCCCAACATTTGATGTAATAAGACTTTGTATTTCTGATTGACTCGGATCAGGTACCTGGGTGTGTTTGGATGGTAAAGGTACTATTGCCGTGCAGGACAACGGATGGATAGCTGGTGGTCAGCCAGATAATTATCAAGATTGCGCCGGAGGCCGTGCTTCAGGCTGGGATGATAGGGATTGTCGTGATAGAGGCATGTTAATCTCTCAGCGCCCCGTATCACCAGCACTTTAGCTCCTGTGAAAGGTTGCTCAATATTCTTGGCAAACTACTTTTTATGAAGATTGAAGGGGCACATTGCCTTCAAATCTCTCAAAATGTTGCTGTTTGTAATTCTCCTTATCCTTTATAGAGTTGTTCACGCACTAAAACACCTATAGTGTGTTGTAATTGGTGATTATAGTGATTACAAAAACATAAACTTGCCTCTGCAAATACAACCAGCGGAACATAAGGTGCGCGATTTTGTGGAGGTTAACATTTGGTTCTACAAAATAGGGTGTTGTTGTTTGTAATTAATCTTATCCTCCTTTTATAGGTTTGTTCACTAACTAAAACATAGTGTGTTGTGAATTGGTGATTATAGTATTTTGTGGAGGTTAACATTTGGTTCTACAAAATAGCGGACTGTGTTCTGTCATGAAACTACATACAAAACACACACTTTCAAGGGATATTTCCGTGGATCTTTTGAAATATCTTTCCAACCATAAGTTGAGTATAAAATATGACTATTTTTTTCCTTTCTTAAAACGGAGTAAGAGACTATTTTATTTCAAAATTATATAACAGTCACTGAAATATTATGAGAAGGTTTTACAAATGTTTGTATTAATCTTTTTCTGGAAACTCTTTTCTCCGGCTGTCATCTTAAGAAATTGATTATTGAAAAGGAATTTCACGACTTCATAAAAATATAGAAATACTTCTCGAAAGATGAAACATGCATTCCCTGCACGCCGTTTACTGGAAAACGCATCCTCGTTTGATAAGAGTAGCAAGTTTTTGATTTACGATTGTTTTCATAACTGTTTGAAATAATGAAGTAATGCTGGTTTTGAGGGATCTCATTGGTTTGTTCAATGGTACCCACTGCAAAGGATTTGAACTGCCTCTAGCCACCGGGCTATAGCTTGGTGGAATTGTAAGACATCTACCCTACACTATAGCATGGCAACGGTCGTGGGTTCGAATCACAGCCGAGTGATACGCTTGTGGATTTGTTTCACATGCAGGACTCTGTAAAGCACTGAGTATACGGTGCTTTTAATACACATCGGTGTGAGGGCAAAAACCTAATAATATTCTCATTTCAGTAAAAAAAAATTGAGCGCGCACAGTGCTGAGTATTTGTGTTATTATTAATTGTGCCGCTATTCTTTGGGTTTAACTGTTGTCATGTCAATATCAATATGACTGATGACTGTTATTACAGTTTTTTCTCAGCTTTAATTTGATGATTCACCGACGATGATTCATTCGTCATCACAGTAACTACGACAGGGCTCGTTTAAAGATGGAAAGGTTTTCCAAGTGGGCATGATGAACATACACCATTGTTGTCCCCCCGTTGTACCCGCATTTGAGCTTAATGACACAAAATACTAATCTAGGTTTTCCCGGCCATTTTCAGCAAAAATTCATTCAATTTCATTAACACGCATTCAAAATCACGCATTTTCCCCTAATCCTCTCAAACTAGGGTTTCTTTTTAGCTATTAATGCATTCAATTTCGTTTTCGTGCACTAATTCGTTTTTCTCATTCAGAATCGTTTCATTCATTCTATTTCATTTATAGGCATTCAAGACTACACTTTGACCAATCTTAAGTTGAATTTCTACTACCTATTTACAATTTGATGAATTCAAATTAAGACTCGCCGAAGCGAACATGATTGTGATGCTAGTTTGCTTATCGTTTTTGTGCATTGAATTTCAATTTCTGTGCATTCAAATTAAACATGAGTTAAGGCTCCCCGAGCAAATTGGCATGTAGCTCCTTTACTGGCACTTAAGTTTTTGTTTGTAAAAGGCGTTTTCGTGTTGTTTGCATTTCATTTACATCATGTGTTTTTTCTTAATTATTTTAACAATTGTTCCTTTTGCTTTGTTACCCGTTAAAGCCAATAACTCTGAAGTAACAACTTAATATTTTGCTATAGTCTTGAAATTGTTTGCACTGGTATTAATTTTGTCTTCGTTGTTTCTGTTAATGTCCCGACCATGCTCAATTATATAAGTTGACATATGTTTAAAAGGAAACTAATGCTTAAAAATAAGGGGTCGTTACAAATTGTACAAAGAAATTATTCTTGTTGTTTCCTGTGAATTTTTTCACAGGTCCTTTTCTTTGTATTCTGTTCATTTATTTATATATGAAGTTGGTTTATTTAACCTTCATTGTTCTGACGTGCCAGGCATCTTGGCTTTACAGTTTGGCTATGATTATACCATCTCACGCATTGTTCATGAGCTAATTGTCAACACACTGATTGGTTTGAGAGCATGCATTTCTTCTTTGATACACCTCTGTTCTTCTAGAGACAGTTCTGTAGTTTCCTTCTGGTACTGGAGATGCACTGGTCTGCAAAATCTCGTCGATGCTGGAACTGGATTCACCCAGATAACTTTGTCTTTCCACTTGAGTTGCAAAGGAACAAGTGTCGTGCAGAACAAACTATCGTCTGATGTATCTGGATTTGAAACTTTGTTTGTACTCACTCTGGCCTGATGAGCCATCAAAACCCCATTTACAGGTCAAATCGAAGGAGATAGGGTCTTCATCTTCCAGACCTTCAAGCAGTTCATTTATTTCTTCTTTTTGTTGTTCAATAGTTCGGAGAGCAGTGTGGTCCAGAAGGGTTTGCAGTGGAACCTTTGCTGATTTCTCAGTGACTGAGATACCTTCAGGGTAACATTTTTGTTTGGCTTCTCTAACCACGTTGCATGGGGGATAGATGTCTGCATGCTTATCTTTAGCAGAAGTCCTCAATGTTTGATAAGAAGATTTGGTCATCCTAGTCTCTATCAAAAGAGCTAATGCCTCATCTGACGTGAAAGGTTCTGGGTCGGTAGATCCCTTTGATATTAGTTTTCTCAGCTTTGTTGGTTTGGTTGGAGTCATTATTGTAAGCTTTAAAACATACTTCAAATCAGGGTTTTTTCCATGAGAAGCTGCAAAGAGCAGTTCGCTTTTTCTTCGCTCTTGAAGTAGTGCCTGTGCTTTCCTCTGCTTGGTGCGCTTTGACGAAGACAACCAGTCTGTTTTTGGACGACCCTTTGACGTACTAGGCTCGGATGATGTGGCATCCTCAACGAATGTTACCGTTGGTTTTGTTCCTCTTCTTGAGAGCCAGTCATCCACTTTCGTGTCAAAACACAACTCTCCTGTCAGCCAGTCTGTGTTCTTACGTTCAAAACTCTGTTTGTTTCGGCTGCTTTCTGCCCATTTCCTCCTCAATTTGTAAAGGAAATCCCGAATGCTTTTTGTCACTGACTGACGAATCTCCTCTGGAATATCACATTGCGGAACATGAAACACATCTGTGAATAATTCTAAGCAACCACGACAAGAGTTTTCAATGTTTGATGCATCATCAACAGAAGTAACAACTTCAAATAATCGCTTTCTTGGTAAAGACGCCATAGTGCACTGTGGTACAGCTGACAGATACATTTAAAGACAACTAGCGGCAGTATCCCTCATCACAATATATGAGACAACAAGTACATTGAAATTTCAACTGCGCAATCAGACATAAATAGGGGTATCATATTGCACAACACCGACTTTTCTCAGTGGAGCGCGCCACATGTAATATGGAGTTCAGAAAAGGGGCGAAAACGTACGGTGATCGCTTCAGAAAAACTGCTCTAAAATCGTGTATCGCAGGTTGTCGCAGCTAAATTTGGTACCAAAATTATGCAAACAAGTTGCTCTATTACACTGTAAACATAAGTTAGTCATTGGTGCTCATATATTAGTCAAAACGACTAATTTAGATTAGTCAAGTCTCAATGACTAATTAAATCAACGTAGGACTAAAGCCAAGTCAACAATGACCAATTTAGGTTAGTCATGGATGATGTTTGTGACTAATAAAAATAAGTCATTGGTTATTAACAAAAC
The DNA here is from genome assembly GCA_021014325.1 of Plazaster borealis. Taxonomy (NCBI): domain Eukaryota; kingdom Metazoa; phylum Echinodermata; class Asteroidea; order Forcipulatida; family Labidiasteridae; genus Plazaster; species Plazaster borealis. The sequence continues at coordinate 11,470,658 of CM037464.1, read as the reverse complement.
ATGATTATTACAAGTTCAATTAATTTTTTTAATGATTTTTTGCTGGGGTTTGATTTTAATTCATTCAGACTTTTGATCTAATTCATAAAAACATATCTTTAATCGTTTTTGCAGTATTAAATTCATATGAAAATGGTCATGACAATTTTTGTGATACATTTTGTGAACCATTAGATTTATTAAGTGATAATTATTGTATTTTTATTTTAAAATTTTGTTTCAAATCGGTGGAAAAATCACAAAACATTGCCTGGATGGGAACATTAATGACTAAGTGCGTCTCGTTTTTTTTTTTTGTTTTTTTTTTAACCGCTGACGCGCATCTGTGTGGATCAAAAGCACACATTTGACACACCCAACCCCCACCTTGGATTTGGACATACAAAAATGGGATGGATTTAAATGGGTTCTTGGGGTGCATGATTTTAGTGTTGTATGTATTGATTTTATTAATGTATTACCATTTGGTTTTAAGTTTCTTTCCATCCTTGGTTTTTAAATTGCATTGTTATTGTTGATAAGCTTATGTATATCTTTCTTCTTAGTGCTGATGGCATCACAAAGGACACAGCATATCATTTGCACATACATCAACAAAGTTAACAACTTTTAGTAGTGTTGTTTTTAGAAAGAGAAAAAATGCATAGAATGCAAACATAATCATGTTGATAATTACTCTCTGACATTCAACCGTTGACTGATAATTTGTTTATATTGGTTTTATTTTATATTTATGCACAGGGCTTCAACAAAATGTTGGCAGAGCCACAGACGTGCAGAATATGCCAACGAGCAAAGACCTGGCCATGTGGATGTGCAAGACTATACAGGTTTGTTTTTTCAAGCTTTTGCAAAGCATTTTGTTATATTAGGAGATCAGACACTTTGAAATGTTTAGCGTTTCTTGTAAACATATTAAGAAATCAGTTTAAATATTCAGATAAAGTATACAACAGTACCTGACCCTTAGTATGGTGTTCTATAAAGGACACTTACACGGAGACTTTTTTTTTCAAGCGGCGACTTTTTTTTTTTGGCGGCGCCTTTTTTTTTTCAAGCGGCGACTTTTTTTTTTCAAGCGGCGACTTTTTTTTTCGAGCGGCGCCTTTTTTTTTCAAGCGGCGACTTTTTTTTTTTTGGCGGCGCTTTTTTTTTTCAACCGGCGCAGTTTTTTTTGAACCGGCGCCTTTTTTTTTTCGAGCGGCGAGGTTTTTTTCAAGCGGCGCCGTTTTTCACGCGGCGACTTTTTTTTTTTGGCGGCGCCTTTTTTTTTTCAAGCGGCGACTTTTTTTTTGGGCGGCGACTTTTTTTTTACGCGGCGACTTTTTTTTTCAAGCGGCGCCTTTTTTTTTTCAAGCGGCGACTTTTTTTTCAAGCGGCGCCTTTTTTTTTCACGCGGCGACTTTTTTTTTTTGGCGGCGCCTTTTTTTTTTCAAGCGGCGACTTTTTTTTTTGGGCGGCGACTTTTTTTTTACGCGGCGACTTTTTTTTTTTACGCGGCGACTTTTTTTTTTTTTAAGCGGCGACTTTTTTGTTTTGGCGGCGACTTTTTTGTTTTTTCACGCGTCGCCTTCCGGTTTGTGATTGTGTTTGGGGGATTCCCCTACAAGTCAGTCACGCGCAAGCGCACGACTGATCTACTTCCGCATGATATGTTTAGAATATTCTGGCTATTTATTGGTTCCACAATGGGTTTGTCAGTGGTGTATAATGCTTCTATTTATGTTCTTACAGGCCCGTAACTAGGGGGCGGGGGCGGACGCCCCCCCCACGAAAAATAAATAAATAATAATAATAATGTTTCGTACCATAAGGCACTCATCAGCAGAATGACGAAAATAGAATACAAGTAGCATCTTACCTTATTTCGAATTATAAAGCGCGCGCAAGCGTGACGCGTGCTACGTCATTGAAGTTAGTACGCGTTTACGTCACTGAAGTAAGAACACATCTGTCTCGATGCCGGCACTTTGAGACGATCGTTACCTTTAAATCATTTTCCCGGAATACTCGGCATATTTCTTTCTTGATTTTTTCTATTTTCTGGGGGGTCTCTTTGAATACTGCCAGACCGTCGTCCCTGTATAGTCCCACTCTATTTCCGTATTTTGGTTTCAGGATTGACAGCATATACGCTACGACCAGCTCGCATGACTCTGCACCGTCGAAACTGCCCATGGTGACATCGAACTTGCTGTCTGCATTACGCTTTTTCCACGGTACCTGGTTGTTGAATACCACTGTCTGTTTCGCGTGGATGATGATATCTTTCTCCTTGCTGCTAATTTTCTCGTAGTTTCCCGCGAACCCTAGCGCTTTCAGGAGGAGCTTTTCCGTTATCGATGGGTAGAACTCCACAATGTCGAAATTTATGAAGCTCGATTCTTGCTTGCTTGGGATTTTCTTATACCAGTCCAGTACGGCGTCCGTGCTTTTCCACAGATTGAATCCCGTCGCGCTTATGACTTTACCGACGATTCTGTCGAGGATCACTTTACTTATATGTCCTATCTCTGATTTGGTTGGGCTGATCAGTCGACATGATGGTTTATTATCAAAGTTGTCCTTGTGGTCCTTCAAAGTAATGAAGACTTCCCTCTCGGCCAATTTATCTATGCGGTCTCCCAGTTCAAGACTTTCAGCAATTCTTAATTCCCTGCATTGTTATCGAACAATGCATTTACCACTTTTATGGTCCAGTAATCCATCCATTCATACTATACATCCTTTGTCCTCACCACTTTACTCCTATTGGTTCATAGCCACCTATTGTTTCTGAAATAGAAACTTTGATTGGCTATAATTTTCCCGCTTCTTTCTGGATCCTTCCCTTAATCCCTTTCCCCTCTCTTTTTCTATAAATGGATATGTATTTGTTTGTACTTGTTTTATGCCTCTGAAGAAGGTCCGGTCTGGATCGAAAGCTAAGGCCATCTACCCTACTCATTATATATATTGACAAAATAGGGAGACCGCCAACATAGGGCTAGATAGCTCAGTTGGTAGAGCGCCGGCACGTTCAACCGGAGGTCGTTGGTTCAAATCCCACTCTAGTCAATTTTTCTTTGTTCAACCCAAAATCATATATATATATATATATATATATAGGTTGTATCGTATGGGTGTGATCCCTGGCTACACGGCAGTTTGCGGTTGAATGGCTTTCTGACTGGCACCCCCCGAACAAAGATATTGACAAAATAGGGAGACCGCCAACATAGGGCTAGATAGCTCAGTTGGTAGAGCGCCGGCACGTTAAACCGGAGGTCGTTGGTTCAAATCCCACTCTAGTCAATTTTTCTTTGTTCAACCCAAAATCATTTAATATTTACCCAGTCAGTTTCCCTTGTGGTCCATTACTTGATATATGATATATATAAAAAAGTCGCATCCCCTTAAGGTGATCCCCGGCTGCCGCTTGGGATTGTTTTTGGGGTAAAAAAGGTCAAAGGTCAAGGTCACAATTGTGATTGGTTTCCGAAAAGTCAGTAAAGATTGCTTATTGGCGCTTAGATGCTATGAAAGAGGGTTTTTTAATAAGGAGAAAAGTGACACAGTGAGAAATGACATTTGGACTTGTAACTTGGGGCGGGGGTTGCCGTTGTGGACAGGAAAGTTGCGATTGTTTTGGGGAGAAAAGGTCAAAGGTCAAAGGTCAAGGTGGTGAGTTAAAATCAATAGATAAATTGTCAAAGTTACAGTGCTCGAGTGTAGGAACATAGTTTGGTGATATCTTTGGTTGGCTAGAATGTATTAAGAATCAAAATTTACACAACAGGGTGAACCCTCCGAGCAGCCACGGGAAAACAATTACATGCTGGATCCCCGGGGAGCGCACAAGAGGCACGGGTAAATAACTGTGTTTGGGGGCCACAATTCTTGTTCTAATGGTCTGAACAGATGAATAGAATTTCCTTGGACCCACACACTAAAGATTGAAGCATTCTTGAAATTTACACATTGGTTCACTACTAATCTTCAAAAAATAGTACATTTCGAAAGGATTAAGTTTTTGTGCACACAATAGGATTTTTCTGTGCACGTTATAATGGGACCCAGCTTTCCCACACTATTTGTCCACCTCTGAGTTCACTCACCCAGAAATCACAACAGTATATGAAAGGGGGCTGTTTTAAAGGTAGTTCAAACATTTATCAGCGGAATTGATCCACACATTTTGTAGTTATTAAAAAAAATATGAAGCTGGTCCTCCCGCCTGCTCCCCGTGGCTGCTCGGAGCTAACGTGGTTGATGAACGACTCCATTTCTCCATACGGATGAATCCATATCCTCTGTACAAAATGTATTGTTAATACTCATGTACGCCTACAGTTTGAATATTTATAGATTTTACAAAACGGACCAATCAGATGCTTTCGTACGAAATCGGCTGAAAAGCTCATAGGCCGTGCACAAACCCTCTGTCTGGTTGTACAAGTCATTAAATTGGACCGTAGTATGGTGAGAGCAGTAGTCTCGCGCGGAGCAGCAATCTCGCAAAATAGTTGCGAGAGAACCGTTTCTCTATCACTGCGACAGAAACTTAACGACTTGTCCACAGGTCTATGTTTTTATTGTTTGAAGGATCACGGTGCAGTTCCGTTCTGTAAAGGTTGCACCTTCTTGGTTATTTGTATATCTGGCAGCAATTTCAATTTGTCAAGACATGGTCGGCAAAATGTTGGCGAGCAAACTGCTGGGTGTTGTAGGTATATTTATGATGGCAAACTACGTTGCTGTAAATGGGCGGTGTTGGAAGCAATGCCCCCCTACTTGGAGCCATGTGGAAAGACAAATGCTACAAGGTGCATGATGCCGGAGTTACATGGGAAGAGGGCAAGCAGAATTGTGAGAAGTTGGGCGGAGTGATGGCCGTCCCTCAATCCGAAGAAGAATTAAAACACCTCCTCAATATGTGCAGCTGCAGCCCAATCTGGATTGGTTGCAACGACATTCATACTGAAGGTTTGTACACAATTCTAGAAATGATTTTCAAGATATAGTCCTTTTAGTTTGTTTTATTTTATGACAAATTGCCAACAAAAAGCCAAAATGCCACCCAGGAATAGGGCTACAGGAAAATAAGAACAAATCTGAAGTGAGATGAAATATCTGTTCTTGTTCCTTTTGAACTGCGACAGAGTTGGTTGAAAACAAGATACAGGCAGGGAGTTCCAAAGTGCAGCGGTGTGGCATCAGCCTGTGTGGCATACCGTATTATTAACAAGCGGCGTAAGTCTGTATTTCAAAACCGGGAATGATGTTAAAATGTTGGAACAAGAGACAGGTGCGGGAGGATGTATTGAAGATCAAAACATTAGCTGGTATAGCAATTAAGTAGTTTTATCAGCCATTAAAATTAAATTCAGCCAGTGGTAAAAAACAACCTTTTATAAATTTAAATAAGGAGACCACTATCTTTGCATTTCCGGTTACACCAGGGATTGGTGCCCCGGGGTCGAGAAACACGTTACCATCCAGCGAACGAAATTAAAAGTCTAGCCTTGATTTAAGAGAAACGAAGGATAAGGGGACAATGCTTGGAATGCCTTAATTGTGAAAATTGTAATTTTAAGTAAAAGAATGGGTAATTATCGAAGTAAGAAGATTTATTTCAATTGATAACCTTCCAGATTACAAAGTCTATCCATAACTGCTCCCCAAGAGATTTTTTAATTTTTTTATTTATTTCAACATCTTTATACAGGATAAAAAGATCAGCAAAACTGTTTTACATCAATGTCCTGTTAAACATAAATGGTCAACATAAACAATAGACTAGAAAAAAGACAAAGTAAAACTACTTAAAGTACAGTTTCTTAAATAAACATTTAAAAATTGCAATGGAGGAGGAACTTTGAATGGAAGAAGGAATATTGTTCCAAACTTTTGCACCGGCAAACTTAAAGGATTGTTTAAAACACGTGACGTTCAGTTTAGGGACAACAACATTAAGAGAGTCTGCATTTTTTGTATTTATTCCATGCCTATCGAAGTACATTTCGACGTCATTACATAGTCGACTTGGTACGGAGCCCCTAAAGGGACAAGTAAAATAAAATTTGAAAAGGTAAAAAAAATGTTGAAATTATTTCGTCCCCCCGAAATGATTTCGTCCCTTCCAAATAACATTTCGGGGAATGAAATAATATTTCGAGGGAACGAAATAATTTCAACATTTGTTTTACCTTTTCATATTTTATTTTACCTGTCCCTTTAGGGGCTCCGTAAATATGAGCAATTTTGAGGCCCTTATACTTTGGTAATTTTTCAGCACAAATATTGCAACTACTTTGACATATATAACATACATCAAGATGGTCATGTTTACATTTAGGTTTCGGTTCGGTACTTATTTTGAAAGTCTTGCAGGGGCGGATCCAGGATTTTCCAAAGGGGGGGGGGCGTGAAAATGTACCAAGCAGCAAATGGTGAATGCATTTTGTGGCGCCTGAGAGCGCGTAACGCGAAGCCCTAAGGCATGGGTTCCAAGGCCCGCTTAAATGCTCCGAAATAGTTCGGATTCTAGATGCTCTGTGGTGCGATCTCATGCAATATATCTGACCACTTTAACCAATTTTGTTTTTGCAAGATCATTATTTAAACATCATTTTCGAGTTGGGAGTCATTGAATCAGCCATCCTGAGTTATACAATAATGCAGGCTACAATCAATATTTATTAGGGGACAAAAAAGTTTGGTGAGGAGGATCATTCCTCCATGGTGAGGCAACGATCTGAAAGTGCAATTTCAATATAATTAACCAAAAACAGAGAAATAGACACACCTTTTAAGCAATTCAGATCCATATAAATTTTCTAAATTTACTGAAATTTTTTCTGTAACATCGATGGTGGGGTCCAGGGGTCAAGCCCCGATGGGGGTCCAGGGGAAGCTCTGAGCTTTTTGCTTTTTGAGGGGTGACAAATAAAGCCTCTGTGTGCCTAAAACAGAGAAATAGACACACTTTGTATGCACTTCTGATCCATTTCACACTTCCATGGCGGGGTCCAGGGGGCGAAGCCCCCCGGAAGCTGAGCTTTTGGCTCTTTGAGTGGTGAAAAATCAAGCCTCTGTGTGCCTAAAACAGAGAAATAGACACACTTTGCACTTTTGATCCATATCAATCTTCTAATTTTACTCAAAGAAAAATGTTATACCACAAATCTCACGTTTGGATCTGGTTGATGCATTATCTGGTTTCATGCATATTCATTAAACACATAGTGGGTAAAATCGTTTCTCAAATTCAGGCTAACTGTCGTATTATCTCGGAAAGGTATAAATTAACGGTATAAAATCGTCTTTTATTTCGATTGCCACTATCGAAATAAACCATGATGAACGTGTACATAATCCACGTCTAACATTTACCTTTGTTTTGTTTGTTTTAACTTAAACGTGATCATCGAATGGTTGTATGGTGTGTTTATTGAAAACTAGAGGGTGGAAACTTGAATCTATTCCGCCCTCAAGTCGACCTCGCAATGACACAAAAACAGTCTGCGACTGACTTTTCAGGATGATGCTGCGCCTGAGCTAAGACCGTAAGGAACATCAGTCGCTGAGTTTACGACCCGAGTATACTACGATGATTTTAAGACGATCGGCCTTAGTCGCAAGAGTAGAACCATTCTAGTTACGATAGTCGTAACCCTCCATCCTCGCCGCAAAAAAAGTCACAGCTGGAAAAAAAGTCGCTGCCCAAATAAAAAAGTCGACGCGTAAACAAGAAAATTCACTGTTAATATAAAAAAGTCGCCGCGTAAAAAACAAAGCGCCGCGTAAAAAAAAAATGAAGTCGCCGCGTGAAAAAGTCGCCGTGTAAGTGTCCATAAGATGGTAATGGTAGTAAGCATCCTGACCCTACCTTTAAGCTACGATCCCGCTCCCAACATTTGATGTAATGAGACTTTGTGTTTCTAATTGACTCGGATCAGGTACCTGGGTGTGTTTGGATGGTGAAGGTACTATTGACGTGCAGGACAAGAGATGGGCTGATGGTGAGCCAGATAATTACGGCGGCAACCAAGATTGCGCCAGAGGCCATGCTTTGTGCTGGTTCGATACAGATTGTGGTCATACATTTAAGTTAATCTGTCAGCTTCCCGTATCACCAGCAATGTAGCTCCTGTGAAAGGTTGCTCGATATTCTGGGCAAACTACTTTTTATGAAGATTAAAGGGCCACATTGCCTTCAAATCTCTGAAATTTTGCTGTTTGGAATTGCTCCTTATCCTTTTAAGAGTTGTTCACGCTCTAAATCAGTTATAAAGTGTTGCAATTAGTGAGTAGTGATTAAAAAACATAAATTGCCTCTGGAAATACAACCAGCGGAACATATTCCACCATTTTGTGGAGTCAAACAAAAATTGGTTCTCCAAAATAGCGGACTGTGTTCTGTCATGAAACTACATAAAAACACACACGATTTCAAGCGATATTTCAGTGAATCATTATATTCTACTTTTAAGATATCTTTCCAACAAAAAGCTTTTGTTGTACAAGGAATATCATTCATTCCATAACAAACGCTTTTTGTAGCCCAAAGCGCCCAATCCGAAGGCAACGTGCCCCTTTAAATGGTTAACTGCTTATTCGCTTTGTGGTAATCTTTCGTTAAACACCAAGGTATTATACTTGGAAAATTTTGCTCATTAGTAAAAAGAATTTTTTTGTATGGAATCATACATCTTGATATTTTCCCAAAACTAATTGAACTCCAGTTTCTCTCAAAAATAATTCAAAATCTATTCTGAAAGTGGAGTAATTGGCAAGTTCACTCATTATTATTATTATTCTTATTTTTTTTATCTTGCTATAGAATTCACTGTGCAGTAACAGCTTACAAATTGTGCTAAAGTTAGATTTGGTTATAATAATAGTTTCATGGTTGTGTGAAAAATAACTTTAATTGTTAATAAATTCACATTACAATTGGCAGAATGATATAACATCATTGTTACAAAAATGTTTCAACAAAAAGGTAGTTGTCAAACTGCCATCTAGCTGCCATCTTAAGAAATTGATTATTGAAAAGGAAATTCATGACTTCATAAAAATATAAAAATACTTCTTGGAAGATGTAACATGCCTTCCTGTACGTTAGATTTGGTTATGATAATAATTTTATGGCTGTGTGAAAAATAACTTTAATTGTTAATAAATTATCATTACCATTGGCAGAATGATATGACATCATTGTTACAAAGGGTTTCAACAAGAAGCGATTGTCAAACGTATAAGCATTCTTGTGATCAGGTTTTGCGTATAAAATATGACTATTTTTTTCTTGAAACGGAGAAATATTATGTTTTGCAAATGTTTGTATTAATCTTTTTCGGGGAACTCTTTTCTCTGACTGCCATCTTATTAAGAAATTGATTATTGAAAAGGAATTTCGTGACTTCATTAAAATATAGAAATACACCTCAAAAGATGCAACAAGCAATCCCTGCACGCCGTTTACTGGAAAACGCAGCCTCGTTTGAAAAGACTTGCAAGTTTTTTTTATTTACGATTGTTTTCAAAACTGTTTGAAATACTGAAGTAATGTTGGTTTCGGAAGGAGCTGCTGATTAGACAAAAGATGATATCTTTGGTTAGTTCAATGGTAACATTGTCTGATTTATTCAGAGTAGCATGAGGTAATGGGGTGGAATGGTATTGCCCCTCCCGCGTGGGTATCTGTTTTGCAATTCGGAAAAGAGCTTGTAGTTATAATAAGGCAACCGTAAATGTACATTACTTTTTATCGAGTTATTCGCTAATTTCAGTTTAAACATTATTGTGGCGATATGTGTAGCGGCCTTGTATCAACATTACTAGTTAAAGGGTCTGTATACGTTTAGTACTGACTCTGAACAATAATGGCAATAAAAACATACTCGGTAAAAAGTACAGCAGCTTTGGATAGGTTAATGCATTTTGAGAAACTTTTCACTTAGAAGTACTGCGGTTATGGAAAAGATGTCACATTTTCCCCCAACAAATTTGAGCCTGGGAAGCGTTACTGACAGTAACGTTTCTCAGATTGTGTATTGCAATTGCAGATTATCCTTCCTGCGTGGACATAACCGCTCTAGATTTTCGGCAATACCTCAAAAACGCACCTTGTGAAATGAAATTTTCACAGGTTATTTTTATGGTAAATATCTACAACTATATAGGATTGAAACAAACAATGGGTTCCAACTACCAAATGTATACAATCCCTTTAAGTATTGTATGACCGGTTGACTGTTTTTTTTTCACAATCTTTTTTGAAACAATAACATTAATTAAGTTGGAAAACCGAAGCATAGCATTATTTAGGCAAAATCTACTTCACGCTAACAATAGGGAAGGCCCAAGTCCAAGAAAGGTCCCTTTGTGGTCCAACCGTCCAACACTAATGTTGGTCCCAAGAACTAATCACTGAAATCAATGACTATCTCAGTTGCATTTCAGAGGGTTGAACTTTCTGAATGTCCCAATGGGCCTACGAACTGTGCGAATTCTTGGAATTGCCGGATAACGAAGTTTGGTCGTACGATTTCGCATTGTAATTATATTGCTTTTCTGATTCATTAATGAACTGAAAATATTTCAAATATTAAGTTGAGACAATCTAGATGTATTGTATACAATTATGTGAACAGGGTTGATTATGTGAGATTTGAATCTTAACACGTGAAGACAAATATTAGTTTAACCTTACGGGTACACGATTTGAATAAATGATGGGCCTAGAAAAGCCGGTTGGTTTAGTCTCAAAATTTCGGCAACTCTCGTCGTTGGCCTGTCTCCTATAACGACTACTTTAGAGCACACTACATTGGATAAAACAACCGGCTCTCACAGAGCCATCACCTCAAGTTTTCAAGAAGAGACAATTACATTGTGTAATCGTAAGACTAAACTGATTAGTAATAAATAATTGATGTAATAATTTGAGTATAATTTAACATTAACCCCATCAGGACCGGGCGTTTTGGGGAATTAGGGGGAGGGGTGGTGGTACATAATGCCTCTCCTCCGTAAAGTTTCAAGCGTTTTTTATGAAACTTGCTACAAATGTTCAGTTTACCAAGTTCTGCAGGATGGCGTATTTTTTTCTCCAAATAATAAAACTTAATTCTTAAGAGCTTTTTTGTAGTTTGTTGCAAATTTTTGGTCATAAATCGTATTTTCCCCATAATCCCGTATTTTTTCTCCAAATGCTAAACAACTTTGCAAAATTGTTTATTTTAACATACTAAATAACGTGACATTGCATTATATAACTTTGGTCGCCGTTGGAGGGGGGATGTTTTTAAACTACATTATGCACACAACCATGTTTTACTCTACAATAATATTCTTAAATGACTCATGTAAAACTAAACCCAATCATTCTAGACCCTTCAGAAGGAACCCTAACCAACCGCAACCCCTCAAAATTAGCCCCACCCAACCCAAACAAACCCCGACCCCTCAAAGTTAACCATAACCAACTCCGACCCTTCAAAATTAACCCTAACCCACCCGACCCCTCAAAATTACGCCTAACCATTTTTATTTAAAAAAAAGCATCAACAACTTTTATTGATGTTCATGAGAAATGAACCACTGGTCGTGTCACCGCCTCCCCACCCCGCTTCAAGTTTGAGTTGAGGAAAAGTGCCGAGCATGCGCTTAGCCAATACGTTCACCCCCTCGCCACGTTGATACAGCGCCCCCACACGATGTAAACTGTCTTTGGCGGTGACTTGAAATAAAACGCGTTATCGAAGCGAAAAAGCTTACTATTTTGTGTAGGGATTAATTAACGACTGTTTTTAATATTACCTTCAATCCCGAGAACACGTATTAAAAAGGGAATCAAAACTGTTTAAGTTTCCCCATCATTTTATCTCTTTCTCCATTCCTCGATTATGCGCAAGGACGCGTTGATGATTGTTGCGGCTTGCGAGTGGCATGGACAAGAGAGGGCGCGCTTATTCTCAAGATGGCAGACGGCCACTGGCTCGAAATGCAAACCACATTGTTTATGATATGAACGACCATTTGCGCATTGATAGTGTAACTGAATTGAGAACATTATAAAGAGCAACTTACATTATGTCAGTGGTTGACTATGACAGCTTACATCATCGTTGAAGCTCTCAAAACGAAAAGGCGATCCCACACCGTCTTATTCTCGTTGTGTGCTCTCCGCAGTGGGCCCTTTCTCTATGCTCCAACCATCCCACACACACCTGAAGATTTCAGATTGATCTTTGACCTTTAGTGCCTCCAAATAAAACCACAGTTGCTAGAGGGCGCCTCTACTGGGTAGTTTATTTACAGCGAAAGTGCAATGCAGCTAACAAAGCTGTTCGGTAATTATTTAAATAAAGTGCCGCATTCAAAATGTGACTTGTAGCTAATTTCGGTACGCAAGTACTCGAGGGTTTAGGTGGACTGGCGATGGAAGTGGTTGGGGTGGGGGTGGGGGAGGGGGATGCAGACTTTACTGTATGCGCTAAGGCATTTTAAAAAAAAGTTATGTTGGCGTAACGGGCCCCCAAAAATAGGGTAGGTAGGTAGGGATTTTTTTTTTTTTTCCCTCCCAGCAACGAAAATGACATGATTTCTAATTGTTTAACACTGTACCCTTCGGAACCGGGCGCCATGTTGATGTGTAAACAATGGACCGTAGGCACGCGAACACGGGGCCGGGTCGCCGGGGTCACAAAATAACTTACAATTTTTAGAATGTATACATGTATATATCATTTTTTATTGTGTAAAATGCTTGAACAATAATTAAAATAATTTATATTTTAACAAACTATTTTTTAAACGCAAAATAAATAGAAACATATTTTGTAATATTGTATGTAGCAGTCCGCGCCGTGCAACACTCTAGGACGAGGCTACCATATTTTTCATGTAGAGAGCCATCACGCTCACTGAACCAGACTTCCAAGAAAGCAGCCCGTGTATTCACCAGATTGTGAAACGCAGCGTAGTATAGTGGGAGTCGGGGACGCGACTACACATGTACCGAGCCATGTACCAATGTATACTTGGTGCATCTATCGAATTCCTCCGTATGTACATGTACGTACATTGTTGTAGAGCCTGCGCAATCTTCTGCTGCATGTGCATGTTCGATCGTTGGTGCAACCATAGTCTAGAAAAAGTTATATGGTGCAACATTGTGCAAGTCATGCAAGTTCCACGCGCGCGAACGTCAGTCAACATTGAGAAACGGTCAGAAATGGTTTCAAACGTATTTATAACTAATTTAAATAGATTTTAATCATTAAATTTCTTCCCTTGAAAAAAAAATAACAACCAGGGTCGGCCGTATTTTTAGGGTCGGTCGGGTTACGCCAACATAATTTTTTTTAAATTTTATGCCTAATACAAAGTGTAGCAAAGCTTACTTCATAGTGTAGTTTTAGTTCATTCCTGAATTTTGATGATATTCCATCAAAACATCATTGGATTTGACCTTTTGACTGGCAAAACAAATTCCTCTTTGTATTGCACAGATCCATTTGTTTTTATGTTCGATGACGTCACGTTTCAAATTAATCCGTTTTTCATGAGAACTCTTTCTATTGAAAAACGAGTGCATCACTAATTGAATTTGACGTTGAACCCTCTCTTTAAGAGCGCCCTCTGTGGTCCCCACGCACACTTGTTACGTTGTAAGCACACGCTTCCATGCGTTTGTTTTGCACTTTCTCGACGTTTTTTGTTCGGTTATTGTTTACATGTCCAAGTATTGCCTTGGTTAATGTAAGCCTTTTTGTTTGTATAATTACTTGAGTTTTATAATTTGATTACGTCTACCATTGGCAATTGATATAACTGTTTTTTGTTCACAAAAGATGCTCTCAGAGGTTGCCTCCCCCCACCAAATCACTGACACCTGTTGACTGACACTCCTCTAGGTTGTGTGGCATGGTCCAGCTTATGATATCATGGCATAATGATCTGACTGGTGAGTAAGATGTGGTTGGGAAAATGGAAATAATAGCATGTGTCGAGTGATGAACACGTCCCTTGTTTGAAGTTTTATTGATGCACAATTATTTATTTATTTATTATTTTATTTGATTTATTTGATTACATGAGTTTTTTATAACTTCTTAAAATAGCTACTTGAGCGAAAATTATTTAACGGAAATGCTATGTTAAACTTGTTCATAATGTTTTTGTTTATAATTTAAATGTAGTTTTTTATTTGTACAATTCTGAATTTTTCGTAATTATCGGTCAAAAAATTAGGCCCCAACCTCATGGTTTGAAAAACTGGAAACACTTTTTTTTCGCCCTTGACGGCGTGCGTCGGCGATAATGCAGACTTTGAAGTATGCGCTAATACACAATGAAGCAAAGCTTACTCCGTAGAATAGTATTTTTAGCTCATTCCTGATGATATTCAATCAAAACGGTATTAGATTATACATTTTTGTGACTGGCACAAAAAATTCATCTTTGTATTGAACAGACCCGTTTGTTTTTTATGTTCGGTGACGTCACGTTTCAAATTTCGCAATGAAAGAGTATCAGATAAAATACCATGCACCGTTGTAACATGGGGTTAGAAACTTGTTATTTTCACCGACTTTCATGAGAACCCTTTCTATTGAAAAACGAGTGCATCACAAATTGAATTTGACGTTGAACCCCCTCTTTAAGAGCGCCCTTTGTGGTCCCAACGCACACTTGTTACGTTGTCAGCACACGCTTCCATGCGTTCTTTTAATTATTGCTCGACGATTTGTTTTGTTTAGTTAATTAATTTGATGTCATAGAAAATGTAGTCTTCGTTCAAGTTTTTTTCTCGTTTTCGATATTCGAGAGACTGCACAGTGCACCGTCTATTTTTGGAACGTGAAATACGCATGGAGGCCATTTCAGTGAGCAAATGTTTTCTTATCTCACTGATAGCAATGGTCATTGTTTGCACTGATCCGTAAGAAATGCGTACGATGCAGGATTGAAAAGGCTGACAGGGTTTTTCAGTGTGTAGTCCTAATTTTCAAAAGAGACGGTTTTATTATGTCTGTGTGTATAAAACCTCGTGCTGCCAGCGTCCCAAGTATGGGTAGCCAATGGGGCAAAAAAAAGAAGAAGAAAAAACCACCCAGAAAACACAAAAACCAAAGCAAACAAACAAATTAAAATAATGCTTACATAAATTCAAACAAAAACTGTTTTCAAAGTCTAGACCTACATTAAATAAAATAAATACAAGCCGAAAATAAAGGATTATTATAGTTCCTAATATAAGTAAATTAATTAGATGAACAACATTTTAGAAATAACTAAAAAATAAACACATATTACAAAAAAATAAATAATAATACTGCATATAGAAACTACTTAACATGATATGGCTTTTAAAATGCAGATTAAACAAAAGCGAAAACACCGCGAGCGAGGAACCCACTGCGCGCGCCATACAGCACAGTAGTAAAATAACCAAACAACTCAGAAATGAACAAACGAACAACACAGAAATAAACGAACTACTCGGAATTATACGAATATTTCAGAAATAAAGCAACCTCCGAACCATTGGAGAGTTCTGATTGGCTGGTGGTCTGACGCGCTCCGATCCAGCACGCGGCACTTGTGTTATTAGTTTAGCTGCGTCCCGACGTAATCGAGATGATCTTGCGTGTGCAGTGTGTTCAGTGGTCCAAATCTTCCACAGTTTGTAAGTTTGGGTTGTTTGCTGTGCATTATAGAGGAAAGTCTGGCCCCTTCTTCCATAACTGAACGTGACCACAGGGTACCTAGTCTACCTACTGCTCACTCCACCATGGTCCGAAGACCTTCATGGTCTGATTATTTTTTGACCCCATCCCTATCGATCGAGTTTGTTGAAAAGATGTTTAGTTTTCAAGACTCCTGCAGAAAATTACTAATCGTGGTTCAAATTTAAAAAGATACCTAAGGCTTGTTATTTACGTACAATTATCGTCCTTTCCGTTAATATTATCATTTAATAACATATTATTTCAGGTTCAGAAGTGATAAGTCCCAAGGGAACAATAACTGCCTCTCGTTAACGGCTTCCGGGAATTTGTATGGCGACTATTCTGTATAAGGATGAACACAATATTTGTTGAAGGCTTTTACCTGGCATCAAAATGCTCCTACTGATTAATTACCAAGTCATAATATTTTGACATTATTATGACGATGAAAGAAAATTAAATTGAAGCCAAATAATTTCATCGTCATTAACATTTTACAAGTCAACTGTGAGGGGAAACAAACTAATGATTTTTGTAAATGATTGCCGTTGACGTGTCCAACGCGTACCAATGGCTATCTAGTTTTATTTTGGTGTTACGTTTTTTCTACAAGCACAAGCTGGTGAGCGTTTTCCTGCTACCACAACGTTACAGTGTAGCCTCTAAAAGGTAGCCACTGGATCACCCAGCACCCCAAAGCGATAGGATGTCGAGCAGGATTTCTTCATTTATTCTGATTTTATTTTAATTTTATTTATTAAATTGTTAGCTTTAAATGTAATCATGACACCAATATGTTGTTGGTGTGTAAAAAAGTGATGTGACAAAAATAAAAATCACACATAATTGCACCAGCGTTAATCTCCCATAGTTGATTGCTCAGAGGTGCCCGGAAGCTCAATGGTGACCTTATCGTCGCAAGACTTGAACGTGACCACAGGGTACCCTGTTGCTTACTCCATCATGGTCCGAAGACCTTTATGGTCTGAGTATTTTCGACCCTATCCCCATAGCTCCTGCACAGCCCGAGTTTGCTGAAAAGATGCTTAGTTTTCAAGACTCTTGCAGTAAATGACTAGAATCGTGGTTCAAATTTCAAAAGATACCCAAGGCATGTTATTTACGCACAATTATCGTCCTTTCCGTTAATATTGTCATTGAATATTAAATTATTTCAGGTTCAGAAGTGATAATTCCCTAGGGAACAATAAGTGCCTCTCGTTAACGGCTACCGGTAATTTCTATGGCGATTATTTTGAATAGTGATAAACACAATATTTGTAAAGGCTTTGATAGATCATTATTAATTTACCTCTTCACAGTTGACTTGTAAAATGATAATAACCTTGAAAATTATTTGGCTTTAATGTTATTTTCTTTCATCATGATAATAATGACAATAACAGCATTTGATGCATGTAAAAGACATCAACAACGACGTCCTAGTTTCGCGCATGTAAAAGCTTGCTCGACTTTGCATTGGTGTACGTCAAGGATCACGACGATCGCCTTTTATTGTATGTTCTTTATGGTCAAACGTAAAGCGAAAACTAAGGTCAGCTTCCATGTTTTGTCTCGAAGATTTGCGATATTGTTTACAACTTAAATCAAGCTTTATTTATTCAAACCACATTCAATTAAAACATCACAATACGAGTTATTTTGTTAAAACAATTGTCACAATACAAGCTGTAGCTGCTATTCGAGGTGCAGCGCCGTAACAAGGGTAACAATTTAGGGGGGAGGGGGGGCACAAGGCGGTGCACCAGTTTTTCTAGGGGCACCTCTGGCTAAATTTCCGTTTCCCTTTTTCTTAAACAAGCCCCTTTTCAGCGACTTTTTAAAATGCAATTTACTAGTTTTTATAAGATAATCTGGCATTAGTGTAAAAATTGTTTTTATTGTCTGTGTGTAAATGGAAAATTAGTTTTAAAAACATCGACATTATCACATTATGGCCTATGTAACATTTTACTCTGGAAATCGCTGCAACTGCAAGGAAGGGGAGAGGCAGTGTCAAACTATGAAATGTAGCTGAATGAAAGCTGACATGGCATGTGTTTCTGCATGTGGAGTATGCTGTGGACATTGCTGCAATGGAGCAGATAAAATAGATACAGAAGAACTTGGTAGCGATGAAGAGGAAACAGAATAATCAAGCCATTTGTGTTGGCTAAACTTGTAGGTCCTATAATGAGCTTACTTTCAGTTTTGACTTCTAAGTAGTATTTCTGATCAACAAATTGTTGTATTTGTACTTAACGTGCCTTGAACCATGTTGATATCAGCCTCAAAACAATATGATACACTTTGATAGATGCATGGTGTTTCTGATTGCACGACAGAGCATCTAGGAACCAAAAGCTTCCGGACCCTTAAGCGGGTTCCGGACCTCACGCCGTAATGGCTTTGGGCTACGCGCACGCCAATTGTCTTTGAAAAACCAGCACCCCTTGCAAAAAAGTGCTCTCGCGGGCCTGAAACACGCCCTCTGTTTAAGGTGAACTGCACGACATGCATGAGGTAGTGAAGACATGGCTTATTACAATGTACGCGGTAATGAAAAATCATTTAAAGGCAGGGTATACTTTTGGTAATATCAAAGACCAGAACCCTCACCTGGTGTGTCCCAACATATGCTCAATTGGTCATCGAAGTTGTAAAACAAATAATGACAGAAAAAACACCCTTGCTGCATAGAATTGTGTGCTTTCAGATGAATTCGAACTTTGTTTCGTTGGATTCTTTTGGAGCGAGAACTGCTGTAGTAAAATGATTAGAGTTCAACCGTGTGGGTGTTTGGACTACCAAGTTTGGATTCTAGTAAATCACTAGAAATACTTCAGTGTGTAAATTTATCATGTATGTAAACTCAGCTTTTAAAAATGATTATTTGCATTTATGTAATAACTGTTCATGGTGGGGGGCCTTGCACTGTGACGATAAACCCAGTCATTTCTGATAAAATAAACTTCATTTTACAAAGATGTTACAAAACAAAGAATAGATAGTAATGAAGGAGGTTTAATTAGCGGCAAATATGCACTAAGTGTGCACTCGGATTCGGGGCATATCTTCTGTCACTGAAATAAATTTCAATTCTTTGAGAAAACATTTTGCTGGGAATTTTTTTTTATTTTCGTCTAATCTAAATGTCTTTACAGCTTATTATGCACAACTAAAAATTATAATTATAAGTCTATTTTTCACAACTTCTATTTAATATATTATATTTTGTTATATATATAACACTAGTAGGGGAAATGGCCTTAGCTTTCGATCCAAACCGGACCCTCGTCAGAGGCATAAAGAAACGCAAACACAAACATATCCATTTATAGCAAAAAGAGGAGCAAAGGATTATGGGAAGGCATCCAGAAAAAAGAGGGACAATTAGAGGGGCTTGTCCGGAAATTGAATCTAAATTGATTAGCACGTTGTGCTAGTTATTAACCAGCAATTTTCAAAATGGCTTCTAAGTTTAATGTAGAAGAGTTTGTAAGTGACTTCGAGGGCAATCACTCTGAGCCCAAGTTAGATAAGTTGAAATTAAGATGAGTTAGCTAAGTACTATACTGTATCAGTAATACTCAGTATGAAGAAGGCAGATTTGAGGGCTGTGCTGGTTGAGTTCTTTTTAGATGAAGGTTACTTTAAGAAAGCAGGTGAACAGTTAGGAACTCCGTCTATAAGCCCAGACTACAATTGCAGGTGGATTTTCACCCCACAGCAATCCTGTCGACCCAAGTAAACACATCCGACTTGTGCCTCTTTTTCAGGATAAAGAAGTATACTGCGCCAATAAAGTATCTAAACACTTACAAATGGTCAGATATATCGGAACCTCAAATAGTATGCAAAAAATTAATTAATTAATCCGATGCACAGTTATCTTCTGCGCATTTGGATACCTCTTTTGTTGCGCTTCGATGTTGTTTGGCGGATTTATGGGTACTTGAGTGGCTTAAGGTCGAATTTCAAAGTTGCAAAAGCTATGGTGTTCCATATGTGCCACTCCTTTGGAAAAAAATAATTCCGTCGCATTTTTTTTTTTTGCGTCGCATTTTTTTTTTTGCGTCGCATTTTTTTTTTTTCCGTCGCATTTTTTTTTTTTCGTCGCATTTTTTCTTTTTGCGTCGCATTTTTTTTATTTGCGTCGCATTTTTTTTTTCCGTCGCATTTTTTTTTTTTTTTGTCGCATTTTTTTTTTTGGCGTCGCATTTTTTTTTTTGGCGTCGCATTTTTTTTTTCAGGCGCATATTTTTTTTTTCCGTCGCATTTTTTTTTTTTCGTCGCATTTTTTTTTTTTTGCGTTGGAATTTTTTTTTTCGTCGCATTTTTTTTTTCCCGTCGCATTTTTTTTTTTTTGAGGCACATTTTTTTTTTTTCAGGCGCATTTTTTTTTCTGAATCGGTCACGTGACCGTCACATGATGTCCATGTGATGATTTTTTGGCTCCGCTATTGCAGGAGTGCGTTTTGGCGGCTGTAACCAATAACTGTTTCTGACGTCATAACCGAAACGGTAACCGAGCTCACAACTCGGTTATCGTTCAGTCTGAACAGCAGAACCAACGACCAACAACCGAACCGGTTATTGGTTGGGGTCGCCAAAACGCACTCCAGTTGGCGTGTGAACAATTCTATTCTTCTCCTTCAGGGTTGCGGCCATTGCTGTATTACAATTCGTTACAACTGTTTTAGACCATGTAGTGTTAAAACGCGCGCGTCTAACATTTTTTCAAGTGTTTAAACATACTGCTTTTCTATAATTAATGCATGTATAAATTCATATTGTGCGTGGGACGCGCGCGTATACTAAGTGAGGCCAACGCAAAAAAAACAAAGGAAACACAATTTATATTCAAAATTAATGTCCACACCCGTCATCTGTGGCACCACTGTTGCCACATAACCATTCCATTCTAGGGGGTAATGATAACTGATCTCTTGGCTAGCGGGTTTCTGTCGCACTAGCACTGTAATACACGCTTCCGTTGCTCGGTTCTTTTTTCAACTGTTCTTCTCCATTCCTGAAAGACCTTTAGAGTCATGTTTTAGTGTATTTGGTAGCCTTAATAGCCCAACGAAGCCGGTGTGTCCCTTTAAGTTAGCAGGGTTAAGACTTAAGTGCAAACTTAAGTACTCCAAGTTAAAGGGGCACACCGGCTTCTGGGCTTTAAGGCTACAAAATACACTAAAACATGACTTTAAAGGTCTTCCAGGAATGGAGAAGAACAGGGTAGTCAAATTATGGATACAAGTTGTAAATAATACAAAAAAATCGAACGTAAGATTTTATTTCAGAGAGTCCGAGCAACGGAAGCTTGTATTACAGTGCACAGCGTGGGGACTCGCTACACGCAACACAGGGGCAGTCGTGTAGCTGGCGAGCAGAGTATCTCGGCGGTGCTAGCGCGACAGAAACCCGCTAGCCAAGAGATAGCTGTACCTGGAAGCTCATGAACATGTGGGAGGGGTAGGGAGCCAGACCACTAACTATACGTTGTTGTTACTGCGGGTTTGCTAGTCGGCACACCTCGCTGATCGAATCCGTTGTTTCAAAATTCTACATGACTAAATTACGTAAACAGGTAACCGGTGTGTCCCTTTAAGTGGGGCGCTTATTAGTAGCTATTCACAAAACATCTAAGTACCCCACTTATCTTAGTACCCCACTTAAATCTAAAAAAGTTAAGTTGTTAGATTAAGTTATTGCACATGCGCACAAAACATACGTCATCAATGGTTACTATGATGACTCGGACGCAATCAATCAGTTATCATTAATTACCCGCTAGAATGGAATGGTTATATTTTTTCGCAACAGCGGTGCCACAGATGACGGGTGTGGACATTAATTTTGATTCATAAATACCTCAGACAGTTTCGCTATTCCTATTGGTGGAGAGCACGTCACGTGGGGGTGTTTAAACGGATGATAAAGCACGGCCAAGAGTGTTTATAACCGGCTGGGCTTCGCGTATTGGACGCGCAAGCTCCGCCAATTTACTTACGCGGAACGCAATATATTGGCTATAGTTCCCGCGCAGGATAGCCTAGTCGTTTTGTACACGCGCGTGCACACAACCCAACGCGCACAAAACAGAATTTTACAAATGTTTTTGAAAATGTACAAACTTCGATGTCAGAGATTGTCTTTTTACCACCGATTTTCCTTATTCTTTCACTTTTTAACAAAAAGGCGTTTATGAATGGGAATAAATGAGTAGTGACTCGTTCTTAAACGACCGTTTAAAACCTTGCAGGGTCGTGGCCGTGCGATAAAGGCCCTCGCCTTCGGCTCGGGCCTTTATCGCACGGCCACGACCCTGCCGGTTTAAACGGCCGTTTAAGAACTCGTCGCCACTCTTTTATTCCCTTACTCTCTTTTATTCCCTTAATATAAATTGTGCGTCCTTTGTTTTTTTGCGTTGGCCTCACTTAGTATACGCGCGCGTCCCACGCACAATGTGAATTAGGCATGCATTAATTATAGAAAAGCAGTATGTTTTAACACTTGAAAAAAATGTTAGACGCGCGCGTTTTAACACTACATGGTCAAAAACAGTTGTAACGAATTGTAATACAGCAATGGCCGCAACCCTGAAGGAGAAGAATAGACCTTTCTTTTGCAACGTCACAGCCCGAGTTTTTGCCAACCGAGGTTGGAAAACTATGGAAAGCCATAAATGCAAAGCATAAGCAGATAGTCACAGTTTGTAATATTGTTACACAAATATTCAAAAATAGTGTTGAATTTGTTGGAAACAAAGCAACCAACCATGGTATGTATTTTTGGTTGATTGAAAGTTTACAGAAATGTTGAATTTGGACACAGCATTTGTTAACACGATTGAATGTTTTGCTAACATTCGGCCGTCCATGCCAACCAGCGCGGTTTGTTTATCAACAAAAGAAAGGTCTATAGAATTGTTCACACGCCAACTGCAATAGCGGAGCCAAAAAATCATCACATGGACATCATGTGACGGTCACGTGACCGATTCAGAAAAAAAATGTGCCTGAAAAAAAAAAATGCGCCTGAAAAAAAAAAATGCGACGGAAAAAAAAAAATGCGACGGAAAAAAAAAAAATGCGACGCCAAAAAAAAAATGCGACGCCAAAAAAAAAAATGCGACGCCAAAAAAAAAAATGCGACGCCAAAAAAAAAAAATGCGACGCAAAAAAAAAAAAAATGCGACGGAAAAAAAAAAAATGCGACGGAAAAAAAAAAAATGCGACGCAAAAAAAAAAAATGCGACGCAAAAAAAAAAAATGCGACGGAATTATTTTTTCCCAAAGGAGTGGCACATATGGAACACCATAAAAAGCCCCTATTCAAGCAAGAGCGTTGTTCTGTGACGAATAAGATCAGCATTATTTTTGCCCGCCTTTTATTCCCTTCTGGAATTGGGGTGAATAGGGGCTTTTGCAACTTTTAAAATTTGACCTTAAGCCACCCAAGTGCCCATAAATCCGCCAAACAACATCGCAGCGCAACAAAAGAGGTGTCAAAATCCGCAGAAGATAACTGTGAATCGAATTATTTAATTATTTTTTTGCATACTATTTCAGGTTCCGATAAATCTGACCATTTGTAAGTGTTTAGATACTTTATTGGTGCAGTTTAGATAGCGTCCATTTTATGCGAGGGTTGGTAATCTTTTCAAATACCGTAAATACACTGAATTTTTAGAGAGCATTTGTAAACGAGTTTCGTGCCGTTAAAACTGCTCCAGTTCAATGCGTCAATTCTTTCTGTGATGCATACCCCCGCTCTATGGTGGGGTCTCACACGTTTTCAATCACTTGATGGTAACCGTGTTGTTATTCACCATGTCGACGATGGCCACGCCCAGGTTGCATCGTATACCAAACGATATACAGAACCCAACACAGCTGAATACAGCCACCATGTAACGCTTTGCCATTGGGCAACAACCGCTACAGCACCGTGGCTTTTTGGACGGGGCACCAGTTGAGTGTGTTTGGTTGGTAGCCAGCTCTCCCTCTTCGATATCCGAGGAGTCTTGGGGAACCAGTGCTCCTTTGTCTTCCTTTGGTGATTTCATTCTGATGAATAAAATGAAATTCAATTTAATTAATTTTAATTTAATTGTCAATTAACAAACCATAAGGGAAAACGTACCCGGTAAATTTTCTTTTTGTGTGGGTTAACGTGGATGATGATCAACTCCATTTCTTCATATGTATGAATCCATATCCTCTGTACAAAATGTATTGTTTATATTCGTGTACGCCTACAGTTTGAATATTTATAGATTTTGCAAAACTGACCAATCAGACCGCTTCTGTACGAAATCGGCTGAAAAGCCCATAGGCCGTGCACAAACCTCTGTCTGGTTGTACAAGTCATTAAACCGGACCGTAGTATGGTGACAGCAGTAGTCTTGCGCGGAGCAGCAGTCTCGCAAGATAGTTGCGAGAGAGCCGTTTCTCTATCACTGCGACAGAAATTGAACGACCTGTCCACAAGTCTATGTTTTTATTGGTGATTGAAGGATCACGGTGCAGTTCCGTTCTCTGAAGGTTGCACCTGTTTGGTTATTTTTATATCTTGCAGACTTTTTAATTTGTCAAGAAATATTATCGGCAAAAAATGTTGGCGAGCAAACTGCTGGGCATTGTTGGTATATTTATGATGGCAAACTACGCTGCCGTAAATGGGCGGTGTTGGAAGCAATGCCCCCCTACTTGGAGCCAGTGGCAAGACAAATGCTACAAGGTGCATGATGCCGACGTTACATGGGAAGAGGGCAAGCAGAAATGTGATGGGTCGGGCGGAGTGATGGGCGTCCCTCGATCCGAAGAAGAATTACAACACCTCCTCAACTTGTGCAACTGCTCATCGGTCTGGATTGGTTGCAACGACATTGAAGTTGAAGGTTTGTACACAACTTATAATCAGTTTTATTTTATGAACAAATTGCCAATACAAGGCCAAAACGCCCCCCAGGGTGAGGGCTACAAAGACAATAAGGAAACAAAATAAAGAAGAAACTTTAAGATGAAATATCTGTCGACGTTCCTCTTGAACTACGACAGAGTTGGTGGAAAACAAAAACAGGTAGGGAGTTCCAAAGTGCAGCGGTGTGGCATTTCGCGTAAATCTGTGTTCAAAACCGGGAATGATGTTAAAATGTGGGAACCCGCGACAGGCAATTTTGAAATTGAAAATTGAAAGTGGATGGGTGCGGGTGGAGGTATTGAAGTTCCAACCATTAGCTGGCATGCAATTCATCAGCCATACCAACATTTAATTCAGTCAGTGGTAAAAAAAACCTTTTATATAATAAGAGGACCACTATCTTTTAAAAAAGCAGCAAAGTAAGTTATGTTATAATGCTACATGAACTTTGCTGCATTTCCGGTCACACCAGGGTTTGGTTCCCGGGGTCGAGGGACACGTTACCATCCAACGATCGAAATTAAAAATCTAAGGGGAAATGCTTGCCTAATTGGGAAACATTTACTTTAAAGACAAATTAAAGAATTGATACTTATCGATTAACTAACACGGTCCGTAATAACCTTGAGTCAAAAAATTGGTTCTACAAAATGGCGGGCCGTGTTAGTTCACGAAGTAAAAGAAAAACCACACATTTTCGATGGATATTTGTGCGAATCATTATATTCTATACATCTTTCCAACCAGATTAACTTCATACCAAAGGCTTTTCTAGCCCAAAAGCGCCAAATCCGAAGGCACTGTGTCCCTTTATGTTCTGCTGGATCCCGATGGTTCTGGCGGCAGTGCAAGAAAAACGCAGGTGGACCTTAGGGCGACTTCAACAAAAACAATTTGTACTTTCCATTTAAAGGTAGGGTCATACTTTGGTAATGACCCCGATTTTTTATTTATTTTTTTCTATCCGAAAGCTTACTTTTTATAAAGATGGTATGGTGTTCTATAATGGTCACTTACACCGTCGGTGACTTTGTTTTCACGCGGCGACCTCTTTTTTTCTTACACGTGGCGCCTTTTATTTTTTTATTATAGAAGTCTCACAAATAAAGACAACATTATTTATTGACTCCTAAACTTCCACCCTCTGCTCAATTTGACATGGATTGCCCCAAGGCCCGTGGACTTATTCTCCCTACACTTGTGTCACAGCAAAAACAAAAACGCCGCAAAAAACAAAAACAAACTAGAAATTAAGTGTTCGTAAAAACGAAAACAGAGGGGTTTCGGTTGGTGGAACAAACAGATAAAATATCATGATTTCATACTGAAAATTACCTGTCATATCCAATAGGTTAAATTTAATCGAATTCGCTAAAGGAACTCTTCGTACTTACTGTTTGGACCATAATGGAGATATGACTTTGCATTTGTAGAGCTTCATGTGTGGACCGGAAGGAAAGGCCAAAGTGAGGTCATGTTTTTGAATAAAGTTTCAATTGTGTCATCAACATATGCTACCAGACGGCATAAACATTATGAGTTAATGTCATGTGGTTCAAAAGATATGATTTTTAAAATTTTAACTTCCTGTTTTGACCGGAAGGAAAGGTCAAAGTGGGATCTTGTTTTGATTAAAATGCAAGTGTGTCATGTGTTACAAGACGGCACAAAGATTATCACTTTATGATATGTGGTTCAGGAATTGTGATTTTTGAATGTGAACTTCCTGTTTTGACCGGAAGAAAAGGGTGAAACTGGGGTATGGTTTTTGAATAAAATGCCAAATGTGTGATAACCTACCAGACAACACAATAATTATGACTTTGTGACATGTGGTTCAGGAGACATGATTTGTTAAGTTTTAGAGCTTCCTGTTTGAACCGGAAGTAAAGGCAACATGGGTCACGTTTTTAAATAAAGTGTTACATGTGCTGTAAGCTATTAAACGACACAAGAATTATAACTCTATGACATGCCGTTCAGAAGATGTGAATTTCTAAGCAATAAACTTTAAATTTATGTAATTTGACACCTGATGACGTCATGATGACGAAAACATGTTTTTCATACTAAGTTTGTTTACAATCTAAAAAATGGAATAAGAGTTGTCCTCATGAGAGCCTGTGAACGAAAACCCTGCAAATTCAAAGATTTAACCTTCAGGTGTAGATCTAACACACGTTGCCAGAGGGCGCTGTAACAGGTGGTGAACTCTTAATACCTATTAATTAGGTGTTCGTGCAATACAAGCACGAACACCTCTTTGTTTTTGTTCTGTTTTTTAGGTGTTCGTGCAATATGAGCACGAACACCTCTTTGTTTTTGGTCTGTTTTAGGTGTTCGTGCAATATGAGCACGAACACCTCTTGTTATTGTTCCGTGTTTTTTGGTTTTTTTTTTAGGTGTTCGTGCAATATGAGCACGGACACGTCCTTGTTTTTGTTCTGTTTTTAGGTGTTCGAGCAATACAAGCACGAACACCTCCTTGTTATTGTTCTGTTTTGTTTTTAGGTGTTCGTGCAATACAGCATGAACACCTCTTGTTATTGTTCTGTTTTTAGGTGTTCGTGCAATATGAGCACGAACACCTCTTGTTATTGTTCTGTTTTTTAGGTGTTCGTGCAATACAGCACGAACACCTCTTTGTTATTGTTCTGGGTTTTTTTCCTTCTCCATCTTCTTCTTCCACCGAACTCTTCTCGACAACATAACTCAAGATTGAAATTAAAATGAACATTGAAACTTGGCACACATATGAACCTCAATATGAGGACGGCACAAAGTTGATGACGTCATGATGACGTCATCAGGTGTCGAATTACAAGGTTTTTCAAGTTGAAAAATGACCTTTTGCTTTTTGCTGTATCTCAACGAATATGAAAGCTATGATGTTAATACTTGGGCAGGTGATAGATCAAGACTGGGGCTACATTTCAAAAGTTAACGCCAAAATCGTATGATCTTAACTTCCGGGTCGTTACCCTGGGTCGAAGTTCGCCTTTGTTTTGTTTTCTTGAAAAACATCATTTTCGGGCTTATCTACAGCATAACTCAAGATTGAAATTGAATTTTACAATGAAACTCATCAGACATTTGAACCTAAATATCAAGACGACACAAACTTGATGATGTCATGATGACGTCATCAGGTATTGAATTACATAAAGTCAAAGTTTAATATTTGAAAAAAAAATCATAACTCATGATCGACATGTTGGATTTTTACAATCTTTACATCATCGGAAAGTTCGTTAAAGGTTCAAAAACGCTGCACAGAAAGTGACCCCATTTGACCTTGACTTCCGGTTCAATCCGGAAATTTAAAATTTCACAAAATTCGTATCTCAAAAACCACGTATTTCTTTATCATTTTTTTGCATCAGGTGATAGATGATTGAGCCTGCTCAAACTTTTGCACAGAAATAACAACATTTTGACATTTACATCTTGTCTTATAACCACCGGCATTAAAGCGCACGTTTGTGTTGACCCACGGATAACGCGAGATAGTGTAATAGCACGTGTACAGATACATGTACATCGAACGTGTAGTTCAGTTTACATCAACTACATGTAGGAATACATTTAGCATCGCTGCATGTTACCTTGTATATCGCGCACCCCGGCATAAAGATAATCCATGTAATACTTGAAAAGTTCTTAACTCCTGAACCACACATTGGATTTTTACAATCTATACATCATCTGAAAGGTCTTTATAAAACCTAACATACGCTACGCATTATTGTGACCCCGTTTGACCCTGACTTCCGGTTCAAAGCGGAAGTTGAAATTTAATGTTTCAAAATTCATAATTCCTGAACCACACAATGGATTTTTACAATCCATACATCATTTGACAAGTATGTAACAAGTTAACAAACGATATACAGAATGTGACCCCAATTGACCTTTACTTCCTGTTCAAACCGGAAGATGAAATTTAATGTTTGAAAAAATCAGAACTCCTGAACCACACATTGGATTTTTATCATCTATACATCATCAGAAAGGGCTCCAAAGATTTAAGAAACGCTACACACTGTGACCTCATGTGACCTTGACTTCCGGTTCAAACCGGAAAGTGAAAGTTAATGTTTCAACAAATCGTTGGAGGTTTACAATCCATACATCATCTAAAACGTCTTCATAAACTAAACGCGCTACACAAAATGTGACCCCTATTTGACCTTGACTTCCGGTCCAAACCGGAAGTTGATGTTAATTTTTTTGAAAAATTCATAACTCCTGGACCAGGCATTGGATTGATAATGTAGAATGTTTATTCATTCAATCACTCCCCACGAACACCTTGTTTTTGTCACATGACAAAAACTGAAAGTCTAGTTTTTCTTCTTCTTCTTCTTCTTCTTCTTCTTCTTCCACGGAACTCTTCTCTACAAAATAACTTAAGATTGGAATTGATTTGAACATTGAAACTCATCAGACAATTGAACCTCAATATGAAGACGGCACAGTTTTGATGACGTCATGATGACGCACCCCGGCATAAAGATAATCCATGTAATACTTGAAAAATTCGTAACTCCTGAACCACACATTGGATTTTTACAATCTATACATCATCTGAAAGGTCTTTATAAAACCTAACATACGCTACGCATTATTGTGACCCCGTTTGACCCTGACTTCCGGTTCAAAGCGGAAGTTGAAATTTAATGTTTCAAAAATCATAATTCCTGAACCACACAATGGATTTTAACAATCTATACATCATTGGAAAAGTATGTAACAACTTAACAATCGATACACAGAATGTGACCCCAATTATTCTTTAGTTCCTGTTCAAACCGGAAGATGAAATTTAATATTTGAAAAAATCAGAACTCCTGAACCACAAATTGGATTTGTATCATCTATACGTCATCAAAATGGCTCCAAACACTTAAACACGCTACAAAAAGTGTGACACATTTGACCCTGACTTCCAGTTCAAACCGGAAGTTGAAAGTTATTGTTTAAACAAATCGTAACTTCTAAACAACACATTGAATTTTTAAAATGTATACATCATTGCGAAAGTAATTACAACTTAACCCTTAAGTGCGTTTAATCCCCTGGGTATACGCAAATGTAGGAAAGGTGGTAGTGACTGTTCCACACAATCCAAACTACATTAAAATGTTTTCAGTGCATTTACAAAGACACAGCTTGACTTGGGGGGGACTGGTTGCAAACCAGACACATAGCCACAGCTGTCGGCAAGACGTCAAACATTTGCTACACACAAAGAACAGACGGCTCAACTTATGAAAGGGTTAAGAAACGATGCACACAATGTGACCTCATTTGACCTTTACTTTCGGTTCAAACCGGAAGGTGAAATGTTGTATTTGAAAAAATCATAACTCCTTAACCACACTTTGGATTTTTATCATCTTTGCGCCATCCGAAAGGGCTCCAAGGACTTAACTTGCGATGCACATTGTGACCTCATTTGACCTCGACTTCCGGTTAAAACCGGGTGTTGAAATTTAACATTTCTAAAAATCATAACTTTTGAGCTACACATTGGGTTTTTACAATCTATACATAATTGGAAAAGTATGTAAAAACTCAAGAAAAGATACACACAGTGTGCCCCCATTTGACCTTGACTTCCGTTTCAAACCGGGAAATGAAATTTAAAGTTTGTCAAAAACATATCTCCTGTACCATGCACACAATGGATTTTTACAATCATTACGTCATTAAACAGGTCTTTAAAATCTCAACAATCACTACACAAAATGTAACCCCATTTGACCTGACTTCCAGTTTAAACCGGAAGTTGAAGTTTTATAATGGAAAAAACTAACTTCTGAACCAAACGTAAGATTTTTTGTAACCAATTCATTTAATCATAATTTGATGACATCACTCCTGAACACCTTGTTTTTGTAACTAACAAAAACTGAATCTCTAGGTTTTTTTTCTTCTCCATCTTCTTCTTCTTCTTCTTCCCTGGAACTCTTCTCTACAGCATAACTCAAGAATGAAATTGAATTGAACAATGAAACTCATCAGACAATTGAACCTCGATATGAAGGCGGCACAAAGTTGATAACGTCATGATGACGTCATCAGGTGTCGAATTAAAAGATTTTTAAAGTTGAAAAATGACCATTTGGTAATTGCTGTATCTCATTGAATATAAAAGCTATGATGTTCATAGTTGGGCATGTGATAGATCAAGACTAGGGCAACATTTAAAAAGTTAACGTCAAAATCGTATGACCTTTTCTTCAAGGTCATGCCTCTAGGTCAAAGTTTGCCTTTGGGTTTTTTTCTTGAAAAACATCATTTTCGAGCTTGTCTACAGCATAACTCAAGATTGAAATTGAATTTTACATTGAAACTCATCAGACATTTGAACCTAAATATCAAGACGACACAAACTTGATGATGTCATGATGACGTCATCAGGTATTAAATTACAATAAATCAAAGTTTAATATTTGTAAACAAATCATAACTCATGAACGACATGTTGGATTTTAACAATCTATACATCATCGGAAAGTTCGTTAAAGGTCCAACAGCACTACACAAAAAGTGACCCCATTTGACCTTGACTTCCGGTTCAACCCGGAAATTTAAAATTTCATAATATTCGTATCTCAAAAACTATTTATTAATTCAGCATAATTTTTGCATCAGGTTGTAGAACGTTGAGCCTGCTCAAACTTTTGCACAGAAATAACAACATTTTGACATTTACATCTTGTCTTATAACCACCGGCATTAAAGCGCACGTTTGTGTTGACCCACTTTGATAACGCGAGAAAGTGTAATAGCACGTGTACAGATACATGTACATTGAACGTGTAGTTCAGTTTACATCAACTACATGTAGGAATACATTTAGAATCGCTATTACCTTGTATATTGCGCACCCCAGCATAAAGATAATCCATCTAATACTTGAAAAATTCGTAACTCCTGAACCACACATTGGATTTTTACAATCTATACATCATCTGAAAGGTCTTTATAAAACCTAACATACGCTACACTAATTGTGACCCCGTTTGACCCTGACTTCCGGTTCAAAGCGGAAGTTAAAATTTAATGTTTCAAAATTCATAATTCCTGAACCACACGATGGATTTTTACAATCTATACATCATTGGACAAGTATGTAACAACTTAACAAACGATATACAAAATGTGACCCCAATTGACCTTTACTTCCTGTTCAAACCGGATGATGAAATTTAATATTTGAAAAAATCAGAACTCCTGAACCACACATTGGATTTTTATCATCTATACATCATCAGAAAGGGCTCCAAAGATTTAAGAAACGCTACACACTGTAACCTCATTTGACTTTGACTTCCGGTTCAAACCGGAAAGTGAAAGTTAATGTTTCAACAAATCGTTGGAGGTTTACAATCCATACATCATCTAAAACGTCTTCATAAACTAAACGCGCTACACAAAATGTGACCCCTATTTGACCTTGACTTCCGGTCCAAACCGGAAGTTGATGTTAATTTTTTTGAAAAATTCATAACTCCTGGACCAGGCATTGGATTGATAAGGTAGAATGTTTATTCATTCAATCACTCCCCACGAACACCTTGTTTTTGTCACATGACAAAAACTGAAGCTCTAGTTGAAAGATTGGGTCTC
The DNA here is from genome assembly GCA_021014325.1 of Plazaster borealis. Classification (NCBI taxonomy): domain Eukaryota; kingdom Metazoa; phylum Echinodermata; class Asteroidea; order Forcipulatida; family Labidiasteridae; genus Plazaster; species Plazaster borealis. The sequence continues at coordinate 11,438,364 of CM037464.1, read as the reverse complement.
GTAGAGATTTCATACATTATATAACACGAGAACACATAGCCCAAATAAAGTTTAAAACCTGCAAAACAAGCGCACAGTGCAACAATTTCATTTACTACACAGGCCATAGGACAGAAGTTGTCGCGAGAGAAATCCAATGCCTTTACGTGAGATAAGAACGTGCAGTACGCACGACACAATGCAGTGATTGCGCATTACCGGTACAGCAAGCTATATAGCCATGGTGTCAGATTTGTCACTAAATCGTCGATTGTCGTGGAAATACATTGTACTTTGAACTTGTGGTTGAGGAGATTTTGAGTTTTTGTGCTTCCTGTTTGGACCGGAAGTAAAGGTCAAAGTAGGGTCATCCGTTTGATGATCGGACGCATACTTTTTGAGATATGATGGTCTCAAGATTGGCTAATTAAATATTCACGTCATTATAACTAAGTCAAGTAATTAGTTATGTTCAGCTATTATGTTTTATGTTAAATTTCATTACCTAAGCTTTGATATGGTAAATAACTTGTAATGATTGGACCTTGTTAAGTATAAGATTACCTGATAACAAAACCGTGCACAAAACCTATGAGACTAAGGCCGGTAAGAATCAAAAGAAAACTAGACATTAGGTGTTTGTGAACAAACACAAAGCTGTTCCGTGTTTTTTTTTACATGAAGGTTTAAAACTGAAAAGAATTCGAAACTTGGCTGTCTAGTTCTTGAGATATAGTCCCACTTCTTGAGGTTTCGTCCCACCTTTCGATTGACCCGGAAGTAAAGGTCAACCCGGGGTCACGGTAACCGAAGTTCAATCTTTAATGCTCAAAGAATCTATAACTAAAAATAAATTGAACAATGGCTGTGTACTTCTTGAAATATGGCCCACTTCCGGTTCACCCGGAAGTAAAGGTCAACCCGGGGTCAAGGTAACCTAAGTTTAATCTTCAATGCTCAAAGGGTCTATAACTGAAAAGAAATTGCAAATCGGGTGTGTACTTCTTGAGATCTCGTCCCACTTTCGATTGACCCGGAAGTAAAGGTCAACATGGGGTCATGGTAACCGAAGTTCAGTCTTAAATGCTCAAAAGATCTATAACTGAAAAGAAATTGAACAATGGCTGTGTACTTCTTGAAATATGGCCCACTTCCGGTTGACCCGGAAGTAAAGGTCAACCCAGGGTCACAGTAACCGAAGTTCAATCTTTAACGTCAAAGAATCTATAACTGAAAATAAATTGAACATTGGTTGTGTACTTCTTGAAATATGGTCCCACTTCCGGTTGAACCGGAAGTAAAGGTCAACCCGGGGTCACGGTAACCGAAGTTTTATCTTTAATGCTCAAAGGATCTATAACTGAAAAGAAATTGAAAATCTGCTGTGTACTTCTTGAGATATGGTGCAAACAAGGTTTGCTAATTAAATATTCATCTTGCTTAAACATGGCTAATTAATTAAACAAGAATAATATTAATTGTCCATTTTAAAATCTAAATCAAGGCTTAAGCTTCCATATGGTAACAAAAAATACTGAGGTGTCCCATTCAAAAATATGAGTTTTCGCGATAACAAAATTCATGTGTTATGTCAAAGGGGTTTTGACGGAAACAATCCTAACGATCTCGACGAAAACAAAGGTGGTTTCGGCCGTAAGGCCGTTAAGCCGAAACCCCCCAAAATCGCCGCGTAAAAACAAAAGGCGCCGCGTGAAAAAAGTCGCCGTGTAAGTGTCCATAAGATGGTAATGGTAGTAAGCATTCTGACGCTACCTTTAAGTACGATCCCGCTCCCAACATTTGATGTAATGAGACTTTTTATTCCTGATTGACTCGGATCAGATACATGGGTGTGTTTGGATGGTGAAGGTACTTTCGACGCGCAGGACAAGAGATGGAAAGATGGTCAGCCAAATAATTACCGCAAACAAGATTGCGCCGCAGGCCAGGCTGCAGGCTGGTTGGATAATCGTTGTCATACTACACTCAAGTTAATCTGCCAGCGTCCCGTATCACCAGCACTGTAGCTCCTGTGAAAGGTGGCTCAATATTCTGGGCAAACTACTTTTTATGAAGATTTAAGGGGTACAATGCCTTCAAATCTCTCAAAATGTCGCTGTTTGGGATTGCTCCTTATCCCTTTTGAGAGTTGTTCACGCTCTAAAACACACATAGTGTGTTGTAATTAGTGATTAGTGATTTAAAAAATGTACATTTGCCTCTGGAAATACAACCAGAGGAACATGAGTCAAAAAATTTGTTCTACAAAATACCGAACTTTTTTCTTATGAATAGTAGGTTATGGGGTGGAATGGTGTTGTCCCTCCAGCGTGGGTATCTGTTTTGCAAATCGGAAAAAGAGCTTGTGTAGTTAAAAGGCAACCGTAAATGTACATTATCAAGTTATTCGCTAATTTCAGTTTAAACATTAATGTGGCGATATGTGTAACGGCCTTGTATCAACATTACTAGTCATTGGGTCTGTATACGTTTGGTAATATAATGACTCTGAAAATGAATGGCAATAAAAACTTACTTGGTAAGAAGTACAGCAGCTTTGGATAATGCATTTTGAGAAACTTTTCACTTAAAAGTACTGCGGTTATGGAAAAGATTGAATTTTTTCCCCCAAAAAATTGAATCTGAGAAGCGTTACTGACAGTAACGCTTCTCAGATTGTGTCTTCTTATTGCAGATTATTCTTCCTGCGTAGACATAACCGCTCTAGATTTTCGGCAATATCTCAAAGACGCTACTACCTTTTGAAATTAAGTTTTCACAGGTTAGTTTTATGGTATATATCTACAACTACATTGGATTGAAACAAACAGTGGGTTCCAATTACAAAACGTAAACAATCCATTTAAGTATTGTATAACCGGTTGACTGTTTATTTTCACAATCTTTTTGAAACAATAACATTGATTAAGTTGGAAAACCGAAGCCAGCATTATTTGGGCAATATCTACTTCACGCTAACAATATGGTAGGCCTAAGTCCAAGAAAAGTCCCTTTGTGGTCCAACACTATTGTTGGTCCCAAGAACTAATAACATACACATTCTTGTCGGTATTGTCCAGGTAGATGTCCAACATTAAAATAAAATAAATCACTGAAATCAATGACTATCTCAGTTGCATTTCAAAGAGTTAAACTTTCTGAATATCCAAATGGGCTACGAACTGCGCGAATTCTTGGAATTGCCCGATAACGAAGTTTGGTTTCGATTTCGCATTGTAATTATTTTGTATTTCTGATTCATTAAATGAACTGAAAATGTTTCAAATATTAGTTGAGACAATCTAGATGTATTGTATATAATTATGTGAGCATGGTTGATTATGTGAGATTTGAATCTTTACACGTGAAGACAGATATTAGTTTAACCTTACGGGTACACGATTTGAACAAGATGGGCCAAGAAAAGCCGGTTGGTTTAGTCTCAACATTTCGACAACTGTACTCTCGTCGTTGTCACTGTCTCGTATGGCGACTACTTTAGAGCACACTACATTGAATAAAACAACCGGCTCGCACAGAGCCATCACCTCAAGTTTTCAAGAAGAGACACATGATGTATCCGTCAGACTAAACTGATTAGTAATAAATAATTGATGTAATTTTTATGAGTATAATCTAACATTAAACCCATCAGGACCGGGCGTTTGGGGGAATTAGGGGGGTGTTACATAATTCCCCTCCTCCGTATTTTTCAAAGTTTCAAGCGTTTTTGATGAAACTTTCTACACATGTTCAGTTTACCAAGTTCTACAGGATGGCGTATTTTTTATTTTCAAATAATAAAATTTACTTCGCGGGTAGCGAAGGTGCTCCCGCCATAGGCACTTTTTTATATTTTTGTAATTACAACAATTTTTTGTTTATTCAATTTCGCTGAAATTAATTTTCATCCAACCCTGAACAGTCCTTAACAAAGTGGCAGAACCGATTTTGCCCTAGAGGTCATTCACCGGCTAGGCCAGTTGTCACAAATGTGGGTCTGAGCCAAGGCGGCATTCATTTGTGCGGTAACAAACTTGCCGCCTGTGTATCAACAAGCTGTCTGTCATCTGTCTGCCATCGGTGAACCAATGTGTCAATTGCCAGAATGTTAAAATCTTTGGTGTGTGTGTTCAGTGAACTTAGATTCATCTGTTCAGACCATTAGAACAAGATGTGTGCCCCCAAACACAGTTATTTACACCGCAACATAAAACGCCTACCGCGTGAGCACCTCGGGGAAACCGCGTAAATATTTTAAGCTGGCTGCTCGCAGGGTTAAGAGCTTTTTTGTATTGTTGCAAATTGTTGGTCAAAAATCGTATTTTCCCCATAATGTACTTATTTTTTCTCCAAATGCTAAACAACTTTGCAAAATTGTTTATTTTAACATAATAAATAACATTGAATTGTATAACTTTGGTAGCCGTTGGAGGGGGGGGGGGTTTAAACTTAAAACTCGATATTCTCGCCAACTTTAGGGGCCCAGGGTGCAATGGGCCTGGTTGATGATTCTATAGTATTTCTTGGCCTGAAAAGTTCAAAACTAGCATGTTCAAAAAAAATATGTTGATACAGATATTGGGAAAAGTTTGGTGATGATCGAATGCGGCTTTAAAGGTTACGGGCAAAATACATGGTGCCCCGGTCCTGATAGGGTTAATGATCTTCTTGTTTTAAAGTTCTTCTTAGCACTGCAAACTAAAAATAAAACACATTATGCACAAAACTATGTTTTACTCAACAATTCTTAACTGACTCATGTAAAATTAAACCCAATCATTCTAGACCCTTCAGAAGGAACCCTGGCCAACCCCGACCCTTCAAAATGACCCCTAAACAACCCTTCAAAATTAGCCCAAACCACCCCGACCCTTCAAAATTAACCCTACCCAACCCCGACCCCTCAAAATTACCCCTAACCAATCATGACCCGTCAAAATTAGCCCAAACCAACCCCGACCCTTCAAAATTAACCACAACCCCGACCCCTCAAAATTAACCATAGCCATTTTTAATAAAAAAAAAAGCAACAACAACTATTATTGATGTTTATTTCATGAGAAATAAACCACTGGTCGTGTCACCGCCCCCACCCCGCTTCAAGATAATTGAATTGAGGAAAAGTGCCGAGCATGCGCTTAGCCGATGCGTTCATCTCCTTGCAATTGCCACGTTGATACAGCGCCCCCCACAAACAGCCTTTGGCGGTGACTTGAAATAAAACGCGTTATCGAAGCGTTAAAGCTAACTTGTTTGCGTAGGGATTAATTAACTCTGCGCTGCAGTATCAAGGTCATACTAACGTGGTCCCCTCATGGTGCAGTCGCTGACTGCACCGTTACGCATTCGTGTAAGTTGTTTTTTTAGCTCCTCACAAACTCTTCTAAAATGGTTTCAATAGACTCAGAAAGGTTCACTGAATCCCAAGAACCCCTCAAAAAAGGCAAAAAAAATTCCATGTGTGGATTGCAGTCGAAATCCCCAAAAAACCAATGTTACCAAAATCCAACTTTTTGGTTATACGCGCAGTCGCTGACTGCACCATTAGACGTTCGTGTATAGTTTTTTTTTTAGCTCCTCACAAACTCTTCTAAAATGGTTTCAATAGACTCAGAAAGGTTCACTGAATCCCCAGAACCCCTCAAAAAAGGCAAACACAAATTCCATGTGTGGATTGCAGTCGAAAAACCAAAAAAAAAAAAGTTACCCAAATCCAACTTTTTTTCGTTTTTTTTGCACTGCTTACCAGTCTACCGAGAAACAAGGTATCTTATTTATTTGGCCCACCCTGGCCATTTTATAATAAACATCTGGTCCTCTTGTGTCGGCCTGAGGTCTCCAACCACAGAGCCAGAGTGACAGGATGATTGATTGCCTGATAGTAGAGGCACAACATCAATGACCTTGTAGGGTGTTTCGTATGTCAACGTGTATACAATTCCCATGGGATTTTATGGGGCTTCGAAGTTAAAGGTGACTGTATAGGTTGATGACTCACCCCAAGCTAAACAGGCTTTTACAGTGTTGTAGATGGGGGGGGGGGAGTCGAGGATTATGAAAAATTTCAAATTTTTTGACCGCACCGTTAATGACTTAACACAATTTGTTTACGACGGTACAGTCAAATACTGCGCGATGCTGCAGCGCAGGGTTAACGACTGTTTTAATATTACCTTCAACCCAGAGAACACATTATTAAAAAGGGGAGCAGAACTGTTTCAGTTTCCCCATCTATCTTTTTCCCCATTCCTCGATTATGCACATACGCGTTGATGATTGTGGCGGCTTGCGAGTGGCATGGACAAGAGAGGGCGCGCTTTGTCTCAAGATGGCAGACGGCCACTGGCTCGAAATGCAAACCACATGTGTTAATAATATGAACGACCATGTGCGCATTGACAGTGTAACTGAATTGAGAACATAAATAGAGCAACTTGCATTATGTCCTTGGTCGACCATGACAGCTCACATCATCGTTGAAGCTCTCAACACGAAAAGGTGATTCCACAGCGTCTTAATCTCGTTGTGTGCTCTCCGCAGTTGGCCCTTTCTCTATGCTCCAACCATCTCACACACCTAATGATTTCAGATTGACCTTAGACTTTTAGTGCCTCCAAATAAAACCGCAGTTGCTAGAGGGCGCCTCTACTGGGTAGCTTATTTACAGCGAAAGTGCAATACAGCTAACAAACCTGTTCGGTAAATAAATGAAATAAAGTGCTGCATGCAAAATGTGACTTATAGCTAATTTCGGTACGCAAGTTCTCGAGGGTTTAGGTGGACTGGCGATGGAAGTGGTGGGGATGGGATGGGTGGGGGGATGCATACTTTAATGTATGCGCTATACAAAGTGCAGCAAAGCCTACTTCATAGTGTATTTTTAGTTCATTCCATAATTTTGATGATGTTCAATCAAAACATCATTGGATTTGACCTTTTGACTGACACTCAAATTCCTCTTTGTATTGCACAGATCCATTTGTTTTTATGTTTGACGTCACGTTTCAAATTAATCTGTCTTTCGTGAGGACTCTTTCTATTGAAAAATGAGTGCAACACAAAGTTGAAGCCCTCTTTAAGAGCGCTCTATGTGGTCCCATCGCACATGCGTTACGTTGTCAGCACACGCTACCACGCGTTTGTTTTTCACTTTCTCGACGAGTTGTTTTTGTCGGTGTATTGTTTATATGTCCAAGTATTGCCTGGGTTAATTTAAGGCTTTTTGTTTGTATAATAATTGAGTTTTATAATTTAATTACATCTACCATTGACAATTGATATAACCGTTTTTGTTCACAAAATATGCTGTCAGAGGTGTTTCCTGCCCCCCCCCCGCACCAAATCACTGACACCTGTTGACTGACACTCACCTAGGTTGTGTGGCGTGGTCCAGCTTATGATCATGGCATAATGATCTGACTGGTGAGTAAGATGTGGTTGGGTAAATGGAAACAATAGCATGTGTCGAGTGATGATCACGTCCCTTGTTTGAAGTTTTAACGATGCACAATTTGATTACATGAGTTTTATAACTTCTTAAATAGCTACTTGAGCGAAAATTATTTAACGGAAATGCTATGTTAAACTTGTACGTACTGTTTTTGTTTATCATTTAAATGAATTGTTTTATTTGTACAATTTTGAATTTTTCGTACTTATTGTGAAGGACTTGGGGTGCCAGGGCGCCCTCTTTCCGACAAGTTAACCATTGACTCCGAAAATAACTTTAACTGTTTTTTTATTCTCTTCGTCTTGTGTGCCACAAGTGTGGTAAAACTGAAAATACAGAAAGTAAAAGATAACTAAGTACAGTACAATCAAATCAGGAATACATGTAATAGAGTCAAAAGGTCACAAACTAATGCCCACTTAATTAAAGAAACATCACAATTCCCAATGCATGTAAATATCCAAAAGTTGTTACGTTATTATCACAAAGACAATCCAAGAAAATTATCTTACAGAACTGTTCTCTCAAAAGCTTAAGATGTCCTCAACTAGAAAATATGTACTGCTTATCTCGTCTGGAACGGTCAATTCAGCAACCTAAAAACAAATAACAATGCATACTTCTAACTTACAGCGAGAGTAAACCCTCCATTCATAACCAAGCGATGCCCAAATAAGGTAACTTCTCATGAATATTCATGACGTCGAAACAAAAATGGCGAGTGCACGTCTTTAGGCAAGCCTCCTTACACATAAAAACTAAGTGTTTAGTCCTACATCATCACACACTAAATGTGTAGTTAACAAACATAAAATGATCAATAATAACTCCCCCCTTAAGTAGTAAACATCACTGCTGAGCAAAAAGGCCTAGACATCTAGCTCTCCGGTCTACACATCAGGCTTTCTGGCCTTGACATAAACGGAAATACCAAAGAACAAAATGGGAAGTTTTCGTGAATAAGAGTAAAAAATGAGTGCGGTATAGAGTTCTGGCGGGAAAAAAACATGTTTAAGAATTACACACTAACTACTCAACAAATTATGACAAATAATCCATAACACTATTACAAAAAGAATCTTAAGCTTACCGCTATTCTTCTGGTATCTGGTAAGGTCAACAAAACGGTTTCAAAAGGTGAAAAGAATGACACTTTTTCAGGCAGTGGTTCAACTAGAACTTCAGAAAAACTAACGTAGCAAAAAAACAAGGGGACACGAGAGGGCGCTAGACCAATTTTAGTGTCACCTAGACGGGCAGGGAAGAACATAACACTTATCGATCAAAAAATTTGGCCCCAACCTCATGGTTTGAAAAACTGGAAACACTTCTGCCGTTGTGCGTGCGTCGGCGAAGATGCAGACTTTGAAGTATGCGCTAATACAAAATGAAGCAAAGCTTACTCCGTAGAATAGTAATTGTTAGCTCATTCCTGAATTTTGATGATATTCAATTTAAAACGGTATTAGATTTCACCCTTTTGTGACCGGTGTGGACGGAGATTCTGTCCCCCCGGTGAATCTGTCCCCCGGACAACTTTACCTGGCTTGTCTAGGGTACAACGTCCCCCGAGACAGTATCTCCTATGATAAACTGTTTCTCGTTAGGTTATTCTGTCCGTCGTGCTCAACGGAGATTGTGTCCTCCAACGGAACTAATTCAATAAACTTGCTTTATTCCCCCGGCTTTGCTGGTTTATAATAGAAGTATTATCTTATTGTTACTTATATTAGTCAATACTTTCAAGCAAAGGAACATTTTTGTGTGTGTGGAGACTTTGAAAAAAAAAGTCTACTGACAACTGAGTGCGGCGCTGACGCCTGGGTCACTTCCGGACATTGCCCAGAATCCGGATTTGCATTTTTAGCGTTAGATTTTTCCGATTTATTTCTCGTATGAAATGGATATCCGGTTTTGTCATCATCGCCCATTCTCATGCTTGATTTTACAGCTAAAAAGATTACAAGTGTCGCACAGAGGCAAACAAGGGAGCACATGTGAGAGGCGGGACAAATTCCCCTGGCGGGCAGAAAACCCTGGGCGGGGGAAACATTTCCCTAGGGGATTCTGTCCCCCCGGACCGCTGTGCGGGAGGACAGAATTCCCTGTGACACCGGTGTCCGAGTGAAATCTGTCCCCATACGGGAAATTAACATGGGCTGGAGTAGGATGACTCAAAAGAGGGCGCTATCAAAAGAAGTTTGTACACAGTTCTCCGTATGGGGGGACAGAATGTCCGGGGGAACAGAATCTCCTGCCACACCGGCACAAGAAATTCATCCTTGTATTGAACAGACCCGTTTGTTTTTTATGTTCGATGACGTCACGTTTCAAATTTCGCTATGAAAGAGTATCAGATTAATCGCCATGTACCGTTTTAACATGGGGTTAGAAACTTGTTCTTTTCACCGACCTTTGTGAGGACTCTTTCTATTGAATTGAAAAACGAGTGAATCACAAATTTATTTTGACATTGAACCCCCTCTTTAAGAGCGCCCTCTGTTGTCCCAACGCACACTTGTTAAGTTGTCAGCACACGCTTCCATACGTTCTTTTAACAGTTATTGCTCGACGATTTGTTTTGTTTTGTTAACTAAAAAGAAGATTTGATGTCATAGAAAATGTAGTATTCGTTCAATTTTTTTTTCTCGTTTTCGATATTCGAATAACTTGAACAGTGCACCATCTATTTTTGGAACGTGAAATACGCATGGAGGCCATTTCAGTAAGCAATTGTTTTCTTTATCACTGATAGCAATGGTCATTGTTTGCACTGATCCGTAAGACATGCGTACGATGCATGATTGAAAAGGCTTGACAGGGTTTTTCAGTGTGTCGTCCTATTTTTCAAAATGGACGGTACCGTTTTTTAATGTCTTTGTGTCTAAAACCTCGTGCTGCCAGCGTCACAAGTATGGGTAGCCAATAGAGCAAACAAAAAGACAAAACAGAAAACACAAAAACAAAAGCAAACAAACAAACAAGCACAAAAAATACATTAAATCACACAATTTTAAAGAGTTTACAAAAACATACAAATTAAAATCACAAACCAAAAGTAAAATGCCCCCCCCACACCCCAAAAAAATAAAATAAAAATAAAAATGAAAATAATGCTTAAGTAGATACAAACAAAAACTGTTCTAGGTCAACAAAAATAAAATAAATACAAGCCGGAAAAAAGATTTATATAGTTTCTAATAAAGGTAAATCATTTTAGATGATTTGTTTGTGTAGAAGTAACTCAAAAATAAACACATATAAAACAAAATACAACAGTACTGCGTATAGAGACTAAAAATATTAATAAAACAGCTTAAAACATGAAGTGGCTTTTACAATGCAGATTAAACAAAAGCGAAAACACCGTGAGCAAGGAACCCACTGCGCGCGCCATACAGCACAGTAGGAAAATAAACAAACAACTCAGAAATGAACAAGCGAACAATTCAGAAATAAACGAACTACTCGGAATTATACGAATATTTTTCCAGAAATAAAGTAACCTCCGAACCATTGGAGAGTTCTTGGCCCAATTTCATGGCTCTGCTTACCGTAAGCAAAGAATCGGCGCTTACGAAAGCAGGGAATTCCGCGCTTACGTCAAGCGTATTTCACGGGTTAGCAGGGTATTTTTGCTTGTGCGCGTGCGTAGTCCACGTTACTAGGCATTCTACGCTTACACAGCTACGCTTACACAGCTAGCGCTTGCTCGGTAAGCGGAGAATGGTAATCGCAAGCGCAGAATTCGGCGGTAAAGCAGAGCCATGAAATTGGTAGTCTCGCGCGGAGCAGCAGTCTCGCAAGATAGTTGCGAGAGAGCCGTTTCTCTATCACTGCGACATAAATTTAACGACTTGTCCACAAGTCTATGTTTTTAATGGTGAATGAAGGATCACGGTGCAGTTCCGTTCTCTGAAGGTTGCACCTTCTTGGTTATTTTTATATCTGGCAGCAATTTCAATTTGTCAAGAGATGGTCGGAAAAATGTTGGTGAGCAAACTGCTGGGTGTTGTTGGTATATTTATGATGGCAAACTACGCTGCTGTAAATGGGCGGTGTTGGAAGCAATGCCCCCCCCCCTACTTGGAGCCAGTGGCATGACAAATGCTACAAGATGCATGTGCCGAAGTAACATGGGAAGAGGGCAAGCAGAAATGTGAGGAGTTGGGCGGAGTGATGGTCGTCCCTCGATCCAAAGAAGAATTACAACACCTCCTCAACATGTGCAACTGCTCATCAGTCTTGATTGGTTGCAACGACATTGAAGTTGAAGGTTTGTAACACAACTTATAATCAGTTTTATTTTATGAACAAATTGCCAACACAAGGCATGCAATTAAGTATTTTCATCAGCCATATCAACGTTTAATTCAGTCAGTGGTAACAACAACATTTTATGTAATAAGAGGACCACTATCTTTTGAAAAAGCGTCAAAGTAAGTTATGTTATAATGCTACATGAACTTTGCTGCATTTCCGGTCACACCAGGGATTGGTGCCCGGGGTTGCGATACACGTTACCATTCAACGATCGAAATTACCATTCTAAGGGGAAATGCTTGCCTAATTGGGAAACATTTGCTTTAAAGTCAAATTGAAGAATGTATAATTATCGATTAACTAACACGGTCCGTAATAACGTCGAGTCAAAATATTGGTTCTACCAAATGGTAGACTGTGTTATACTGTTAGTTCACGAAGTAAGAGGAAAACCACACATTTTCGAGGAATATTTGTGTGAATCATTATATTCTACTTTAAAACATCTTTCCAATCAGATTAATTTCATACCAAAGGCATTTATAACCCAAAATCGCCCAATCCGAAGGCACTGTGTCCCTTTAATGTTCTGCTTGATCCCGACGGTTCCGGCGGCAGCGCAAGCAGAACCCAAGTCGACCCGAGGGCGGCTTTAACAAAAACAATTTGTACTTTCCAATTAAAGGTGGGGTCATACTTTGGTAATGACCCCGAATTTTTGTTTGTTAATTTCTTTCCGAAAGCTCACTTTTTATAAAGATGGTATGGTGTTCTATAATGAACACTTACACCGTCGGTGACTTTTTTTTCACGCGGCGACCTCTTTTTTATATTACGTGGCGCTTTTTTGTTTAAATACTTAGAAGTCTCACATTAAAGACAAAATTATTTATTGACTCCTAAACTTCCACCCTCTGCTCAATTTGACATGGATTGCCCCAAGGCCCGTGGATTTATTCTCCCTACACTCTTGTGTCACAGCCCTCCCCCCCAAAAAAATAAAAAATAAAATAAATAAATAAATAAAAATAATTTAAAAAACTCCGCAAAAAAACAAAAACAAAAAACAACTAGACATTCAATGTTTTGTTAATAACAAAAACAAGGTGTTCGTGAGTGAAGTCATCAAATTATGATTAAATAAATTGGTGACGACATTTTTCCTTATTAATCCATTATTTTGTTCAGGAGTTAGATTTTTTCCAATATAAAACTTCAACTTCCGGTTTGAACAGAAAGTCAAGGTCAAATGGGGTCAAATTCTGTACATGCCCAGTTTTGTTTTATTTGTCAGTGGAATTAATTTTGTCCCCGTCCCGTTCATGGGTGATGCGTTACACATTGACTCACGTGACGACAGTAAAGTTGCGATGACATCATCAGATCACATCAAGACATCAGTGTTATTGTTAGTTTTACATCCCTGTGGAGACATCTTTTGTTCTTTCCTTTGTCCCTGTAGTTAAGAACCTCCCATAGCCTTTGTACACAAAATTCCAAATTATGATTAAATAAATTGGTGACGACATTTTTCCTTATTAATCCATTATTTTGTTCAGGAGTTAGATTTTTTCCAATATAAAACTTCAACTTCCGGTTTGAACAGAAAGTCAAGGTCAAATGGGGTCAAATTCTGTACATGCCAAGTTTTGTTTTATTTGTCAGTGGAATTAATTTTGTCCCCGTCCCGTTCATGGGTGATGCGTTACACATTGACCACGTGACGACAGTAAAGTTGCGATGACATCATCAGATCACATCAAGACATCAGTGTTATTGTTAGTTTTACTGTCAACTGTCACTTTTATATAAAAAAAACAACATTCAGGAAACACCCATCAAACTGCTTTATTTGAAATCGTTAATGTATCGCCAATGAAAGTCACTGCGGAAGTGTCAAAATATCGTTAATGTTGAAACTTAAAGAATAAGCCAATAAGCCAAAGACTTTTAGAAATTTAAAACCCATTTGATTAAACGTACTAGCGTAATAATAAAATACAGTTTGAAATTGAAATATTGTGTTTGTGTTATATCTCCTTAAACGTGTTAGTTTGTCATATTCCTGGCATTTCTAAGGCGTGTTTTATTCAGTTGTCATAATTTTCTTCCTGGCATTTCCGAATTACAAAGAAAGTTGTGTGTAGGGGATAACAAAAGAGGTGTAGATGCCGCGAGGTTTAAAATAAAAATTAACGTCCCCATGCGTAAACTTTTAAGGCGTGTTTTATTCAGTTTGTCATAATTTGCTTGAGGATGGATGCATGTCCTGAAAAAATTGAGCTACGTGTTGGGGGAGGGGATGCCCTCGTCCCTCCGTAAAAAAATAAAAGATGCCGTCCCCCGTCCCCCTGCCCCTTCCTCTCCCCGTCCCACGTGCTCTAACCCGCGCCTCCCCGTGCATGCCTCCGTTCCCCGCCCCTTCCTCTCCCGCCTGCCTCTGTTCCCTGCATAGATATAGAATTAAAATAACTAGATCGGCCGCGCGTACAATACGCTGGTTCACCCTGCGCGCTGCCATTAATCACTGACGGCAACGCGCAACATTTGAAATGATGTGACGAGCATGCTTTCGACGACCAAACACACATTTTGACTAGCACGAGACGAGCTAAACGTCTTTATTTCCGGATACTGTAGTCTGTTTCCATCTTTTTTAGAATAGGCCTAACGTTTGCCGAGTATTTCTAATGGTGTAGATGAAATGGTGAATAATTGTGCAGCAGCTATAGGCCTATATATGTAAAAGCCGAGGGAGGAGAAAAGAACCTGGAGGACAATCTCTCCCTAAACTGAAATACCATAGGTAAGTACATGTACACTTATCATATGCCTGCACTATAGTTGGGGTAAATGCTAGGCCTAATTTGTTGAGGTTGGTCGATGATATAGGAGTCCAGAGTCAGAGTTCGTTATTGAGGTTAAACCAACGGTTCTTTTCAGAAAACCAAGAACAAAAGAAAGAAAAGAAATTTAGATAGATTACTGACACCAACGGCAAAGCAAACCGTAGGCCCTACTGACTGGACAGTCATTTACCATATCATATAGATAGGCTTGCGTTCAAACCAAATCCAAAGACGCATTTCTTAATTGGCTGATAGGCTACTGACATCATTTGAATTCATACTCGTAACAGACAATCAGCGGAATTCAAGTTGCAGAGTTATTTTCAAGTGTGAAATGCAAACAAGAAAACATTAAAGCTCATATTAACCTATAGACCCTATTGCTTTTTTTTCATCTCAGATTTCCCCTCAAGGACACAAAGAGAATGAGCATTTGGTTGCACAGAGTTAAGAGGAAACAACCAAATGGCAAACCTTGGCACCCAACCGAACATGACATGTTATGCATGCAGCGACCATTTTTCTGCCGAGTGCTTTGAGGTTCGATGGGGTAAAACATATCTTCGCGATAACGCCTCGCCATCATTGTTTGAGGACTACCCAAGTCATTTAAAGCATGTAAGAACAATAAAAATTAAGAACTAAAACTTGAATGTTAATTATATTTATTTCATTATAGTAAAACGAACGTTGAATTGCTTTTAAAATATGATTGTTGTTTAAACTAACCGAAACTGTATCATAAGCGTATTTATTACAAGCGGTCGTAAAAAGAAATTGCAAGATTCAAACATGCCTCGTCACTAGAAATAGCTAGGCTACATAGTGTGTAACAGAGCTTATCAAACAACATGTTGTTAAGCTCACCGCTCTTAAAAATTAGTGATAGTTTTTGACATGATTATTTTGTAGTCAACATTTAAAAGACTAATAAGACGCCAGTTTTTTAAATCATAACGGCTCCCCAAGTTCTTATAAATAAGTTTGACCAGAGCGGAATTCATAAAATTGCTCAAAACCCTTTTAGTGAAACAGTCATTGTATAATTCCAAGATGTCATTACCAAGAATATGCCAAAACATTTGGTAAAATTCTACCGTGAGGCCGTCTATACCTGAACTTTTGTTTTTGTTCATTTGAAAGAGAGCATTTTTCATCTCTTCTTCGGTGATTTTTATCCGAATCTTCAAGGATACTTTCAGGAATTGGCTTAGCTTCAATGTTCGACACAATTTCATCTAAATGGGCTTTGGATAAATTTTCTGAATTGTACAGGTTTCTATATAGAACTCATTAGCAACATCGATCATTTATTCATTTATTTATTTATTTGTTTATTTATTTATATTTAATTATTTTTTCATTATTTAATTTCATTTTTGTTATCTTTATTATTTTTGTAAACTTTTTTATCAATATATATATATATATATTTTTTTAATTCTTTAAATTGTTTTAGAGGGGGTGTGTTCTTTATTGAGAATTTCATAGTACATGGGGCGTCTTTTCGATAATTATGAATTCGTTGTAGCATCTCTAATCTATCTTGTTTTCAGAGAAGCTGTCATGTCTTATGTTCGTCTGTTCTTTTGTTTGCATGTCTGTCTGTTTGTGTTGTTTCTTTGTTTGTATGTCTGTCTGGTTTTTTTGTACAAGCTTCTACTTATCAAAACAGCCACATACTCTTACTATTACATTTATCCTGCTTACTGCTACTTAATGTTTTTTTGCTCTACTCCATAGCTACATGTATACTTGTCGACCTTTTCATAGAAGTATGGAAATTAATGTGTATCTGAATTTAACTGAATTAATTGAATTTAAAATAATTACTAGTTAATTGGATAGTTTGAACTGCATTGGCTACCCACGAAAATGTTAAGTTAATGTTAAGACGATCGTTTATATGCACCCTACTTGTTAGTAACACGAAATTGGCATTGTAATTATTTTTATCCAGCGCGTTGCCGTCAGCACGTGACATTTTACCGCGTCCATGGCGAACCAAAAATGTTTCTACACAGGCAATGGCGCGTATGTACGCGCGGCCGATCTAGTTATTTAATTCTATATCTATGGTTCCCTGTGATCCCGTGCGTTGGCATTGTTCTTTGCTTGCACTGTACGCGCGCGCGGCCCATAGCAACAGTTCTTTGCTTGCACTGTATGCGCGCGCGGCCCATAGCAACAGTTCTTTGCTTGCACTGTATGCGCGCGCGGCCCATAGCAACAGTGAAAACGGCGCGCAAAAACCCATACATTTGGGTGGTTTTTTGCTCATAAATTTGTCAATTCTGAACGGATTTTGTTTAAAAATAAATGAGTGTCTGGACGAAGTCAACTCCTTTCTTCCGTGTAAATTTGGCGGGGTTTGATGCGGTATCCAGGGAGGAGATCCAATAACATACACACACAAATATAATGTGTAAACCGAGGACTTCTCTTTGTTCTCTCATTGTTTGGACATAGTTTTTTTCAGCGACGTCCCCATTGGTTTTGTACACGAAATCAAAGCGAGGACGTCCTCGGTACACCTTTTCCCCGGATCCCTTTTGTTAAAGTCCTCGGTTTGAATGCGTAGACATACCCACACACACACACACACATTCTATTGTTTACATCCCTGTGGAGACATCTTTTGTTCTTTCCTTTGTCCCTGTAGTTAAGAACCTCCCATAGACTTTGTACACAAAATTCCTTGTGGAGCACCCAAGTCTTTAGAATTCCCCTATGGAGACCTTTTGTTTTCCCTTTTCTGTTTTGTTCTCGGTCTCCATAAGGTAGTGAATATATGAAGGCACACACACACACACAGAGACACGATTCGGCTATTTATAAAGAGATTATAGCTATAGTCGGCTATATTAGCTCCCCGGCAGGATCGAACCCCGGTCTCCTGAAAGACAGTCACGTACAACTATAAGTCTTCCACGTGGCATTGGAAAATAAACAACCCCCTATAATTAACCATGGTTCATTCATGCAGCAGATTCATCCAGGCGTGCTATTAGTGGAGGGCCAATGTACTTTCGCTGAAATTTCTTATTTTCTAATTTTTGGCAACCATTATAAATGCATTCAAAATAGTGACAGAAACAAACAAAACGATGTTGCCATTTTTTCAAATATTTTTTCCTTACATTGCCCATAACTTGCTTTAGAACACAAATAAACTTGGTCATTTAACCATATCTAATCTTATAGTAGGAGACCAGCCTGTAGGTCCCGTGACCAAATTCTGGGAACAAAGGTTGGAAAGCGTTTTTGTGTTCCCTGATGAATACCAAACAATTTTGACTTGGGCTGCCCCCTTGAAAATGTCAGGCATTTCCGGGAGGGGTCAACAAAGGTCACACAGGGGTCAAAATTCAAATATATTCCAATCGTGTCGATATGCATATCAAATTACTCGTCTAGTCGTGAGGATTCCAAAAATGTATAGCATGGTATACCTCCGACCTTAAATGAAGCCGCTATGGTCTAAAACGTCGAAAGGTCAACGCACTTTTAACTGGTAGTTAAATTCACCAACACAGTTAACATTGTCCGATTCTAATGATTGTAGTGTCTAATAATATGTTTTATGGCATGGCAAATTCAACCAAGACATTTTTAATAGGTAAAAGTGGTTGCCATAACCTTCAAAATTTCAAAATGGCTGCTAAAAGGGCTATTCCAGGTATCAGGCCCATATGGGGCTAATGGGAAATATCTAGGCCAAATGGGCCGGGGCCAACCCATATGGTACCCATATGGGGCCCTTATGGTTGTGGATTATTGTGAATATTACCATATGAGGTACATATGGGGGGAAATATGGGTTAGCCCTTATTGGCATATAGTGTCCTATATGGGTATCATCTGGGGAAAATAATTATGGGCAATCCCATATGGGCAGAATATGCAAGGGCCCATATTATGGGTATCATATGGGGAAAACATGGGCAATCCCATGGGAAAAATAATGCAAAGGCCCATATCTGTATCTTGTTTGGAAAATGTGGGCATTCACATTATTGGCTGACGAATATGCTTGAGACCAAATGGGTTTAGGAAATTATGGACCTAAGCAAGCTTTGTGGGTACGCAGACCCATATGGGTACAAAATATGGGTAAAGACTTGGGCAAACCCTTGGCAATGCAAATTTGTGGACAGGGCATTGAGGTAGTGTGTTTTCATTCATATAGCTCTGTAAAATTGTTTTTGTACTTTTTTGTAAGATATTCTTCAATAAGAAAAATACAGCGATTCTGACTCTGATTCTGATGGATATGACACTGTGTTGGATGATGAACTGTGCAATAAAGCAAGATAAGCATCATTGGACAATGTTTTAGAAATAACTGTGTTATTGTTGGCCAAGGATCCTAGGAGCCTTCATTTAATCCACACCCAAAAGGGCCCCATATGGGTACCATATGGATTGGCCCCGGCCCATATAATTCCCATTAGCCCCATATGGGCCTAGCTGATGAGCCCTTTTAGCACCCTTTTTGAAATGTTGAAGGTTATGGCAAACACTTTTACTTTTAAAAATGTCTCAGTTGAATTTGCCATGTCATAAAACATATTATTAGACACTACAATCATGAGAATCCAAGGGCTGCAATTGCGTGTTTCTTCTCATTAGAACTAGACGTATTTATAAAAAATCAACAATCTTGTTCACAAGACTCGTATCAAATTGATCATTAAAAGAGTCCCATATCCTCATGCAAATGGACTTTAAACCAACAAATCCAAGATGGCCGCCGCACATGGTGGCCATTTTTAAATTTCATAATCTTTGTTTCTTATTTGACAATTCAAATCCTCGATTTATGCAAGAATATCAAAATAAGATGTGCCAAAAAGTTCTAACAAAGCATAAAAATGAAGAAAATCCAATGTTTCGAGGTCAAGTAAACGGTTGCCATGGAAACCATAGACGTTTCACTTATATTTTCAATTAAATATTATGACCTTAGATAAGATATGGTTAAATGACCAAGTTTATGTGTGTTCTAAAGCAAGTTATGGGCAATATAAGGAAGAAAACAGCACAAAAGTGACTTTTGACCTTTGACCTCGTGTAAAGGTCAGTAAAACCTACTTGAAAAAATGGCAACATAGAATTTCCCGTTGCTACGACTACTAAGATTGCATTTATAATGGGTGCCAAAAATGAACATGAAATTTCAACGGGACCCCTATTTTCATACATAGCCCCCCCCCCACTATATAGCAATGAAAATTCTTATCAGTGCCCAATTTCATGGCAAATAATTCTGCGCTTACGCGCATTGAACGTGTGTATTTCTACGGGACGCAGCTGGGCGTAAGCGCAAAATTCCGCGTTAAGCAGAGCCATGAAATTCGGCCTAGGTTGTTTTTATTATTAAGGGCAGTTTGGAACCCTAGTGTGAACCTAGGTTGTAGGCTTATGAACAATTTGTTATAGCGCTAATATTTTTAAAAACTACAATCCCTCTTGCTATTCAAAAACTCTAACAAGTAAAATGTCCAATTCACTTGCAGTTCTTTATCTTAATTGAGGAACTGATTGCTATTAATGTAATCGAACATTTTAAACTTCAGTGAACTACTAAAACTCGGAGCTGCTCAGTCACTTATTCACTAAAGCCAGACTTTTTCTGTAAGTTGAAATATTTAGTGTGTATTAAATATTTATTTTGTACCGAGCAAATTTGCTAACTTAAAGTCGCCAAATGACACAATTGATGTGGTAGACTTATTATGGAGAAATAATTGATTGTATATCTGTGCTGTTATAAATCCGCAGATATTTTTGAAGGATATTGGGAACGTAAATTAAAGACGAGTCGTTGTAAAGTTAAAGTGGAAATAGCAAATCGCCAAGTTTACATTGCGAGAGTTTGCGTTAACATGGTAATACAGGATTGAGCATTATGAAGATGTAACTTAATTTTCATGGCTTTTGGGTACGGGCTTGAGTGTGGTGGGACAAACCTCGACGCAGAGGGAACAGCAGGCAGACGCAGACCCGGAGGACCCGACGTCATCCACCGTGAGTTGCATCGCCGCTACCGGGGTACCCGCACTTTGAGCAAGCCCATAACAGATTTATCCACAACTGGATTCAAGAGGTTTAGTTTAAGATAAAACTTTCATTGATCATTTCAAAATTATTTGATGTTATATTTATTATGATCAATCGTACTAGTTGTAATTAAATAATTTTGTATTGTTTTGATATTATACCACTGTGTCCTTGTTCTTTTGTGGTTGCATTCATTCACGTAGTCCTGCCTAATAACTGTATCGGCCTCACATGGTTCCAATCGTGGTGGACCTTGTGACATTGGGGGCTTGTCCGGGAACCATTCCTATTCAAAAAGGGGTTCCGATGCAGTTGTTGGGGAACTTTGTGAGGTGTTTGCTCCTGCAGATAGAACGAGGCTTTAAACCCCATAAACACATTGCTTTTATGAACATAAAGAAAGTTAAAAGTATCATAGGACCATGAAGAGGTTCGAAGAATTTCTAGCAGCAGGTAGTAATTTAGGTTTAGAAGGAAAGAACGTAATTGCATTTGCAGAAAACAGAGAGGCAAAATCATAAGCACATGATAAGATAGATCGTGAGGAAAGACAAAAAAGAAAGAGAACATGATATAGGGAAATGAAAGAATGTGATCTTAAAAATGCAGAACAGAGTAGCGCGGCTAACTATACACTAAACACAAGTGTGAAACCGAGTATGAATAGCATTAAAATGCCTAGGTTACCATCGTTCAAAGATAGGAAGGATGATTTAATGCATACATTAAGCGGTTCGAAAGATTTGCAATTACTGCATATTATCAAAAGATGATTGGGCCACAACTTTGAGTACGTTATTGTATAGTAGAGCATTATAAAGGCCTTGTCACACGAGGCATTTTACAGGCAACTTGGAGGCAACCAACTGCACCGCATGCAAAAGGAACACTTCGGTAGTACAGCAGCAGTTTTTTTATACTATCTTACTGTCCCCAAGACAATTATGAGGAAATTAACATGTGAATGTTTTTGTCTTCCTGGAGATTGCCTGGAACTGGTTGCCTGTAAATTGCCTCGTGTGACATGGCCCTTAGAGTTATATTCGAGATTGCCTTTTGAGAAAGCTGATAATTTATGACGATTTAAAGCTATCACTCCTTCATAGGTATGATTTCACAGAAGAAGGGTTTCGCACAAAATTTAGGACATCCCAAGCAGACGAAGGAGAAAAGTATAGTCAGTTTGCTCAACGTCTAGCAGGATTTAATAGATGTTAAATTTGCATCGGGGATAAAGAATATTATATTTGGTTTTACCCGTACACCGATGTGTGTAAAGCACTGTATATCTCACCCGAGTAATATGCCTGTGATTTTTTTCACAGGACTCGGGAAAGTACTGAGTAAACAGTGCTTTACACACAACGGTGTACGGGTAAAACCAAACATAATATTCTTTATCCCCGAAGCAAATTTAACATCTATTAAATTGTCGCGGTCCCCGCTGCTAAAATATAGGATTCGAACTGCCTCTAGCTACCGGGCAATCTCGGTGGTCTAGTTGGTAAGACATCTGCTCTGGAATGGCAAAGGTCGTGGGTTCGAATCCCACCCGAGTAATATGCCTGTGATTTTGTTCACAGGACTCGGGAAAGTACTGAGTAAACAGTGCTTTACACACAACGGTGTACGGGTAAAACCAAACATAATATTCTTTATCCCGATGCAAATTTAACATCTATTAAATTGTCGCGGTCCCCGCTGCTAAAATTTAGGATTCGAACTGCCTCTAGCTACCGGGCAATCTCGGTGGTCTAGTTGGTAAGACATCTGCTCTGGAATGGCAAGGGTCGTGGGTTCGAATCCCACCCGAGTAATATGCCTGTGATTTTGTTCACAGGACTCGGGAAAGTACTGAGTATACAGTTCTTTACACACAACGGTGTACGGGCAAAAACAAATATAATAGTCTAGCAGGATATTTTGATAGATGGATATAATTAGCTGACGTAGAAAAGGGGTATGATTCTTTAGTAGACCTCATCGTAAGGGAGCAGATGCTCTCATCCTGTCCCAAAAGACTTACGTTGTTCTCCTGCCAGAAAGAAAACCCAAGCGTGTGAACCAAATGACTACCTATGCAGATCAGTATGGCCTTGCTCATGGTACTGGTAAACGAATAGAAAAACAAAGGGCAGCATTCAGTCGACCACAAGCTCAGGCAGATTCCAAGCCCAATATTAATCTCAGTAATAGGCCTAATATGGACAAAACTAGATCAGACAAAGAATGTTATACGTTTGTGGAGGAAGAGGCCATATAGCAAGATATTGTAGACACAAACACAGGACTCCAGTCCACTCTAACAGAGAAAGAGTTGCTGGATTAGATGTAGTTGGGGAAAGGACAAACGCAACAACATGCAGTTCACGTCAGCCGTTAGGGGCATAGGCCTAACCCCATGTCAATATGTAACCTCCTTTCCAGCCAAGAATGTAAAATTAGCGTGTGGTAGTGAACTTCCTATCGTAAGTGCTGCATGTACAGTAGGAAGTAACATGCCAGTAGTTAAAGGATTAGTAGTAGGAGATCAGAGAGTTAAAGTACTAAGATACAACGGCTGTAGTACAGCTCTAGTTAAGCGTAGTCTGATAGCAGAAAACCAGCTATTGCCAGAAGAAAGACAGTGCGTAGCTCTATGTATTGAAAAAACCCATTATATGATCTGATTAGGGAATACACCAGGCGTAAGGGAAGCTGTAGATCCAGACCCAAACTGGGAGCTTCCGGTGACAGACACTAATGAAGAGAATGGTAAAAGTGAAGATACAGAAATAGGAGCAGTTGAAACAAGAAGTCAAATATCCAAGAAAGACAAACCACTTCCTTCTCTTAAAGTACCAGTTAGTCAAAACATTGCGACTAAGGATGACTTTGCAAAGGCCCAGAAAGGTGGTAGTACGCTCGATAAGTTTTGGAAATTTGCAAAAGATGGGTCAGTACGGAAAACAGGTTTTTCGAATGAGGTCAAGTTCGTAATTAATAATGGTATGCTAATAAGGGAGTTTGTGTCACCCAAGGTTGAGAAGGGAAGATTGTTCAGACAAATCGTCGCTCGTACCACGAACCGACCTAACTGAAAAAAATCACACACTTTTGCAAATATTTGTTTTTACAAATTGTTAATATACTCATTACTGTTAACATTTTCAGCAAGTTTCAGAACTATATACGTAGTAGTTTTGTAATTACACTAATTACTAAAAACGACGTATCACTAGATTTGCCGTTTTGTCTTTTCACAAAGTGACCTATCTAGATACGCCACTTTACCAATGATGTACTATGCGCTACAGCGCGCGCAGTTCGGGCGCGCGTGTAAACTTTTCGTACCACGAAGTGACCTAACTCAAAGCGTATAAAAATTTCACAAAGTGACCTAACTAGATAGGTCTCTATCATGCACTGGTTTGTACACGGCGCTCTGCGGGCAAAACTCGGATTTTCATTTTCACAAAGTGACCTATCTGTTTAGGTATTACTTACTAATTAAAATAGTTGCAGGGATAAAATGAAATTGACAGTTTTGTATTAATAAAGTAGTCGGCTTTATTTTTGTCTTAAAAAAATTATAAACAAATAGTTAGCAGACCCCGAAACAGCAGTTTGAAAAATAGTGCAACTTCATTCGTGATTTTCTCCAAACACGTTTTTTTATACTGTGTACGAGTTAGGTCGGTTCGTGGTACGCGCGACGAAATGATAGTTCCTAAACAATACAGAGGCCAAGTTATGGAAGTGGCGCACGATACCACAATGTCAGGTCATTCAGGTGCCAAGAAAACTAGTGATCGAGTATTGGCAAATTTTTACTGGCCAGGTTTACCAGACGACATCAAACGATAATGTGCGTCATGTGATATCTGCCAAAAAACAGTCCCTAAAGGGAAAGTAGGTAGAATTCCACTTGGTGAAATGCCATTGATAGATTCGCCTTTTCGTAGATTAGCAGTTGATATTGCAGGGCCAATACACCCATCCAAATACAGACAATGGTAATAGGTATATTCTAAAAATTGTAGACTATGCAACACGTTATCCGGAGGCAGTTCCCCTCCCTATTAGATTGAGACAGAATGTGTAGCTGAGGCTTTACTCAATGTCTTTGCACGTGTTGGCAAACCCCATGAGATACTGACTGATTTAGGTGCACAATTTACCTCAGTGAAGTTATGAAAGAAGTGAGTAGATTAATATCAGTGAGACAACTCCATACAACACCATCACCCTTTATCTTCCAGTACGCGCTAATCCTCCAAGATGCTCGAACCGGAGTGTGTTATCAAGCGATAACCTACTCCCAGTTTTTATATTGCACTCTGCGTATTGAGAGTGTCAATGCGTCACGCTCCGCATACGGTCAGTGCAAAAATTACATTCTAAACTTAAAAATTCTAAATGTTGGGCCAATTTAAAAGTTGGCCCAACGTTGGCCCATCGTAAACATTGGCTCAACATTGGGCCAATATTTTGCCCTTGTATGTTAAAACATTGAACCAATATTGGGCCAACACAATCGAACATAGGGCCAACGTTGAGCCTAATGGGCCTGTCACACCATGGCGTATCGCCTGAACGTATGGGGCAAGTTGGGGATACGTCGTTTACGTAAAGAGCACGCTGTGATACGCTGTTAAAATTTTGAACACGTCGAGCCTGCGAAAAATTATTGAGCATGTTCAAAATTTCTCAGCGTACTGAACGTGTGCTTCATACGTTCTGCATAAGTTCCCCGTATGTTCGTGGTACGTTAGACATACGTTGACATACGTTGACATACGCTGACATACGTTAGAGGAACGTTACTCGTAGGTTGGTATACGTTGATGTACGTCGGCTGACGGGGAAACGTACTTGAGATCGGAGCGGTATTTATACGTTCTACAGCGGCATAGGTCACGTGTTCGTTGTACGCCGAGGATACGCTGAGGATACGTTGAACACGGCAGACAAATGCTACGAATGCGTTAAGCATACGTCACTCATACGCTCGCATACGCTGTGATACGCTGTCATAACTTTGTTATAAGTTAGTGATACGCTATCAATACATTAGTCATACGCTATGGATACGCTATGGATACGTCCTGTCCAACACTGATGTCGACTTTTCCGATGCAATTCGTTGGGAAGTTAGACGTTCTTGGACAAAAAAAAAAATTGAACTATTTTGTGTATACGTCGGCATACGTTTAGGCGATACCCCATAAGCCATTTTGAGATATGGCTAACACATTACTATAACACTGTTTGGTTTTGGTGAATTTGTCTGGATACACCCAAATCCTACAGTGCACTCCTATAGTGTCCACCATATCTCAAAAAGGCTAATGGTGTGACAGGGCTTTAACATTCTGCCAACAGAACATTTTCATTGGGCCAACGTTGGCTGTCAACACTCGTAGGTTGGTATACGTTGATGTACGTCGGCTGACGGTGAAACGTACAGGGATAACGAGATGATAACTAGATAGGTCTCTATCATGCATTGGTTTGTACACGGCGCTCTGCGGGCGAAACTCGGATTTTCATTTTCACAAAGTGACCTATCTGTTTAGGTATTATTTACTAATTACTTTTATACTGTGTACTGTGTACGAGTTAGGTCGGTTCGTGGTACGCGCGACGAAATATTGAATTTTTCGCTCGTTGTTTCTTTGTATATTGCTGTACAGTGCATACAGTAGTCTTCAACTGGAGCGTCTTGGAACCAAGACTATACACAATGTAAACTCACTACACGTGCTATGTGCATGGTTCAGCGTGTGCGTAGGGCCTACATGTGTTATTACACTGTCGTGCCGTCGTGCGTTGTCAACGTGAGTCACGTCAAGAGACACGTGCGCTTTAACCAACGTTGGCTTTAACATCCTGTTTTGACCAGATGTACAAGTCAAAATGTTGTCACCTGTGTGCAAAAATTTGAGTAGGTTCACCTGATGCAAAAAAAAATTGATAACAAAATACGTGGTTTCTGAGATATGAATGTTGTTAATTTTTTTTACTTCCAGTTTGAACCGAAACTCAAGGTCAAATGGGGTTATGCTCTGTGTAGCGTTTGTTGAACGTTTAACGACCTATCCGATGATGTACATACTGTAAAAATCGAATGTGTGGTTCAGGAGTTATGAATTCTTCAAATAGTAGATGGATTATCTTTTGGTGGGTCCGGTATTCACAGGGCTCTACTAGCTCGCGATCTCTATGTTGATCCACAAGAGGGCGCTATTTTAGGAAAACTGTTATTAGCTAACCTTTGAAGAAAAAAAACGTTCACGGACTTGGAACCAAGTCTAATTCAGCACATGTGTACACGTATCACGCGTTGTCAACGTGCGCTTTAACGTCCGGTTTTGACCAGATGTAAACATCAAAATGTTGTCATATTTGTGCAAAAGTTTGAGAAGGCTCAATCATCTGTAACCTGATGCAAAAATTATGATAAACAAATACGTGTTTTTGAGATATGAATTGAAATTGAATTTTCGAAATTTTCAGCTTCCGGTTTGAACCGGAAGTCAAGGTCAAATGGGTCATGCTTTTTGTAGTGTTAGTTGTACTCTTAACGACCTATCCGATGATGTATAGATTGTAAAATTCCAATATATGGTTCATGAGTTATGATCTTTTTACAGATATTAAACTTTGATTCATTGTAGTATTTCATTTACTAATGACATCATCATGACATCATCAAGTTTGTGTCGTCTTGATATTAAGGTCCAATTATTTCATGAGTTTCAATGTTCAATTCAATTTTAACCTTGAGTTATGCCCCGAAATTGTTGGTTTTTTTAGACAAACAAACAAAGGCAGACTTTGACCTTCCAGTACGACCAGAAGCAAAGGTCATACGATTTTTGCGTTAACTTTTCAAATGTTGCCCTAGTCGTGATCTATGCGATACCTAAGTATGAACATCATAGCTTTCACATTTTTTGAGATACAGCAAAAAGCAAAAGGTCCCTTTTTCAACTTTAAAAACCTTGTAATTCGACACCTGATAACGTCATCACGACGTAATGACACTGTGCCGTCTGCGTATTGAGGTTCAATTGTCTAATGAGTTTCAATGTTCAATTCAGTTTCAATCTTGAGTTATGTTCGAAAGTACTTTTTTGAAGGAAAAAAAACCAAAGGCGAACTTCGAACCAGGGTAACCCGGAAGTTAAGGTCGTACGATTTTTGCGTTAACTTTTCAAATGTTGCCCCAGTCTTGATCTATGCGATAAACATCATAGCTTTCATATTCGTTAAGATACAGCAAAAAGCAAAAGGTCATTTTTCAACTTTAAAAACCTTGTAATTCGACACCTGGTAAAATTGTCTGATGAGTTTCAATGTTCAATTCAGTTTCAATCTTGAGTTATGTTCCAGAGAAGAGTTGAGTGGAAGAAGAAGAAGGAGAAGGGAAAAAAAACCAAAAACAAAAACCTTAACGATTACAATAGGTTTTCGGCTGACGAGCCGAACACCTAAAGAGTTGTTCGTGCTTGTATTGTATCGCCGTGTAAGTGTCCATAAGATGGTAATTGTAGTGAGCATCCTGACTCTACCTTTAAGTACGATCCCGCTCCCAACATTTGATGTAATGAGACTTTTTATTTTGGATTGACTCGGATCAGGTACCTGGGTGTGTTTGGATGGTGAAGGTACTATTGACGTGCAGGGCAAGAGATGGGAAGATGGTCAGCCAAATAATAACGACAAAGAAGATTGCGCCGGAGGCCGTGCTTCAGGCTGGTATGATAATTGTTGTTATTATACACTCAAGTTAATCTGCCAGCGTCCCGTATCACCAGCAATGTAGCTCCTGTGAAAGGTTGCTCAATATTCTGGGCAAACTACTTTTTATGTAGATTTAAGGGGCACACTGCCTTCAAATCTCTGAAAAATTTGCTGTTTGGAATTGCTCCTTATCCTTTTAAGAGTTGTTCACGCTCTAAATCAGCTATAAAGTGTTGTAATTAGTGAGTAGTGATTAAAAAACATAAATTGCCTCTGGAAATACAACCGGCGGAACATATTCCACCATTTTGTGGAGTCAAAAAAAAAATGGTTCTACAAAATAGCGGACTGTGTTCTGTCGTGAAACTACATAAAAAATATAAACAATTCAAGGGATATTTCAGTGAATTATTATATTCTAAATATCTTTCAAAAAAAAGCTTTTGGTATACAAGGAATATCATTCATTTCTTAACAAACGCTTTTTATAGCCCAAAGCGCCCAATCCGAAGGCAACATGCCCCTTTAAGTGCTTAGCTGCTTATTCGCTTTGTGGTAATCTTTCGTAAAACACCAAGCTATTATACTTGGACAATTTTGCTAATTAGTAAAAAGAAAAATGTTGTATGAAATCATACATCTTGATATTTTAACCAAACTTATTGAACTTCAGTTTCTCTCAAAAATAATTCAAAATCTATTCTGAAAGTGGAGTAATTGGCAAATTCACTCATTATTATTATTATTATTATTAACATTTTTACATCTTGCTATAGAATTCACTGTGCAGTAACAGCTAACATATTGTGCTGAAGTTAGATTTAGTTATAATAATAATAGTTTCTCGATTGTGTGAAAACTAACTTTAATTGTTAATAAATTCACATTACAATAGACTGTGCAAGTCTCGCGTGTATCGGAACGAGAAAACACGTCAGATGAAGAACATTTTTTTCTCTGAAATCAAATCTTTGTTTTAAATTATAGTTAGTGACAAAATCTGAACCAACAAAAATACTCATTACTTGATTATAAAATCATGTTTAGTTTTTATGAGAAATGCACAAATAATGTGTTAAATATTATAGAAGCAAAATTACAACTCTGGGACAAGGATGCTTATTTAATCTTAACTTTTCAGAAACCACTTACGCGGATTCGCGATGGTCACACGGGCGTAAAATTAATGCATGACGCAGTTTATAGAGGACGCTGACTCCTCAACAACCATAGACTGCAATGAAATGGTTCCGCGTTGCAGTTACAATATCTGGCGATTATCATTGCGCATCCAAAACAAGCGTTTACATAAGTTTTGTGATCGGAGGTGAGCACAAAATTCTTAATTTTTTTTGCAGCAACCAGAAGCTGAGGTCAAGTTTAATTCCTGGATTTTCTTCGTTATATTGTTGAATTGATTTTACTTTCATATTTTGTATCACTAAGTATTACATTCCCAACAACATAAAACAAATTCATGGTCATAAACCACGTTAAACTAAAATAATTGACAAAACAAAATCTTGCCCACGTAAATCTCCATAATGGTTGGGCCACAATGGTCCCGGAAGTTCAAATATGCGCGAGACTTGCACAGTCTATTGGCAGAATGATATGACATCATTGTTAAAAAAATGTTTCAACAGTTAGGCAGTTGTCAAACGTAAGCATTCGTGTGATCAAGATTTGAGTATAAAATATCACTCTTTTTTTGTACCTTCTTAAAACAGAGAAAGAACCTATTAATTTTAAAATTATATTAAAGTCGCTTAAATATAATGTGAAGGTTTTGCAAATGTTTGTATCAATCTTTTTCGGCAAACTCTTTTCTCTAGCTGCCACCTTATAAGAAATTGATTATTGAAAAGGAATTTCATGACTTCATAAAAATATAGAAATACTTCTTGAAAGATGTAACATGCCTTCCCTGTACGCCGTTTACTGGAAAACGCAGCCTCGTTCGATAAGATTTGCAAGTTTTTAATTTACGATTGTTTTCATAACTGTTTGAAATATTGAAGTAATGTTGGTTTCGGAAGGAGCTGCTAATTAGACAAAATGTGATCTTTTTGGTTTGTTCAATGGTAACACTGTCTGATTTATTCAGAGTGGCAGGTTATGGATAGAATGGTATTGCCCCTCCCGCATGGGTATCTGTTTTGCAAATCGGAAAAGAGCTTGTAGTTATAATTGGGAAGGCAACCGTAAATGTACATTATTTTTATCGAGTTATTCGCTATTTCAGTTTAAACATTACTGTGGCGATATGTGTAGCGGCCTTGTATCAACATTACTAGTTAAAGGGTCTGTATACGTTTGGTAATGACTCGCAACATTAATGGAAATAAAAACTTACTCGGTAAAAAGTACAGCAGCTTTGGATAATGCATTTTGAGAAACTTTTCACTTAGAAGTACTGCGGTAAGAAAAGATGTCACATTTTATCCCAACAAATTTGAATCTGGGAAGCGTTACTGACAGTAACGTTTCTCAGATTGTGTATTCCAATTGCAGATTATTCTTCCTGCGTGGACATAACCGCTCCAGATTTTCGGCAATATCTCAAAAACGCTACCACCTTTTGAAATGAAAATATCAAAGGTTATTTTTATGGTATATATCTACAACTATATAGGATTGAAACAGACAATAGGTTCCAATTACCAAATGTATACAATCCCTTTAAGTATTGTATAACCGGTTAATTGTTTATTTTCACAATTTTTTTTGAAACAAAAACATTAATTAAGTTGGAAAACCGAACATAGCATTATTTAGGCGAAATCTACTTCACGCTAACAATATGGTAGGTCCAAGTCAAAGAAAAGTCCCTTCGTGGTCCAACACTAATGTTTGTCCCAAGAACTAATCACTGAAATCAATGACTATCTCAGTTGCATTTCAAAGGGTTAAACTTTCTGAATGTCCCAATGGGCTACGTACTGCTCGAATTCTTGAAATTGCCCGATAACGAAGTTTGGTCGTACGATATCCCATAGTAATTATATTGCTTTTCTGATTCATTAATGAACTGAAAATGTTTCAAATATAAGTTGAGACAATCTATTGTATAATTATGTGAACAAGGTTGATTATGTGAGATTTGAATCTTTAAACGTGAAGACATATATTAATTTAACCTTACGGGTACACGATTTGAACATGATGGGCCTAGAAAAGCCGGTTGGTTTAGTCTCAACATTTCGACAACTGTACTCTCGTCGTTGTTACTGTCTCCTATAACGACTACTTTAGAGCACATTCATTGCATAAACCAACCGGCTCTCACAGAGCCATCACCTCAAGTTTTCAAGAAGAGACAATTACATGGTGTATCCGTAAGACTAAACTGATTAGTAATAATTAATTGATGTAATAATATGAGTATAATCTAACATTAACCCCATCAGGACCGGTCGTTTTGGGTACTTACGGGGAAGGGGTGGGGGAGGCACATAATGCCCCTCCTCCGGTGTTTTTCCAAAGTTCACAAGCGATTTTTATGAAACTTGCTACAAATGTTCAATTTACCAAGTACTACATGATGGCGTAATATGTTTTCAAACTGTTACATTTGTTGTTGTAATTTTTTCGTATGTTTGGTAAAAAAACGTATTTTTTTTCTCCTTAATTTCCATATTTTTTGTCCAAACTCGTTTATTTTGACATAATACAACAACGTATACATTAATGAATTGTATGACTTTGGTCACCATTGGGGGCGCTATAAATATTGGTCTATACAATTCTTGGGATTTTTTTAGGCCTATTGTTTAGTTTTTCCACGGTTGCCATGGTAACAGCTGAACCGCATTTTTTTTTTTTTTTTAAATATGACCCTAGGTAGATATTGGGAAACGTTTGCAGCGTTAAAGATAACGGGCAAAATATATGGTGCCCCGGTCCTGATAGGATTAATGATGTTTTTGTTTTAAAGTTTCTCTCAACACTGCAAACTCAAATAAAATACAATATGCACAAAACCATGTTTTACTCAACAAGGATTAAATGACTTATGTAAAACAAAGCTCATTCATTCTAGACCCTTCAGAATGAACCCTAACCAACCCGATTCTTCAAAACTATCCCCTAACCAACCCCGATTCTTTCAAATTAACCCTAACCAACCCCGGTTCTTCAAAATTAACCCTAACCGACCCCGATTCTTCAAAATTAACCCTAACCACCGCCGATTCTTCAAAATTTACCCTAACCAACCCCGATTCTTCAAAATTAACCCTAACCAACCCCGATTCTTCAAAATTAACCCTAACCAACCCCGATTCTTCAAAATTAACCCTAACCAACCCCGATTCTTCAAAATTAACCCTAACCAACCCCGATTCTTCAAAATTAACCCTAACCACCGCCGATTCTTCAAAATTAACCCTAACCACCGCCGATTCTTCAAAATTTACCCTAACCAACCCCGATTCTTCAAAATTAACCCTAACCAACCCTGATTCTTCAAAATTAACCCTAACCAACCCCGATTCTTCAAAATTAACCCTAACCAACCCGATTCTTCAAAATTAACCCTAACAACCGCCGATTCTTCAAAATTAACCCTAACCAACCCCGATTCTTCAAAACTATCCCCTAACCAACCCCGATTCTTTCAAATTAACCCTAACCAACCCCGATTCTTCAAAATTAACCCTAACCAACCCCGATTCTTCAAAATTAACCCTAACCAACCCCGATTCTTCAAAATTAACCCTAACCACCGCCGATTCTTCAAAATTAACCCTAACAACCGCCGATTCTTCAAAATTAACCCTAACCAACCCGATTCTTCAAAATTAACCCTAACCAACCCCGATTCTTTCAAATTAACCCTAACCAACCCCGATTCTTCAAAATTAACCCTAACCAACCCCGATTCTTCAAAATTAACCCTAACCAACCCCGATTCTTCAAAATTAACCCTAACCACCACCGATTCTTCAAAATTAACCTTAACCACCGCCGATTCTTCAAAATTAACCCTAACCAACCCCGATTCTTCAAAACTATCCCCTAACCAACCCCGATTCTTTCAAATTAACCCTAACCAACCCCGATTCTTCAAAATTAACCCTAACCACCACCGATTCTTCAAAATTAACCCTAACCAACCCTGATTCTTCAAAATTAACCCTAACCACCGCCGATTCTTCAAAATTAACCCTAACCAACCCCGATTCTCCAAAATTAACCCTAACCACCGCCGATTCTTCAAAATTAACCCTAACCAACCCCGATTCTTCAAAATTAACCCTAACAACCGCCGATTCTTCAAAATTAACCCCAACCACCGCCGATTCTTCAAAATTAACCCTAACCACCGCCGATTCTTCAAAATTTACCCTAACCAACCCCGATTCTTCAAAATTAACCCTAACCAACCCCGATTCTTCAAAATTAACCCTAACCAACCCCGATTCTTCAAAATTAACCCTAACCAACCCCGATTCTTCAAAATTAACCCTAACCAACCCCGATTCTTCAAAATTAACCCTAACCACCGCCGATTCTTCAAAATTAACCCTAACCACCGCCGATTCTTCAAAATTTACCCTAACCAACCCCGATTCTTCAAAATTAACCCTAACCAACCCCGATTCTTCAAAATTAACCCTAACCAACCCCGATTCTTCAAAATTAACCCTAACCAACCCGATTCTTCAAAATTAACCCTAACAACCGCCGATTCTTCAAAATTAACCCTAACCAACCCCGATTCTTCAAAACTATCCCCTAACCAACCCCGATTCTTTCAAATTAACCCTAACCAACCCCGATTCTTCAAAATTAACCCTAGCCAACCCCGATTCTTCAAAATTAACCCTAACCAACCCGATTCTTCAAAATTAACCCTAACAACCGCCGATTCTTCAAAATTAACCCTAACCAACCCGATTCTTCAAAACTATCCCCTAACCAACCCCGATTCTTTCAAATTAACCCTAACCAACCCCGATTCTTCAAAATTAACCCTAACCAACCCCGATTCTTCAAAATTAACCCTAACCAACCCCGATTCTTCAAAATTAACCCTAACCACCGCCGATTCTTCAAAATTAACCCCAACCACCGCCGATTCTTCAAAATTAACCCTAACCAACCCCGATTCTTCAAAACTATCCCCTAACCAACCCCGATTCTTTCAAATTAACCCTAACCAACCCCGATTCTTCAAAATTAACCCTAACCACCACCGATTCTTCAAAATTAACCCTAACCAACCCTGATTCTTCAAAACTATCCCCTAACCACCGCCGATTCTTCAAAATTAACCCTAACCAACCCCGATTCTCCAAAATTAACCCTAACCACCGCCGATTCTTCAAAATTAACCCTAACCAACCCCGATTCTTCAAAATTAACCCTAACAACCGCCGATTCTTCAAAATTAACCCCAACCACCGCCGATTCTTCAAAATTAACCCTAACCACCGCCGATTCTTCAAAATTTACCCTAACCAACCCCGATTCTTCAAAATTAACCCTAACCAACCCGATTCTTCAAAATTAACCCTAACCACCGCCGATTCTTCAAAATTAACCCCAACCACCGCCGATTCTTCAAAATTAACCCTAACCAACCCCGATTCTTCAAAATTAACCCTAACCACCGCCGATTCTTCAAAATTAACCCCAACCACCGCCGATTCTTCAAAATTAACCCTAACCACCGCCGATTCTTCAAAATTTACCCTAACCAACCCCGATTCTTCAAAATTAACCCTAACCAACCCTGATTCTTCAAAATTTACCCTAACCAACCCCGATTCTTCAAAATTAACCCTAACCAACCCTGATTCTTCAAAATTAACCCTAACCACCGCCGATTCTTCAAAATTAACCCTAACCAACCCCGATTCTTCAAAATTAACCCTAACCACCGCCGATTCTTCAAAATTAACCCCAACCACCGCCGATTCTTCAAAATTAACCCTAACCACCGCCGATTCTTCAAAATTTACCCTAACCAACCCCGATTCTTCAAAATTAACCCTAACCAACCCTGATTCTTCAAAATTTACCCTAACCAACCCCGATTCTTCAAAATTAACCCTAACCAACCCTGATTCTTCAAAATTAACCCTAACCACCGCCGATTCTTCAAAATTTACCCTAACCAACCCCGATTCTTCAAAATTAACCCTAACCACCGCCGATTCTCCAAAATTAACCCTAACCACCGCCGATTCTTCAAAATTAACCCCAACCACCGCCGATTCTTCAAAATTAACCCTAACCAACCCCGATTCTTCAAAATTAACCCTAACCACCGCCGATTCTTCAAAATTAACCCTAACCACCGCCGATTCTTCAAAATTAACCCTAACCACCGCCGATTCTTCAAAATTAACCCTAACCAACCCCGATTCTTCAAAATTAACCCTAACCAACCCTGATTCTTCAAAATTAACCCTAACCAACCCCGATTCTCCAAAATTAACCCTAACCACCGCCGATTCTTCAAAATTAACCCTAACCAACCCCGATTCTTCAAAATTAACCCTAACAACCGCCGATTCTTCAAAATTAACCCTAACCAACCCGATTCTTCAAAACTATCCCCTAACCAACCCCGATTCTTTCAAATTAACCCTAACCAACCCCGGTTCTTCAAAATTAACCCTAACCAACCCCGATTCTTCAAAATTAACCCTAACCAACCCCGATTCTTCAAAATTAACCCCAACCACCGCCGATTCTTCAAAATTTACCCTAACCAACCCCGATTCTTCAAAATTAACCCTAACCAACCCTGATTCTTCAAAATTAACCCTAACCAACCCCGATTCTCCAAAATTAACCCTAACCAACCCCGATTCTTCAAAATTAACCCTAACCACCGCCGATTCTTCAAAATTAACCCTAACCAACCCCGATTCTTCAAAATTAACCCTAACCAACCCGATTCTTCAAAATTAACCCTAACCAACCCCGATTCTTCAAAATTAACCCTAACCAACCCCGATTCTTCAAAATAAACCTAACCACCGCCGATTCTTCAAAATTAACCCTAACCAACCCCGATTCTTCAAAATTAACCCTAACCAACCCCGATTCTTCAAAATTAACCCTAACCAACCCCGATTCTTCAAAATTAACCCTAACCAACCCCGATTCTTCAAAATTAACCCTAACCACCGCCGATTCTTCAAAATTAACCCTAACCAACCCCGATTCTTCAAAATTAACCCTAACCAACCCCGATTCTTCAAAATTAACCCTAACCAACCCCGATTCTTCAAAATTAACCCTAACCACCGCCGATTCTTCAAAATTAACCCTAACCACCACCGATTCTTCAAAATTAACCTTAACCACCGCCGATTCTTCAAAATTAACCCTAACCAACCCGATTCTTCAAAATTAACCCTAACCAACCCCGATTCTTCAAAATTAACCCTAACCAACCCCGATTCTTCAAAATTAACCCTAACCAACCCCGATTCTTCAAAATTAACCCTAACCAACCCCGATTCTTCAAAATTAACCCTAACCACCGCCGATTCTTCAAAATTAACCCTAACCAACCCCGATTCTTCAAAATTAACCCTAACCACCGCCGATTCTTCAAAATTAACCCTAACCAACCCCGATTCTTCAAAATTAACCCTAACCAACCCCGATTCTTCAAAATTAACCCTAACCAACCCCGATTCTACAAAATTAACCCTAACCAACCCCGATTCTTCAAAACTATCCCCTAACCAACCCCGATTCTTTCAAATTAACCCTAACCAACCCCGATTCTTCAAAATTAACCCTAACCGCAAATTAACCCTAACCAACGCCGATTCTACAAAATTAACCCCAACCAACCCCGATTCTTCAAAATTTACCCTAACCAACCCCGATTCTTCAAAATTAACCCTAACCAACCCCGATTCTTCAAAATTAACCCTAACCAACCCCGATTCTTCAAAATTAACCCTAACCAACCCCGATTCTTCAAAATTAACCCTAACCAACCCCGATTCTTCAAAATTAACCCTAACCAACCCCGATTCTTCAAAATTAACCTTAACCACCGCCGATTCTTCAAAATTAACCCTAACCAACCCCGATTCTTCAAAATTAACCTTAACCACCGCCGATTCTTCAAAATTAACCCTAACCAACCCCGATTCTTTAAAATTAACCCTAACCAACCCCGATTCTTCAAAATTAACCCTAACCACCGCCGACTCTTCAAAATTAACCCTAACCAACCCCGATTCTTCAAAATTAATCCTAACCACCACCGATTCTTCAAAATTAACCTTAACCACCGCCGATTCTTCAAAATTAACCCTAACCAACCCCGATTCTTCAAAATTAACCTTAACCACCGCCGATTCTTCAAAATTAACCCTAACCAACCCCGATTCTTTAAAATTAACCCTAACCAACCCCGATTCTTCAAAATTAACCCTAACCAACGCCGATTCTACAAAATTAACCCCAACCAACCCCGATTCTTCAAAATTAGCCCTAACCAACCCGAGTCTTCAAATTTAACACTAACCAACCCCGATTCTTCAAAATTAACCCTAACCACCGCCGATTCTACAAAATTAACCCTAACCACCGCCGATTCTTCAAAATTAACCCTAACCAACCCCGATTCTTTAAAATTAGCCCTAACCAACCCCGAGTCTTCAAAATTAGCCCTTACCAACCCCGAGTCTTCAAATTTAACACTAACCAACCCCGATTCTTCAAAATTAACCCTAACCAACCCGATTCTTCAAAATTATCCCCTAACCAACCCCGATTCTTT
This sequence comes from Plazaster borealis, assembly GCA_021014325.1. Classification (NCBI taxonomy): domain Eukaryota; kingdom Metazoa; phylum Echinodermata; class Asteroidea; order Forcipulatida; family Labidiasteridae; genus Plazaster; species Plazaster borealis. The sequence goes on along the minus strand of CM037464.1, from coordinate 11,400,266 downwards.
CAAATTAGCCCTAACCAACCCCGATTCTTCAAAATTAACCCTAACCAACCCCGATTCTTTAAAATTAACCCTAACCAACCCCGATTCTTCAAAATTAACCCTAACCACCGCCGACTCTTCAAAATTAACCCTAACCAACGCCGATTCTACAAAATTAACCCCAACCAACCCCGATTCTTCAAAATTAGCCCTAACCAACCCCGATTCTTCAAAATTAACCCTAACCACCGCCGATTCTTCAAATTTAACCCTAAAGCCGATTCTACAAAATTAACCCCAACCAACCCCCATTCTTTAAAATTAACCCTAACCGCAAATTAATCCTAACCAACGCCAATTCTACAAAATTAACCCCAACCAACCCCGATTCTTCAAAATTAGCCCTAACCAACCCGAGTCTTCAAATTTAACACTAACCAACCCCGATTCTTCAAAATTAACCCTAACCAACGCCGATTCTACAAAATTAACCCCAACCAACCCCGATTCTTCAAAATTAACCCTAACCACCGCCGATTCTTCAAAATTAACCCTAACCACCGCCGATTCTTCAAAATTAACCCCAACCACCGCCGATTCTTCAAAATTAACCCTAACCACCGCCGATTCTACAAAATTAACCCCAACCACCGCCGATTCTTCAAAATTAACCCTAACCACCGCCGATTCTTCAAAATTAACCCCTAACCAACCCCGATTCTTCAAAATTAACCCTAACCAACCCCGATTCTTCAAAATTAACTCTAACCGACCCCGATTCTTCAAAATAAACTCTAACTCAAGCTGAGTTTATGAGGAGGTAATTCATTAATTTTGTCAATTCTGATTTCCATTCTTTCATCATCGGTTTTCTTCTGAGATGGCGGCGGGATTAACGTCAGCGCATAGCGTCTATATTTTAATTAACGAAGACTGGAAGTCCAGGAAGACGGTCGGTTAGCTTTGAAAGCAACCTGTCTCCCATTCAATTCAGTAGCCTCCATTGTGGATATTGGTTTATTGCTGCAAAGGCAACAAGTACGTCTTTACATAAGCAGATGCAATAAATTTGGCCCAGTGTCTACGTCGTTGTCAATGTCGTTGAAACTGGCGGCTACGACTACGGCTACGGCTGTATCGGCATCTCATCATGCGTTGAAATATGACGTCCTTAGCAACAGTCGTAGCCATAGGTAGCCGCCAATTCGGATACTGCCAAGGTTTCATTATGAACGCTATTTTGCCACCATAATTTAAACACATCCAAATAAACTGATAGGCCTACATGAGTTCGAAGTTTGTTGCAAGACTTGCAATCACAAGGTTGTGGGTTGGAATCCGGGCAAGCGAAACCGCTGATTTCACAATGACTTGAAAAAGTATTGTCGTCTAGCTGAATCGCGTTTGCTGATTTGTGCAATTCATAAAATATGCGTTAAACCAATGTATGAGACAAATTGGCTGTTGCCAGCTAGGCGTTTTTATCCCCTGGTGAATGCATTGCCGAGCTCCCTTGTTATTAAGATCATCTAAACAATTAGTAAACAGAAATGAACGAAAATTAAACAAACAAACAAATCTAACTGATGCATACAAAATATTGAAATAATGTTTTCATAACATCTGTTGTGCTGAACAACCACATAACATCAACTGTTGTCAGGTCATTAAGTAATTCGATAAACTACCCGCAACTCCTCGCTCTCTTAATAAGTTATAATTGTGCATCTTTAAATCCTAACAAAGGACGTGATCATCACTAATGTTATTATGTCTATTGTCTTAACCACATATTTTACACCAGTCAGCTCATCTACCATGATATCTTAAGCTGGACCATGCCACACAACCTAAATGGGGGGAGGGGGGTCAGTCAACATGGGTCATTGGTTTGGTCAGGAGGGGAGGGGGCAGGAAAAACTATGCCAGCATCTTTTGCGAACAAAAAACAGTTATATCAATTGCCAATGGTAGATGAAATCCAATTATACAACTCAATTAATTATACAAACAAATACTCTTAAATTTACCAAGACAACACATGGACATGTAAACAATACACCAGCAAACAGAAAACGAAGAGAAAGTGCAAAACAATCGCACACAAGCGTGTGCTGACAACGTAACGCGTATACGCTGGGACCACAGAGGGCGCTCTTAAAGAGGGCTTCAATGTCAAATTCAATTTGAGATGCACTCATTTTTCAATAAAAAGAGTCCCAATATCAAAGTCGAAGAAAATTACAAATTACTAACCTTACGTTGTAATGAAATTACAAAAAAAAACACATCTCCGAGGGACATTTATGTGAATCGTTGTACTCTACTTTAAAAATATCTTTCCAACCACATTAATTTCATAACAACACTCTATATAGCCCAAAGCGCCCAATCCAAAGGCAATGTTCCCCTTTAAGTTGTGAACATGTACATTCGCTTTGTGGTAATCATTTGTAGACACAAGCTATATACTCGGCTAATTAGTAAATAGAGAAATGTTGTATGAAGTCATTCATCGCGATATTTTAACAATACTAATTGAAGATCAGTTACTCTCGAAAATAGTCCAAAATATATTCTGAAAGCGGAGCAATTGTTCGCTTATTTTTACATATTGCTATAAAGTTCACTGTAGAGTTTAAAAACTGTGATAAAGTTAGATTCGGTTATAATAATAGTTTCATGGTTGAGAAAAAAGTAACGTTAAATGTTAATAAACTGACATTATTGGCAAAATTATATGACGTCATTGTTAAGAAAAATGTTTCAACAAGAAGGCAGTTGTCAATGATCAAGTGTTTAGTATAAAATATGACTCCCTTTTGCCTCTTCTTGAAACAGAGTAAGAACCTATTAATTTCAAAATTATTTTAAAAGTCGCTTATTATGTAAAAATTTTGCAAATAATTGTATTAATATTTTTTGGAAAATCTTTTCTCCGGCTGCCATCTTTAAAAAAAATGGTTATATAAAAGGAATTTCATGACTAGTATACAAAATTAGTATAGAAATACTTTTCAAAAGATGTAACATGCATAACCCTGAACGTCGCTTACTGAAAAACGCAGCCTCGTTCGATAAGATTTGCAAGTGTTTGATTTACGATTGTTTCCATAACTGTTTGAAATAATGAAGTAATGTCGGTTTCGAAAAGAGCTGTTAATTAGACAAAGGGTGATCTCTTTGGTTTGTTCAATGGTAACGTTGTCTGATTTATTCAGAGTAGTAGGTTATGGGGTGTAATGGTATTGCCTCTCCCGCGTGGGTATATGTTTTGCCAATCGGAAAAAGAGCTTAGATATAAGGCAACCATAATTGTGCATTATTTGTATCGAGTTATTCGCTAATTTCAGTTTAAACATTGGCGATATGTGTCGCGGCCTTGTGTCAATATTACTAGTTAGTTAAGCTGGTTAACTGTTTATTTTCACAATCTTTTTGAAACAATAACATTTAGTTCAGTTCAGTTGGAAAACCAAAGCTAGCATTATTTTATAATATTAGGCAAAATCTACTTCACGCTAACATTATAGGGTAAGTCAAAGAAAAGTCCCCCTGTGGTCCAACTATAATGTTGGTTCCAAGAACAAATAACATACACATTCTTGTCGGTATTGTCCGGGCAGATGTCCAACATTACAGGAAAACAAATCATTTAAATCAATGACTACATCAGTTGCATTTCAGAGGGTTAAACTTTCTGAGTGTCCCAATGGTCCTACAAACTGCGCGATTTCTTGGAATTTCCCGATAACGAAGTTTGGTCCTACGATTTCGCATTGTAATTATATTACTTTTTGATTCATTAATGAATTGGAAATGTTTCAAATATACTTAAGACAATTTAAATATCTTGTATATATTGTGAAAAGCGTTAACTGTGCATGTGAGATTTGAATCTTTACACGCGAAGACAGATATTAGTTTAACCTTACGGGTACACGATTCGAAACAGGTGATGGCTGCCTGGAAAAGCCGGTTGGTTTATTCTAAACATTTCAACAACTGTACTGTCGTCGTTGTCACTGTCTCCTCTTACGACTACTTTAGAGCACACTACATTGAATAAACCAATCGGCTCTCACAGAGCCATCCATCACCTCAAGTTTTCAAGAGGAGACAATTACAGGGTGTATCCGTAAGACTAAATTAATTTGTAATAATTAATTATTGAAAATCATTATAATATAATATTGACGATGTTCATGTTTTATAATACTTTCTCAGCACTGCCAGCTAAAAAATAAAATACGTTATGTACAAAAAACCATGTTTTACTCAACTTCTCAAAGCGACTGGTGTTAAATTACCCCTAGCAAACCCCAATCCCTCAAGGTTAACCCTAACCAATCCCGACCCCTCAAACTTAACCATATAAAAAAAAACATCCCCGACCCCTCTTGCAGAAGTAACCCTAACCAACCAAGCCCTTTAAAATCTGACTGCATTATTACTGTTCGCACTTTTGGATTGGGGACTGCACTAATGAACTGGTTATGGGATCAGGTTAGAGAGCAACGGGCGTTGAGTTTCCAAAATGGTGTTGAATTTTGTTATTAGAGTGAGTAAAGGATACTAGTAGATCACTTAAATGTAGGGTCATCGTTTGATTCTTGTCAACGTAGTGCTAATTTTTTTAGGCAAAACTTTCAAGAAAGATAATAGCTTGTATAAATATAAGTCGAATATAAAGTCCACTTGTTGAAAAAACGGCAACAAACTGTCACGGTATTTTTTACTAGAACGTCAAATCAATCCATTAAAAATAGCGAGGAGGCAGCGAGCACCAACCGCATCTCTGGCCGCAGTATTCATCCTCCCTAACCCAACCACTCACCATCCCACCCTCTCTTCCCCAACCACTCACCAACCCGCCCTACCTATACCCCCAACCACTATTAAACCAACCCGCCCTCTATACCCGAACCACCCACCAACCCGCCCTACCTACCCCAACCACAAACCAACCCGCCCTCTATACCCAAACCACCCACCAACCCATCCTCCCTACCCGAACCATGCACCATCCTCCCTAACCCAAACAACCAACCAACCCAGCCTCCCTACCCATACCCACACACCACAAAGCAACCCGCCCTCTTTACCCTATACCCAAACCACCCACCAACCCCCAACCTCTCTTCAACCCAACCTCCCTACCCAAACCACCCACCAACCCACCTCCCTACCCCAACCGCTCATTAACCCACCCTCTCTACCCCAACCTCTCACCAACCCAACCTCCTTACCCAAACCACCAACCAACCCACCTTCCCTATACCCCAACCACCGCCCAACCCGCCCTGCCTACCCCAACCACCCACCAACTCACCTTCCCTAACCCAACCACCCTCCAACCCGCCATCCCTCTCCGAACTACCAACCAACCCACGCTCCCTACCCCAACCACCAACCAACCCACCCTCCCTACCCCAACCAATCACCAACCCGCCCTACCTACCCCAAACACTATAACCAACCCGCCCTCTGTACCCAAACCACCCAACAATCCACCCTCTCTGCCCGCACTGCCCAACAACCCGCAATCCCTACCCCATTCACCCACCAACCCACCCTCCCAACCCAAACAACCCACCAACCCGCCCGCCCTACCCCAACCACCCACCAACCCGCCCGCCCTACCCCAACCACCCACCAACCCTCCCTCCCTGCCCCAACCACCCACTAACTCAACCTACCCCAACCGCTAACTAACTCACCCTACCCCAACCACCAACCAACCCACCCTCTCTACCCAACCTCCCAACCCATCCTCCCTAACCCAAACAACCCACCAACCCACCCTCTCTACCCCAACCATCCAACAACCCGCACTCCCTACCCCATTCACCCATCAACCCACGTTCCCTACCCCAACCACCCACCAACCCGCCTTCCCTACCCCAACCAACCACCAACCCACCCTCCATCTACCCCAATCAGCCACTAACCCAGCTTCCCTACCCCAACCTACCCAGACCCACCCTCCGCCTCTCCAACCACCCACCAACCCGCCGTCACTACCCCAACCACCCACTAACTCACCCTCCCTACCCGAACCACCCACCAACCAACCCTCCCTACCCCAACCACTCACAAACCCACCCTGTCTACCCCAACCACGCACCAATCCGCCCTACTTACCCCAACCACTAACCAACCCGCCCTCTATACCCAAACCATGCCCAACAACCCGTACTCCCTACCCCATTCACCCAACAACCCATTCTCCCTACCCCAACCACCCACCAACCCAACCTCTCTACCCTAACCTCCCACCAACCCAGCCTCTCTACCCCAACCACATCCCAACCCACCCTCCGCCTACCCCAACCAACCACCAACCCGGCATCACTACCCCAACCACCTAGCCACCAACCCGCCCTCCCTATACCCCAACCACTCATTAACCCACCCTCTCTACACCAAGCAACCACCAACGCGTGAAATTGGTCCACATACGCCCTCTCGCGGTCAAAATTCCCTCTCCCTACCAGCCGCCCGACTTCCCATCTAGGAATGTTCCCTGGCTTTGGTTTCTACGCTCAAAATCTATCCAAACCATATCTAAACCTTGACATATACCGGAGTCCACCAGGCGCTGGTGTTAGTGGTTTACTAAGAAAGGAAGGACGTGGTCATTCAAACTACATTAATTTTGTCATCATCATTCTTTGACAAGAGTAGAGCAGACTTTCAAACTCACGCTTGATGCTCTCGAGTTTAGAGGGAAAACATATAAAAGGTAAGTGAGATTAAAAAGTTGTTATAGACAAAGACAACCCTCCATGATTGGTAATTATCGCAACTTTGACCCCCCCCCCCCACACACACACACACGTTTGTGAATCCCGTAAATCGAGGACTTCTCTCTGTTCTCCCATTGTTTGGACTTTTTTTAGCGACGCCCCCATTGGTTTTGTACACGAAAGCTAGGACGTCCTCGCTCTGTCAAGCACCCGGATCCCTTTTGTTAAAGTCCTCGGTTTCAACGGGTGACAATTCAATTTGCATACATACATTCAGTTTATATTAATTGGTTCAACTCATGGGCAAGGGAAAATATTGATGTTATCGTACCTTCTACACAATATGTGTCAGCGAATCGATCAAAATAATGTTCACTTTTATTTCGAAAAAGCTCTGCACTGATTCATTGAGCACGGACCTATATACCTCCCTCACTTTGTACAATCCTTGGTCCATTCTGTTACGCTAAATTGTTTAGACATTACACTAACAAACAAATCCGGTTCCAAGGGGACCTGACCCATTTCCGTGTCAAGTTGTCTCGGAAATTGGCTTAACAATGGGTTTTTAACTTGGATTCTGCGTAATTTTTGACAATTTTTGGCTCATTTTGACACCGATTCCTGATCAAACACTGACCCAGAAATGGGTCAGGCCCCATTTGATCCGGATCGGAGTCATTTCTGACCCGGAAGTGTGGAGTGTTTGATCAACAGATTCCCTTTAATTGTTTTATCTAATTATTGTATTATCCCCTTCTTTTTTATGTGATATGGGTTTGTAGCTCTCAAACTTAGTTAGATTTATGTGAGTTTAGTGTCTGTTTTTTATGATTTGTTTTGTTTTGATGGATTCTTACGCAATGCTCACTAAATTAATTATTAATTTTAAGTATAAACAAACATTTGTTCTTCTTCTTTTTGAGGGGTCTTAATAATGTATGGAACCGTTCATGTGTGGTACTTTTTTATCGATCTCATTTTCTTTTAAATGTCTCTATTTATTTATTTATTTTTTTATTTATGTATTTATTTATTTATAGGTTTTCCCGGCAAATTTCAGTGAAAATCACAAAATTTCATTAACAAGGATTCGAATTCATGCGTTTTCCCCAATTTCACTCAAACTAGGATTTCCTTTTAGCTATTAATGCATTTAATTTCATTTACCTGCACACATGATTTCGTTATTCTCAATCAGAGTCGTTTCAGACATTCTATTTCATTTATAGGCATTCAAGACTACACTTTGACCATTCTTAAGTTGAATTTCTACTGCCTTTTTACAATATTGATGAAATCAAATTTAAACTCATCGAAACGCACATGAGTTTGATGCTTGCTTGCGTTTTCGTTTTCGTTTATGGTCAATGAATTTCAACTTGTGTGCGTTCAAATTAAACATACGTTATGGCTACCCGAGTAAGCTGACAGTGAGCTTTATATTTTTACTGGCACTTCAGTTATTAGAGGCAGGTTCCGTGTTATTATATTTCACTTACATCCTGTGTGTTGTCTTAATTGTGATATCATCCCTTTTGCTGTTAAAGCTAAGTTAAAGCTTGTACCCGATAAGTTTGAAGAAAAAAACCTAAATCTTTTGCTATAGCCTTAAGATTGTATTTATAGTGTCGTCTTTATTTCCAATGTTCGGACCATGTTAAATTAGAAGTTTGTATAAAAAGAAACAAAAGCTTAAAAACATAAGGGGTCATTATAATATTAAAAGCAAACCATTGTTGTTGTTTTCCTGTGCATTTTTGTTCCCCGTGTTTATACATTTCTTCTATTTGTTTATTTATATCTGAAGTTGATTTATTTAACCTTCATTGTTCTGGCGTGTGCTGGCATCTCGGCATGTAAGTTTGGCTGTAAACTATAGTGTAAAAATTAATTCCCCTCTAAATATCTGCCTTTATATAGGCAATTACGAATCAAAAAGTACATACCAGGGAATTTGAATTTGAATTTGAATGCAAACACTAGGAAAATGTTTGCTCATTAATGAAATTGAATGGTTGACCAGCTCTTGCTGCTATGCCTTTACGAAATTGACTGATTTTATTTAAACGCTGAATGCAGACTGGTGAAATTGAATTACTCCTTTAGACTGCTGAATACTGATTTAACGGAGCTTTAATTTTTAAACGAAATGATGTGAGCCGGGTGTTAAAATGACTGGATTTTTTTTTAAATTGTCCGGGAAACCATAAAATTATATATTTTGTATTTTTTATTTTTTGGGGGGAAAGGGTTTTGACCGGGGGCTCCCGCCCCTGTCCCCTCTGGTTACTCCATCATTCTGTTCTTCGATATCGATTGCCATAAGTAGGCCTACAACTACAAACTGAAGAATCTGTGGAAAAATGTCTAAGAAAACAAACGAATGGAGAATTTAAAAACCGTACAAAAAACAATGACACTGAAGGTTCTTGAAATTGTCCAAGATATACCTTTTGTTTGCCATAAAGTTAAGCCAGCTCAAAAAGAAACAAAGAAACGAAGAAATTTAACAAAACCTTTGGTTTGAATGTTTTGTTTCGAGGTAATTTTTGTTTATTACTCTATCTGCGAAATCGCTTTCTTAAAACGGAAAAGGAAAAACAATTGTGGAAATGTCTAGTTGCGCCTCTGAATTCCAATTTTGCTTGGCTGAAAAGAATGCATTAAAAGTTTAATTGAATAGAATATAAATTCGCATGCCTTAAAGGCACTGAACACGTTTGGAAATTGTCAAAGACCAGTGTTCTCACTTGGTGTATCCCAACATATGCAAAAAATAACAAGCCGGTGACAATTTGGGCTCAATTGATCATCGAAGTTGCAAGAAAATGATGAAAGAAAAAACACCCTGTTGTACAAATTTGTGTGCTTTCAAATAGGAATAAAAACTTCTTGCAAGAAGTGTTTTATTATTAATTTAGTGAGAAATTACCTCTTTCTCAAAAACTACGTTACTTCAGAGGGAGTCGTTTCCTACAATGTTTTATACTATCAACAGCTCTCCGTTGCTTGTTACCATTTAAGTTTTTATGCTAATACTTGTTTTGAGTCATTGCCAAACGTGTACGATACCTTTAAAGGGAAATTGAATGAAGGTTTCAACTGAAGAGGCAAAATCTCTTTAATAAGAATGTATGAAGATGAAATAGCCATGCTTTTCAGAAAATGACCAGGAAAGCCTATCGCGCCTGTTTGAGAGAAACCAAATAATACCAATGCCCTGGCAGAATGATCATTTGTTCATCATTGCAGTTCAAGACACTCATCCCTGGAGCTATTAAGTCAAAACAGTCATCATGGCCACCAAGACGACAGGCCCTCTACGGAAAGAGTGTGGCAATTGGGGTTTTGCCGTGGTCCTGGCCTCATTTATTGTCCATCTTCTGACAATCAATATGCTCCGCTGTGCAGGGTTCTACTTCCTGAGTTATCAGAATGAGTTTCAGACTACAACTGCACAGACAGGGGCTATCTTCAGCATCATGTCAACTGTATCGTATGTCGGAAGTAAGATATGAACATGAATGTTTTAAGCCACTTACATTTTTCTTACTTTAAAGTTTATATGGACCCATAGAATATTCAAAATTCATTCCATGGTTGTATGTGTGAGTTTGGGGAAACCTTTTACAAGACTGAGATTCCGAAACTTTACTCCTCAATGTTTTGACCATGAGTAGCCATAAAAGCTTATCCAAACACTGGACAAACTCGAGTCGAATGATCATGTGTTTCTTTTGTAACTGACGAGTAATAGACAACCCTTCTTCTTATCAACTTAGATACCGTTGGTGGTGTATTGGGGAACAACTTCGGTTGCCGTTTTGCAGCCATGATTGGCGGTGTGCTAAACACCGCAGGAATACTTGGTGGCAACCTAACAACGAACGTGTTTCAGATGTACCTCACGAGTGCCTTGGCTGGTAAGATGGCAAATAAGAAATGTATACATTTGATGACAGTTTCAGTTGTTTGTTTGGGAATTACTCTGGCTGTAGTTTCCCAGTGATATTTTGTTGGTGTGCCAAACGCCGTTGGGGGGGGGGGGGTAGTAGCATCTTAACAATGACCACTCCAAATTGTGCGGCGCAGGGATAAATAAGTTTTGAAGAGAGGAATGTTCGTGAAGCGAATATTTTCACAGTGCTTGTCAGTGATATAAAATTGGGCTTTAGGCGTAGGCCTACACAGTGCACGTGAAACGACCTATGTTTTGTAAAGCCTAATTCCCAAACGACGCAAGATTACAGCAAAAAAAACCCCTAAAATCTAAAAAACACACACTTCAAAAGATAATCTGATGTAAAAACATGTACATTGTTTGGGTGTAAATAGATAAGTAGTTGAAACGGTTACGGTAAATCTAAAAGGTCCATATTTCAAACGGGGTGCATTCCTGGGCGCCCCCCCCCCACCTCCCGCTTATAGTTATGGACGACAGCTGTGAGGGGAACAGAACTACCCACAACACTGGAATTGTATTAGAAAGGATAGTTGAATTCAAAACCCAATGACATTTTAAAGCAATAAACCAGCTGGTCTATACCAGACAAAAGGGGAATTCCCTTGTTTAGTCCCAAACATCCTAAAACAATAGAATGTGCGAAGCAATGCAGACGTGTCTCCACGGGCCCTTCCGGACGTTTACACTATGGAACAAAGCTACTCTACAAAGTTTTGTTTGTTAAACTTTTAAACCCCACAGGGAATATCTTTAGAAAAGGGACACATAGAACAGCAATGGCAGGACCAACAAACCCGATCCGTAAGGTTCAGTGAATGTGTTTGCGATTTGAGCTTGTTTGTTTTCACAAAGACAATCGAATGGGAAGAAGGCCCATCATCATAGTCTTGATTGGCAATACTAGTTTTTGTATTAGTCGCAGTTAGATGGCGCAACATCGACTGGCTTGGAGGGACTGGTGTCATACAGATATCTCTTCTCCAGAAATTCGTACTGCGATATCGGCGATAACGAAACGAACGTCGCCAATCAAGACTAACCTACCTCAGAACTCCGCCAAAAAGGCTTTTACTCATCATGAATATTTTGAATCATATTTTGACATTCCAGAATCTTAACATTATCCCGCCCATAGGGTCTGGGACTCATCTATATACTATGTAAAAAACCTTATAATGTCACAACGATAATCATGGACGACTTATTACTAGCGGACGTTTTTGAAAACTTCAGAGAGACATGTATTGCATTTTGTTCAACCCGAAATAGTTCAATAGGCTATTACCAACATTCAACTTCCTTTGTGGTTTTACCAGACAATGTATTTCATACGGATTGTAGACCCAGTCAAAGTACACGTGTTTGTCATGAGATCCTTCGTCAAAACAGTTGTTTACAATTATTAGCATTACCCAATTCCAATATGCATCCGATGAATGAACATTGGAACGATGGGTTTGTATATCCGGGGTAAAAAAAATGGTGCATCGAGGGCGAAGCAATTAACTATCATCAGACCGCGACCCAGATAAGTTCAACTCTTTCATAATATTTGGATGCCAACAACGAACTGGCAATGACCATATTTACCCGAACGGCTTGTTTCAAGTGGAGAAAGCAATCCGATAAAAAAAAAATCAACAAGTTTGAATTCAGCTCCCGGAAGGGATTGTTTTTGGGGTGGATTAAAGTATTCTGAATGTCTATATACGACCAAGAGCATCCCTCTGAAGGCACACACAAATTAACGACTCCTAAAGATGATCGTAACTCGTGCCACGAAGTGACCTCCTATCTGTCAAATGACAAGTTTTTGCAAATAAAATAAGCAAGTTTCAGTACCTTAGGCCTATACGATATGGTTTCGTAAATACACTAATAAGTATAAACGTCGTATCACTAGATTTGCCATTTTGTAATTTCACGAAGTGACCTATACGACACTTTACCAATGATATACTATATTCATAAATACCCAAGACAGTTTTTTTTATTCCTATTGGTGGAGAGCACGTCACGTGGGGGTGTTTAAACGGACGATATAACACCGGCTAGAAAGTGTTAAAACACGGCTGGCCGGCTTCGCGTGATGGGCGCGCACGCTCATTTACGCCAATTTACTTACGCGGAACGCAGTACAGAGCTGTTAGTATGCCCGCGCGTAATATTGTTGTCCACGCGCGTACACACAAACCAACGCGCACAAAACAGAACTTTACAAAAGTTTTTGAAAATGTACAAATTCGAAAATTCGCTCAAACAGATTGTCACAGATAAAAAGGCTTACTTGTAAAAAAAAATTCGCTTTTTAACAAAAGGGCATTTATGAATGGGAATAAAAGAGTAGGGACTCGTTCTTAAACGACCGTTTAAAACCTTGCAGGGTCGTGGCCGTGCGATAATACATATTGAGACCTATCGAGATAGGTCCTAATCAGGGGCGTCAATCCGTCTTGAAATGTGGGGGAACATCAGGATCATTTACGGCGTGGGGTCCAGGGGCCCTCTCAAGGGCCCCTGGTGGGGGTCCAGGGGCGAAGCCCTTGGCGGGGGTTCAGGGGCCCCCTGAAGCTGTTGGGCTTTATCATGTTTGAACGACCTAGAAAAGCTCTCCTTGATATAATTATTTACATATCAAACTTGGACTTGGTTCAGAGAGAGAGATAGAACAAGCGACACTTAAATAAAAGACCAACATACATGATATAGGCCTATTATTCTTATGGGCAATTCCACTGTGACTCGTGCTACAATTCAAGGTGTCTTTTTTCATACTATATGCTCCAGGTATTAAACAACCAACATTCAAGGCTAGCTCGTGCTACACGCAGAGGACATGCCAAATTTGTTTACTCATTTTCATTTTGATGGCGTCCTATTTAGAACAAAAAACAATAAACTCTCCAGGAGCGGATCCAGGATTTTCCAAACGGGGGGCGTGAAAATGTACCAAGCAGCAAAATTAAGGGTGAATGCAATTTGTGGCGCCTGAGAACATGTAACTCGAAGCCCTAACGGGATGGGTTCAGGGGCCCGCCTACATGCTCCGAAACAGTTAGGATTCTAGATGCTCTGTTGTGCGATCTCATGCAGGATCTGACCACTTTAACCAATTTTGTTTTTGCAAGATCATTACTTAATCATCATTTTCGAGTTGGGAGTCATTGAATCAGCCATCCTGAGTTATAAAATAAAAATGCAGTCTACAATTAATAATTATTCAGGGACAAAAAAGTGTTGGGTGAGGAGGATCCTTCCTCCATGGTGAGACAAACGATATGATAGTGCAATTTTCAATATAATTAACCAAAAACAGAGAAATAGAAACACTTTTTAAGCACTTCTGATCCATTTCACTCTTCTAAATTTACTGGAAAATGTTACTGTAACATTAATGGTGGGGTCTAGGGGTGAAGCCCCGATGGGGGTCCAGGGGGCGAAGCCCCTGGCGGAAGCTCTGAGCTTTTGGCCTTTTGAGGGGTGAAAAATCAAGCCTCTGTTTGCCTAAAACAGAGAAATAGACACACTTTTTATAAGCACTTTTGATTAATATCAATCTTCTAATTTTACTCAAAGAAAATTGTAATACCACAAATCTCACGTTTGGATCTGGTCGCTGCATTATCTGGTTTCATGCATATTCACATATTCACTAGTGGGTAAGATCGTTTTTTTCAAATTCAAGCTAACTGTCGTATTATCCCGGACAAATTAGCACATCAGGTTTCGAATGTTACTTTACTGTTGCAAATCTAAACAATTACAAATGACATATCATGAAAGATTCATTTTGGCAGAAAGAAAAAATGTGAATGGTATAGTATGACAAAGAAATCCATCCTGCCTCTGGGGGGAAATTAACACCACACACACTTGTGGCTAGTTTTTAAACAGACAGTAGGGACCTACTATTTGTGGGTTTTTTTTGGGGGGGGGGGGCTGACGCCCACGCCCCCCCCTGTATCCGCCCCTGCTCTCATGGATTGTAAAATTAAAAATTTTGCTTCGGTTCAGGAAACTTGTAAAGTCCATGGTTGTTTATGATAGGTTCTTTCACTTTTGTCATCTTTTGATTTTCAGATAGAAAGTTTTATCATCCTTTTTTTAAGGCCACTTCCAGTAACATACATTTCCACCTTTGTGCGTAACAATACAGTAAGCGATGAAAAGAAAAAGAAAGGATGTTGATTAAAATTTGATGAATATTTCTTGTAGGGCCTATGCCATATTTCAAAGATATAAAATGTATCAAATTTTAAGGACAACTGCTTAAGCTTAAAACAATGTGCCGATTTATAGAATATCTAAGTTATACAGGATGTTTCTACTTTAAAATACTCTATCAGAACAAATACAAATCTTTTACTAACAAACTGTTAAGCAAACTCAGAAAAAAAAATTGATGAGTTATGATCCTGGCATGTGTTTGGAATAATATTGCTATTATTGTTGTTAATTATTCGACCTCAACAACACAAGAACAACAAATACAACACAAGGCAATAAAAGGAACAAAAACAACAACAAAAACAGACAAAAACATAGCACCAAAAAAATAATAAATAAATAAACAATCAAACAAACAAACAAACAAACAAACAAACAAGCGTCTTGCTGAAAATATCAATCCGGTCTTGTTGTAAGAGACACGATGTAGGCCGTGTAATCATCCTAGCAGATGGCTGAATATAAAAATTTATCATGGAGTAGACTGCTTGTACGGAGCCCCTAAAGGGACAGGTAAAATAAAATTTGAAAAGGTAAAATAAATGTTGAAATTATTTCGTTCCCTCGAAATATTATTTCGTTCCCTCGAATTATTATTTCGTCCCCTCGAAATATTATTTCATTCCCTCGAAATATTAATTCGAGGGGACGAAATAAGTTATTTCGTGGGAATGAAATATTATTTTGAGGGAACGAAATATAATAATTTCGTTCAAATGAAATTTACTCACATTGCGCCTATCGCTTATGTCTAGTTCTATTCATTTTATTTAGAAAATGTTGGCAGTTGTTTTTCCCTTTTTTCACAAATAATTATAAATTGAGTGAAACATTATAGAGTCCATGCGTGAGATTATTACTAAACTTCAACCTACACACAACTTACCTTCCCCCTGGACCCCAAGGTGCGCTTGATGCATGTATAACCTACTGTGCCGGGTTACACCCCTATGTTCCGACACCCCTATGTTCCGACACCCCTATGTTCCGACACCCCTATGTTCCGACACCCCTATGTTCCGACACCCCTATGTTCCGACACCCCTATGTTCCGACACCTGCCGCATTCACTGAAGTTAACAGTCGTCTGGGCAATCATGATACCCCGGGTTGTTAATTATTTCCCAATAACAAGCCTATAATACCCTTCTGATGGAGAATAGGCTAAAAACAGACGATAAAAGCTTCACCTTTAGCCCTTACCCCGCAACCTGGAACTTATCGACGTAAATCTATCAGACAGGTCTCTCTACCAGGATGATTGACTATTGATTTCAAACAATACAAAGGCTAAAACATTAAACAAGGCCTTTGTGGCAAATATCAAACACACGCACAAAGTAACGGGAGGTTTCCGGGGAACTCCCTGCTACTTCCCAGCCATGCCCTATGGAATAAGTAGTTGAACTTGGTGAATGAACTCCAGCAGCGCAATCAACTTGTGTGGCGTGTTTCTGGATGAAGACGGAGAAATACATCTTTTTAGAAGATCCATGCGTGAACTAATTTTAGAAAATTGCACATCACCAGCGTGAAACAAACATGTTAAACCAAACCAAACGATATGTCTTGATAACCAGCTAAAAAAAACGTCGTTAAATCTATAGTCCCATGGGGTATGTGTTATCTATAATAAGAGAGTAGTTAGAAACGTTTGTCGCACACAGCGTCCAAAACGGCTGGGTCCCTCCCGCGGCTGGGAGGGCGGGGGGTACCTGGGTATTATGGGAAAAGTCCAGACAGTGTCGTCGTCGCCCTTCTGGCTTCGCCGAAGACGAATTGTTTTTGCGTCTAGGGCGAATCGCCGCTTTTCCGCATTTTCTTATGTGATAAGTTTCAAACCTTGTTGAACTTGCAACAGGCTTTCAGCAAAAATATTAATACAAAACTTGTCACGAAAGAGTACGATTAGAATCATTCAAAGGCAGTTTGCTCGCTGCCCACCTGCATTATTCATCTGTGGAATTTTGGTAAGTTAGTGTTTATAATTATTACTTGATGACAACGATTTACGAACTAAGTACATCCGTTTAAAGGAATGGTTAGGCGAGGTTGACATTTCAATCAGTTTTGGGGGTAAGCATAGTAAACACCGAATTAGTCGTCCACTTAAAGAGGAAAAGTACTATAACGAGCAGGTTCATTGCCAACAATGTGATTCCTAGGAAAACACTGTCACTGAGAAACAATTAAGTATACAAATGGTATGAGTAGGTGAGGTGTAGGACTTTAAACATGGCCAAAAGAAATATTTCGGTATTTCTCATCCCAAAAACTGATTGAAATTTCAATTGTCAACCTCAAATGACCATTCCTTTAAAGGAAAATACTTTAAGCCTAATTAGTTTGTAAATCCTACTCATCAAATAATTATTACACAGACTAACTTTCACAAATTCCACAGGACGTAACACGCAGTACAGAGTTAATAATGCAGGTGGGCAGCGAACACACTGCCTTTGAATGATGTTTGACACCGGAAGCCCTATACTCCCCCTACTCCATCATGAACAACTTCCGGTCCTGAAACTTCATAATCCGGGAATTTGTGGTAATGGTGGTGGTGGTGGTGGTGGTATGGGGGGGGGGGTCCGGTGTAATACGATGGAAACAACGCGATCGGGGCCCAATTTCATGGCTCTGCTTACCGTAAGCAAAGAATCGGCGCTTACGGAAGCAGGGAATTCCGCGCTTACGTCAAGCGTATTTCACGGGTTAGCAGAGAATTTTTGCTTGTGCGCGTGCGTAGTCCACGTTACTAGGCATTCTACGCTTACACAGCTAGCGCAGAAATTCGGCGCTTGCACGGTAAGCGGGGAATGGTGATCGCAAGCGCAGAATTCGGCGCTAAGCAGAGCCATGCATTTGGGCCCAGCTTGTCAGTAATTTTAGACTGAACATCCATCAGACTTCCTATTTTGTATTATTATTATTATAAATTGTGGAGCTACAATTAGGTCGGGGCTACATTTAGGGCCCATGCTACAGGGCTTGGGCTACAATTAGGGGCCGCACAACCGTTTGAAATTTTAGAATGGGGGGGGGGTCCATGGAGATGTTCGGAAAACATGGAGAAAATAGTGACGTTAGAATGAGGGCTAAATGGAAAAAAGAAAAGAAAACAAGGAGGAACAAAACAGAGAGCCACACTCAATTTGTGTGCATGATAAGCAGCTCGGAAATGGCTCCAGCTGTGTCCTTATGGGTCCTTTACATGACCATGTGACAGATTGTTAATCAATGGGATTGCTTACTAACTGGGAGATTTATGAATGAAGCGTAAAAGGCAACAAGAGAAACAGATTGATGTTTTTACAAATTGTTCATGTGATGGAGGGGTACTAATATTAACATGTATCTATCTTGTTTCACCCCTTTCCTTTTCTTTCTATGATGTCCAAGGACTTGGCGCAGGGATTGCTCTTGTTCCGGCAACTGTTATGGTTGCTAAATATTACAAGGTAAATTTTACCTTGGCTTGTGGATTCACAACGTGTGGAATTGATATTGGAATGTTGATACTAGCTCCTTTGGTACAGTTAATGTTGGATACTTATGGATGGAGGGGAACAATGCTTATAACTGGAGCACTAACTGCTAATGTCTGTGCAGCTGGAGCAGTTTTTCGTCCAGTTCGGATTCCATCCAAAACTTCTGACGAACAGAACACTCTTAACACCGTGTCGTCTATGGACATTAATACGGTGGAGAACCCGCAAGACGAAATTATGTCTACCGAACTTGGGGAAGACATCAAGACGGCAAATGAATCACCAGGAACCCGTGACAAGATACCCATAAAGACGCTGTCCAGCATCATCAACCAAGAGACCACTAATTTGCGAGCAACACCGGAAATAAAAAGCAAGTCTCGACCAATAAGGAACCCATTCGCTGTTGTTGTTAAGTTACTTCGGCTGCGTCTCTTGTGTGAATTCAAACCACTGGGTCTTGTTTGTTGTACCCAGATTACAGTGTACCTTGTGGCGTACAACTGTTATCTTCTGTACATAGTCCCATTTGCAGCAACATTGGGTATCTCCGAGCAGGATGCATCTTTTCTTATAAGTGTCTGTGGAATTGGTGGCATTATCGGACGCCTTCTGTGCGTATTTCTCATCAAGAAAATCTCATCTCAGGCCATATACCAAGGGTCAATGTTCATTGCTTGTGGTGCTGTATTGCTATTACAACTGGGTATAACTGGCCTTGTTTACGTCTCCGCAACCATTGTTGGGTGCACACTAGGGATCCAATATACGATCTGGCGGTTTATAGTTCTTGACTTAGTAGGAGTGGACAATTTGGGGTCGGCTCTCGGAATTTACTCTTTCTTAGCACTTCCTCTTACCATCGCAGTGCCCATTTTATTAGGCGCCCTCTACGATGCAACAGAGAGCTACTTTAGTCTCTTCTATATCGTTGCTGGGTTCTATAGCCTTGCATTTCTGGCAATGTTCTTTGCACCGATCTTGAAAAGGATTAAACCTAGTGTTTCAACTAAGAAGACATAGATATAAAAAATATCGTCTTGTCTAAGTCGTGAACTAAAATCTCTTTGCTCAAAAATGTATCAAGAAGAACGTGTACAACAGCTATTTCAGCAAAACCTCTAATTAGTGCTAATATATCGATCAAAAGAAAAATAAGTTGACCCCATCCTTTCAGATAGTCCTATGCCATTGTATTTGGAGTATGGACTACCGCAAGGGTCCATTTTAGGTCCCTGATGCTTGGAATTTACACCCTCCCACTTAAAAATAGCATAGGTCACATCATAGATTTTTATCTATGCTGATGACTGTTCATTTGACCCTAGAATACCTATTGCTTGGCAAGTTGCCATGGAGAAGCTGCAGCTGTATATTACTGATGCTCAAAATGCGATGACTTGCAACAAGTTAAAGCGAAACAAAAACAAAACTGGTACTCCCGAGAACCTTAAGTAACTGCCACGTGTATCTTAGCATAATTGGTGATGCACGCATTGACCCAACGGATCCCATCTTAGTGTTTGATTCACATAATGACAAAATAGTAAACAAGTTTCTAGCCTCTGCCGATCAACCAATTTACTAATACGAAACATGAGGAGAATAAATAGGTACCTAATTGACAAGGATACTCTCCATCATTGTAGTTATGAGCTTTAGTCCTCTCTAGTATTGACGATGGCATTCTTCGTTTATTTGGTGCTGCGTTTTATAAGTTTGAGAGAGTTCAAAGATTACAAAATAGAGCAGCTTATTTAGTATATTCCACCCTTGAGAGAACATGCTACCCATGCATCATTCAGGGAACTTCATTGGCTACCGATTAGAGAACGGATACATTTTAAAATTGCTCTTTGCTTTTATAAAATTTATAAATGCTTTCAAATTTACTGCTATATTACACTTCTCCACGTTTTCTTCGGTCCGCACTTTGATATCACTCACTTGAATGTTCCCCGTGCAAACAAAGTTCTGGGTTAAAAAGCATTCAGTGTAGCTGGACCAATGATTTGGAAAAATCTTCCTCCTGCCATTAAGGAATCTGTTTATCTCTATTGCGTAAAGCGCCTTATAAATTAATTCCCGTATACTGTGTATGTTAACACTTTGATGGCCTGTTATACAAAGTGTGTATAAGTCACTGTATAGTATTATTTATATTTTTTGGTATTTTATAGTTGAGCAAAAAAGACTCACTAAATGTGTATCCATTGCATCTCTATATCACGCTATAGGCCTATACTACTCGGAATAATGAGTGGCCGAGCGGTCAAGCGCACTGGACTCAAGCGCTGGTGTTCGCTGATCAGCAGAGTGCGGGTTCAAGTCCCGGTCTTGACACTTGTATCCTTAAGAAAAGCACTTAACCATATTATTGCTTCGTCCTTCGAATGGGACGTAAAACTGTTGGTACCGTGTGTTGTTGTGTAATGCACGTAAAATAACCCAGTATACACTTATTGTTATGATAAGGGGTTTTCTGGTATGGTTGGTAGAGGTCCTAGTGCACAACAAAATATGCTTACCAGAAACAAGTTACTACCCAAGTTCCCATGTCCCATGTACAGTTTTTGACTCCTGCTCATTTCTGCAGGAAGAAAATTGTTAAGTTGTTATAATATAGTGCTGCGTAGTATGTGTTACCGGTATTAAGTAGCGCCATAAAAGGGGCCTTAAAGGTATCGTACACGTTTGGTAATGACTCAAAACAAATATTAGCATAAAAACTAATTTGGTAACGAGCAACGGAGAGCTGTTGATAGTATAAACCATTGTAGGAAACGACTCCCTCTGAAGTAACGTAGTTTTTGAGAAAGAGGTAATTTCTCACTCAAATAATAAAAACTTATTGCAAGAAGTTTGTATTATTCTATCTGAAAGCACACAAATTTGTACAACAAGGGTGTTTTTTCTTTCATCATTTTCTTGCAACTTCGATGACCAATTGAGCCCAAATTTTCAAAGGCTTGTTATTTTATGCATATGTTGCGGGATACACCAAATGAGAACACTGGTCTTTGACAATAAGTTACCAAACGTGTAATAATAATAGTTAGTTTTTATATAGCGCTTTTCACGCCCGAAGGGCGTCCCAAAGCGCTTCACATTATACGTGTGCGACGCCTATAGACCGACAGCAGGGGGCGCTAGACTGTAATTTTAGATTGTCTCAAACCCATGGGCGGAAGTGAAAGTGCGTCAACGCTTTTTGTACACGTTTAGGCATAGCCACGAGGCAATAGGGAGGTTTAGCTGCACGTTACGCGAGCAAAAACGTGAACGTGAACGTCAGAAAATTTTGTTGTAAAAATCTCACGTTTTAAGCAAACGTGAAGTTACCATTTCTCACGTCAGGTACGTACGTGCAGACGTCATACGTGAGCATGAAATAAGCCCAAAGTAGTGACGTCACCTAGAAACGACAGAATTTTCTGACGTTCACGTTCACGTTTTTGCTCGCGTAACGTGCAGCTAAACCTCCCTAATACTCCCATTTACGTATAGTTTTTCTGAATTTTTAGGAAATATTGACCTTATGGTGGATTGTAATCTTAACATTTAAGATAACACTTCTTAAACATTACATATGGCTGTTTACTAATGTTGGGCGTTGAGGTTTAACCGTTAAAAAGTAGTTTTACAACTTTATTTTCGGGAAATCTACTGGACTCACTCTGTAACGCAATTCCACACTTCGGCACGTTTTGCGTACGTCAAACAATCGCGTATACACAAGTAGCACGTTAATCTATAGGCGTTACGCGCGTCATCAGCGCCCGCGCAAAACACGCACCGACGCGCACTTTGGTCAGAAAGTGTGTGACGAGCAAATTGTATAGATACGACGGATAAATCCTTCTACTTTTATCGTTTTGGAGAAAGTTCAGTAAAAAGAGGAGAAACAGCAGACAAGTAACGTGAGAAAAGGTATTTAGTTATAGATTTAACATAGACCGTGGGATGATCATCAAAAAGGGCTCTAGTTTTTGAGTTTTGTAGTCTACCCCCTGAAACTACCTGTTTTTTTTTGCCCAGATGTACTTCTGATAGTCCCAAAGGGCAAAACCTGCACACTAATGAGTTATCTTAATTAGAAAATAATTATAGAAAAATAGCGCCCTCTGTTGATCAAAACTGGAGAACCGTGCACAAACTCTATTGGGAAATCACTTTTGCACAAAGGAGTGGGAAGCTACCCTGACTATGTTAGCTTGCTTTCTTTTACAGGTTTTTGAATATTTTTTGCCCAGATCTCAAGTAGATATTTTATTTGACATACTTTGAAAACTTTCAAATGTTTCTTTTTTTGTGAGTCAATGATTTTGTTTAATAAATACTGCAATGGTTTCAAATTACTAACAAATTTTCTGGACCTCAATTTGTTCATTGGCCAAGTCAATAGAAAGACTTTAATTAAATTAAAATTAAATTAAACAAATAATTTGACACAGACTATTATTACTGACAAGTGATACACATTTTCATGGTCTCATTGAATTTTTATTTATTCCTTCCTTTCAGATGTCACACTTCTGGTACAAAAAAACATTCATTGTTTACAACAATTTTGTAAGTTTACAAAAACGTGATTTGCATTGCAAGTGTGGTCCATTTTTCTTTGTTACTAAGTTAACATTGAAAATTAATTGTTCCTTCCCCCAACACCACAATTCAAAGAATGTAAAACAAACACCTTTAACTGGTGACCTCTTACTGGTTAACTCATTGTTTGTCCTGTTTTCCCAACTTTTCCTATTAGTCATCATCGGTTTGGAGCACAAAAATCAATTTCTAGATTGATCATGTATCTAGTGTTTCAAAATACACAGTTCTTAAATTTAACAATTTCAAAGAAAAAACGTTATTACCAAATTAAATGAAAATTACACAAATCTATTTATCTAAACTGTCTTGTTTTTAAGCACAGTACTTGATAGGTCAAATCAATTCCAAAAAAAGAAAGTTGCAATTTATTTAAGGTGTTCATTTTAAAAAGCCAAAAGCGTAGATACACATATTTTTACTCATTCAACATCCTCTTGTTGCAATACTGCTTAAAATTGTCAAAAATGATGCAATTTACAAATTATTGTTCACACTTTGGGGGTTGCATCATTGGAAATCTTCTGTTATCTGTCAAAAACAAAACAACTAATGTATTAATGATATCAATGTATTTCCTTTTCTTCCACATATTTGTTAACACCAAGTATGATTTAAAATTCAAATAGATGCTTTAAAGCATCAATACAGTTTCAAACTGTAGTTTTAGTTTTTACAAATGAAGTTAAAATTGGGGAGTTTAATTCTACTTTCTTGACCTTGACAGCAATTCAAACAGAACTAATTCTATTGGAGTCTGGTACCGGTTTGAACTTCATAATCAGTTAGTTTTCAGACAAATACAAATTAAGAAAAAACCTGAATGCATACCAATCCTGCTTTTACCTTTCAGCCATCCTACAGAAAAACTTGCACAATTCTCATGTAATTTGTCCTAGGCCCTATTATTACAAAAATGCTTTTTTTGTTCTTTTTTTAATGAATCTTGATGTTGAAGTGGCCGATAATCTTTAAAAAATTGTTTGGACAATTCAGACAAGTTTAATACATTATTCATCATCAGAATCAATATCATCCCCATCCGAGTCCTCTGCAGTGGGAGAATTTTTACAATTTGTACAAAAGCACAAGTCTGTGTAGAGGACATTGTTTGACTGAATTTAGCATATGCCTCATTTAAATCCATAGTACGAGTTTCAGTATCTTGACCTTTGGATATATTTCGAGCAACCTTAGTGTACTTCAGAGAGCAACTCCGGTGGTACCTAGCTTCTATTGCTACCAAATCTTTGTCCTGGATGTCCAGTAGCAAACGTTTATATTGTCGAATCTTTGCTGCTTTTACCAGTTGCCCCCTGTACCTGTCTCACATTGCACAAGTCGCTCAATCTTTCTCTTCTGTGTGACTTTCTCCTTGGTGTACTTTCTTCATCTGCATATGATACACTGTTCGGGGAGCACGTGTTCTCTACCTGGTAGCTGAGGCGTTGCTGAACCACCAGTGCCTGAGCCTAGCAACCTTTTGGGATGTGGTTCATCTTCACTTGTCTCATTGTCACTGACATCAATATTCTCACTTTCTGTAAGTGAATTAGACAAGAATACTCATCGACTGTACTGTACACAAAATAAATAATTTTTAGGAAAAAAACTCAATAGTTTTGGTAATGGTAAGGCCAATAAAAAAGAAAAGCAATAAGCATGGAGTGACCAACTGGTAATACAAAATATTTCAAAAAATAAATCAGATCAAATCCTTTGTTCCTTGATGGCAGATATATATCCCAAGCTTTGGTAGGTTTGACATGAAATTTGTTTGACAATTCAAACAACACAAGTATATATTGGGTCGGGAAAGTTGTAAGCTTTCACGGTAGCAGCTACTCTAAAAAAAATCCTCCATAAAAAAATATATATATACATATTTCTTATAATTTAGGGCAACATGAAATTCATTGTTCATATTTTAATTGAAACAAAAACTTAAGTTGGGTTTAACTTTAAAATGGTTTGGAAAAAAGTCAAGGCTTGTTACTTGCAGAATGAACAACTGTCTTTACCTTGCTGTTTTTTCTCCTAGCTTTCACAGATTATTTGCTGTCTTCCTCTGCTTCTCCTCTCCCCTGCTTTATCAAAGTTATGTTGCAGAAGTGCCGATAACACTGAATATGATATCCGGGATGGCCACGCCTTGTATTAAAAGAAAAGAAAATTTAATAAAATTAGGCTTAACCCTTAAGAAAACCGTTTTTCTTTGCTTCTGGAATGTGACAAGGTGACGATAGTGATGTTATTCATGTTCATTACTCCAGCAGTTAAGGGCCATAGGGTGCTTGGGGGTACATTCACAAAAGGGCAGGTGGCCTAGGCCCTTCTTGATGGGTCAGTCAATTTTTCATGAATCTTTTTATATGCACGTGCAATGCTTTATTAAATTTTTGATGTATATGAGTTAATCTTTATAAAGAAAAAGACAACAAAAATAATGATAACTAGAGATTCAGTTTTTGTTGGTTACAAAAACAAGGTGTTCGAGAGTAATGTCATCAAATTATGAGTGAATGATTTGGTGTCGACAAGTTATGATTTTTTCAAGTATTAAATTTCATCTTCCGGTTTGAACAGGAAGTCAAGGTCAAATGAGGTCACATTTTGTATTGTCTCTTAAATTGATACATACTTTACCAATAATGTATAGATTGTAAAAATCCAATGTGTTGTTTAGAAGTTACGATTTGTTGAAACATTAACTTTCACTTTCCGGTTTGAACCGGAAGTCAAGATCAAATAAGGTCACAGTGTGTAGCGTTTCTTAAATCTTTGGAGCCCTTTCCGATGATGTATAGATAATAAAAATCCAATGTGTGGTTCAGGAGTTCTGATTTTTTCAAATTTTAAATTTTATCTTCCGGTTTGAAGCGGAAGTAAAGGTCAATTGGGGTTACATTCTGTATATCGTTTCTAAAGTTGTTACATACTTTCCCAATGATGAATAGATTGTAAAAATCGAATGAGTTGTTCAGAAGTAAAGATATTTTTAAATATTAAATTTCAACTTCCGGTTTTAACCGGAATTCAAGGTCAAACAGGGTCACACTTTGTGTAGCGCGTGTTAGGTTTATTAAGACCTTTCAGATGATGTATGGATTGTTAATATCCAATGTGTGGTTCAAGAGTTACAACATTTTCAAATATTGCATTTTTCGCTCGTTGTTTCTTTGTATATTGCACAGTAACGCCAAATGTATCCATACATATAGCTGTACAGTACATACATTAGTCTTCAACCGGAGCGTCTTGGAACCAAGACTATACACAATGTAAACTAACTACACGTGCTCACGTGCTTCGTGCATGTTCAGTGTGTGCGTAGTGCCTACATGTGTTAATACACTGTTGTGCCGTCAGGCGTTGTCAACGTGAGTCACGTCAAGAGACACGTGCGCTTTAACCAACGTTGGATTTAACGTCCGGTTTTGACCAGATGTAAAAGTCAAAATGTTGTCATGTCTGTGCAAAAGTTTGAGCAGGCTCAATCATCTATCACCTGATTCAAAAACTTTGATAAAAAAATACGTGGTTTTTGAGATAAGAATTTTGTGAAATTTTCAACTTCCGGTTTGAACCAGAAATCAAGGTCAAACAGGGTCATACTTTGTGTAGCGTCTGTTGGACCTTTAAGGAACTTTCCGATGATGTATAGATTGTAAAAATCCAACATGTCGTTCATGAGTTATGATTTTTTTTCAAATATTAAACTTTGATTTAATGTAATTCAATACCTGATGACGTCATCATGACATCATCAAGTTTGTGTCGTCTTGATATTAAGGTTCAAATGTCTGATGAGTTTCAATGTAAAATTCAATTTCAATCTTGAGTTATGCCGTAGATAAGCCCGAAAATGATGTTTTTCAAGAAAAAAACCAAGGCAAACTTTGACCTAGGGGCATGACCTTGAAGAAAAGGTCATACGATTTTGACTTTAACTTTTGAAATTTAGCCCCAGTCTTGATCTATCACATGCCCAATTATGAACATCTTAGCTTTCATATTCAATGAGATACAGCAAATACCAATTGGTCATTTTTCAACTTTAAAAACCTTGTAATTCGACACCTGATGACGTCATCATGACGTCATTAACTTTGTGCCGTCCTCATATTGAGGTTCAATTGTCTGATGAGTTTCATTGTTCAATTCAGTTTCAATCTTGAGTTATGCTGTAGAGAAGAGTTCCAGGGAAGAAGAAGAAGATGGAGAAGAAGAAAAAAAACAGAACAAAAACAAATGTATAGATTGTAAAAATCCAATATGTGATTCAAGAGTTATGATTTGTTTACAAATATTAAACTTTGATCCATTGTAATGTAATACCTGATGACGTCATCATGACATCATCAAGTTTGTGTCATCTTGATATTAAGGTTCAAATGTCTTATGAGTTTCAATGTAAAATTCAATTTCAATCTTGAGTTATGCCGTAAATAAGCCCGAAAATGATGTTTTTCAAGAAAAAAACCAAAGGCAAACTTCGACCTAGGGGCATGACCTCGAAGAAAAGGTCATACGATTTTGACGTTAACTTTTGAAATGTAGCCCTAGTCTTGATCTATCACATGCCCAATTATGAACATCATAGCTTTCATATTCAATGAGATACAGCAAATACCAAATGGTCATTTTTCAAGTTTAAAACCCTTGTAATTCGACACCTGATGACGTCATCATGACGTTATTAACTTTGTGCCGTCTTCATATCGAGGTTCAATTGTCTGATGAGTTTCATTGTTCAATTCAATTTCAATCTTGAGTTATCTTCTAGAGAAGAGTTCCAGGGAAGAAGAAGATGGAGAAGAAAAAAACTAGACTTTCAGTTTTTGTCATGTGACAAAAACAAGGTGTTCGTGGGGAGTGATTGAATGAATAAACATTTTACCTCATCAATTTAATGCCTGGTCCAGGAGTTATGAATTTTTCAAAAAAAGTTAACATCAACTTCCGGTTTTGACCGGAAGTCAAGGTCAATAAGGGGTCACATTTTGTGTAGCGCGTTTAGTTTATGAAGACGTTTTAGATGATGTATGGATTGTAAACCTCCAACGAAACGATTTGTTGAAACATTAACTTTCACTTTCCGGTTTGAACCGGAAGTCAAGGTCAAATGAGGTCACAGTGTGTAGCGTTTCTTAAATCTTTGCAGCCCTTTCTGATGATGTATAGATGATAAAAATCCAATGTGTGGTTCAGGAGTTCTGATTTTTTCAAATATTAAATTTCATCTTCCGGTTTGAACAGGAAGTAAAGGTCAATCAATTGGGGTCACATTCTGTATATCGTTTATTAAGTTGTTACATATTTGTCCAATGATGTATAGATTGTAAAAATCCATTGTGTGGTTCAGGAATTATGAATTTTGTAACATTAAATTTCAACTTCCGCTTTGAACCGGAAGTCAGGGTCAAACGGGGTCCACAATAAGTGTAGCGTATGTTAGGTTTTATAAAGACCTTTGAGATGATGTATAGATTGTAAAAATCCAATGTGTCGTTCAGGAGTTACGAATTTTTCAAGTATTACATGGATTATCTTTATGCCGGGGTGTGCAATATACAAGGTAACATGCAGCGATGCTAAATGTATTCCTACATGTAGTTGATGTAAACTGAACTACACGTTCAATGCAATGTGCATGTATCTGTACACGCGCTATAACAGTATCTCGCGTTATCAAAGTGGGTCAACACAAACGTGCGCTTTAATGCTGGTGGTTATAAGACAAGATGTAAATGTCAAAATGTTGTTATTTCTGTGCAAAAGTTTGAGCAGGCTCAACGTTCTACAACCTGATGCAAAACTTATGCTGAAATGATAAGTGGTTTTTGAGATACGAATTTTATGAAATTTTAAATTTCCGGGTTGAACCGGAAGTCAAGGTCAAATGGGGTCACTTTTTGTGTAGCGTCTGTTGGACCTTTAAGGAACTTTCTGATGATGTATAGATTGTAAAAATCCAACATGTCGTTCATGAGTTATGATTTTTTTTCAAATATTAAACTTTGATTTAATGTAATTCAATACCTGATGACGTCATCATGACATCATCAAGTTTGTGTCGTCTTGATATTAAGGTTCAAATGTCTGATGAGTTTCAATGTAAAATTCAATTTCAATCTTGAGTTATGCCGTAGATAAGCCCGAAAATGATGTTTTTCAAGAAAAAAACCAAAGGCAAACTTTGACCTAGGGGCATGACCTTGAAGAAAAGGTCATACGATTTTGACTTTAACTTTTGAAATTTAGCCCCAGTCTTGATCTATCACATGCCCAATTATGAACATCTTAGCTTTCATATTCAATGAGATACAGCAAATACCAATTGGTCATTTTTCAACTTTAAAAACCTTGTAATTCGACACCTGATGACGTCATCATGACGTCAGTAACTTTGTGCCGTCCTCATATTGAGGTTCAATTGTCTGATGAGTTTCATTGTTCAATTCAGTTTCAATCTTGAGTTATGCTGTAGAGAAGAGTTCCAGGGAAGAAGAAGAAGATGGAGAGGAAAAAAAACAGAACAAAAACAAAGAGGTGTTCGTGCTCATATTGCACGAACACCTAAATAGACTTTGAATTTTTGTTTACTACAAAAACAAGGTGTTCGTGGTGAGTGATTGAATGAATAGGTCATTATACCTTATCAATCCAATTCCTGGTTCAGGAGTTATGAATTTTTCAAAAAAAAATTAACATCAACTTCCGGTTTTGACCGGAAGTCAAGGTCAAATAGGGGTCACATTTTGTGTAGCGCGTTTAGTTTATGAAGACGTTTTAGATGGTGTATGGATTGTAAACCTCCAACAATTTGTTGAAAACTTAACTTTCACTTTTTGGTTTGAACCGGAAGTCAAGGTCAAATGAGGTCAAAGTGTGTAGCGTTTCTTAAATCTTTGGAGCCCTTTCTGATGATGTATAGATGATAAAAATCCAATGTGTGGTTCAGGAGTTCTGATTTTTTCAAATAATAAATTTCATCTTCCGGTTTGAACAGGAAGTAAAGGTCAATTGGGGTCACATTCTGTATATCGTTTGTTAAGTTGTTACATACTTGTCCAATGATGTAAAGATTGTAAAAATCCATTGTGTGGTTCAGGAATTATGAATTTTGAAACATTAAATTTCAACTTCCGCTTTGAACCGGAAATCAGGGTCAAACGGGGTCACAATAAGTGTATCGTATGTTAGGTTTTAAAAAGACCTTTCAGATGATGTATAGATTGTAAAAATCCAATGTGTGGCTCAGGAGTTACGAATTTTTCAAGTATTACATGGATTATCTTTATGCCGGGGTGCGCAATAATTATACAAGGTAACATGCAGCGATGCTAAATGTATTCCTACATGTAGTTGATGTTAACTGAACTACACGTTCAATGTATGTGTATCTGTACACGTGCTATTACACTATCCCGCGTTATCAAAGTGGGTCAACACAAACGTGCGCTTTAATGCCGGTGGTTATAAGACAAGATGTAAATGTCAAAATGGTGTTATTTCTGTGCAAAAGTTTGAGCAGGCTCAACGTTCTACAACCTGATGCAAAAATTATGCTGAAGTGATAAGTAGTTTTTGAGATACGAATTTTGTGAATTTTTCAAATTCCGGTTTGAACCAGAAGTCAAGGTCAAATGGGGTCATACTTTGTGTAGCGTTTGTTGAACGTTTAACGACCTATCCGATGATGTATAGATTGTAAAAATCCAATATGTGGTTCAAGAGTTATGATTTGTTTACAAATATTAAACTTTGACTCATTGTAATTCAATACCTGATTACGTCATCATGACATCATCAAGTTTGTGTCGTCTTGATATTGAGGTCCAATTATCTGGTGAGTTTCAATGTTCAATTCAATTTTAATCTTGAATTATGCCCCGAAATTCATTTTTTAAAGAAAAACAAACAAAGGCAAACTTTGACCTTCCGGTACGACCGGAAGCAAAGGTCATACGATTTTTGAGTTAACTTTTGAAATGTTGCCCAAGTCTTGATCTATCCGATGCTTAATTATGAACATCACAGCTTTCAAATTCAAGGAGATACAGCCAATAGCAAATGGTCATTTTCAACTTTAAAACCCTTGTAATTCGACACCTGATGACGTCATCGTGACGTCATCAACTCTGTGCCGTCTTCATATTGAGGTTCAATTGTCTGATGAGTTTCAAGGCTCAATTCAGTTTCAATCATGAGTTATGCTCTAGAGAAGAGTTCCAGGGAAGAAGAAGAAGAAGAAGAAGAAGAAGAAGAACTAGAAATTCAGTTTTTGTGACATCACAAAAACAGGGTGTTCGGTAGACCTGTCGAAATTAGCATAGCTGGTGAAATGAAAAGTATGAAGCAATAATAATTCTTCAGATGTGGATTTTTTTAAATATTAAACGTTGATTAAATGTTGTGACGTCATCGATGACGTCATCATCCCAAAAAAATGTGGGTGTCATCTACACACTAAGATCTAAGTATGTGGTAAATTTCAAGACTGCAACCTTCTTAGTTAATGAGATATGAACTTTTGAATTATGAAATTTGAACTTCCGTTTTCGACCGGAAGTAAAGGTCATATAGGGTCACACTTTGTACGTGAATTGTAGAGGACGGCAAGGGCTTTTACATGGTGCAAATATCATACATGAAGCAATTACGGTTATTTAAATATGTTTTTTTAAATATTAAACGTTGATTTATTGTTATGACGTCATCGATGACATCATCAAACCGAAATTCACACATTTATATTTAAACACAAAGATCTAAATACTTAGTAAGTTTTAAATCTCAAACATTTATAGTTCATGAGATATGACAAGTTTTCGTTATGAAAGAAAATTCAACTTCCGGTTTTGACCGGAAGTAAAGGTCATACGGGGTCACACCTAATGAAAGATTTGTAGAACTGTTCAAGGGCCTTCAGATAATTTAACGATTAAATGTGTAGCATCTTTAGTTTATAAGATATAACGTTTCCTCAAAAAAAACCTTCAACGTCCGGTTTCGACCGGAAGTAAAGGTCACATGGGGGCACATTCTGTGTAAGAGTTGTAAAAGGAATGCTGAACTTTCATATGAAGCAAAGATCTTGTCTTTCTCATTTATGGTTCTCTAGATATGACGATTTACAATATTTCTCGTTATTTTTCATTGTTGATGTTCTGACGTCATCGATGACGTCATCATCCCGAAAATGTTCCTGTTTCGTCTATACACTAAGGTCTAAGTACATGACAAGTTTCAAGTCTCTACGAGTTATACTTTTTCCGAAATCCTGCCGAGAAGGTACGGTGGGAAGAAGAAGACACGGAAAAAAAAACCAGTACAATAACAATAGGTTTTCGGCCGTTAGCCGAACACCTAAAGAGGTGTTCGTGCTCACATTGCACGAAAACCTAAAAAAACAGCACAATAACAAAGAGGTGTTTGTGCTCATATTGCACGAACACCTAATAATAATGATACTGACGTTCCATCAACAAGCACGGGCAAGCACATCCACAGTTGCTGATCATAGTACAGGCCTACTAGTAGTCCAGATTCTGGACGTTCTTTATTAAATAGCTCTCCCGATCATTAATAGCTCTCCCGATCACACGGAAACCCTCCGCGTTGAGGGCGCTTTGCCCGCCAATTCAGAGACCCGGTCATTATTTAATATTAATCTAGGCTGCGTCGTCGGCGTCCTCGACGGTGCATCTCCGATGCCGATATTCTGTTTAGCAATCAAGCTTTCTGGGCAATCCAACTCCTGCCAACAATTACTACACTCCCTAAACTTGGCAAGGCTATTGTCACTTAACTGTATGAGCTTGGACTTTGTCTCAGTTGTGTGCATACAACAAAAATACGAGGCCATCTTCGCCACTTTCTTCCCGTTCACAGGACGACGTATGCTCAGAAGACGCATGTTTGTTCAATCCGTGGAACCGAAGTACTCAGAAACAAGCTCTCTCAT
Source organism: Plazaster borealis (assembly GCA_021014325.1). Taxonomy (NCBI): domain Eukaryota; kingdom Metazoa; phylum Echinodermata; class Asteroidea; order Forcipulatida; family Labidiasteridae; genus Plazaster; species Plazaster borealis. The sequence continues at coordinate 11,367,278 of CM037464.1, read as the reverse complement.
TGGTCCACCTGCATGCTTAATGCGCTATGATTGGCCGAGCGTATAGTCATCGTTTTAGTTTTGGCACGAGCTCTTATAGTCATTTTTTTAAACACACATTTTTGTTGTTTGCACTTTCGCAAATAAAACCATAATGTGCAGGTTTTGGGCTTGACGACTTTTATGACGTGATAAGTAGAATTTCGTACGAATTTTAAGCCCAAATATAAGTAGTTGTGCGGGGTAGACTACTGGAAAGCAATATTTGGAGCATCATCCCGCGGTCTTACATTGCTTCCAAGACTGTTGGTGAATTGATCATCTTTAAAACACAGTATTTCTGTTATCATCTCCCCACCCGCCCATTGCTTTACACATTGTTTCGCTAGCGTTTTCACGGATTTGCCCATGGTTTGGGGTATAGTCGGGTGCTGTCAAAATTACGGTATCCAGACGTTGATTTCCATAGGTGCTGTCGGTCTATAGGTATTATATCTGTGCGTCAAACGGGTGCACCACACTAAATAAGCCAGAATTCATGCGCCAAGCTACTTATTATAATTTGGAAACCCACAACTTGTTTTTAATTATAACGTTTTGGGGGTCATGCAATTTATAGATTGTGTAAATATAAGAATCTATCACAACCTGGGGATTCTGTGCTTCAACTTTTTAGGAGACTTGATAAATTTAGGCGTTAAAGTTGGTCCTATTTGACCGGGAAAGTGGAGAAGTGCTTCACGAAAACTGGCAGCAAGTCGGTTTTGGAAAAAAACAAAAATTCGTGTTTTTTTCTTCTGGGGTAGTTAGCAAAAATTCCAAACGGTTGACCTGTCAAAAATTGAAAAGAATTTTGAAGTTTAGTTGTCCGGAAATATATCTGATTGGTTTTCAAGAGGCTGAGAGACTTTGAAATGTGAGTATTTTTGAATAATTATCATTTAGCGTTGGTTGATATGTGAGTTTATTTAGTGTGGTGCACCCAAACGCAATGAATTCATGAAGAAAAGCGCGCCCTCTGTCGGGTTTTCAAAAGTGATGGATTCGAGAAGAAAAGCGCGCTCTCTGTCGGGTTATCACGAGTATGAGATAGTGACGTCTTGGACCAAGACTAACCCCGAAGCAAACCAGTGGCGGTCATGACCGTGTGACGGTTGCCGCGGTCAGCTGAATCAGCTGGCAGCCCATCAAACGAAACAAAGTTGTGTATCCATGGTATCATAAACAAGGAAGGAAGCAAATACTGAATAATTCATGTCATGGTACAGATTCACATGAATATAAAGGAGGGTCAAAATACAATAATTTCGGTCAACATTCTATCTAATAGACGATAACTAGAGCATATTTTGAATTCAATCAATCTAGGTTAGACAAAGGCAATCATGATTGGTAACTATCGCAACCAAATAATTGGTTTTAATCTAGCCTTGATCAAGGCGTTGGAGTTTTTTCTCAATTTTATTTTATTGTTTTCATTTTTATTTTATTTGCGCCGCGCTACCCACCCGAGCTACCAACCCGCCCGAGCTGTGTGCACGGTGTCTGTGTGTGCAGCACGGTATGCGCGTGCTCGTGTGAGCTGTATGCGACACTCATCGAAACAACGCCTTGACGGGTCTGTCTCGAAGCCAATGACTCATTACTATAATGCGCGCAAAAGGCGAGACCCCATTGGTCAGTGGCGGAAGTCTTGTTTACTCATTCTTATGAATATGCATGCAGTATCCAGATGTGGCTACTGAACTGGCGCGCCGGTTTGAATTTGGGAATACTTTGTTATAATAATATCTATCCTATCTGAAAATGTTGCGTATTCTCCTCAGCTGAGCGAGACAATGAGGGCATGGCAGGAATTAAACAAATGAGGTTGCGTGGATCAATTTGTAACATACATTACATACACCATTTTCCAGCAGGAGATGTCTCCATCTTGCATCATTAAACAGTGATTTAATCATTGTTGGTGCATTCATTGGAGGTAAAAATATACAAAACAAAGACCTCAATAAACTACCATTGTCGATTGTTTCATGAAGGCATATAGCTCATTGCACTTTTTATATCATTTTGGCCGCCCCACTAAAAAAGAGCTGCCTAACACCAAATTTCCCAAGTACACTCACTAGGACAGGGTAGCTAAAAATCTATTTCACATGTATCATGTGTGGCTGTATCCTGTCAGTTTTTGTTTAGCAGTAAATTCTTATAAGACCCTGTCTGAGAACAATTCAAAAGTATGAAGACGGTGTGAGTGCCTGCACAGAGTCGGACTTCGAGAGGACATGTCTGGAAAACACAGATGCAGAAACTACATCAACTCCAGAATTAATAACCAAAAGAATGGCGAATGATCAAGGTAGTCCAATGAGGGAACTTGAGTGCAGCGCATAAAGCTCCAGGGGCCGCGCCCGGGTTCAGCACCTGTGAGCTGACTGACCTGCCTCGCAGATTACCGGTCCAAAATGGCTGAGACAATGCTACACACAAACGCCATTAAGTCGGTACCTACTCACATCGCATCACATACAGCAAGCATGATATGGTACAAAGGTCATAGTGAGAGAAGCTCGTGATTGGACGTCAAAATGAATAATTCATTTGCTTCCCATCCTGTGTTGTCTGCAATAGGTCTGACGAAAGATTTAAATATTCATGAGCTGCATACTAGCATATCCGAGAGCCCCCCCATTTTCGTCCAATAGTGGACGAAAATATCAAGAAACACATTAAACCCGGAAGTTACAGACCCGTCAAGGCTGTCGGCCTGACGGCCTCCGCATGCGGAGAGTGGTACGAGTGCGGATGACCTGCGCACAGTGTGTGTACGGGCGTCGTGCGATGTGATACACACATTACGCACAGTGTATACGGGTGGGTCGTGCGATGTGATACACACCTTACGCACAGCGTATACGGGTGGGTTTACGGCGTCTTTTTTGGAGTGAAATGCGACTGCCTTGATCAAGGCTAGTTTTAATCTGAAACTCACTCACTTACCACCAATTCTCCATCAGATAGCATTTCAAGACCTTCGCACTTGTTGCAATCTAAAACATAAGCACTTATTGCACGAGGAAAACATTATTTAAACTATAACACAAACCGCTTATTGTTTTTGTCACTAAGCCGGGACAATCTAAAGCACTGATTGATATTTTGCAGGCTGGTAGGGTGGTGTGTTTATAATTATAAGAGTGATATGAATTTAATATTCAAAAAATTGATGGTATAGCATCCTTTCGTTTGCTTAATACAACTTTGGGAACGCCAACTCACTTTGTGTAGATTCAATTTATCGGCAGATGCTATTTTAACAGAAATTGAACGATTGAGTAGGACCAAAACCTCAACCATTAAGCGTAGCATAGTGATGACTTTGTATAAAACTGGGACATCCAAACTAGATGTAAAATTGTTATAATGATTGTCAACAGCATTATAACCTTCGGAGTTCATCGAAAAAAACAAGAAGACATTCTGCTTTTAGTAACAATCATGTTACTCAAGGTTGTACTATTAGTTATAATGTGTCATAGTCTGTAACAGTTCCAGTTACTTCAGATCCTTATGCACGAGTAGTGATCGACCTAGTCTTGGCCCAAGACGTCAGTGATGGTAGACAATCGACCCGACGCATATAGTGGGCCAGTTCAAGGTCAAACTGCTCCAAAGTTGCCCAGGGGTTTTATGACTTGAGAAAGACAAAACACAATTTTTATAAATGCTGTGAAGTCATCAAAATGCTGAATTTTGATTGGTTTGATGATGTAGGGAGTCATTGATTTGAAATAATACGCATGTGTTACACAGTAAGTTGGTGGCTTCAAATAGCTTCAATCGTTTTTAATGACTCGAGAAAGACAATATATAATTTTTCTAAATGCTGTGAAGTCATCAAAATGCTAAATTTTGATTGGTTTGATGTAGAGAGTCATTGGTTTGAAATAATACGCATGTGTTACACAGTGTTGGTGGCTTCAAATAGCTTCAATCGTTTTTATTTTATTTTATTTTATTTTATTTTGATGAAACTATCTGATATTTGTTATTGATATTTTATGTGTAATTTTCAAAATGTTTAAGACGTTTTTGTTATTGCACTTTGTTGTGCCTTTGTAGATTTGTGTTGTCTGGATCGCCTTATAGATAGTGATTAGTTTCGCTGTTTGGTTATCCGCAGGCTTGTTCTCTGTGCGGTCCTATTTTTACTGTTTATTCTGTGTATAATGTACTATTTGCCTGAAAAATCAATAAATAACAATAAATAAATAAATATTAAGTCTTTACAAATTGTCAAGTCTTTTCCAAAGGGTTTTATTTTTGATGCTGAATTAGAAACCTCACAGGCTAGAAATACATCCTGACACACGCACAAGTCATCACGGGCGGTCGAGTCCAAAAGAGGTGTTTCGCTGTACCACTTCAAAAGTAAATACCTTCAAAAGACGCAAACAACTCGCAGCCAAATTTGGTTTCAAAATGTTCCCGAAGGTTCAGGCTTCCAGAAAAAGTGAGAGTTAAAGCGGGTATCGACGGGAATGCATATTTTCTTTGCCTCTGAGAAAAATAGTGACATTTTAAAGGCATTTTATGTGATTTTCCAGGCTTTTTCAAATAGTACATATAGAAATCAAACTCGTTATTAAATTAATTTTCATAAAATATAGATGTGAACAACTTTCGAGACGGTATTTATGGCGACATCTTTGTACTGGTCAGAGCAGAAACTTGAATACTCGTTAGGTTTAACAATTTACGACGACTTGTTCACCATTTTAGTGACTGCAAGGGTATAACCCGTATATTGAAGTATCTTTTGTCGTGAATTGTTGTACGTAATATACCTCTGGACCATTGGGAAAATAAAACGATATGAGTATATTGAATTTTAAAACAATCACCAACTGCCTATTCTGCTATTTTGGCGCAGTCAGACCTCGAACTGGCCCACCTATGTGCGACGCGTTTAGAAAGTAACATCCCATTCTACAGCACGCAGAGCCGTGTATTGAGAGAGTTGCGACAACTTGCGATTAGAAGCCATTTTGTCTCCAAAAAATGCATTGGCGAATACAGGGTGCCAGACTAGTCTGCCCATTGGGTTGTGCTGCATTTGGGAACAAAATGGCGTCCAGCAACCACGTGACCGGAGAAAGCTGGTCCCTCCATGTCGCAACTCTCTCAATACACAGCTCTGACAGCACGTATATGAGAGCGCCACCGTGTGAAGCATTCGGGCAAATCGCCATATGGTAGCCTGAACATTTGACGTCACACTTCGAGGCAAGTGAATATGGCAGATACCTGCCTTGAGCCCCTGGCAAGATCGTGCCAGATGTACCTTTGACCTCGCATCCATTTCATATGGAGATTCGCAGTCAATTCACACGACATGTACACATTAGGGAATAAAACAACATTACATGATTGTACAATCATTATGCACACGCTGCATGCAGACGACTGAAAGTGCAAGCTGACAAACTACATTACCTCGGACCAGTCATAACACAGACATGGAAAGCTTACGTCACTGCACGTTTAAAATGAAATCGTTGTGTCCAATGAAATCATTGAGCTGTAAGACCATGCCTGTCTGCGGATAAAGACAGGGGACAAGTCTAGTAGTTTGGTAGTAAGAATCCTGGAAAATTCTTGGTCTTAAGCGCTTCCGTGTATTATTAGAACTTTTTCGTCGTTGTCATGTTCAAATTGTTATTTTAGAAAGTGGTCTTAACCCTCCGCAATGAAGCTCCCAAAAAATATCTCGCTCATCCCACCAGCCTCATTGGAAGACAATTTTAATTAAAGGGTAATTCAAGTCTGTTTGGGGGTCTTAAAGTAGAAATAATGTCAAAACCATCCTATTTATGTACTACTGGTAAAGGCGCTTCGCAGTTCCCGCCGCTCGCACTTGTCTTTTTTCGTTTTAGCGGTGGTCGCGCTGTTTGTGTTATACCATGCAGAAAGCCGCAAACGCTTTGACTTAATGCTATTTCGCTGCCCGCACCGGTCTTTTGTGCAATCAGTGGTGGCGCTGTTTGTGTTGTTTACCATCCGGGAAGCCGCGAGCGCCTTGAATAAAGGCTACCGTAAAGAGGACGGGGATGCATATACAATATCCGGGGTACATAATCTCTTGCCACGGCTGATAAAGATGGCATGGCATGGAACGAAGCTCGTTTTATATTAAAATAATGGATTCAGTGATGGAGGATGCGGGCATCTTAGCATAGTGATCAAAACTAGGTAAGTATAGGGTAAGTTGATCATACCCTTCGTCAAGTTTTAAGCCTTTTATCAATCCTTTGATGAGGAAATCTGGGGATTGATGTAACAATTCCATTATGAGTGTGTTACATTGTGTTTTATTTAATTGTTTCATATTCCATCGTATAAACGTCCCTGATAAAATTATTTGTTTATATTAATGTTTACTTTGAGCCAAAACATCCTGGACCATAAAGTGGCCCACATGCCATGAAGCGTACGCCTATACCCGGGCCGGGACTGTACACTACAATAGTGTATAGGCCTACCCACAAACGACAAGTGCCAATAACCTTTAGCCTTCGTGACTTGGTATCTGGTAGTTTAGTTATGCTGATAATTGGCTGTTTAAAGAGAGGGTATATACCTTTTGTAATTACTCCAAAAAATTATGACCAACAAAACTTACTTGGTTAGAAGCACTGCCGCGCTGTTGATGATGTATAACATAGAAACAATTCCCTTCAAAGAAATGTGGTTTTAGAGAGAGGGGTTCAACAATATTTCAATCTGACAAACGTTTCTGCATGAAACGTTTCTCAGATTGTGTATTCCAATTACAGTATTCTTCCTGCGTGGACATAACCACTCCAGATTTTATACCTAACACGTGGTTCTCTGTGATCAACCCTTTTGTTGTGTGAAACGTTGCTCTTTTGTTGGTTAATATTGGCTTATTCTATGCTAAATATTAAGCAACATTACCCATCAAAGGAAAAGCATTTTACCCAGAAAACTACGTTTTGGGTAGTTTCACCCAGCGCTTTAACAGAGCCAAAGGTGGACATTATGAATGATGATTCCTCTAGAGAATACATTATGAAAATGTTATTTTGTATACATTTCTGGTAATGAAACCAAGGATGCCTCATATGTCAAGTAGCTTGCAAGCCTGAGGAAACCTGTAACTGAGGGTGCTTGCTTTGTGAACCAGAAGCCGGGACTCGAAACTAAACTCTACTGATCAGAAACACAAGAGCTTGGCCGCTCTTAACCACTCGGCCACGACACCCCAAATTGATCAAATATAACTCTTGGATTTAGATTTGTTTTCTTTAAAAGCCAATAAACCGTTTGACCATTACCATAAACACCCTCCTGGGGGATGTGCCCGGGTGGGATCATTTTCAAGCTTTAGCTCAAAGCTGAAGATATGACATTGTGGTACGGAACTCTCACAACACACTCGAGTCCAAAGGTTGTTTGTGTGTACTTCATCAAAGTTATCGGCTATCCTGTATTTAGATAACTTACCGAAGGTTACGGACATGTAATCATCAAATCAGTTAGGCGCAGTAAAGTTTGTTAGTCTTGTATCACTATTGATTCTACGTCTAACAATAGGCCAGCAGCCTTTTAATAATCTTATCAACTTTTATAACGAGCCCATTGCTATTCCTTAATTTATTGTACAACGGGTTCAACAAATTCACGTCAAATGCCTTTTAAATTGTCAAATAGGAGATACGTCAGCGGTATTCAATGCTTGTTGAATTTTGTATTGTATATTTGAATACCCCGGTGTGCTCATCCGGGTGAGCCCACGACATACCTTTTTGTCGATGCCATTTTATGATCTATTAACTTTCCAACGAGCGTTGTTGAACTTTTAAAAATACAACCTTTCTTCAGTCCAAGGACATCATCATTCCAGAGTGTTGTATTAGTATGAACACGCAGTAGTAGGTGAGTGGATATAAATACATTTCTTTCAACAAAGAACCTACAAGCTAATCGAACGCCATGATCCCCCAGCATTCACACCAATGCATGTCGGGACAGCCGACCGGAACTACTTTCATTGTGTGCATTACCGAAACCTTTCGTGTATTGAAGAAAAAAATCGCTAAATAACTTTTTTTACAAGCCAATGTTGATACAAAAGTTCTCGTTTTCGAATTTAAAAATGCTTTATGCTCAAATAGTCGCTATTTTAGGGGTGAAAGTGTGTGTGTCAAACTTCCTGAAAGTGTCACGCTGAATTACAAACAAATAATGGTAGTCATTGAGAATTTATTGTTTTCGTCGTGACGTCATGCACCTGGGTCAGCCCCAAGAAACCCGCTCTTCAAGCAGATTTACTTGGGTCTGACCCGAGTGAGACACAACAATGAGATGGATAAAAGCAGGTTGGAGCTGTTTTGGAAGGCACTATGAAATTCTCTGTGGCAAAACTATTCCAATGGCATGGATATACAACGCGTGTTCCACAAACTATGACATATGCTGCAGAATTGGCAACAACAAGGCATAGAAAACAAACTATTACATACAGCACAAAGGGCAATGGAGAGAAGAATGTTACAAATATCCATCCGGGCAGACCTGGAGCGACCGACCCGGGGAAGCTAATTGGCCTACTTTGCCTTGCCTTGCCTTGCCCAGGCTGTGTTCATCCAGTGTCGTGTGTAGCCCACTTCAAGTGCTTGCCATTCTCCTCTGTCTTGTGTTTGTCTTATCCATGTTGTACCCAGCTGGATGTAATGTCGTCTCTCCACCTCTTTTTCTGTCTGCCTAGTTCCATTTTCCCTATTCTTGGTTGCTAAAATAAATGTGAAATTCTTCTGGTCCATCTGTTATCATTTACGCGCGTCACGTGTCCAGCCCATCTCCACTTTAACTCTCTGATTGTTCATAATAACGTCTTATTACACTGCATCTTATTTTGTCCCGGGTGGATATTTGTAACATTCTTCTCTCCATTGCCATTTGTGCTGTGTGTAGTTTGTTTTCTAGGCCTTTTGTTGTTGTCCATGTTTCTGCAGCATATATATGTCATAGTTGGTGGCACAAACATTCTCCATGTCATTGGTAATAGTCTTGTCACAGAGAATGTCATAGTGCCTTCCAAAACAGTTCCAACCTGCTTTTATTCATCTCATTACTTCTTATTGTGTGCAGTCTTTCATCTTTCACTGTTTGACCCAGGTATTATTTTGAAATAATCAACTCTGTCTCCTTCATGATCTGCTACTTTAATGGTGGATGATCTTTATCATAATTCGTCATTTATTTATTTTTTTCGCTTTTTTGCATTTCCAGTCACATTTGTTTGGCTCTCCTCGATCAGGTGATTTAAGTGAATTTCCATATCTTCCACAGAAGAGGTAATTATAAGGCGACGTCATCTGCAAACCGGAGGTCTGTTCACCGTCTCTCTTCAATCTTCTTTCCTATAGGGAAAGTTTCTTAGTATTTGTTATAATATACTTTAAATGCTAACAAATTACATAATTTGTTTAAATTTTGTTTAGCTGCCCGTTCAACACCAAAGTATGTTGGTTAACTGCTCATCATGGCGATTAAAGTGATGGGCCCTCTTGCGGGGGAATGTGGCCATTGGGGTTTGGCTATCGTATTCGCCTCGTTCACTGTCCATCTTCTGGTTAAGGTTGTGACACGCTGCGCTGGAGTACTGTTTTTAAGCTTTCAGAATGAGTTTCAGAGTACAACTGCACAAACAGGCGCCATCTTTAGCATCATGTCATCCTCATCATACGTAGGAAGTAAGATTTGCAAATATTTAGCAATTGACAACAAAGTGACAATGAATATGGCCCTATAAATGCCAGACATTTCCTTATACGTTTACTTTTCTTTTCCTTGACAAATAAAATCACAAACTTGGCACGATGAGCAGAGAGCCAATGGGAAACATCATCTCGGTACAGAATGGCATTTAAGGCTGTTTTATTTCATTTGTTAACAATTAAATTGAAAATCTAGGTCCGATTTCGAGCCGATTTGACCCAAAAATTTTGATTTAGATTTTAAATAGCTAGTTTTAAAGATTCGAGAAAATTACAAACTTTCATTTAAGATCTTGCAAAACAAAACCTGCCAATGTATATTGGTAGTTAGTTAAAAACTAAACATGACTTATTGTTTTGCGAAAGTTGTTGTATGTTTCCGGAACCTGTGCAGAGTGGTACATTTCCTGTGAATTGAAATGCCCGTCCAACCAAGACAAGGGGCTTTTGTAAGGTACACTTAAATATGAACATGGGGCACCGTCACGACCTGTCTCTCCTTCGGACGGGCAAAGGTACTGATATAGTGTTTATTTGTGTTCTATTTTGTTTTATTCAGATACGATAGGTGGTGTGTTAGGGAACCACTTCAGCTGTCGTTCTACGGCTATACTGGGCAGTATACTTAACACTGCAGGGATAATCAGTTGCAGCTTAACAAACAATATTTATCAGATGTACTTTACGAGTGTTCTGGCTGGTAAGATAAAGGCATTATAATTTTAATACTTCATAATCATACATGGGGAAGATAGCTTTATCAATAGGTATAATGTTTTAAATTTTGTATAAATTCAAAATCAGAATCAAAGTTCAGATTCCTGATCAATTGACCGTATTCCTGGTACCATCTTGGCTGGTGTAAAAGTTGTACAATTTGTGATGAGAGTTTAAGTATTTTGTGGGTTTTTAAATACATGTACTATCAGGTATTCGGGGCATTCAGGTCGTCTAAGTAGTTTCTTCCTTGCCTTTGATCATTTTCTCAACACAGCTCTTCGGGCCTACTGGTCACGTGTGCTAGTCGCTTGGTTTCATTACAAGAAAGATGTAATAATGAATTAACTCTGACCATGCCCTGACCGACTGTGATATAAAAATAAAGTTGTGGCAGAGGTGGACGATCTGAGTCAATTTGCGGGCGGGTCAATCACTGTGAAAACTCACAGTTGGTATTTTGCTAAAAGGTACATTGGCGTAAAAAGAAACGAAAATCACAAAATGTGTTTTCCTGTATTTCATTACTGTAGGTCTAGGTGGCGGAATTACCGTAATACCGGCAGTTGTTATGGTTGCTAAGCACTTCAAGACGTATTACCCCTTAGCATGTGGAATCTCAACATCTGGACTTGACATTGGAATGTTGGTATTTGCTCCATTGATGCAGTTATTATTGGATACTTATGGATGGAGAGGAACAATGCTCGTAACTGGGGCATTTGTGGGTAATGTTTTTGCAGCTGGGGCACTTTTTCGCCCCGTGCGGTCGTCTTTCAAAACTGGTTGCAAGAAGAACACGCACGTAACCCTTTCTAATGTTGAACACGGGGAAGACAAAGATATGCTGCAGGATAATCGTGAGGAGAATCACGAATCAACGCAGAGTGGAGAGCACGGCATCAACGAGGTGATAGACCAGAACCAATCACCAAGTACCAATGCAACAAACATCACTTTCAAGTCACAATGCCAGAGGAATCTTTTTGCCGCAGTTGCCAAATTACTTCGGTTACATCTTCTCCGTGATTCATATCGCCTCTCTTTGATTATCTTCGCTCAAGTCGTAGCTTACCTCATTGGTTATACTTGTTTTGTTCTGTACTTAGTCCCCTTTGCCACATCTTCGGGTATTTCAGAGCAAGATGCATCCTTTCTTATAAGTGTCTGTGGAATTGGCGGGATTATTGGACGACTTATTTGTGGAGTCCTAATTAAGAAAGCCTCATCTCACGTCATCTACCATGTTTCCATGTTCATTAGTGGATTTGCTGTCTTGCTGGTGCAACTTGGTACAACCTGGATTTTCATTTCAGCATCCATGGTTGGGCTAACGTATGGAATACAGTACACAATCTGGCGGGTGATGATGCTGGAGTTAGTTGGAGTGGGTAACATGGGGTCTGCCGTTGGAATCTTCTCTTGCATTGGGATTCCTTTTACCGTCACAGTGCCCATTTTATCAGGTACCGTGCCCCTGTATCAACAGATACCGGTAATACACTTCTCAATTAATTTCAATTATCTCAATTATTATATATACATTTTTATTTTATTTTTTATAAAAAAAGGATTTCTGACATGAAATGTGTTTAATATTAATTGATACATGTTATTTATTTTACACAGGCGCCCTATACGATACAACTGAGAGCTACTCAATTTTGTTCTACATATTTGCAGGATTCTACTTCCTTGGATTTGTGGCCTTGTTTTTGGCGCCAGTTTTGAGAAGGATTGAAGCTGGTGTTTTCATGAAAGAGAACATAAATAAAGTATAGATCATTATGAAGTGGTTTCAAACCTCTTCCTATAATTATTTTATCTAACTTATTTGGTCAAATGCGCCCCCGTTGAGTAGTCTTAAAATAGAAATAACACAATGCCCATCCTATCTATTTCGTCTTTTTTCAAATTAAGTTATCTGCTGCATAACCTTTCTAAAATAAAATGGAAGAGTCTTGAATTGGTAACGGTGATTGGTTAAGAACGCTTTAAATATATACATATTTATGATTATGATCGCATTGTCGAATGAGTAACTGATTGATGAACGAATCTCCGGGGGGACACACTAGAATCTCCTGATTTACTTGATTGGCGGCGTTCGTTTAGTTAACTTAGTCGCCTATATCGCAACACGAAGTACTGGAGCAGAGATATCTGTATCAAACAAACATCCAGATTCTTAGACTTGACCAGTCCCTCCGAGCATGTCGATGTTATGCACTCTACCAGCGACTGATACAAAAACAAGCGTCGCCAATCAAAAATACTGTCATACTATCTGAACATCCGACGTCACACTTCAAGGCTCTTGAATAACGCCATAATTTTGTAAATTGGCAGCGAACGACTGCATAGCAATAACTACAAGTCTCGTGGATGCGTGCATTTAAGCATGGTGATTCAAACTAGGTAAGCATACGGTACCCAGCTAACATGTACACGTTGGCCAAACATTGGCAAATGTCAGATTTTATTATTGGGCAACCATTGGCAAGTGACGTCGTCACAACGTTATTTTTCCATCGGGACAACGTCGAAGACGTTGAACCAACATTGGGCTAATCTCACCAACGTCGGCATCTGTTGGGCCAACGTCGGTCAATTCAACTTTCATATGACTTCTAAGTAAAACGTTGTAACCACATACTATGTTATGGTTGGCCCTACGTCAGCACTTGACGTCATATATTGACGTTTATTTTATACATCGGGCCAACGTTCGAGCAAATAAGTAAAACGTTGGAGCAACGTAATTTTGTAAGGTTGGACAGATGTAGGCAGCTGACGTCACATTGTTAAGTTTTGCCCGTCATAATTAATTTAAGTATAATGTTGTATTATACGTTGTTAATATATATTTAGTAGCTATAGTAGTTAAGTTATTTAACTTATGAAACCAGTAACTACTTACATTCTACAGTCATTGTAGTCTATATCTACTTCTTACTGCACATCATGTCTAATATATATATCGTCCAGGATCCATAGACTTTGTAGCCATATAGTTTAAACCTTTTTACTTAAAAGTGTTTACTTTTGTATTCACGCTCTATTATTTGTTTGTACTTTCCATGTACACCTTTTTGTATAGACGACTGTAAACACAAAAGTACAGGAGCTAACTGTAGAGTATAACCAAATTCAACAAAATCATATTAAATTATTTAAGGAAAAACCCACAATTTCTGAGCCCTGTCCACAAATTTGCATTTATGACAACGTTGGCCCGACGTTGACCCAACGTACGTTGGCTCAATGATCGCCACATTTCAAGACGTTTGCACAACCTGAGAATGCCGACGATAGGTTGACCGTAGTACAAATACATTGTGCCAATGTTGAAAATAGACCTGTTTAAGGGAGCCATCAGTGCCTAAAGTCACAAGCTTTTAACTTGCAAAACATTATGTATAGAGCACCTTGCACAAGTGTCCACCGTTCTTAAGGCACCACACCTCAATCCTCGTTAAGTTTCTAAACAGGCTTTCAACGAGTACCAGCATGGATATAGAAATATAAATAAAGAATTTCCATTCACGGGGAGTCGATTTTAACGATAGCTTCGACACCCGTCTCGCTCATAATTTTCCAAGAAAACGTTGTGTTAAGAGAACGAATTAACACACCCAACTTTTCTATCACGTCAATAAGCCATTTTGAGATACGGTGGACACATTACTAGGGCACTTAGGTCTGGGTAAATTTGTCTGTATACACCCAAACCAAAAAGTGCCCTCCTATAGTGTCCACCATATCTCAAAAAGGCTAATGGAGTCCTTTAAAGCATTTGTGTTGTTGTTTCCGAAGAACTTGGGGGTGTTTGGGCCATTTCTATTGTGTGCTTGTTTCTTCCGCGGGCATTATGCGACGGAGTCCATTTTTTAAATTGGCCCGCCGCAATTTACCGCTCATGCGCATTGCATTGATTCAATTGACCGTATTTTTGACTGCGTGGGCCTTTTTCTCTACCCTGAACATCTGACGTCGCACTTCGAGGCTCCTGACTAACGCCAGATACCGGCCTTGAGTGTCTGGCAGGATCCTGCCAGTTGATCTCAGTCAATTCACACGGACATGTCATGTACACATAGTGAATAAAACGACATTTACATGCATGTACAAACTTCATGCACACACTACATGCAGACAACCGAAAGTGCAAGCTCACAACCATAACGCAGATATGGAAATCCTACGTTTATCCAATGAAATCATTGTATTCAATGAAATCTTTGGGCCTGTTCACCATGGAGGTAGTGCATGTCTTTATCCGTGCTGATTAAAGACAGGGGGTCTACCATTTCCCTTGCATCACAATATCACAGTTTATGACTGGTCACCGTTATGACTGCCTGTAGCCAAATAGATAATAGTTATGACAACAATATTACAAAACTAATTCGTTTTATTGTTAAAATTTGCATCACGTTAATTTGGTTCTCACACGCACTCACAATGCAAAAATACTGAAGCGACGGTGCTGATCGACCGGTAGGGGGCGCCAGCACGACTCCGCGGTGGAGCACCGCTGGCCGCCCCTGCCGGTCGATCGGGAAACCCGCTCGCCGGAGAAGCGTCCTTTATTAGTTCTTCTGGACTTCGTAAAGTTTTGAGAATAAAACAAAAGAATAAAAGGCTCTTGTCAGACTCCCCAAAAACGAAAGAACAGTCTTCTTGTGTAATTTTAAGCTGTGTCAATCCGCGGAACTAAGTTCACGCTACATTGGTGGCAGCGGCGGCACAGTTTGGACGGCGAGAAAAAGGTAAAATTTCGTTTTTTGGGGGGATGCTCAACACATGAGGTCAAGGGGGTATTGAGTCGGACTCACGGTGTCGGGAGGGAGGCCAGACTGGCTCCCCGAGCCGGCAATAGTTTATAACAGTAGATGAGTTGCTGTCCTTCTTTGAGGGAAGCCCGGGGGTAGCCTTGGCGGAAAAGAGGACAGGGCAGAAATATTATCACCTGAGATTCTAGAGGGTTCTTGGGTGCAGTCGGGCTTGGCCAGAGAAGGGGAAATGTCCGGAGGGCTAGGCCAGAGCGAGGATACTCATGATGATGGGTTGGTTGCTGTTTTGAATAATTCTGCAGGATTGCCTCGCTCCCCATTGGAGTCGTCTTACTCCAAAGAGGGGAGGGCTGTCCTGTGGGGGCGCTGTTGCCGGGCAAACAGTACCACTTGGAACCATACTGCGCCGCGCCTGCCCAGCAAACACATAACGTCATCGTAACATTACTGTGAAGCTGTATTTTGTTAACGTTAATTCACAACTTAAACACACTTGCAACGTTGCCAAAAGGTTGCAGTTTGGTCTTGTTTAATATCTAATAACATAAATACAACGTTATATCAACGTTATATTTTAACCGTCGTCTAAAAAAGCAAATAGTTTTTTGGCAACGTTGTCTGAAGGTTGTGGTTCTGTCACGTTACTCGGTAACGCAGATACAACGTTGTCCAACGATGTATTTTGACATTGGGTGAATGTTCTTTCAAAACGTTACCTGAGTGTTGTTTTGTCAGGTTACTTAACAACATAAATACAACGTTATGACTATGTATCTTCACAACGTCTTAATAAAGTCCCGTTAACGTTTTTGGCATTGTTGCTTGAACGTTTGTAGTTTTGTCAGGTTACTTAAAAACGTTATGACAACGTAAATATCACATATGCATATTTGTAGATTGGGCTTAGAAGTTGTGAACTACCTACAAAATATTTCAAGAAATTTGCCAAATTTATGAACCAGGTGTACTCATTTTTTCATTTAGTGATAAATTAAATGTAGTAACTAAACATGTTATTTTACTTTCAAAAATATTATTAAAATGGAAAAACTTTAAAAACAATATACACCCATGACTGCCAAAGTCAAGAAATTGGTATGTATATATAGTACATGTTGTACGATGTATAGTATACAGGTTCAGTAAAGTCAGGCAACCGCAACGTGAAGTAGGGGCCTACTGGTAAGTTCGTGACCGAAATTCTCTACACAAAAAGACGCCGGATCAGCTCCGCTCTGAACAACTCTTCGGGGTAGCACCCGGGGTAAACTAAGGAATGTTCAACTTAATGAGGCGGGACCTAGCTCCACACATCTGGGGTAGTGGATTCGAAGCAGCCCGTCAGCCGAACCAACTCGGGAGCGCCACAGAGTAAGTGAGAGGACCAAACCACCACAAGAGACCGAGACGGGTGACTGCATGTCCATATCGGAGAGACTGGTGGCTGCTTCGTCAGGGACCCGCAAACCAATGATGACCCCGGATAAATTCGACAAAGTCTCCTCTTAGGCTGACTATCTGATTCACTTCGAGAGCGTCCCCACGGTTAACCAATGATGTTCCTGGCTTCGCACATGTGAGGTTTGCACAAGATACTGTGGTTGACATGACGCCCGAGGAACAACAAAGGTATTCTTCTGTGTTGTAGTATTTCGAGGAACGATTTGGGGTTGCAGCCCAGATTCCATTGCATCAGGCCCAACTATTGATGCACACCCGAGGTCGTGGGAGTTGCTCAGCAGTCTGGACAACCACAACGACGCTACCCAGAGAAAATCATCTGTGGGAAGGTTGCCTTGACTCCAGTCTACTTCCTGCTGGATACTGGAGTGATAGTGAGTATTATATCAGACTGGGTCTTTGATCAGCTATCGGCATCCGAACAGCCAGACCTTCAACCTTCACCCCATACCTTAAGGCAAACAAGAGCCCAATGCGGGTTCCGGGGCAGGTGGAATTCGAACTCAGGGTCAGGGACCAAGTCATATGACACGAATGTGTGGTGACAAACATAGAGCCGGATATCATCCTGGGGATCAATTTCTTATCAGCCTACCATTGTCAGTGGCGTTGGTGAGACACGGGAACAACGCTGCCGATACGCCAGACAGCCAGGAGACTACTGATATACCAGAGGGACGAAGCAGATGCTTAAGGAGGAGGTTGTTGAGCCTTCCGATAGTCCATGGTCGTCGCCAGTAGTCCTCGTGACGGGACGTTGCGTTTCTGGAGCTGCCCTTCGACCTGGTTGTAGGGTCACCAGAGAGCTGCCAGGCCACCAGTGTGGATGTTTGCTACTATGTGGATAAATTACGGGGCAGGCTGGATCGGGCCCATGAGTTGGCGCTTCTCCGCATACGGAGGAGCCAGTGCCGCCAGAAACGGCACTACGACAGACGCAGGGTATGAGCTTGGACAACCAGTGTGGTTCTATACACCGAGCAAGAAGATCGACCGTTCACCCAAACTACAGTGTTGGTGGGATGGGCCCTACGTAGTACTGCGAAAGCTTGATAAGGTCACCTTCAAGATCCAGAAATCTCGCAGGGTCAAAGCCAATATGGTTGACTTTAATCGCCTGAAGCCATACCAGGGCCAAACGGAGATGGGGTGGTTGAGAGACTGCCAGTCCAAGGATCCAACTCAGCCAGCCAGACCAGACCTCAGGACCGAGCGGCAGGGGGCCTTTGAACATTCGGAGCAAACCCCAGTTGCACCACCACCGCCCACGAGACACATGAGAATCAGAGGGAGCAACAAGGGGTTTGTACCCACTCGGAGCAAACCCCAGTTGTGCCGTCACCCTCTACACACGACTCAGAAAACCGGGGTTAGCAGCAGGGGGTTTGTGACCACTCGGAGCAAACCCCAGTTGCTACATCTCCGCCCACGCACAACCCAGAGAGACTTTAGAACCGGAGGGAACAACAGGGTTTTTGCCCACCCGGAGCAAACCCCAGCTGTGACATCACCGTCTACTAACGACCTGGAAGAACATGAGAACCTGGGGAGGGGCAGGGGGTTTATGACCACTCGGAGTAAACTCCAGTGGTATTAACGAGGCGGGGGCGGGAAATTAACCGACCCAGTCGATTTTGCACTAACATTACTAATGATGATTTGTCTCTCCCCATTGCAAGATGAAGCGGGCACATTGCGAACATTGTACTCGTGGTTTCACCCGTGCGAGTAATTTGTCACGCCATCTGAAGACGTCTTGCCCCGCACTCTACCCAGAGAAGCCACACCAGTGCCCCTATGGGTGCGGACAAGCATTTTACCGACCTGGCATGCTCCTCCGGCACTTGGATTTCTGCGCCCTTCGTCCGGGACTGGTAGGCAGAGTTGGAGCGGCGGGGGACGAGCTTGACGTACAAGCCAGTGACTCCAAGCTGGAGGAGGAGCTGATGGAGTGGGGGGAGGGCCGCGACCAATCGGGGCGCCCTCAAACCATTCCATCCAACCTAACGCTCGCTAGACCGTCCGGAGAGGGGGATCTTGACTGCTCGGAACCATTCCCTTCTCCCTTCCCACCAGTGGCGTCACCAGAGGGGGGAGGCAGGGGGGGGCAAGGGGGCTGCGCCCCCCCCCCGCTCAGAACCCTTGCTCCCCCTCTTGCCCCCCCCATATGAAATCACAGAAAAGTATATTCTTATAATATATAAATCGTTTAAGGCTACATTAAATGCTGCCGTAAAAAGTAAAAACTTTTATTCATATCAATATATGGAATACAACGCAGTCATGCCGACAAATGCATGGAAACGTGCGCGCGATCGTATTGGCGGTAAATGTATGTTGTGGTTTTGCGGTTACAGAGAGAGTGCAGAAAGTCACAAAGTTCAGTTTAATACGTGGTGGTCTGGGCCCAATTTCATGGCACTGCTTACCAAATAATTCTGCGCTGACGCGCATTGTAACGATTGTATTTATATGGGACGCAGCTGGGCGTAAGCGCAGAATTCCACAGTAAGCAGAGCCATGAAGTTGGGCCCTGAACGCAGACCAATAGCTCCGTAAACACATTGTACTCAGATGCACAACAGGGAGATTTAAACAGCAAAATCGCCAGCGAAAAAGGTAGCTTAGACCATTTTCTTCTCCATATCAAAGCGCCCGTCTTTGCCTCGTGCTCCAACACCTAAGACTAGAGGCAGAGACGGGAAAATACAGAAGATTCTGATTCTTATGTGGTACCATCAGAGTATTGCATGGACCCTGCATCCGAGAATTCCGCCGAGGAGAATTTCGAAGAAGATGTATCTGTTAGTAATACTGGGAGCGCTAGTAGCACAAGTGCCCTGACAAGCACACAAATGTGATTATTATAATTACACCCACAATTTCAATCCTGTATTTTGATTTTGATTTTTTTTAATCGCTTTACACTTGTCACAATTATTATGTTTTGGGTATTTACACCGAAATAAAGCATACAAACAATAATTTAATTAGTACTCACAGAGCCTAATTTGAGAATACCGTGCACAACTCTAAATTGATACTTGGTAATCACTGTTGGTAATTTAATCCTTGTATACAGTCGAAAAGTTTTATCTTATAAAAATGACAAGTTCTCTAAGATTTGGTTGTTTTTGCAATCTTTTGTTACCTGCAAACTATGTAGACTGTTTTAGAACTGCATTGGTGTGTATCAGCTGGTATGTATCAACTATCAGTTAACATATTTAATGATAATCTTGCACATCTTTGGCCCCCCCCCCCAAATTTAATCTTTGCCCCCACTTGCCCCCCCCCCCCCCAAATGAAAATGTCTAGTTACGCCACTGCTTCCCACCAGGTCTACAGAGACGACAATCGCCAAACCTACAACACCGGTGTCAGATGCAATTGTGTCCGCCATGCAATACTGTCCGCTCCGGACACTTTTGCATATGCAATCGTGTCCGGGGCTATGCAAAACCGTCCGGCGGACATTGTACATGTACATGTGTGCGGCGTGAGCGAGCGTGGGCTGACGGAAGGGCATTTGTGGGGTCCTGACAACAATAGAACAAAGGACACCACAAGGTCATCTCATTTTTAGTCGATGAACGGAACCTTGTATCCAAGACTCAATAATTGAGTCTACCCCGCGCTATCATGAGAGATATTATTATTGTACATTGTCCATTAGGGGCCCGAGGTTGACAATTATCAAGGCGTTTAATTTACTGCAAGGACGGTTTTGCACGGGGGCGGACACGATTGCATATGCAAATGTGTCCGGGCGGACACAATTGCATTATGCAGCAGCGTCCGGGCGGACACGATTGCATATGCAAAACCGTCCGGCGGACATTATTGCATATGCAATAATGTCCGCCGGATAGTATTGCATAGAGGACATAATTGCATGCGACACCGGCAGGAGGCCGGAAGCGACGTACAACGACCTGCGACACCACCTCCACCGGAGCTGAGCGATTCTTTCTCCCTGGGGGTCAGGCCGAACGAGGGGGACCAGCTCCACTCGGAGAGGCCTCTGACGTTATCTCCCCCAGCGACGGAGGGTAGTTACGACCAGGATCCCTTCCGGTGGAACAGAAGGCGCAGACGCCCCGGGCGTCCTACCGGACCAGGAGGTACCCACCCCTGCTTCACAACACTGCCAAGCCGGGCGGACAACTACACCCAGACGGAGAGTGCCGCCCGGCCATGCTCCCCTACACCCTTGCCCCTTGGCCACGGCCTGACGCTTGGCATCCCCATGGGTTCTGTGATCTCTTTCCCTAACGGGACACGCTGGACGGTCACGACGGCAGGAACCATCCGGGCGACAGGGACCACCTGCGACGCCGGGACCTCACAACAACGGAGGTGCCCCTTTGCGAGCACCATCGAAACGAATGGAGCCTGGAACAAGTGGGAGTGGGGACGGACGCACCTCCACCACCTCGATTCCGCGAGGGAGTCCCCCGTGAGTTTTGGGAACAACTCTTGCGACGGACCGAGGCACAGCAGGGCCCGCCACCACGACAGCCTCCCCCATATTTTCTTCATTAAAAAAACGTTCCTCTGGGATTTTTGTTGTTGCTTTGTAAAGGTGTTGCTTCTCTGGCGAGGCGCTGGCGCTCGCTGCCTGCTCCTGGGACAAGCAGGGTCCTAGGAGGGGGCAGTGTAGCGACAGTGCCAATCAACCGGTAGGGGGCGCCAGCAAAACAACGCGGTGGAGCACCGCTGGTACCTGCTGCTCGATCGGGAAACCCGCTCGCAAGAGAAGCATCCTCTATTGGTTCTTCTGGACTTTGTATAGTTTTGAGAGTAAACAAA
Organism: Plazaster borealis; assembly: GCA_021014325.1. NCBI lineage: Eukaryota > Metazoa > Echinodermata > Asteroidea > Forcipulatida > Labidiasteridae > Plazaster > Plazaster borealis. The sequence goes on along the minus strand of CM037464.1, from coordinate 11,345,710 downwards.
ATACTAAAAGGCTCTTGTCAGACGCCCCAAAACGAGAGAAACAGTCTCCTTGTGTCATTTTAAGCTGTCTCAATCGGCGGAGCTAAGTTCACGCTACAATACTGCAAATTTGTTTTGTTCATACGTAGGCCTAAAGCAGTAAATAAGCACATGGCCCTTTTAGAAACCCTGGCTTGGGTATGGGCTTGGGCTTCAGCTTTTAATAGGCTTCATCAGTTAATTTAAAAACAACTTTGGTGACAACTTTAGTAAAAAAAAAGTTATTCAAAAAACTTCCTGAGAAAAAGCGGATGTTGAACCTAAATATTCCTAGACCTGGACACACTTGAGATTCCATCCAAATTGCAGGAGACTTGGGGCCTTTGGGGCAGAGTTTAATAACTGTGTGCCACACACTGGAGAAAGCAAATAAATGAAAATTTGAACAAGCTATTTTGTGAAAGCTTTATTGAAATCTACAATAAGATGGTACTGAGCTGATTGTAGTCTCTTAAATCATGTTATCAAATTGGGATTTAACCAACAGTTAAGAGAATTTAAAGGGACATGTTGCCTTGGATTTGGGCGCTTTGGGCTATAAAAAGCATTTTTTATAAAAAATAAATTTGGTTGGAAAGATGTTTTAAAAGTAGAATGTAATGATTCACTAAAAAATATCCCTCAAAATTGTGTGGTTTTCCTTTTACTTCATGAACTAAAACAGTCCGCCATTTTGGGGAGTCACAAATTTGGTCCAAAACGGAATTAAATTTAAAAAAAAAGGTTTTCTTCCAACTTGATGTTGAGATAAATGTACCGTTCCAAAGCAACATATCGTTCTATCTTCCCTGTAAGCTAAACAGAAAACTTATCTCCAATGGATTTCGGACAGCATACTAGCATGTGCTATAAATGCTGACCAAAAGGCCATACATCCCCCCCAACCCAAAAGACACACCCCCATGGGTTTTTTCAACTGAAAGTCTAGTCTTGGTGAAAGACCTTCTCGTGTTGATTTGTCACAATTTTCCCCCAAGAGGGCGCTATCACAAATCAACACAAATCAACACGAGGGTCTTTCACCAAGACTACTGAAAGTCTGAAGTGGTGTTTCTATTTTGTTTTGGTTTTATCTGCCATCTTAGCCGTAAAACATTGATGCAATACTGGAAAACGCAAGTCCATGTACAAGCGACGCTCAGGAAGGGCCAATGAGAAACCTTTTGAACTCTAGCTGAGGGCGCCCTACTCAAATAACGTCATGTGCATAAGGTCTATGACGAAATATAAAAAGAAAAGGGTCTCGCTAAATACCTTGATAGATTTAATACACATATAAAAACAAATAACAGATGGTCAATACTATAACAAATTTGTATACCAATTCAAATAAGGACGATTATATATTACATAATGTACACCACTGCATGCCAGGATCCCCTTGGCCAAATTCAATTGAGCTGGTAAACACAGGCTAATGGTTAACGGAGGAGTGTCGTCATGATCACAGCAGGCCTGTGGTTGTACACAGAATAGACCATTCCCATGAAATAAAATTGCACATCGCACGTTTACACCAACACTACTGGTGGGCAAAATGACGGAACATCAAGCCTTTTTGTATGGTGGCGTGACGCATACGCATTTGTGCATCTACCTAGTTCGCATCTACGGCGTTTACCCACTGGGAATGTGTGTACCGGTACGCATGTGTGAATGTAATTAGCATATTTCATGGGCAAGGCTAATTTTGAACACTCACGTGGTTACTGCCGTGCGTGCCGGCCATAAATGTGATACGTCCAGTACATGCAGTAACTGGGTTAGAGTTCATAATCCCAGGTACAGCCACAGGCCTGCTGTGATCATGACGACAGTCCCCCTTTAAAGAGGATGTGTCGTCATGATCAAAGCAGGCCTGTAGGTGTACATGAAATTATGAACTCTCACCCAGTTCCTACACGTGCGCCTCCCTGCGTATCATATCTATGGAGAGCGCGCGCTGTGCTGTAACTGGGTGATAGTTCATAATTCCATGTACAGCCACAGGCCTGCTTTGATCATGACGACACAGCCCCTTCCTTTACCAAATTTATGTCCTGTGAAAAAATTAGCAGGGAATCAGCTATGAGAGTTTAACATTCCACAGTAATTTGTCTGATACACATTTCCGCTAACCATGAGGTTTCACGCCCTTCTAAACCCGCAATCCCCCCCCCCCACTAAAAAAGAAAATGGCACAAAACAAAACAACTGAAATCCAGTAGTTTGAAATGAATGCACTTTTCCAATAACCATTGATCTACCATTTAATTGACTTTCAATAGTAGTTTGATCTCCTAATGATGCATACGAAAGGAAACACAATAAAGACTACCATTTTGCATCTGTTACATCTGCAGTTTTTCCAATGATTATCAGTTTTTCAGGCATGATATTTGGTCCTTGGAAAAAAAAGTAGGAAAATATTACTGACTACAAGGGCTAACCTATGCATACATGTATGGTATACGCTTTGATAGGCTTTACAGGCTATTTAAGAACAATTTTGCAGATTTTTCTGAGGTAAAATAAAAGCGTAAATCAGACTAAAGTAGGAAGAATATCATGTCCGTTTTTGTTCAAGCCTGAAACCACCTAAAAGTGTTTCAACATGTGAAGGGACATGCAGGCTTATACTGAAAATAATTTGAGCTTATTTTATTGATGTTTTAACTTTTTAAAGAAAACATCATAAGCTGTTGCAAACTGCTTACCACCCAAAAGGACCTGTGGTATAAATGCAAAAAAAAAAACAGTTAGTGGCCTGACATTTTTACCCTAGCAGAGTCTTTCTTGAAGGCTAACTAATTTTTTTGTTTTAACTTGTGAAGCTTTTTGAATCACTCTTAAATTTCCATCAGAAATGGACGGAAAAAGTTTACCTGCCCTTTCTGTCCAGTTTTTAATTGAAATTTGATAGTAATTAAATAATTAATAGTTCTAATCAACTCAAATTATGTTGAGTATAAGCTTGCATGTCCATTCACATGTTGATACACTTTTGGGTGGTTTCAGTTACCAAAACAAAATTACAACCATTGGAAAAGGCTGCCGATGTGACGGTAGATAAGTGGTACACACTATTGTGTTTCCTGTCATCAGTCAAGAGCCGACGTCATTTGCAAGTCACCTACATTTGACCAGAGGTTTCTTAAGGTTTCAGTCACACTTAGCAGAGATAAATTGTTATCATCTTCCATAAAGAGATCACAAGACTTCTATATAAATATATACAAAGGGAACGTATTCCTTTGGTTTTTGGAACTGTTTGATTGTTTTAATCCTATATAAAATGTAGACATAAAAAATAAAACTAACCTGTGAAAATTTCAATTAAAAAGGTGGTAGCGTTTTTGAGATATCGCTGAAAATCCGGAGCAGTTATGTCCACGCAGGAAGAATAATCCGCAAATTGGAATAAACAATCTGAGAAACATATCTGACAGTAACGTGTCTCAGATTCAAATTTTGGGAGATAAAAACTGATATCTTTTTCCATAACCACATTAGTTCGAAGTGAAATGATTCTCAAAATGCTTTATACTATCGAAAGCTGCTGTACTTCTAACCAAGTATATTTTTATTGCCAATAATTGTAAGAGTGTAAACGTATACCTTCTCTTTAATAGTAAAATATTGAAGTGGATGATAATATGTTATCCTTCTTGTCCAAGCTGCAGATACAATCCCTGCACAGTTTAGTCTAGTGACAGATGCAAATACGTCCAGGTACACTAGTATCTGTATATAATGGGATTGTCAGGGAATGGGTGCCAGGGATTCAGACCCAAATGTAGCCTCAAAGTGTTTAACATACTGCTCGCAATGTTCACCTATCATAGAGACAAGTAAGAGAAAACGATAAACAAAATGTCAACTTTAGATGTGGGAGGAATAATTATACTAAAGGCATACATGTGTGGAATTTTTATATACACATCAAACAGCGTAATTTACTCTAATAATGCTCCTTTGTTCGCTCCATATTTACACCAAAGGTTTTCATAATACGCAATGGGATTTGTTGCTCTCTTGTGAGAAAAAATGAGTATGCGTTCACCGTGAACTGCAAACTTCAGCTGTAACCCAAGGCCGATAATCTGCCATGGTAAGCTGGAATCACGGGATGCCTCCCATTGAGCCAAACACATCCTTTCCATTCTTGTAAGCCACATTTGTATATCAAAAGGACAAACGTCACAATAACAATAACCCCAGAGCTGCCATTTCTCCCTGATTTTGCAGAAAGTTCCCTGAAATAAGCCAATCTTTCCATGTTATGATGAACAAGTTTGAAAATCTTCCTTATTATGGAATCTTTTTCCTTATTATGTTGAATGAAATTCTAAATATCTCCCTGATTGTTGTACAAAATCTTCCTGATTTCAAGATTCAAATGTTGGCTGCTCTGTAACCCCCACAAAAAGGAAGATGATAAGCATGAATTCCAGTACCTTCTGCCCCTTTGTACAATGGAACTGCAGCAGAGCATGGTAGGTGCATTACTGCATGCCTGTTTACGCTACACAATGGAATGTCCGATTGAATATACATGTCAGCAGTCAGACTGAACGCAAAAAATAGAGGGCACTCCGAAAATGTCTGCTGTAAGCCAGTTTGGTACACTTGGGCGGAAAAAGACATCATCCGACATGAAGTGGTTCAGAAGCAAACGGCTTCCTTTTTTATATCTCACCTTGCACAAACTGTGGATTACTCCTAAGCCTAATGTTCCTCTGCTCAAAGAATTTAAAGACCGTATAGAAGAGCATGTTGTCTGCTGTGCTCATTGCCGCATCCAGGAACTTCCTGGACGAGGCATTATCCGCTCCTCCGACACTACGCAGGAATCTCAGAGCTGCTAAGAGTTGATTTTTGGAGAGCAAGACCTCAATGATCTCTTCATTGGCTGTAGATACTCTCTGATCAAGAGTCAAAAGGCCAAAAGATTCAAATACAATCTACAAGCTAAGGTTTTGTGGCAAGATCATGATATGATTGGGGATCACATTGGTTTTATAGTGGTAGCTTTCCATACCCTTTTCTTCATGCACCCTCGATTCCTACCTCAGCATTGCCCATTTATCTATGCTTACATTCTAGATTGTACTTCCACCACTGATTTTTATTATACTGACTGGACAGCAGATCAGGCTTATGGGTGTGCACAAAACCGTGAAGTCATCACGCACAAGCGGCAGACACCGGTGCGTAAACAGGTGTATATTGTGTATTTATGGAAGGTTTTTTGAATCATCAAGTTTTTTTCAAAATTATTCCTAAGCTTGCTTGTGCCCACAATGTTATTTTATTCATTGTATACTTCATATGAAAATTTGAATCAAAACATGCATGGCATGCATTGATAATGTGCTATCAATAGAGTTTCAAAATGGTATTCACCGACAATAAAATAGAGATCAGTGACTCCCCCCTCCAGAATGTTCCGGTCCCGCAGAACACTCTGGCAGTCCAATACGGTTGCGCACGTATGCCTACAGGAACATTCTTTCACGCCTAGAACGTAACGTAACCAACTTATCTTTCATTTGACATCTTGCTTTCCAATTTATTAAAATTGTGGATACCCTACATTTCTAAATCCTGGTGAAAAAAATTGTTCCCCCCAACACCATATTTGACTTCCTTTACCTTCAGCATGTCCAGAGCCAGTTGATGGGCCGGTGGATAACAGCTCTCTAGGGAGAGGAGCAGGCAAGCAATAGGCTTAGAGTCACTCAAGACGTGGTACTGAAGAAATTGATGCAGCTGGTAGAAGCAGTTATGGTGGACTAACGTGTTGATCACCAACTCATACAAGAAATGCTAGATGGGGAATACAAAATATAGAATAGTAAATACAGTCAAACCTTGTTATAAAGAGCATGTTATAAAGAGGTTCTGCTTATAAAGAATACATTCTGAAGTCCCAAATCTCATTTCTGCTTTGTGTTTCTTTGTTTTGCTGTCCTCTTGTAACAACATTCCTGTTATAAAGAGGTAATTTAGCCAGTCCCAGCGATCTTGTTATAACGAGAGTCGACTGTAGAAGGTGAACATCCCTTTCTAGGCAAAAATACAACCCAGCTACCAATTTAAAGGACTGGTTTCTTCAGGTATAGTATACAACAACAACAAAACAAAAATTCAAAAAATTCTTTTTTAAAGAGAACTGAGTCAAATTTCAAGGGACAGACGAGTGCCAACCATGTTGAGAGAATCAACACTTCTGACAAACAATGGCAAGCCACCCATCGTTTGCAATCTGTTGCACTAAAACACTGGGGCACAACACTCCACTTTGGAGTATTGTTCTCTCATTACCTGAACAGGAATCTGAAAATGATTGAGTGACCGGATGTATTCCACCAACACAGCGACCACAAACTTGTACTTGATATCTTTCCTCTCTGCTACTGGCGTCAGAACATGAGTGTACATATCAGATTGATCAATCACAATCTTCCTGGTGAAGGGCTGTCTAGCGGAGGCCGCAACCGCTTTGGGTACAGCACCACCCTCAAAACTCTGTTCCACAAAAAAATTGTGAACATTATTTCAAATCATGTGTTTTAAGGAAAACACAAATGAAAGAGGGCCCAAAGAAGACAAATAAAGAAAAAATGATCATTCACCTCTTGAGACATAATAATAATATAATAATGAGTTCTTAACAAGAGGTGTTCCGGGCGGAATGCCCGAACACCTAAATAGCGCTTTATAACACCCGATGGGTGTCTCAAAGCGTTTAGTATTTTTTCCTGCTAGGTATCTAAAGCTATGCTCTGAAGTATGAGACCTAATCCTTTACATAGCACCATGTAATGGTTTACAAGGTGCTGTGGTGCAATATGCTGCCGATCAAACCAGGAACACCGGGGCGAACCCCTTCCCTTTACGATAAGTGCACTGGGTTCTTTTACGTGCATTACACAACACACAAGATCATGGGCCTAACGTTCCATCTGAAGGACGCAGCAATAATGTTAAAGTGTCCTGCTTAAGGACACAAGTGTCACGACTGGGATTCAAACCCTCACTCTGCTGATCAGAAACACCAGAGCTTGAATTCGGTGTTCTTATCCGCTCGGCCACAACATGCCTCTTGAGACATGGTGGACAGATAGGAGGGTACCAGTGGCCGATCCAAGGCGGAGCCTTGTCCATCCGAGGGGGAGCCTTGGGGGGACTCAAGCCCCCTCCAATGGCCTGCCGATTAAAAAATGATAATTCAAAGAAAGAAAACTAAAAAGGGTAGGGACAAATTTTGAACAAAAGGAACATTTAGGGCATTGGCACACCTCAAAAAACTTGGTGTTCTGTGTTAGTGTTTCATTGTGTATTTTACATGAGCCGACTTGCTCGATCATAACCAATGGACCCAGTTGTCTAATTTAAATGTGCAAAGATATAGCGGTTTCATCGTGCCTGTGGGCAATCTGAAATATGCGGCGCTCAAGCATGGTACCCAGCAAAAGACGCATTAAGTCATAGAGCAACTGGTCCCCTCTGGTTCTTCTTTGGTCTTGCCACAAGATTAACTGTATGCAGCTGTAGGGTGACAGCATAAGGCATGAATTATTTGAAGTGCAAACGCGTTAAAATACTTGTGTTTTTGACATGCACAGGCTAAGCACCCTTCAAGTACATGAAGGTTTTTATGAAGTATTTGCACAAAGAAGTCACAATAGACTGTGCAAGTCTCGCGCATATCGGAACGAGAAAGCATGTCAAACGAAGAACCTTTTTTTTCTCTGAAATCAAATCTTTGTTTTAAATTATATTTAATAATAAAATCTGAGCAACAAAAATACTCATTACATGTTTATAAAATCAGTTTTAGGTTTAATAATAAAAACACAAATAATGTGTTAATTATTATTAAAGCAAAATCAAAATGGGACAAGGATGCTTGTTTGATCTTAACTTTTCAGAAACCATTTACGTGGATTCGCGATGGTCACACGGGCGTAAAATTAACGCTTGATGCAGTTTATAGAGGACGCCAAAGCCTCAACATCTATAGACTGCTATGAAAAGGCTTCGCCTTTTAATTACAGCATCCGGCAATTGTCATCGCCCATCCAAAACGAGCGTTTACATAAGTTTTGTGATCGGAGGTGAGCACAAAATTCTTAATTTTTTGCAACAACCGGAAGCCGAGGTCAAGTTTAATTCTCGGGTTTTCTTCATTATATTGTTTAATTGATTTTACTTTCCTATTTTTTATCACTAAGTATTACATTCCCAACAACATACATAATTTATTATGGTCATAAACCACGCTAAACTAAAATAATTGACAAAACAAAATCTTGCCCACGTAAATCTCCATATGGTTGGGACCACAATGGTCCCGGAAGCTCAAATATGCGCGAGACTTGCACAGTCTATTGGATGCCACAATCAGTGCTTTGTCTCCCTGCCAGGGGTTAGTGACAAGAGGGATCAATATGATGCGCTACCCATGGGAACAAGGTTGCTTTATTCTGAGGCCATGTTCGAATAGGCTGCTATGGCTACAGCTACGGCTGGATTGCCGCGTCATCATGCGCTGAATTATAGGACATCTTTAACAACATCCTTTGCAACAGTCGTAGCTGTAGCCCTAGCCGCCAGTTCAGATAGGACTTATACCAACCAGAGCTGCAGACTGCTCCTCCTCTAGAAAAGTCCTGTAAACCTGGTTGAGTTTATCAAACATCCTGGCTATTATTGATAAACTGCACTGCTGACCTGGTAGCAACACTGCATAAAACAATCACAACACTCAGTTCAAATATGTGTCACACAGCTTTGCCTTTCTGTTTGCTAATAACAATAATAACTAGTTTTTATTTAGCACTTTATCTAAGGCAGCTCAAAGTGCAGCAAAGAACACAAAACAGTACTCAACAAATCAGACATTACAGATCACGTGTCCTGGGCTAATCACTATCATAGACTGGGACGGGACCTCAATTTTAGAGAGAGAGGAAGATAAAAGAGCACGCTGGATAAGGGAATCCATCTGGATAAGGAGGAGGGGAAAAACAGTCAAGAACACAGACGAGGGGGTCTAAAATCTCAGTCACGTTTACGATCCACTGATCATGCCAACAACCACCTTGAGCGTTAAGAAACTGACAACTTCCGGTCAGTTTCCCGGCAAAATTCCACCAACTGCTGAGCATCAGTCGCTTTGAAAAAGCTAGCATCGACCAGCGAAACTGTCGACAGTAAAACTTATGTGTTTTTCAATCATCTTGACTATGTGGTCTTGCCAAAAAGGAAAAAAAACATCATTAATTTCTCAAAGCACTAATTTTTTCTTTTTTTAACGAATGTTTATGTTTTTTAAATTATGAGACCCATTTATGTAGCACCTTTGAGGGTGTAAGGCAGAGCTGCCAACATTGGTTTTTGAAAATCCGGAAGATTTTTTTTTCAAGTCAAAAAGAATATAAATTTTGGTTTTTTACCCATACACCGATGTGTGTTAGCACTGTATACTCAGTACTTTCCCGAGTCCTGTGAAAAAATATCACAGGCTTATTACTCGGGTGGGATTCGAACCCACGACCCTTGCAATTCTAGAGCAGTGTCTTACCAACTAGACTACCGAGATTGCCCGGTAGCTAGAGGCAGTTCGAATCCTATGTTGCTAAACTGGACTAGGTACTGAGTATACAGCAGTGTAACACCACTCCTATTGGGTAAAATATTTATTTATTATGGTATACAGTGATAACTATATTATAAAAATATATGTTATGAAAAATAAGCTGCCACATCGATATTAAAGTTAACTACTCATTACCACGCATCAGCTAGGAACTGCCTCTAGCTGGAACTGTCTCTGGGTCGTGGGTTCAATCCCACTGTGTTTAATAAGCTGTCACCTTTTTTCAGTCCACGATAATAGCACTATGTTCGAACTGACTGCTAACACGGTGTATGGGTAAAACTGTAAAAAGTAAATAATATAAATTTATAAAATATAACATCTATTAATTTATTTATAAACTTGACCTCAGTCAATCTTTACGACAATTTTTGCTGGGCGCCATTTTGCTTTTATTTCCCACCACATTCCCAGTGGTGTGTGGTGTGGTTTGCAGCGTTGCTCGATCGTTTGTGGGATCGTTGGGCAGTGCGTCATTACATTAAGCCATTGTAAGTGTTATTGATACCACCAGGTCACAGTGACAGGGGGGTAGAGCAGGAGTACCCACGGTAGTAGCGCGAGGCTGATCAGACTGAGATGCATGGTACATTGATTGCATATTTAAAGCGTAAAAGACATGCATGAACCAGCTTTGTTTTTTTTTCCATGCATCCATGCATGTGCACATGCATGATGCGCAGAACATGCAACACGAAAACTTTAACATTTTTCTCTTGCAATCGCAATTAAATATGCTCATCAAAACACACACACACACACATGGACGGCGAAGGGCGGAAAAATTCCAATTTTTTTTTTTTTTTCATTAGCAGGTTGGGGATCCGGGAGATTTTGACTGCTTGCGAGATGTCGGAAAATTGCCTTAAAAAACGGGAGTCTTCCGCAAAATCCAGAAGAGTTGACAGCTCTGGTGTAAGGTGCTGTGGTGCATTCAGCAGCCACTGCCAGAAACACACGGGCAAACCCCTTCTCTTAGTGGCGAGTATAACTGGGTTCTTTTAACTGGGAATATTTTGGAGGATATGGGAGGGTCTCTAGCTATAGGCAAAAGGGGGTTGGGTATATTTCTCAAAGTATAAATCAAATAACCCACCTTGCTTGCAGACAGATAAGATGACCTTCTTACTCTCTCTCCTTAATAACAGAAAGTCAATCAGACGACACTGCAAACAATACAAATAATATCAACATTAGCGTTTATTCATTGTTTCTAAGCGTTCATTATTTTGTAACAGAGGTATGCGGAGCTACATGTATGTTCGAATTAATGGGTCTGTATACATTTGGTAATGACTCTAAAAATTAATGGCAATAAAAACTTACTTGGTAAGAAGTACAGCAGCTTTGGATAGTATAATGCATTTTGAGAAACTTTTCACTTAGAAGTACTGCGGGTATGGAAAAAGATATCACTTTTTATCCCCCAAAATGTTAATCTGAGAAGCGTTACTGACAGTAACGTTTCTCAGATCGTGTATTCCAATTGCAGATTATTCTTCCTGCGTGGACATAATTGCTCCAGATTTTCGGCAATATCTCAAAAAATGCTACCACCTTTTGCAATGAAATGTTCACAGGTTAGTTTTATGATATATATCTACAACTATGTAGGATTTAAATAAACAGTGGTACCAAACGTTTAGAATCCCTTTAAAAGACCCATTTATTTACGTAATGGTTTAAGGTGCTGTGATGCAATCTGCAGCACACCATACAAGAAAAGCCTTGGGTGAACCCCTTATCTTTACGATAAGTGCACTGGGTTCTTTTACGTGCATTACACAACACACAGGACCTTTACGTCCCATCCGAAGGACGAAGTAATAATGGTTAAAGTCTTGCTTAATGAACCAAGAGACCCTCAAAAGCCTGTAAACTGTAAAGCATAAAATGTAAACTGGAAACTGACGATACCAGTAAACAGAAGCAAGAGGAAAAGCCCAATTAGGGCCTGGATAACCCAATTCACATGCAAGGCTCTGGACCTAGGCGGGATTCGAACCGGGGACCACAGACATAAAAGGCAGGGTGAAACACCACTACAAAGCCAACCCGACACCTGCTGATAATAACCAATCCTACATCATTCATTATTTCCTCACCTTGTCTGGGATCATTGTGACCAGAGGCTCAAGCCTCAGATGGACATGCCACAAGCAACCCAAACGGGCATCAATCACTGTATTGGGCTGGAATACCACCCAGTTGGGTGAATCTGGGTACAGGTGCTATTAAGAGAAAAACTAGATCTTTTTCAAAGTGAAGTTTGGGGTAGAAGATGCGGTATTAGGGGTGACAATCGGGAGTCGTTAGTCAATCATTGGACATTCAATCATTATTAGAGAGGTTAACGGTATTATACAGGATTGGTACAGCTGACAAAGTAGTCGCAGGCAGTGTTCATGTGTTGGGTGATCAACCATATACATGAAATAACAAACCTGTGAAAATTTGGGCTTAATCTGTTGTGTAAGTTGGTAGAAAATAGTGAAAACCATGCATAATGTAACCACATTGCCCTCAATTTTGGTTGTAACAACCGAAATCAGCTGTTGCGTTTTTGTAGGTTTTCAGATACAGTTTTCTCATATGTTTCACAGAACAAAATGGTTCTAGAATGGACTTCGTAATCAGTAAGCTTTCAGGCTGGAGTGGTTCCATTTCATCAGAGGGTTGGATGTGTGTGGGCTGTGCTGACCCTGATGCTAAGAAATGTAGCAAATTTTGTACGTTGGGTATCTTTATGGGTTTTTTCCCAGCCCATAAACAAAATAAACTGTGAACTGACACCCCCCCCCCTTAGGTACGTGGAATGGTCTAGTCTACGATGTCAATGACGAGTTCAGCTTGAAACTGGGAAAAACAAGGAAAGACATAACTTGTGACTCCTGCAGGAGGAGACGGGACTCCCAAAAGGGTTCTAAAGGATACAGAGTTCAATGCCGACTTCTCTCATCTCTAGTCCAGTCTGTGTAGGTATTCCAGCAACCCTTAGCTTGATGGGCCTGATGGGTAATGGAGCTAATACTGGATAGTGATAATTCACATAACCGTCTGTCTCAGGCTTAGGTAACCGGATGTCAAAGATCATTGAGGTCTGCAAAGATAGACAATAAACTCACTCATTAAAGGTAGGGTTTACTTTTGGTAACTATCAAAGACCAGTATCTTCACTTTGTGTATCCCAACATAGACATAAAATTAACACACCTGGGAAATTTGGGCTGAATTGGTCATCAAAGTTGCAAGAAAATAATGAAATAAAAAAGACCCTTGTTGCATAGAATTGTGTGCTTTAAGATGCCTAAGAAAGCTTAAACCTTTCTCAAACTCAATTTTTGGGGTGAAAATTAACTTTTCTCTAAAACTACGTTACTTAAAAGGGGTTCGCTTCTAGCAATGTTAACAACAATTTTAAAGAATTGTTCATAAATAAAAAAAGTCTTTGTTTGACGTGTTTTCTTGTTTTCGATTCCCATGAGACTTGCACTTGATGCCCCTTGAAATGTTCCAGGATGAATCATAAATTTCCTTCATTGATATGCCCTTTACTTAAGCAAATACTTCCTTGCCCTTACAAACAAGAACAAAGTATCAGGCCTGGAAGCCCATAGCAACACCCTTAGCAACAGCCGCAGCCATAGCCACAGCCAATTGGACACAGCATGATTGTCTTAACCCTTCGAGCGCCGCCAACATTCTGAAATGTCATGCTGAATACCCATCCACAGGCCGCCAACGTTACGCTTAGACTGACTTTAGACTGGTTCCCTGTCTTTATCTGTAATGATAATACACTTTATTCACGAGCCTCAAAGTGTGACATCAAATGTTCAGGCTACCTTTTGTTCTACCCTTCGAGTGCCACCAACGTTCTGAAACATCATAATGATCATCTATCCACAGGCCGCCAATGTTCCCTTACGTTCTAAAAAAAAATTGCTGGCCTGTGGATACAGAATTACCAACACACGGCCGGCACTGTAAGGGTTAATGACATTAAGGTCCTAGTCAGCAAATGTTGACCAAAGTGGACATTTGATTGACTCACTACGAACTAACGTCCTTCACCTCAGCAGAAAATCTAAGATTATCTTTAAGCCCATAGTCCTTCATAATTCAGCATTTATTTTGCATTAGAAAATGGTGATGTGGTACTTTTCCAGTAATCTTTAGATTGTATTTCTCTTACCTTTGAGGCTTGGTGGTGAACAACAACCAAATTATCCTGAAATTGAAAAAAAAGAATGAAAAGAAAATATTCTTACTGATTGAAATATAAGGGAAGGATTAGAACAAATACGCATTTATCAACCATTTATGACACCCCATGCCAAAATCAAGCAATTCTTGGAAACAGTGAAGACAATGTTGTGTCAATGTGATGTGATGTGATGTCGTAACCCTTTTTTGAACCAATAATTTTAGTGATAAATTGATCATATGGACACATTGTTTACTTGTTTTTGTTTTTGTGCAAATGGCGACCCCCCAAAAACAGGTCACAATATCACCCTCATGAGTCCTCTTTCCCATTCTAAAAACTGTGTGGTCATGCAATCTTTATTTGTAATTTTACAACTATTTTTTGAGGGGATGTTAAGCGGTCTAGCAACCGGTCAGGGCGTGAAAGAATTAAACATCCTATATGTTGAGAATTACTAACCTCATGACCCTAACTACATGTAGGTCTTATTTGAAAGCTCTTTTTATTTGATGAGCAAACAAACCCAGTTGTGATTTTTGGCAGGAGAGTAACTCCATTTAAAACAGGCATGATATTTGGTCCTTGGAAAAAAGTAGGAATATTTTATCGAGGACAAGGGCTGACCTACATGTGCACATGGTGTAGGCTTTAATACACATTTCAGGCTATTTAATCACAATTTCTTTAGATTTTTCCAAGGGCAAAAAATCAGACATCAGACTAAAGTAGGAAGAATATCATGCCTGTTAAAAACACCCTAGAAACATGGTGAAAGTTTTTAGTGTTGAAAGCGGTTTTGTTTTTATAGAACAATATCAACACTTTCACCATGGGGCCCGGATGAAAATCGCATAACACATAATGACAACTACAACGACCATGCACACCCATCTTAATATTTAGATCAAGGCAACAGAGTCTTATAAGACGAACAACATATAGCATCTTTTTTAAAAACTGCAGTTATTTTCAAAATACAAATTTAGACTTACAACAACGTTGACAGCGAAGCGGCCAGTCATGTTCAGTCGTAGAACATCTGTCCTTTTGGCTGGTGATTCCCTGGTAATAAAATAAAGGGTCTACACTTTCATGGGAACTCATTAACCCTACGGTAGCCCCTTCAATACAACAAACTCTAACAAAATGTTGTTCATGTAAACTATTATGTTGCTTATTCAACATGTGAATGCCTATTTAAAATCGCCTTTAACTCTTTCAGTGCCAAGGTCGTACCATGTACGATCTATTTTATGTATTCCGAAAGCACCATTATCGTACATGTACAATCTTTTTTATGTACTAAAAAAGTGTCATCAATCGTACATGTACGACCCATAGTATACATGTTATCACGAGAGGGCATTATCACTTAAGAAATACTATTGACTTTGGGATGTACCAAGGCACGACAAATCAGCAAGATACATTTTGTTTGGTGAGAAAAACTTTTTTATTTTTTCTAATACAGAATTTCGAAAAAGCTAAAAAAGCTGGGCATTTTAGGTTTAAAACGCTCAAAAAAGCGGGCACTAAAAGAGTTAAGAAAAAGTAATAGAGAGCTCTTTACACTGTTACGATCCAAAAATCTCCAAACTATCCGTGAATATAAATCACTCAAAAAGCCTGAATTTTCTCAGATGCAACAAAGAAATCAAACAAGGTGACACGGATGTAAAGAACACAGAATCAAAGTGATTTAATAATGAAACTATCGGCCACTTCAAATACCTATTGGGTTTAACAAACGTACAATGATTGAGTAAAACAAGTGTACATTAAAATAGATCGTATACAAAATAAGTAATCTCACATACGTCAACCGGGATGAAATACAGGCGAGGATCACGGCAACAGAAGATACAGCGAGGATCACATACACTGGCTCTAAAACGATCAACTCCAGGCGGTAAAACAGTTACAAAATATGGGGAAGAAGACCCCAAAATACCGAACAGTAGATTAAGTTGGAAACTGTCCTTTCCGGATTTAAATTAAGCTCTTTAACTGCACTCGGTCAAAAGCGAACTCTACCAAAAGCTCCTCCAACGAGTTGAATCACAATCACAGAAGTCGTAGCTTCCACCAGTCTTGAGTATTTGTGTCCCGTCCTAGATTTACCCCCAGTCCGTATATAAAGGATTTGTGTCGTTTTCTAGAAAGTACTACTCTAGATCATTCTATATTAGCACCGCCCACTAGGGTTAACGACCTTACACACAAAGAATGATTGACAGCGTGCGTTGAAGACACGTAACTAATGTACATGTATAAGGATCTCATAACAACACAGTATATCACAGCACTTTTCATAAGAACAAAAGAAAACAAACTATCCTGTCTCTCAGTGGGGTCCTGTAAAATGTTATGCTATTTTTACATGGTTTTTTTTAACCAGTCTCTTCTACCATTTGTGGTTAATTTTTATATTTAGTGATCTAGCTGTTATCTGTAATGTGTACTTCGTCATTTTAGTTTATTTTACTTTATTGTTGTAATTGCCCTTATGCACATGATGTCACTGCAGTGGGGTGCCTGTTGCAGAGGTCAAAAGGAGGTTGATCAAGGGTCCATCCTTTGCGAAGCGCATACTTCCATTGTTTCATAATCGTTTTACCTCCAAGATGGCGTCAAGTATAAGATCCATAAAAAAAAATGAGGTACTTTATTTACAGTTAAGCTGGCTCCCCATGAACACTGAGTGAGAACTGCTTCACATTCCTAAAGAATTAGTTCATATTTCCAATATGAAAGAAATTTCTATTGCAAATCAGAGTCTAGTAGAGACTGATACTTACTTTTGTAGTTGATAGAGGACAATCTCAGCTCCCTTACTACTTGGTCCTCGGACTTGATGACGAAGGACAACGATGTACAAATGGCTGTACCTACAAAGAACAAGACAACACAATGAGTGGCATTACTAAATTGTATGTAACAATAATAGTATTCTGAGCATTTATATTGCGTTCTTTACTCAATTGTATACAGACACTATACTTTTTTCACATAGGTGGGGGTTTAAGGTGAAGGAGGAATTATAGAAAGACATCTACATTTATATAGAACCTTAAAAGCATTAAGAGACACTGTGGTGCAACTTGCTGCCACTGCCTTTAAGGTAGGGTCATAGATTGATAAATACTCCAAACATTAATGACCATAAAAACTCAAATTGGTGAGAAGCACTGCAGCTGTTGATAGTATAAACTATTATGAGAAAGGATTCCCTTCAAAGCAAAACATGCAAATGGTTTAGATAATTTTCACCCAAAAACATCTGAATCTGAGAAACGATTCATGCATAAATCGTTTCTCAGATTTCTGAGGATTGGTGTCTGTTTGTGAATGCTGCGTCCGGAGATGCGGTTGGTATCCGCTGTCACCTTGCTAAACGTGGAAGGATTCGATGTTCTTGTGACGTTTTTTTCTGTTTTCCCAGAAAGTAGACACTGTGTTCAGCTGAAACTTTCACATGTGACATTTATTTATATCTTTCTTTATAATTTTGCTTTTAAATCAGCATTACGTTGACAAAAGAAAATCTATGACCTTACCTTTAAACACCGAGGCAAGCACCTTCTTTTTCACGATAAGTGTCCCGAGTTATTTTCATGCATTACACACAACATGGCTTAAAGTCCCATCCGAAAGACAAAGGGAAACTTTTTTGTTTTTCAAGTAAGTATCGTTTCCTGAACTCTCTATAGAGGGGTTTGATCATACAAAAGTGAAAAATCCTGAAAGATGGAAGACAGTCTCGAGAGTGAAACTACCTGGGGCCAATTTTATAGTGTTGCTTAACGATAAGCAAATTTTCATGCTAACTATGGCAGAAAAATTTGCTTAAGCATAATCATATTTCACAGGTTAGCAAAAACATTAGGCGTCCAGCTTGCGGGTTCACCATTGATTTGCATTGTTACGTCATTCATTTTCTTAGAGTAAGCATCGGAAGGTTAGAATGCCTTTTTGTGTGCTTATAGTTAGCAGCGCTATGCTTGTGCAGTGGTACAAAATCTCTATGAAATTGGGCCCTGAACTTCCTGGGTGTTACATTTTAGAGGATTTACAAACACTCCGCATCTCTACAAAGGTAAAAGTAGGGGTTTGGACATAAACTGGACTGTGTGTTTCTTCACTAGATTCTCAGTTCAGATCTTTCTAGAAATTTGTAAGGCAAAGTGAAAAAATATCCTGAAATCAGGAGAAATCCTGACAAGTCACAGGCCTGTCTACCAACCTAAAAGAATTTCACTATGAATAGAAAACAGTGAAACATCTTTTGACCTTTCCTGAGTATTTCTAAGCAGCTATAACTTACAGATTTGCTATAGTGACATCTCGTTCCAGTAGACACAGCTTAGGCGGCTTAGGGACTTGTGGCAAGTCTATGTCAAATTTTGCCATCTTTATAACATTACCAGCCTAAATATATCAAAATTAAACCAAAAGCGCATAAAAGATTCAAATTTTAAATTGCATTGTACATCACAATCAATCATTCAAAACTGAAAAATTTCTTTAAACAAATAAATAAAAAGATTATTACATAATTAGTAAATAACTTCTATAGATTATTTAAAGGAAGTTTCATCAATTGTATATTTGTTTGTGAACATACACAAAAACCTCTTACCTTGAAATGGAACGGATTGAGTACGTTTCCCAGAGTTGAAGATGACAGAAGAAGTAACGAGTTATCAGCCTAGCAAGAAATAAAAACATTTTTAAACACTGCGTGTATGTTTTTGTTTCGGACCCTTTTACTGGATGTCCTCTTCAGTGCTGTGCACTGCACGTTTTATTTATAGATGCAGTGGTTTTGAATCTTTATGCTCTTCTCCCTGTTCGTTTTTATTTTAATCAGACGTGTCCTAGATTTTGGGGTGACAACAGCTACCTTATATCTGTCAGCAGAGAACCTTGTAAAGTAAGCAGAGAACCCTTCAACATGTTCAAGCAGAGAACAGGCTGTAAGCAGAGAACCCTTCAAGCAGAGAGCCATGTGAGCAGAGAAACCTTAAAGAACCCTGTAAGCAGAGAACCCTGTAAGCAGAGAACCCTGTAAGCAGAGAATCTGATAAGCAGGAAAACCCTGTAAGCAGAGACCCCTGTAAGCAGAGAACCCTGTAAGCAGAGAACCCTGTAAGCAGAGAACCCTGTAAGCAGAGAACCCTGTAAGCAGAGAACCCTGTAAGCAGAAAAGTCTGTAAGCAGAGAACCCTGTAAGCAGATAATCTTGTAAGCAGGATAACCCTGTAAGCAGAGAACCCTGTCAGCAAAGAACCCTGTAAGCAGAGACTCTGGTAAGTAGGATAACCCTGTAAGCAGAGAACCATGTAAGCAGAGAACCCTGTAAGCAGATAATCTGGTAAGCAGGAGAACCCTGTCAGCAGAGAACCCTTCAAGGAGAAAACCCTGTAACCAGAGAACCCTGTAAACAGTGGGCTGGGTTTTTTATTTATTTGTCAAACATGGGACAAGACCTAGATGTATGTTACGTTTACTTACAAGGAAGACGAACCAGTTGACGGAGATGTTGATGTTCTTGAGCGACTTGAGAGATTTCTTTTCTGGGATGACTTGATAGAGTTCCAACCCATGGTCTGTGATAAACACTACCTCATTAATATTGGTCCAATTGAAGCCAATTATCTTAGTATTCTTGCCCTGTGTAGGTCAAGATAGAAATAAAAAGTCAACATCTCAGGGCCCTGTTTTTGCTTCAGCTGCCACACAAGGATAATTCGGTAATTTCCTAAACACATTCTTTGCAGGCACTGGCACAGGCTAGTTTTTAGGGGTGCTCATTGATTATGTTTCTGTGTATGGTTATGCGCATTGGCTGAGCAATGCGCCCCGAGTCATGTAACTTTCCTCAAAAGATCTTCAAAAGCTCTTCAGCTGTCCCAGAATTATTGGGTCAGACTGATAGCATGAGCCAAATATGGGTAATACACGTGTGGCGCGACATGCCATGTACATGAATGCATCACCCAGTGTACAAATTTTCTCCCAACTACCCCAATATCTTTTGCTGTTGTATTGATTTCTTACTACAAAGAAAACAAGTCTGCAAAGCCTTGCAGGTGAAGTGGGGGGGGGGGGCTTGAATCCAGGAACCCTATTGCTCCCCTGCCTCATTCCTGTTAGGACACTGGCAGAAGACAAAGAATCTCTATATGCATGGTATTTTTCACTGAAACCAACTTATCTTTTTATGCTTTAGTAGCAAGACCTTTCAAACTATTGAGTTGTACAGCTCTAGACTTTATAAACTCTCACGTGTAGTACAACACTTTTAGAAACCCACGTTGCTTTACCGTGTGAAGGAAACAATTTTGCACAATTTTACGTCCACGTACGCGCAAGACTTGCAGGGTCTAATTGCCCTCACTCCCAAGGATCATTGACAAAGATCCTTCATGTTTCTGAAAAAATCCAACAATAGTTGTTTCCAAAATGATTGATGAAGTTAACCAACCACATCAATGATTGTAGTCTGGATATGGTGGTATGCTTGGCAGGGGTAAGAGTCATTGATGACAACAATGTCTTAAACTGCGATCCAATTCATTTTCACTTGTTGTTTCCTAAAACTCACAACTTATGAGGGGATTGTTCATTCACACTTGGATCTTCTCTCTGAAACGAACTTCCTCAAGATATCTGTAATATTTATGATGTTCACACTTTCAAAGTTACTCTCAAAATTCACCTTTTCAAGATGTATTTCTTTCATTCATAGTTGTGTTGCTTTGAATTGTTAATTATTGTATGTTTTCGCTAATTGTTATTTTGCTTTCTTTTCACTGGATATATATTTGTTTACATTGTCTGCTTTTCTGCGCCTTGAACATATCTTTAGATTGATTTGGCGCTTTATAAATGCCTATGATTATTATTATTTTACCCAGATCATAGGAGGTACATTAAAATAATGGCATTTCCACCTTTTGATAACCCCTGGAGTTAAAGATTCCTAGTTAAGTAGTAAGCTTCTGGGAACGGTATCCTCAGCAAATAAGAAGTAAATCAAAGAGCCTGACTTATTTTATACAGAGAATATTACACATTTTTTGGTTTACCAGGCAGACTGAATTCAGATTAAATATCTCATCCCTTGCTTTGTCCAATGTTGAGTGTTATCGGATGGGCAAAGCAGTAGTCAGTTCAAAAGAACCAGCCATATGACTTTAATGTGCTTGGGTTGGTTAGAATAGGGACTCATATTGAATCTTTTTGATGAATGGTCAATAGTTACCTTACAACTTTGAGAATATTCAGACGTATCTCCCCCACTGTGAAAGTTGATAAATTCCTGTAAATAGAGACAGTAAAAAGAGATCTTCCAATACACGATAATTAGCCAAAACAAACAGGATAATTAAATTATCATATCTATTGTTATTTCATGGTGAGGTATCAATGTATAATCAGTTTGCGGTAACACCACGTGATATATCTACATTGCTGTGTAGATTTGTTCTTGTTCTCAAAGAACAAATTCACACAGCAAAGCAGATACACATATTACCACAAACTGGATTACTGAATTATAAATTGTTACTTAATTTTGTTTTGTTTTTTAGAATAAAGACCATACCGACAACAATCTAACAAAAAGCACAAAATGCTCCAGATTGTTTGACACAGCGACTTCATTATTACATAGCAGCTAACAGTTGTATGGCTTCTGACTGGCACCCCTGAACAAAGATATTGAAAAAATAGGGAGACTGCCAACACAGCTATAGGGCTAGATAGCTCAGTTGATAGAGTGCCACACGTACATGTATGTAAATCCGGAGGTCATTGGTTGGAATCCCACTCTAGTCAGTTTTTCTTTGTTCAACCCCAAATCATTTAAAATTTACCCAATCAGTTTCGGTTTATTAAATAATTCATATTTAAGCGGTACAGTAACTTATGACCAAGCAAGTCATTGTACCAGACATTATTCAAACCTAACTCACAAAATGTATGGCTTTACATAATTACATGTACACATGTACAATCAAATGATTACATACCACAGTTTTCTGTGACCTCTGGACAGCAAGAATTTTCAGATCGTAAGAAAACTTGATGGAGATAACCGGGCCTTTGTCTTCCATTCTGAAGAGGAAAGATCAAGTGGTGGTCACAAGCATTTTTTCCTAATGATATCACAAACACTGTGTATTATGCAACTACATGTACATGTTCATCGTACACGTATAATAACAAATTTGTCAGGATTTAATTGAACTTACAGGGGAATTTCTCCCTGAAAGATAATTGGTGTGTTGATGTGGACTGAATCTGTTATGTATTGCGGTAAAAGGTTATCTATTGCGTGAACCGGGATTGGTAGTGCACGCAAAAGTACCCAGAACACTTATCTTGGAAGAGTAGGGGTCAACCCGGTGTTTCTGGTTCACATTATAGCAAGCACGCGTGTTTACAGGTTTCCTCAGGCTTGTGTGCTACAAAGTACAATGATTAATTTGGATATGGTGGTATGAGAGGCATCCTTGGTTTCATTACCAGACAATAATAATATTCAGTCCTTTTGATTTGAGGCGTACGATCACACCTGCATGCCATCGCATGCCTTAAAGGTTTTCCACGAGTGCAAAATAATCACACGCATGATCTCTTATAATTCCTACCTTGGCATACATTTCCGGCGTAATCATACTCCATAATTTGTAAAATAAAATAACGTCGTAAATTTAAAATCAAGCAATTACCATAACGTTTGTGTTTGTAATTTTCCCTACGAAACAGTAAGGAACCTTGAGGCTGTAGTGGACAAATATTAGTGTACAAATTTGAAAGGAAATGAACAATAACCAACCCCTTTCTGTGAGCTCTTGACATTGCTAAGTTTATTTGGTCTCAGTCCCAAACTGTACCACAAATTTTGCGCTCGGCATAATCACACGCCTAGAAAAATCCAGGTTTGCTTTTTTCACCACACGCCTGTGAATTTCAAATCTTAATAATAGACAGAATCTGTCAGGACACTGGTTTCCTCAAGGAGGTGCTGGTGACAGGAGACATGTACCAGTAGAGAGCCAATACTACTTGACGGTGAACTAAAAAAAAACTGCATTATTTTCATTTTTATATTTCTAAACACCACCCCACTCACCTGAAGGATGTGCTTGTCCTATCATCTGGACCTCGGACCACCACACCAAGAGCTCCTCCTGAGCGAACTGCAAATACCTGATTGCAAAATATATAAAAAATAACTATCATACATGTACTGTAGAATAAAACTAGTTTAAACTCAACTACGCCATATCTGTCAGTGTGACATTTTACCATTGGGCAATGGGCACTAAGTAAAGACAAACATACATGTATTGTACAATGTACATGTAGCATAGGCTTACCACTGTAGCTTTTCTGGTTCACACAGTTTTCAAGGCGACAAGGAGACTTTTTCTTGTGATTTCTGAGCGTCTAACGAGAGCTTTTATTAAAACAATGCAACTCCAAACTTTACAATAATCAAGCGTTATTAGGGGACGCATCACCGGCAACAGGGTAACCCAATCGCCCAGCAGGGGGCGGCCAGTGGAAGCTTCACTGCGGATCTGTGCTAGCGCACCCTACCGGCAAGGAGAAACACGTGTTTGGAGAAACACGTTTGAAGTTACTATTTCTCCAAGGCAGTGGTTATTTTACCGGCAACAGTAAAGTCATCTGAAACGCTCATATAGTGCCCTCTTGGACGCGTACATGAGTAGCCAACATGTGACTTATTCAATTACCAAAATGTTCAACCACATCCTGGTAGCCTAGAGGACTTCACTCTGCTTATCAATCGACATGCTCTGCGTTCGAATCCCCACTGCATTATTTAAAAAAATATTTATTTCTGGTAATGAAACCAAGGATACCTCATAAGTGAACTTAATCACTGCAGTGTATGTTTATACAAGGGTGCTTACTATGTGAACCAGAAACACTGGGGTTAACTCCTACTCTTCCACGATAAGTGTTCTGGGTTCTTTTATGTGCACTACCAATCCTATTTACGGGACCTGCGGATTAATGTTTCATCCGAAGGATGGAAAGCAATTATGGTAAGTATCTTGCTCACGGATACTTGAGTGCCATGACCGGGACGAGAACCCACACTCTGATGATCAGAAACACCAGAGCTAAGCTTGAGTCCAGCACTCTTTGTCTTAACCGCTCGACCACCACATGCCATTTTGTAATCGCAGCCACAAGATGGGAATTAGACCATTAAATAAATTTAGAGTTTATTTCCCTTAAAAAAAACCTCCGGAGCCAGAAAAAGGGTTTTTCAATATTCATTGAAATTCGGGAGTCAAACTAAAAGAAGAGTGTTCCTATTTTTGGAGATGAAAAAAAAAAAATTGTTGAAAGTGGGACTTGATCTTCGCACCTTCAGCACTGAAAACCTTGGCCCAACGTATCATACCGCGATACACAATTGGAATTGGAAGGTATTTTAAACCTTAGGCCAAGTAAAATAAATAACATGTTGCTCGTCCCCGCCCGCCTCGGTTTTGGCGGCCGCACCAATTTTTTTGTTATTTGTTATTAAAAAAAAAAAAAAAAAATTAAAATCAATTTACATATTATTTATAGCTATGTACCCTTTATTTTTATTGAGCAGTTTCATCATCTGTCTTACATGTAGGCCTACAAGAATAGCTATTGCAACGCATAATGAGAAACTCTTTACTTTGAAACGTTTTGCCCTTCAGGTTTGCATGCCACAGTTCTTTGCACAAGGACGCGATGCCACGCACACAGAATAACTTTGGAGCAAAATCAAGAATGACTCTTTAGAAATAATTACAATGTATCAAAATGGACACAGAAACACACAGAATTTGAGGACATACAAAACATACTCATAAACCATAAAACCATCTTCAAATACGATATGGCGGCCATCTTAGACATGGTGGCCATCTTGAAAAAAATAACAAAAAAATTGAAAATAACAAATAACAAGGACCTCCCTCACCAACTTTTTCAAAAAGTCCGGACGAGCAACATGTTATTTATTTTACTTGGCCTTATAGAGAAGAAAAGTTAGATTGGAACACTCTAGAAGTAGAAGATTGCAGAACCAAAGCTAGGCTCACAACAATCTATACAGAAACTCATGGCTTGATTGATATCAAGTAACGTACATGTAGAACATCTTCGTCACAAAGGCTTGTATCACCCACGTCGTATGGATAGCCAGTGGTCATACAAGAAACCAGATTTCAACAAGGATTAAAATTGAAGTATTCTTTGTACCCAAGAACTATTCTTGAGTGGAACCTGCTTCCTGAATCCTGAGGGCATTCGCTCCAACCCGGATCTGAAGTCATTTATCATATAAGTCACCATTAGACAGCATTAAAATCACTAATCTAGATTATACTATAATAGATAGTCGCGCAAACTTCAAAATTGAAATCATATAGGCCTACATGTATGCTTGCCACATTTGACACTGTACTGAGATAGTCCAGCAGGGCTTTGAAGTTTGAGTACAGGACTACAGTGAGTAAAACTAACCGATGCGGAGTACATCCACACCACCAAGCATGCCAAGTACTAGCTAAGTTCCCTAATTAAACTAAATTTGTATTTAACTATAATAAGTTAGGGTGAAGATTTAGCATGACCCAACAATTTGATCAGTACAATACGTAAGTCTTGGGAGAAAGTATGTTTTTGATAAGTGATACAGGCCTACAACTTACAGTTACAAACAAGTACAACTTGTAACAAAACAAATCATGTAGGTATGTGAAGATCAGCATCCGCATTTTTCTATTTTTTTTGTGCCCCGTGTCTACTGCGCGCGCTGCTGGCACACCCTTAAATTCGCATTTCTGATTGGCTGTGGGCGATGCGATGATCATGGAAAATCGATGATGTGATGTGGAGTCCCCCCCTTTTTTATCCAATTTTTTTTTTTTTTTTCGAATGTTTTTTTTTTTTTGAAGAGAGTGAAAAAAAAAAAAAGTTTTTAGTTGACACAATAATATCACTCTTACTTTACTTACGTTTTTAAAAAAGTATTAAAACCTATGTATATTGTGTTATCTCTTCTTTATTATCTTTTTTTTTTGTCAGTTTGGATGGTTGAAAAAACTTAAAATGACTGACGAGACTGACCCCCCCGCGCTGCGCACCGCCCGCGCGGGGGTGGCATGAGCGCATGAAAAAAAAAAAAAAAAAAGCGTCGTCGGTCACAAAAAAAATCAATCAATTGCCTGTTAGAAAATACGCGCTAACTAGAAGCTCAAAATGCTAATAATTTTATCAAATTAAGACTTTAAAAAAATTTGGTATCACTGTGTAGGATTTTTCATGCTCTTTCCAGTGGTACTAATTGCATTCGTATTGGTTCACTTTGAATTTTTTCTTCACATACCTAAATCATGATTGTGCATGGAGTGGAGGTAGAAATTAAAAGTTGGACTGATGATGATGCATCAGGGCCCAATTTCATTGAACTGCTTACGCCCAGCTGCGTCCCATAGAAATACACACGCTACAGTGCGCGTAAGTGCATAATTATTTGGATTTTGGTAAGCATGAAATTGACATGAAATTGGGCCCTGCTGTCCATCTATATCACAACTGGTCAAGGGAATTATTCAATAGTGTGAGTTTCTCGTTTGAGATTGAATTGAATGATGAATTGGCCTGCAAATGTGCTCTAATAAAACAAAGTAATCGATGTTTTTAGATCACTAACCTGTCGTTTGACTTCATCGTAAAAGACATTGGTTGCTTTGCTGATCGGTTCAAATCGTACAGGGTTTGTAGAGAGCTCGATGTAAAAATTGTGATCCTCCGCCATTATTGCATGCCATACATGTACATCGATGCCATGCACAATTCAAGACGTCTGGGTTACTAGGGAGCTTTTAGAACCTGACTATGTTTTTAGTTTACAATCTGGCAAGCAAAAATGGGGGAAGCAAAGAGCAAAAAATAATGGGAGAGGAGGGTTGGGCAGTGGCGAAACTAAGGGGCCCCCCATTTGAAATCTTGACTTTTGTGATTGGAAATTTCTAGAGTAAAATGTTACATTTTATTGATGAGATAATTTCGATGTTTGTAAAACAATTTTTCCATTTACATGCAGAAAACATTTTTTTTACACTCACGCCAGAGGAACCTTACAGAACTGGTAATTAAAATTTTCTTTAAGATCACAGACTAACATAAAACTTACACGGTCTAATGATGATGTTAGTAGAAAACATCCTTAGAAATAATTCTGTCTGAAATGCCATATTTGATGAGAAATAAATAAAACTAATTTCCGATTGGAGCAACCGCTCATGAGCGTTTTATTCATGCATTGTATAACACATGCAAAGTGTAATCGGTTTTTCACTATTTTCTCGTGACCCAGATGGCCCGATCGATCTCAAACTTCTACAGGTTTGTCAGTTTATGTAGAAGTGGTGGATTATATAAAGTGCTTACACTGCCAGCAACTGTTTTGTTAGCAAAAACCAATTATGTAATGTTCCTTAAAGAAAAAATAGTAAGTAACATAAAAAAAAGGCGATGAAAAAGGGGTCTGTTCAGGCCCGTATAACCAGGATTTTTTTTGGGGAGGCGAATATGAAAGAAAATGTACAGCGGCGCGTTATTAGCGCCGCCCCCGTCACGTAGATATGCAGGGGGGAGTTGGAGGACTCATCATAGTGCCCCCCTCAGAAATTCGAAATTTTGTTTTAAAAAAATGCCCAATTCAAGCCATTTGGTGCACCATTTTTGCGCTATGATATTGGTTGTTATATCTGAAAACAACTCAACAGCTTTGTATCAATATTTTTTCTGCACATTAAATATGCAGAGACTTCGTATGCTGCCAATTGCGTCCTCTATTTACATCTTTGTATATTATTTTATGTTTTAAATGTCATAATTTAACGATAATAAGTCACAGTTACGATGCAATTTTTTTAATTAATTCATTTTTGCAGACTTTTTTATTCTATGTTTTTAATAATTTATTTATTTATTTTTTACTTTTGAAGGGGGTCGCCCAAACACGTTGGTCTCTGAAATTGGTGGCATGCTTGACCCCATAACCAGTTTATTGGTGCAGTCCACAGTCCAACAGAGCAACAATAAAATGCAATTAGTTTGTCGGGGTTGGTTAGGGTTAATTATTGTGAAGGGCTGGGGTTGGAAGTATAGGGTTAATTATAGTTGGGGTTGTTATGGTTAATTTTGAGAGTCGGGGTTGGTTAGGGGTATTGTAAAGGGTTGGGGTTGGTTTTGGTTAATTTTAGGGGCCAGGGTTGGTTAGGGTTATTTATGAAGGGTTGGGGCTAAATACGGTTAATTTTGAGGGGCGGGTTGGTTATAGGGTTAATTTTGAGGATTCGGGGTTTAGGGTTAATTTTGAGGGGCCGGGGTTGGTTATGGTTCATTTTCAGTGTCGGGTTGGTTAGGGTTAACCCTTAACTGCGGAAACTCCACTGACTATACTCAAATGCTTGAAGGGGCCAATGCTTTATATCACACCGTGTTAATTAATATTTGTTGTGCATTTCCAAACAATTTTAGATCTAAGTGACTCCTTTAGCTACCAAGTAATTGATTCATTTCCCTAACTAGCAAATCATTGGGGGCGTGCGAAACGCCCAAACTTTACCCCGACGAGCGAAGGGTCCAATACTAACTACCACATAATCAAGTATATTTTTAAAATAAATAATGTGCATTTTCAAATGTTTTTTAAATCAGAGTGACTTCTTGACATGCCAAGCTATTGTCTAGGATTATCTGAGTCATTTAGCTACCCAGTAATTGACAATAATCTAAGCGCGTGGCAACACCCCAGACTGTACCCTGACGAGCAAAGGGGTCAATGATTACTACCACACCATTCAATATATATTTTGATTTTTTGTTTTTAAATAACAAAAGAAAACTCTGGGACCTGACCCCCTGTGTAGATGTGGAATGGTCCATTCTAGGATACCAAGGAATTTGACTCCCCCAGTTATTACACTTAGAAGTTTTTTCAATGTGTGGAATGATTAATTGGCCCCTCCCCCGAGTTAAGGGTTTTAACGTTTAAAGATTAAAATATCACATAATCAACTCTGTTCACATTATTTATGTACGATACATTTATATTGTCTTAACTTATATTTGAATGCAGAAAAGCAATATAATACAATGCGAAATCGTACGACCAAACTTCGTTATCGGGCATTTCCAAGAATTTGCGCAGTTCGTATAGGCCCATTGGGACATTCAGAAAGTTTAACCCTCTGAAATGCAACTGAGATAGTCATTTATTTCAGTCATTTACCACAGACTTGGACTTACCCTATTGTTAGCGTGAGGTAGATTTCGCCTAATATTATAAAATAATGCTAGCTTCGGTTTTCCAACTTAACTAATGTTATTGTTTCAAAAAAAATGTGAAAATAATCAGTTAACCGGTTAAACAATATACTTAAAGGTATCGTACACGTTTGGTAATGACTCAAAACAAATATTAGCATAAAAACTTACTTGGTAACAAGCAACGGAGAGCTGTTGATGGTATTAAACATTGTAGGAAACGACTCCCTCTGAAGTAACGTAGTTTTTGAGAAAGAGGTAATTTCTTTCTCACTAAAAAAATAAAAACTTCTTGCAAGAAGTTTTTATTCCTATTTCTGAAAGCACACAAATTTGTACAACAAGGGTGTTTTTTCTTTCATCATTTTCTTGCAACTTTGATGACCAATTGACCCAAATTTTCACAGGCTTGTTATTTTATGCATATGTTGGGATACACTAAGTGAGAACACTGGTCTTTGACAATTACCAAACGTGTACAGGGGCTTTAAGTGCGTGAATTTTTCTTAAAAAGGGATAATGAGCAATTCAAAACAGCAACATTCTGAGAGATTTGAAGGCAATGTGACCCTTTATATAAAAAAGTAGTTTGCCCAGAATATTGAGCAACCTTTCACAGGTGCAACAGTGTTGGCGATACGGGGCGCTGACAGATTAACATGACTTGAGAATCACAAGTCCTATCGCGCCAGCCTGAAGCACCACCTCTGACGCAATCTTGGTTGCCGTCGTAATTATTTGGCTGATCATCATCCCATCTCTTGTCCTGCACGTCAATAGTACCTTCACCATCCAAACACACCCAGGTACCTGATCCGAGTCAATCAGAAATAAAAAGTCTCATTAAATCAACTGTTGGGAGCGGGATCGTCTTGAGCAGCAAACTAACTTCAAAGAAAACAAATCTACTGACCTCGGATGCCTATACGTCATGAACGCTTTGTACTTTGGCATTTATCACTTAGACCAGCGCCTGATCAGCCACTAACGTTACACACGACAAGAGAAGCGCCTGTCATCAGCGCCTTGTGATCATAGAGCCAGCGATAGTGACAGCGCACAATAGCTAAAACGTGCTTTATTCACATCTCTTTCATGACGAAATCCCTCGCAAACAGCGCCCCCTGTTGGTTCTGCCGCAAGCGGGGAAAAAATATATCGCCACCGGGGGTTGATGACTTTTAACTTGAAGTATTTTCGATGAAAAATGGTCCTATTTGCCGAGAGGTGTATAGGGCAATTTTTTTTCAAGGTTGATGCTCAGATGATTGGAAATCAGGGTGTTTTTATTTGGAGGGAGAATAACTCCACGGGCCTTTGGACAACCCTTGCCAAATTGAGCTGAGGATAGAAGTTTAGGAGTCAAATGGATATTTTTCTCTACAGTAAAAAGCTGAGACTCTAAGTATTAATTGTTAAAAGTATTTAATGTCCCAGTGGATCAGTTATTTTTTGCGCTTGAGCGTGACTAACCCGAAAGAAAAAGTCGCTGTGAAAAAAAAAAAAGTTGCCACCAAAATGGATTGGGCGTAGAACCAAATTTTGGAATAAACAAATTTACGGACCGTGTTACTGTTAGTTAACGAAGTAAAAGGAAAACCACAAAATTTCGAGGGATTTTTGTGTGAATCATTATACTCTACTTTTAAAACATCTTTCTAACCATAATCATTTCATAGCAAACGCTTTTATAGCCCAAAGCGCCCAATCCGAAGACAACGGTTCCTTTAAAGGGACACGTTACTTTGGATGGCAATTTCCTCACCTTTGACAGTATTCCAGACAGAAATAGTCTCTTGAGGATTGGTAATGGATGGACTTTGTAATCAGGAAGGTTTTCAGTTGAACCTATTTTCTTATATCGATAAGTATCGATTCTCTACTTTGACTTAAAGGTAAATGTTTCAAAATTAAGCAAGCATTTCCCCTTATCATTCATTTCTCTTAAACCAAGGCTAGAATTTTAATTTCGTTTGATGGATTGTAACGTGTCCCTCGACCCCGGGGCACGCAATGTCGATGTTGCACTATAAAATAATTTGTTGCCACTTTTATAAAAGATAGTGATCTCCTTATTCTATAAAAGGCAATTTTGTTGTTTACCACTGACTGAATTAAACGTCAAAGGCTAATGAAACTATGCCAGCTAATGGTTGGAATTTCCATACCTCCACCCGCACCCAACCACTTTCAATTTTTTTTTTCAATTTAAAAATTGCCTGTCGCGGGTTCCCACATTTTACCATCATTCCCAGTTTTTAACACAAAATTACGCCTCTTGTTATTTATAATACCGTATGCCACACCGCTGCACTTTGTAACTCCCTACATGCATCTTGATTTCCACCAACTCTGTCACAGTTCAAAAGAAACGTCAACAGATATTTCTTCTCACTTCATATTTGTTCTTATTTTCCTTGTAGCCCCTCACCCTGGGTGGCATTTTGGACTTGTGTTTGTTACTTGTCATATAACATTAAACTGACTATAAGAACAGTTGAACATAATAGCTAGAATAATTGTGTACAAACCTTCAACGTCAATGTCGTTGCAACCAATCCAGAACTTGTCGCAGCTGCACATGTTGAGAAGATGTTGTAATTCTTCTTCGGATTGAGGGACAACCGTCACACCGCCAAACACAATGCAAATCTGCTTGCCCTCTTCCCATGTAACATTATTATCATGCACCTTGTAACATTTGTCTTGCCACTGGCTCCAAGTAGGAGGGCATCGCGGTCTCCCTCTGATGGAGGCCACATACTGCCCATCACCGACAGCGTAGTTTGCCATCATAAATATACCAACAACAACCAGCAGTTTGCTCGCCATCATTTTGCAGACCATCTCTTGACAAATTGGAATTGCTGCCAGATATAGGCCTATACTAACCCAGAACAGAACGGAACTGCGCCGAGATCCTTAAACAGCCAATAAA
Organism: Plazaster borealis; assembly: GCA_021014325.1. Lineage (NCBI taxonomy): Eukaryota > Metazoa > Echinodermata > Asteroidea > Forcipulatida > Labidiasteridae > Plazaster > Plazaster borealis. The sequence continues at coordinate 11,313,511 of CM037464.1, read as the reverse complement.
AGACGACTTATAGCGTTGCGCTGTTTCTTTATGTGACTCAATGAGTCGTGTTTTATTGCCAATTTAAGGATCTCGGCGCAGTTCCGTTCTGTGAAGGTTGCACCTTCTTGGTTATTTGTATATCTGGCAGCAATTTCAATTTGTCAAGAGATGGACTGCAAAATGCTGGCGAGCAAAAAGCTGGGTTTTGTTGGCATATTTATGATGGCATTATGGGTTTATTTATTTATTTTATTTTAAATCTTCGGACATAATAATATTCTTTGTTGGCAGGGGCCGTCCAGGGTAAGGCAGAAGTTTTAAAAACTGTCATCAAAGCGATGTGCCCTCCCAGACCCCTCCAACAAATAGCATACTTGTTTATAAAAATACAGAAGCATGAATTTAAAAAATAGAGATAATAAAGTATAAAAATTCAAAACACTACATCAAATTAAAAGCATGAAACAACGAGCTGACACAAACATTAGGGCAAGATAATGACAATAGACCAAAACTGAACAATCGTTGATAAAAAATAAAAAAAATCACCCATAAAACCAAGCAAAGTATATACAACAAATATGGGACGAATGTTAAAATAGAGCGACATCATGAGAATAAAACACACTACATGTACTTTGCAGCAGGGGAAGATTGGCAATAACAGATTAACCCTAAGAAATGAAATGGTCACGTAAATTACTTTTGAAAACGTTAAAAGGCTCAGTGACAAGACAGTTACGCAGATCACGATCAAGCTCAGAAAATGTTTTAGGAAATCGAACAAGTCCACAAAATTTGAATGCATTGACCCTAGGATTGACATGGTGGAATGTAAGTGAATCTAAGTGACGACAATTAACATGAAAATAATCAAGTACATTGGACATAAAATGCATGTTAGGGCTGACAAGAAGTTTAGAAAAGAATGACAGGTTCATGTATTGTCTTCTATTGTCCAAACACATAAGTCCAAGCGATTGAAGGCGATCTTCATAGGATTGCTCCAGATATCTTTGTCTTAAAATCATCCTTGTAGCCCTACGTTGGACAGATTCAAGCTTATTGACATGCTTGGTGAGGTACACCCACCAGGCCGGGGAGTAGTAATCCAGTAGTGGGACTACCAAAGTTTTGTATAAATACAGCGCTACATCTCGCGAGCAGTCACTAGTTACGAGTCGAATTAGACCAATCATTCGACTACATCTGTTGACAGTTTCTTCAACTTGCCGATCCCAGGACAGGTTGCTCTGAAAATTGCATCCAAGCAGTTTGATAGAATCCACACACTCTAACAAAGTTCCGGAGAGTTGGTAGGCAGGCTTGAGACATCGTTTCCAAGTAAAACGAATTGCTCTGCACTTAGTTGGATTAAGGTGAAGGGAATTTTGGTCGGCCCAGTTAGATATAATGTCCAAGTCACTCTGCAATACAGGGTCAGGGTCAGCAGAGCAGACATTTCTGAATAGAAAAATGTCATCAGCATATTGGATAAGCTTGGATGAAATGTGGAGTTGTAAGTCGTTGGCATACAGGACAAATAATAAGGGCCCAAGCACAGACCCCTGAGGTACTCCAGAGGTAACGGGGAGCCATCCTGATGATTTGCCCTTATACAGTACCCGCTGCTTGCGATCCGAGACAAATGATTTGATCCAATCCAAAGCAGAGTAGCGAATGTTATAGCACTTATTCAGTTTCTGGATCAAGATGTTGTGTGAAATTGAATCGAACGCGCGACTGAAGTCCAGAGAGATGAGGTCCACAGCAAAACCCTCGAATTCAGCGCTCGTAGCCACTCGGATGTTGCCGACACCAAAGCTGTAGAGCAAGAACGATCCGGGAGAAATCCATGCTGCTGTGAGGCCAGTAGACTGTTATCATGACAGTGGTCAATGAGCTGCTTTACAACAATTTTCTCCAGGAGTTTACACACTACAGACGTCAGAGAAATTGGCCTGTAATTATGCAAATTAGTTTTGTCTCCTTTCTTGTAGACAGGAACTACATTGGCGTTCTTCCACTGGGTAGGCAAGCGGCCAAGGGACAACGAATGATTAAACAGGTTGGTTAGAGCAGGAAGTATAGCGGGGGAAGCTAACTTCAACATGCGAATAGTCAAGCCATCCGGTCCAGATGCCTTATTTGCTTGCAGCCTCTTTATCTCGGCGGCGATCTGGGCTCTAGATACCGTGAATGACTCAAGCGGAGGTACATTTAACTCGGGTGCGGTGACAGGCAAGATAGTGTCAGCGGTTGGTGTAAAAAAGCTCGTAAAGAAGGAATTAAAGCTTTCAGCTATCCCAGCAGGATCTTTGATGGTTTGACCCAGATAGATAAATGAATCCGTCTGATGAGAAGTCTTTCTCTTTGATTTTATGAGAGACCAGAAGGACTTTCTACTGTCTTTCTTCATGAAAAGTTGGTTAACAAACTCACCATAAGCTTTCTTTGTGGCGTTGCGAACTTGGTTTCTACACTGTTTGTATGTTTTCCAAGCGGCACCCGTTTTCGTGCGCACGGCTGCCTTGAAAAGCTTGCGCTTGAGAACAATAAGGGCATGGATGTCGGATGAAATCCACGGCTTGATCCTTTGACGACTTCGGCGAAGCGGGATACTGTCGTGGATGCATGCCATGAAGATGTCTTGGAAATGTTGCCATGTAGAATCAATGTCAGCGGATTCTACAAAGTCCCACGGGGCTAGAGAGATAAGCTGATGTAGGTGGTGGATATTGGCTCGGTGATACTGGAAAAATTCACGAACAGGAGCTGAGAGGTTTCCAGGTGATCCTCGAATTGTAAAGGCAACCATGTGATGGTCGGAGGTAGATAAGCCTGCGTCCACTGTGACATTAATCACCCTATCTGGGCGAGAGGTGAGTAATAAGTCAATAACGCTGCCTGTGGAGTGGTCGTTAGATGAGCGGGTAACATCATTTACCAGCTGATCGAGGCAAAACGATTCAGCCAAGTTCTCTAGTTGTGATTTTAACTGACCGGAGCTAATCCAGTTGATGTTAAAGTCTCCCATCAAGATGATACCACAGTAAGCATCTAAATTAAGGTTGCTTAGGATATCCTCTAAACAGTCAACGCTCGTGCTATCACCGGGAGGTCGGTAGTAAGCACCTAACAGCCATCGCTCAGTTTTTACACTAACTTCAGCAAAGATGATCTCAACCTGGTTGGCAGAGACAGATGTAAGTTCAACCGCTGCCGGCTGGAGGTCGTTTTTTATCGCCAATAACACCCCTCCACCATGTCTATTTCTGTCCTTACGAAATATGGTGTGAGTGTTAAGTATCACAGAGTCAGGTATGGATGGGTCCAGCCAGGTTTCAGCAATGGCCACTATGGATAGCCTCATAGAGGCCACGACAGCTTGTAGTTCAGAAATCTTATTCTTAATGCTTCGAGCATTCAGGAAAGCACCATAAATGTTCCGCTTGTCATGAGTTGTAATGTTAGGGCCTGGCAGTAGTTCAACTCGTGATTCGCCCAGTAGATCACTGTTAGAACTAGAAGTACTAGAGTCAAAATACGAGTTTGCAAACTGCGGCAGACAACATAAACTGCAGTACCATTTGTCATCAGGACTGTCATATAACCGTGAGTACTCTGCTACAGAAACACGGTCGCAGGAAATATGGAACCAGATCTGGCAGGTACCGCAGAGCAAACCCATTTGGTTTGATTTGACCGGCTTTTTGCATACTCCACACGGGAATTTGTAGTTCGGTCCAGGGTTTAGTTCTATGTCCCCACATACAAGAATGACGAAACACAAAAGGCGCATTTGAGTGGAGCGATCAGCTCCATTGTTACCTTGTGCCTGCAGTTTGTATGCTGAAAAATGGCCACCAACAGCCTCCCGGTGTCCAGCCCAAATGCAAGAACCTCGAACGAAGTCCAGTCCATTAAAGCGAAATGAATCGTGACTAGAAGTCAATATGAGTCCAGCAGGATCAATGTGCCTCAAGCAATCTGCTGACGATGACTTTAGTTTCTCTGGTCGAACACGAATGGTCAAAAAGACCAAGAATAGCGAGAGCCGAAACACGCGAGATGTGAACCCTCCGTCGGCCATTGTGAAATTGTATATCAGGCAGCATTTTCAATTTTAGAAAACAGCAAAAGAAATGACACAGTATTTTCACAAGAACGTAAAATCCATCCACGTTTTAGCGAGCAGTGGGTACCAACCTCATCTCTGTCCGCAGCATTCGCGAACGGACACCGACCCTCAGAAATCTGAGAGACGATTCTTGCATGAATCATTTTTCAGATTCAAATGATATTGGGTGAAAATTATCCAAACCATATAATTCGAAGGGAATCCTTTCAAAATAGCTTGTATTATCAACAGCTGCGGTGCTTCTCACCAAGTTAGTTTTATGGTCATTTTGGAGTATTTGCACTACATTTAAGTACGATCCCGCTCCAAACGTTTGATGTAATGAGACTTTTTTATTTCGGATTGACTCGACTCAGGTATTTGTATTGTACACCGGGATCCCAGTACACATAACTTCAGAATTAAACAGGCCAGTGAAACTTCTCTTGTTTGAGAAAACAATTGATTTATTTGATAACTAAATTAACATAACTTACATAAACTATAGAGGCAGATACTTCAAGCTCCCAGGCCAGGCTAACAGCTACTGCTGACCATAGGCCACGCCCTGGCTTAAGATACTACCCTGTCCTTAATTATTAATAATATCCCTACACCACTAACCAAAAGTAGTCCCATAACGCTATAGAACCATGTTTTTTTCACACAGTATTTTTTGTTCTTCAGGTCCGTGATAAGACGGTTTATTTATTTACATTTATGTATTTACCTATTTATTACCATTTACTTTATTTTAATTTTGTTAATAAGTATTTTGTACAAATACACGATTCTGTTTTTCTTAACAAAAATTGCTTAAAACCCTGCAAAGAGGTACGTTGTCAGCACATGCTGACATATTTTAATATTTCCATTGTCTTAACCAAATTGTACACACTGATCAGCTCATATGCCATGATATCCTAAGCTGTACCATGCCACACGTCCCAGAGGGGGTGTCAATCAACAAGGGTGAGTGATTTGTTAGAAGGGGCTAGGACAAAACTCTAGCCAGCATCCGTTGTGTGCAAAATCGGCATGTCAATTGCAACTGGTAGATGAAACCCAATTATAAAACTTAATTAATTAAGCAAACAAATGGCCTAAATTAACCCAGGCAATACAAGCACATGTAAACAACACACTTAGCAGGGGCGGATCCAGGATTTTCCAAACGGGGGGGCGTGAAAATATACCAAGTAGCAAAATCTTCCCTTCCCCATTTCTCCCCCCCCCTTCTCTCTCTCTCCCTCTTTTTTTCTTTTCTCCCTCATTTTTTTTTTTTTATATGAAAAAGGGGGGCGTGCGCCCCCCACGCCCCCCTGGATCCGCGCCTGCTTAGATTAACATTGTTGAATACAAATGCAAAACAAACCCTCTTAACCTATGAAAAAAAAGCTTTTCAGCATGTGCTGACAACGAACCATAACAAACAGGTCCCTTGCTGCATGGTTTTAAGATAGGGTCAATGGGATTATAGCAGTTCTTGTTATAAACATCAGCACACAGGAGCTCATCCGGGCACTATTAATCATTGTATTGAGCAATCCCTTTAAAAACCAGTTTGAACGAAAACGTTTTGTATAGCCGCTTTGTTGCAACAACAAAGCAACATCCAACATGACGTCAAAGTTTTGTCATTTTGACGCACGACGTCAACGGCAGAAGTGTAGCTAGTTTTTCAAAACCTTGAGGTTGGGGCATAATTTTTTGATCAATAATTACACAAATTTCAGAAGTCTAAAAATATCAAAATTACAATTAAATGATAAACAAACACATTATAAACAAGCTTAAATAGCATTCCCGTTAAGGACCATTAAGTTCACATGACAGTTGTTCAGGACCATGGTGTCCATGTATTGTACTTCACACCAGGACTAAAGCCACTCCTTCCAGCTTGATGTCTACAATGATCAAACATTGGGAATTCTCACATGAGTTTCTTTTTATTTAGACCCAGTTTTACTCGCCGTATCACTTCGGCAGTGGCGTCACCCGGGGGGGGGGGCTGCGCCCCCCCCGGTCAGAACCCTTGCCCCCCCCCCTCTTCCCCCCATATGAAATCACAGAAAAGTATATTCTTATAATATATAAATCGTTTAAGGCTGCATAAAATGCTGCCGTAAAAAGTAAAACTTTTATTCATATCAGTATGTGGACTATAACGCAGTCATGACAAATGCATGGAAACCCGCGCGCGATCGTATTGGCGGTAAATGTTTATTGTGGTTTTGCGGTTATAGAGAGTGCAGGATCAGAAGTCACAAAGTTCAGTTTAATACGTGGTGGTCTGAGCGCAGAAATCTCCGTTAACACAACGTCAGATGCACAACAGAGAGATTTAAACAGCAAAATGACCAGCGAAAAAGGTAGCTTAGACCACTGATCCTTAGACCATTTCTTCTCCATATCAAAGCGCCCGTCTTTGCCTCGTGCTCCAACACCTAAGAGGCAGAGACGGGAAAGTACAGAAGATTCTGATTCTGATGTGGTACCATCAGTAGAGTATTGCATGGACTCTGAGGATTCCGCCGAGGAGAATTTCGAAGAAGATGTATCCGTTAGTAATACTGGGAGCGCTAGTAGCACAAGTGCCCTCCTGAGTCCTGACAAGCACACCCACAATTTCAATCCTGTATTTTGATTTTGATTTTTTTTAATGGCTTACACTAACTTGTCACAATTATCATTTTTGGGGTATTTACACTGAAATAAAGCATACAAACAACAATTTAATTAGTACTCACACTCACAGAGCCTAATTTGAGAATGCAGTTTACAACTCTAAATTGATACTTGGTAAAATCACTGTTGGTAATTTAATCATTGTATACAGTCGAAAAGTTTTATCTTATAAAAATGACAAGTTCTCTAAGATTTGGTTGTTTTCACAATCTTTTGTTACCTGCAAACTATATGTAGACTGTTTTAGAACTGCATTGGTGTGTATCAGCTGGTGTGTACCAACTATCAGTTAACATATTTAATGATAATCTTGCACTTCTTTGCCCCCCCCCCCAAATTTAATGTTTGCCCCCACTTGCCCCCCAAATACGCCACTGCACTTCGGGAATCTCACAAAAGGGCAAAGGGTTTTCCCCGGCATGGGCATACGAACCCTTCTGCTGCCATTCTAAGTACTTTATACTCCTTGGGATTTTCATCCAAATGTTTCAAGTACTTCGCTAGTTCTTTGGTGCTGTTGAAGTCACTGATGTGTATGAATGAATTAGGAGGCGCAACCTTCAGGTAGCTTTCCTTGTCCGTGCCGTACACCACGGGTACTATACCGTGATGGATCGCATTCCAGAACTTCTCAGTGATGTAGTCCGGGCATTCCGAATTCTCAAGAGCTAAGAAGAACTTGAACCTCTCCATGAGTCTGATACACTTTTCTGAGCGCCTTGGCTGACAGGAATACTTCCCACATTTGCCGTAGGTATCAACGCAAATGTGCTTCATGAGGTCGTGAACGAAATCAAGCCGCGGCCAGAATGTGTTGACGCAGTTTCGGGCCATCCAGACTGCAGCAGTCCCCGTCTTGTTTTTGATCGTCTCTAGCAGGGGTTTCTTAGGGCTCACGGCCGGCTTGCCGGGGAACGTAGCGACCGTACACCGCCTGGATGTCTGCTGTCAATGGGACGCTGACTTTAGTGCTTTGAACATCCACACCTGGTCGTTCTCCCCTTGTGCTGAACTACCCTGGAGCAGTATCCTCATTGTCCTCGGTACCAGGCCGTCCTCGACGTTGTTAACCAGAACAACATCATTCTCTTTAAACTTCTTGGTATCAGCGCCTAGGCTGAGTTCGAGTGTCAACGAACTATTGCATTTTAGAGTGTGCCTGACCTGCGGACCCTTCTTAAAAGTTATCCAATTTTCTTCTAGTTCGCCATTGGGTCCATCATTACTCAACCAAACGTCTCTTGTTGATGAATAGATGTACACTTTTACTGTCCTGTTGTTCCCCTGTGGTGAACTTGCTGCGGCAGGCTTACTATTTGTTGTTATAGGTTTGGGTTCCTTTGGATGCAATGTCTTCAATTCAGTCTTATTCAGTGAGCTCTTGGAGGCAGTAGTGAGGTTGCGGTGGGACAAGGAAGGGGTCAGTGATGATGTCTTTCTGGTGGTAGACTTAAACTGGGTCTCCGAGATCATGACATCGTCCACCAATAGCACGTTTCTGTGCACGAGCGCCGTCTTGAGAGTCTGGTACAAAGTTACAATAGGGAAGATGGAGAACGCCAACAAAACCAGGATCGTGCAGGTTCTCCTTATCTGTGTACACAAATAAGAAATAAAAAGTTAACACTTCTGAAGCACTGAAGTTCAAGGTCCAAAGTTCAAATCAGTGGCTTAGGTTATATCAACGGCTTTGGCTACACATAGATGGGGTAATACACCGTTGGCTAATCCATCCTGAGCTTAATATTTTTCACAATATCAATTAAACCAAACCCAATTGGTTAGAAGGGGAGATAGTGCGACCATTTTTTTCTTGATCACCGGTTACGGGTTTAAAATTTCATGCGCAAAAGACCCACAAAAACATATTATTACTCGCCATAGGCCTATAGGTTATTTATAATTATAGACATGAGGTTATTTTGCTGTTGCAAACAATAACATCACGCTCTCTAAACAATCATAAACGGAGCACGAGGGTCCGTGTGGGGTGCAATCTTCATAAACGAAGCACGAGGGTCCGTGAGGGGTGCAATCTTCATAAACGAAGCACGAGGGTCCGTGTGGGGTGCAATCTTCATAAGCGATGCACGAGGGTCCGTGTGGGGTGCAATCTTCATAAACGAAGCACGAGGGTCCGTGAGGGGTGCAATCTTCTTAAACGAAGCACGAGGTCCGTGAGGGGTGCAATCTTCATAAACGAAGCACGAGGGTCTGTGTGGGGTGCAATCTTCATAAACGAAGCACGAGGGTCTGTGTGGGGTGCAATCTTCATAAACGAAGCACGAGGGTCTGTGTGGGGTGCAATCTTCATAAACGAAGCACGAGGGTCCGTGAGGGGTGCAATCTTCATAAACAAAGCACGAGGGTCCGTGTGGGGTGCAATCTTCATAAACAAAGCACGAGGGTCCGTGTGGGGTGCAATCTTCATAAACGAAGCACGAGGGTCCGTGTGGGGTGCAATCTTCATAAACGAAGCACGAGGGTCCGTGAGGGGTGCAATCTTCATAAACGGAGCACGAGGGTCAGTGTGGGGTGCAATCTTCATAAACGAAGCACGAGGGTCCGTGTTGGGTGCAATCTTCATAAATGGAGCATGAGGGTCCGTGTGGGGTGCAATCTTCATAAACGAAGCACGAGGTCCGTGAGGGATGCAATTTTTATAAACGAAGCACGAGGGTCTGTGTGGGGTGCAATCTTCATAAACGAAGCACGAGGGTCTGTGATGTGGGGTGCAATCTTCATAAACGATGCACGAGGGTCCGTGTGGGGTGCAATCTTCATAAACGAAGCACGAGGGTCCGTGAGGGGTGCAATCTTCATAAACGAAGCACGAGGGTCCGTGTGGGGTGCAATCTTCATAAACGAAGCACGAGGGTCCGTGTGGGGTGCAATCTTCATAAATGAAGCACGAGGGTCCGTGTGGGCTGCAATCTTCATAAACGAAGCACGAGGGTCCGTGAGGGGTGCAATCTTCATAAACGAAGCACGAGGGTCCGTGTTGGGTGCAATCTTCATAAATGGAGCACGAGGGTCCGTGTGGGGTGCAATCTTCACAAACGGAGCACGAGGGTCCGTGTGGGGTGCAATCTTCATAAATGAAGCACGAGGGTCCGTGTGGGGTGCAATCTTCATAACCGAAGCGCGAGGGTCCGTGTTGGGTGCAATCTTCATAACCGAAGCACGAGGGTCCGTGTGGGGTGCAATCTCAATAAACGAAGCACAAGGGTGCAATCTTCATAAACAAAGCACGAGGGTCTGTGTGGGGTGCAATCTTCATAAACGAAGCACGAGGGTCTGTGTGGGGTGCAATCTTCATAAACAAAGCACGAGGGTCCGTGAGGGGTGCAATCTTCATAACCGAAGCACGAGGGTCCGTGTGGGGTGCAATCTTCCTAAACGAAGCACGAGGGTCCGTGTTGGGTGCAATCTTCATAAGCGAAGCACGAGGGTCCGTGTGGGATCCAATATTCATAAACGAAGCACGAGGGTCCGTGTGGGGTGCAATCTTCATAAACGAAGCACGAGGGTCCGTGTGGGGTGCAATCTTCATAAATGGAGCACGAGGGTCCGTGTTGGGTGCAATCTTCATGAGCGAACCACGAGGGTCCATGTGGGGTGCAATCTTCATAAACGAAGCATGAGGGTCCGTGTGGGGTGCAATCTTCATAAACGAAGCACGAGGGTCCGTGTGGGGTGCAATCTTCATAAATGGAGCACGAGGGTCCGTGTGGGGTGCAATCTTCATAACCGAAGCACGAGGGTCCGTGAGGGGTGCAATCTTCATAAACGAAGCACGAGGGTCCGTGTGGGGTGCAATCTTCATAAACAAAGCACGAGGGTCCATGTGGGGTGCAATCTTCATAAACGATGCACGAGGGTCCGTGTGGGGTGCAATCTTCATAAACAAAGCACGAGGGTCCATGTGGGGTGCAATCTTCATAAACGGAGCATGAGGGTCTGTGTGGGGTGCAATCTTCATAAACGAAGCACGAGGGTCCGTGTGGGGTGCAATTTTCATAAACGGAGCACGAGGGTCCGTGTGGGGTGCAATCTTCATAAACGAAGCACGAGGGTCCGTGTGGGGTGCAATCTTCATAAACGAAGCACGAGGGTCCGTGTGGGGTGCAATCTTCATAAATGGAGCACAAGGGTCCGTGTGGGGTGCAATCTTCATAAACGGAGCATGAGGGTCCGTGTGGGGTGCAATCTTCATAAACGAAGCACGAGGGTCCGTGTGGGGTGCAATCTTCATAAGCGATGCACGAGGGTCCGTGTGGGGTGCAATCTTCCCCACCGTCTCCAGCCATAGAGCATGCGAGACCCAGACGACAAACCACTTGACAACATAATTTAAAAATACAAAATTGAAAGCCATTTTGGATAAATGTTATTTTCCCAACCCCCATCATGATTTCCCATACGAAACATAACACCAGAATTCAACAACTCGTTACAGTCAAGTTGTTAGACTGCAGGTTGGAGGTTTCAATCCGGCCAAGCTAACCGCTGATTTCACAATGACTAAATTAAGTATTGTCGTCTAGTTACTGAATCACAATTTATTGATTTGTGCAGTTCATAACCATAAACGTTAAACCAATGTTCATATTATGAGAGAGATTGGCTGTTGACAGCTTGGCGTTTATATCCCCCATGTTGGAGCTTTGCCGGGTTCCCTTTTTGGGAAGATCCTTTAAACAAGCATTCAATAACTGAGCAGTGCCCTCAACCAAACTTCATTCCTGCCAAAAATTAAACGGCTTACCATCATGAATTTTCTAAACATGTTGTTTTTTCTACTGTTGATCAACGCGTAGTAAAAGATGCCAGATGACGTCGGCAACAATGGCGACGAAGATCAGGTAATCTGCTTAAAAAGATGAATGACATGATTGTAAAATTATTCGGAACGGGAAGGTTGAGACAATTAAGAGAAATACCATCATTGGCTCCAAATAATTTGGGTTGATGGGCTTTTAGGATATTATTAGTAAATTAATGAGCATCCTTGTGTTTTTTCTTTTGTTAGAATTAATTTGTGTGTCTTTTTTTCCGAACCACGTGATTATGTCACGCTAAAATGTATATAATTTATGTATTATTTCCTGTGGCTCCCTGGATGTCTTACCGGTATATAATAGCAGTCTTTATTGTGGCTTGGATGTTGGTTGATGTTATTGTTGTTGTTTTTGAATAAACGGAGTAGCATAACTCCACATAGAGAGAACAAAACAAACGAACACCCCAACACCCCAACAAACAAACAAGCAAACAAACGAAGTATTTCCTCAATCTGGAAAAATAGCAGATTAGTAGTATAGTAGAATTGATCAACTTCTTAACCATGTAGGTGTCCTTGTTGTAACTATGTAACGTAGCCAATGATTTTGTACATTAAATTGTACAATTCAGAAAAGTTGTCTCAAACCCATTTGGATGAAATTTTGTCCAAATCTTACATACATGGGCAAAACAGTTATCGTCAATACCTTTATAGTAGGATCGAGTGTTAACTATTTGGGCAGTGTTTAATATCGCCTATTCCGCGGACTGGGTTAAACAAATAAACAGCATCATTTGGAAGGGTTCTTTTTTTTATGTCGAAATCAACAAAATCAAGAGAGAAACTGTTATAGGCCCAAAAACATTAGGAGGTACAGGCCTCGTTGACATCCAGTGTAAGCTGAACAGTTCAATTGGTTAGCTCGTTACTACACAGACAACAAGTGGGAGTTATTTTTTTCATTATTGGCTCAATAAAGCCAGTTGGAACAATAACTTATAGTAGGCCAGCCAAAGTGTGAAATTACACTTTGGACGGCATAGTTTGTTAATGGCTGGCATCCATGCTAGATGTATGGATCATGGGCTCAGGAAGACGATTAGGGTGGATGCCAAGCTTGATTTTGAATTTTAAGGTCATTTAGAGGTCAAAAGGTTAAAATAAGGTCAAAAATCAATATTTTCAAATTTTGTATAATATTTAACCACATTTGATAGATCTATCCATAAAATGTATTTTTAACTTCATGTTCATATAACAAACCTATGTAATTAACGGATTAACTTTGACCTTGTACACAAATGTATAGCAAAACAAAACGTAAAAGTGTGATTTTCTTGAAAAGTGTATATCTTGAGTATACCAAAATTGTTTGCACTCCCCATCTCAATGGTGCATATGTTTGTTTCAAACAACTTGTTTTTGAAAGGTCAATATACCCAGGCAGTTTTTGAGAAAAAAAAATCAAATACCACCTTCATGTGAGGTCATTTTGAGGTCAAAAATTTCAAATATGGTCAAAATTTTGCATTTTTGAATATTTCACCAAATTTTACCCCGAGTGGTAGAGCTATCCATAACATCTAGTTTCATCATCATATTGACATGCCAAGTCGGTGAAATTATAAGTTAATATTTTGTCTTGTACACAAATGTATAGTAAAATTAAATCTAACAGTGCGATTTTCTCAAAAAGTGCTTATCTTGAGCATAAGAAAGTTGCTTGCACTTCCTATCCCAGTTTGCATATAATTGTTTAAAAAAAAACCTTTTTTTTGAAAGTTCAATATACCCAGGCAGTTTAAAACAATAAATAAAAATGTTATCAAACTTTCTTATGTGGTAAAATGAATCAAGAAGGTATGCTATTCACGCAATTAGTTTGACATAGTTTTATAGTTTGACATCTGCATCCTTATGAAACTAGCTCATATCAAGCATCTGAGATAGGGGTAGTCCAGACAGCTTCCAGGTAACCTCACTCTTTCCTTTAAGCTGTTGTGTGTCTGTGTCAATGGGAGATGAGACGTCCATGTATTCCTGGTCGCATGCTGTGTGAAGTTCCAGTTCAAAGACTTTCTTTTTCCAATGGTCATGTAGGAGGCTGTGTCGCATCATGTAAGAGCATGGAAGCTGAGCAGGTAATCCCTCACAGGTTGTGCAAGTCTCTCAGATATACTGCACGTATCGGGTAACATTTGCACTTCTTTCCAAACTTCTGACACTTTTGAACACATTAAGTTCACCAGAAGTGACATTTCTCCACCTGCAAATCACTCTTTTACATCCTTCATTGACTGCCTCTATGCATGGAGCATCAACCTGGTGTCAGCCTGCTAAGGTTTCCTCAAATCGTCATCTCTCCTCGAGTACCATGGCATCCGTAACATCAAGGAACCCCCGCCTGTTACTATTCCTCATCTTTCCAGTAGACCCTTGCCCTTCTCCACGAAGACGTCTGACAAGAACTTGAGATCAGCTTTGTTCAAGGCATTAAATTTGCTAGGAGTGGGACCTGGGTCTATCGATGAACTTTCGAATTGGCTTTTTCTTTCCCATTCTCTTTGACCGTGTCACTGCCTTGATGGAGCACTCTCCAATCTAGCGATCAAATACCACGTCACGTCACACTATTTACGAAAAGACAAGCGTATAATATAGTCACCAAATGTCGGGCACATGAGGCTTTCCAAGACCCTATCAGCACACCATGTCTTCATGTTGGCATTTTTGGTATATTTGTGGGTGTGGTCAGCCCAGCCATTAAGATGTGGATCAGATCTGCCTTTGGTGTTGAGTTCATCTCTCCTCCAGATTTGGCGAGAGACAGTGGGACTGGCGGAAGCTTCCTACTGGAGAATATTCAAGTACTTCCAGTGGCAGCATTGAGCAATTGTGGCAGTAACATTCTGTCATAATAGATGTTAAATTTGCATCGGGGATAAAGAATATTGATTTTTTGTTAGCACTGTATACTCAGCACCTTCCCAAGTCCTGTGAAAAAAATTCACAGGCATATTACTTGGGTGGGATTCGAACCCACGACCCTTGCAATTCTAGAGCAGTGCCACCAACATTCTGTCAGTTTTGATAATCTTCTGTACCGTACATTTTGTTTGGTTGAAACAATTGTATTGTACAGTTTTTGAGCAATGTTTTTTTTCAGGGCATCACTAAAACCAGCACGTTGCTTCCAGTTGGTCATCACATACTGCTTTCAACTGGTGCAATGTCTTTGGTTGTCAAAGATACCAGTGGTATCTCTCTATACATCAAGATCAAAGTTGCTGTGGTCATAGATGATTGGGACATGGCAGCATTGCTGAAAAAGCTTCCAGATGGGGGATCAAGAGTATCAGAGTGTCTTTCTGAGTCCTAGATCTCCATCTCCACCATCTCAATGTAATGAGACCACAGTCGGAAGTTTGGATTTCCAGAGTGCTTGTCTAAGTTGAATTTGTTTATGAGCTCATGACCATTGTCACTCCTTAGAAAATCTGACAGCTGGCCTGCTGCTTCGGAGAGTTCTGCTGTGTGATTGCCGCCCCTCTATTTGAACTGCTTAACCACACTTTGGGCAAGTTTATCAACTTCCACATCGTTTTGTTTAAACGAATTTCAACCAACCAAGATTCAAGGACAGAAATGTGCCACAGAGCCTCGCAGGTCAGTTGATGTCCTCAATTAACCGCGCAAAAGTAGGCTTTGCCTTGAAGCATGGGCTCAGTCATATTGGCTGCATAAACACCCGCCTCTGTCTACAAGTAATCAAGCCTAGCACTTTCCATGTGTTGGTCAATAGCCTTCAGAAATTAGAAGCAGACGTGTAGTCCTACCTTGAGAAAAATTAAATTCTCAAACTTTGGACTTGCCCGTATCAGTTCATTTCCTCTGCTATGTAGTGGCCGGACTACTGTGATGATGGTATGTTTCTGATCTGTGTTATGTCCACAAAGTGATTGATCATAGTGATGAGAGTGTCATTGTCGTCTGCTAGTGCCT
Organism: Plazaster borealis; assembly: GCA_021014325.1. Taxonomy (NCBI): domain Eukaryota; kingdom Metazoa; phylum Echinodermata; class Asteroidea; order Forcipulatida; family Labidiasteridae; genus Plazaster; species Plazaster borealis. Next base: position 11,297,933 of record CM037464.1, on the reverse strand, counting down.
GAAGAGTCCCTACTGTTGTCACAGGAGGGTCAACTGTACCAGTGGCTTCATTGGATGCTCCTCATGCAGGAACAAAACGACCCTCTCCAGCATGATGACACTATACCCATTCAAATCTTCGGCCCGTGCCTGTGGCCTTCTTTAGTATTCTCACTCTAACCATGGAGGTATGCTCTTTACAGATGATGTGAGAATTCTTTCATCAAAGAAACTGGGCAAAAAGTATGTCCAGCTGTAGTGGTTTTGGAGTGCCTGGTAGCTAGCTCTAGAGTTAGCTTTGATGGCACTCCAGATAAGAAAGATCACTGCACGATATCCCATACCCCCATCGTAGCTACAATGTATAACATAGGATAAAACAACATTTTAATGCAAAAAGAATGTTCAACATTGTTAATTCACTAATGACAGTTGAGTCTTTTGACTGTGTACTTGGAAAGGTTGGGAGTAAAAATAACTTAAGTTGATATCAGCCAAACTGACATACAGTTTTTGAGCACCATGTCAAACTATAAAACTGCTATATCAAACTAATTGCATGAACAGCATACGCGGTTCTTGTTTCAATTTACCACTTCAGAAGGTGTAATATGAATTTTTTTTTTAAATAAAAACTGCCATGGTTATTTACCTTTCAAAAAAAGTTTGTTAAAACAATTATATGCAGTGTTGGGATAGGGTGTGCAATCAAATTTGGTATGCATAAGATATGCACTTTATGAGAAAATCGCACCTTTAGATTTAATTTTACCATACATTTGTGAACAAAACAAAAGATTAACTCATAATTTCACAGACTTGGCATGTCATTATGATGATGAAAATAGGTTTTATGGATAGATCTGCCACCTGGGGTCAAATTTGGCGAAAAATTTTAAAATGCAAAATTTTGACCTTATTTGAAATTTTTGACCTCAAAATGACCTCACATGAAGGTGGTACTTGAATTTTTTTCTTTTCTCAAAAACTGCCTGGGTATATTGACCTTTCAAAAACAAGTTGTTTGAAACAAATTATATGCACCATTAAGATTGGGAGTGCAAACAATTTTGGTATACTCAAGATATACACTTTTCAAGAAAATCATACTTTTATGTTTTGCTTTGCTATACATTTACGACAAGGTCAAAGTTTATCCGTTAATTACATACGTTTGTCATATTAACATGAAGTTAAACATACATTTTATGGATAGATCTATCAAATGTGGTTAAATTTTATACAAATTTTGAAAATATTGATTTTTGACCTTATTTGACCTTTTGACCTCTAAATGACCTTAACATTCAGAATCAAGCTTGGCATCCACCCTAATCGTCTTCCTGAGCCCATGATCCATACATCTAGCATGGATGCCAGCCATTAACAAACTATGCCGTGGAATTTTTTTCTAGAGCACTTTTTCAAGTTTGGCTGGTCTACTATTAGGTTGGTATGCCTTTGCCAACAGTAACAATTACCTCAAAACCACTTATTTTTAACAAGAATTAATTGTAACGTATGAGAAAGCTAGCGATATTCTAAGCTGTACATTTTCTAGCGTCTAAGAGACCAGGGAAGTCCCAATATTTAACAACTGTAATGCTACGAGAGATAACACCGTTTTGGATAGTCCTGTACTTAAATCAATCGGTGTAACTAAGGTTAAAGATGTCACTAGACAAGGCAACCTGATCTCCTATAAAACAGTAGCTAACAAAATGTACCGTCAAAAGGATTTATGCGGGGAGAATCGTTGGTGGATTTAAAGAACATGTAGATTTCTCCTTAATCCAAGAGAGAATAGACACGGCCCAACGATGTAACTGGCTAGTTTTCCCAGATCAGAGAGATAACATGGAAGTGAAAATTAGCTAAACAACTACTAAAACGAGATACGCCAGAATGGTCTAATAAATTCATTACAGCCAAAACTCAAAATGTTTGGTCTATCGGGGGCAAAGAAGTGACAAAAACTCACCAAGATTTAGATCGGTGACAAAGCGGTGACGATCCAGCCGGGAACTGAACAAAATCTGCCTGGTAGGCCTAAGTGTCGGCAATGATTTCCTGACAATTTCGTTGCACAATGAGTTTTTGATCTGCATTGTTCACTGGTTTGCCAGCCACTGAAGCAAAAATTCCGTTTTGTATGGGTTTGTCAAAATCCGTTCAGAGAATTTTTCTTTTAATATACTAATAATAATGTTACGGCGAAAATCGGGCTTTATTGTTCGCTGTTCTACCGAGCGTTACATTCAAATTATGTAAAGTATTTCCCATTATTGGTATGGGGGAAGTTGTTTGAAAAAGATTTAGGCCTGCGGTAAAATAAATTTGTGTATGAATTCGTGATGTCATGCGTGAATAAATCGACCGACAGACCCTACCTTTTAAAGGACCTCTATGCACAAACAAACAAACAAAATTGGGGGCCTAACTTTCAAACTTCACATAGTTAGATCGGCAACAGTACATGTACATGCAAGCGCTTTTGTGACGTCATGACGTCATCGTGACGTCACCAGGTTTTGATTTACAATAATTCAAGGTTTAATACTTTGAAAAATCATATCTCCTGAACTCCATCAGCTATTTTGACAATTCGTACGTCTTATGAAAGGTCTTAACCTACTTCATTAAAGTTGCACTAACATGACCCAATTTGACCTTGTCTTCTGGTCAAAACCGGAAGTTGAAGTGATAAATATATTCCTAGTCCTCTTTTTGAGGTCTGCAAACAATACAATCTGAAATTTGTACATGGTTTCTCTGCATGAAATAAAGTTTGGTCCCTAGGCTTTCAAATTTAAGGAGTATTTATGTCATTATTTTCATTAGCGCCCTCTTGTGTCAAGTTTGAAAATGTACTATTTTCTAAAGGTTATTTTACAAATTCATATATTTGGAACCACAGTGTTCAAGGTTCACACGTTGTTAGAGATTCACCGTAGAAGACCCGCTGTAATGACGTCATCGTAAACTAATGAACCAAACAATGGATTTTTGGAATCTATACATCATTGTTTGCTAAACCGAACACCTTGTTTTTGTTTGAACACAAACTTATGTATAGTTTTCTTTCTTTTTTCTAAAGGCGATTTTTTTCGAAATCACTGCTCAGGCATGGACTCCAGCTTAAGGACCGTCTGCCTCTTCGAAGTACCGTAACGGAAGTTAGCTTCTTTTTTTTACTACTGACTTTGAATTCTGAGAAGAACCTTTGTCTTTCAAGAACGTAAAAAGCAAGTCCAATATTATTAAACTTTTCATGCATAAATCATCGAAGAAAAACTAGCTCGGTTATCAGTGGAGCCAGTTTGAGTGACGTGGGCGTGGCTTACAGTGGAATTACGTCACACTAACGAACGGGGCAATGAATATTCAGTAGGCCTGAAACTGATAAACAACCGCAATAGCTGGATCATAAATAAACACAAACACAGTGTTAAAGACCAGCTTGAACGAAAACGACAGCAGGGTGATCTTTGCTAAAATTCATTTACGATGTTTTCAATCAATAAGGAAATCGAGTTCACATGGAATTAAACATATTTTAATTGTAAGAAAAACAATCATTTTGAACACCCTTCTCCTATGCTTTTCAGAAGGATTCGCGAAAGCCCTGTTACGTCATCACTCATGTTACGTCATTTGTGGGAGTTCCGTTTTGTATAGCAACCTCCCGCAAATGACGTCAAAGAATTGTCATTTTGACGCACGCCGTCAACGACAGAAGTGTAGCTAGTTTTTCAAAACCTTGAGGTTGGAGCCAAATTGTTTGATTGATAATTACGAAAAATTGAGACGTGTCAAATTATCAACGTTACTGTAAATGATAAACAAGCACATTATAAACAAGTTAAAAAAGCATTCCCGTTAAACAAATTTGGCTCAAGTAGCTGTTTAACAATAATAATTATTTACGAGACACTTGTTCCTTTACATAACCTTCACACACGAGCTCGAGAACATTTGGATCGTTGTTAAATGTGCTTTATTTTATTATGTATGCTTGATAGAATATTATAGGCTAAGATTAAACAAAGTTAATATCATTGTTCTAACATGCTTCCAACGTGAACGGACGTACTCTACAGCAACAAGTTTAAAAATGTATAAATTTTCAAATTCAAAATTTCCAGAAACAAATTTCATCAGCATCATTTTACTGTTAGAAAATAGCCACACACAAAAATATACAAATATGTACAATTTCTTCTTCTTCGTCTTCTCTCAACAGGTATCTTCATCCTTACGGGTTACAGTGCAAGTCACTTTTGAGGGTTCCTTGGTTTCATTACCAGAAAGATATAGAGATAGTAATTCTTCTTTTTCTCTTTTTCTTTTAATACTTGTGGAAAAACTTACAAAATAGTCAAATTTGAGCTTTTCAGAAGGAAATGAGGTCCGCCTCTCAGAAGCAAGAAGACGTTCCTGATAACGGAAGATCGCTGATAATTCCCAGCAGAGATTTAGCCAAGACGATTTTGTTCTGCAAAAAGATCTGGACCTTGTTGCCGTTTCAGAAACATGACCAAGACCAGATGACAACTTAACATGTCGTCAGTGTAGCCCTGCTGGCTACTACTTTCATCACATCCCAAGACCTCACAAGACCGGTGGAGGAGTTGCAATATTGTACAGATCTACTTTATCTGTCTCTGTGAAAAGTAATGACGTCCAATACACAAATTTTGAATCTCTTCATGCTGAGGTTTCCGGAAACTCTAAATCTGTTCGCCTTGTCATTGTATACAAACCTGAAAGAGATTCCAACGGCCAACATGTGACTTTCTCAAGTTTTCTTAGGGAGTTTGAGAATTTGATTTTGGAATAATCTCCTTCATCCATCGGAAATCATCATCACCGGTGACTTTAACATTCATGTTGATGACATCCACAACACCAATGCAAACCAGTTTAAGCATCAACTTCAAGCTTTCGGTCTTACCCAGCATATCAAGGAGCCGACTCATCGTCTCGGTCATTGCCTGGACCTTGTCATAACTCGTGACATCACCCCACCTATTGTCTCAAACTTTGTTATTCTACCTGGATTCTCAGACCATTATGCAGTCAAATCTCTTCTCAAAACTTATCTTATGTCACAGGTTTTCAATTACTAATTTTGTTGTGTCTGTTTTTTTCTTTGTTTTGTTTTGTTTTGTTTTTTGTTTTTTCTGCGCCTTGAACACCCAGCAGGATGGATATGTGCGCATTACAATTCTTCTTCTTCTTATTATTATTATCTTTACGTCAATATTCACGATTTCGGCCATGTCGTTAATAATCAAATAAATTTTTACGTGAATATTCATGTTTTTTGCCCCATTTCGCAAACATACGTAAATATTTTATCATTTTCATCGTTTATACTCATTTTTTAGGGCAGTACCTGATCATTCTGACATCTCTGCAAACATGTAAAAGGCAAGTACATAGATTTTTTCTCTCATTAAATTTTCAAACATAACCAAACAGTCCAATGCATTTTCTCGGGACTTCTATGGGTATGAAGCCAGTTTGTGTGAAGTGGGCGTGGCTTACACTAATAGAGCACAACCATGGAGCTGATTAACAATAAAAACTATGCTTACTAATTTAAGGTTACCAGCCAAAATACATTTCCACATGTACCATGTTTGACTGGTATTCTGTTTTTTTAGCTAAGCAGAAAATCTGTCGAGCAATATTTGTTGAGCTTAAGCAGTCTATAAAAGTGGGCCTTGACTGCTGGTTGGGGGCACGAGAAGGTTGGGTTGGTGGGTGGTTGGGGAGGGAGGGTGGGTGGTTTGGCGGGGGGGAGGGGTTGTTGGGTGGTTGGGGAGGGAAGGTGGGGGTGGTTGGGGAAGGGAGGGTGGGTTGGTTGGTGATTTGGAAGGGAAAGTGAGTTGGTGGGTGGGGGTTGATACGCCTTCTCCGACACATACAGTTCGCATTATTTGCGACTTACGATATCCCTTCAGGGCCACCAATCAGCGCAAGGGATCAAAAGGTTCGATTTCACAAAACATTAAGATTCATCTGAAGATGAGCTGTAAATTTTACCGTAAGGATTGTGACCTCACATTTTGTTTGGCATTTAAAGTTGGCTTATTGGCGATACAATTAGTCATGGGCTTTGTGAAATCGAACCCAGAAATCCCATGTGCCACCAGCACCCAGCTCAGAGTGTATTGTTATTACTCAATGGAAGAAAATATCTTATACAAATATTGAATGCATGTGAGTGCATTGACGCGGAATATATTATGGCTCGGTGAAATCGATGGACTATTACATGTCATGAGGCGAGAAGCCGATATAAATGGAAAAACCAGGTTTCCCCGAGTATAATATGACAATGCACGAAAGAAATGCATTCGATATTTGTTTTTATGTAACTTACACATGGGATCTTTGTCATTTGAAACAATAAATCACAATAAACACAAAACAGATGCCCTTAAGCATCGAAAAGCAATATACACCGTCCTATATTTATTTCCATATACGACGGTTTTACGACATTCCAACGTTGTACATACATTGCCAAGGATGGCATGTGACGCGTGTTCCACCAATCAAATGACAATTATCTATGCGTGAGTATGATGAACATTTCTGGAAGTTATAAATTAAAGCATAATTTGATGAAATTGTACACATCTCCAAACTCATCATGCTGTTCATTTGTTGTTTTTTACAATACGGTACGTATACATGTAGTTGACTTTAGACCTACGGCACAACGTCATGAAAAACTTCACGAGTTGCCTGCATGAAAGTGAATTGTTAAAGGGTCTGTATATACGTTTGGTAGTGACTCTGAAAATGTGGCAATAAAATCTTACTTGGTATGAAGTACAGCAGCTTTGGATAGTATAATGCACTTTTTATCCCCCAAAATTTGAATATGAGAAGCGTTACTGACACATACCGTTTCTCATATTATTGTGTATTCCAGTTGCAGAGTATTCTTCCTGTGGACATAACCGCTCCAGATTTTCAGCAATATCTCAAAAACGCTACCACCTTTTGAAATGAAATTTTCAGGTTAGTTTTATGGTATATCTACAACTATATAGGATTGAAACAAACAGTGGGTTCCAATTACCAAATGTGTACAATCCCTTTAATTGATCTACAAAGTGATCAGTCGGTGCTAGATTTTTGCGCCATCATGCGTTGAAGAATAGTACATCCTTAGCAAAACCCTTAGCATCAGTCGTAGCCGTAGCTGCAGCCGCAAATTCGGATCTGGCCTTAGTTTGAAGAGTATTTCCCACAATTCAAAATCTCAACTCGATCCTAGTAATTGGAAAAGAGATTGACTAATTCGTGGGATTGTGAGCGTGCTTGGTAGTGGACGGCAGTATTTCAGACAAACTAATTATCATTAAGTTGGCGTGATCCTGACATCAAGTTTTTAAAATAAATCACTGAACAAAACTCTTCAAATATTAACCATAAAAGGACGATTACTATTAATGATTTAACAATTTTGCTGTCTGTTTTGGACAACCATATTCATTAAAAACGATGATGTGTAGTGCAGGGTTAGTGTAGCCTTTCGTCAAGGCCTTCGTGGCTCAGGCAAAGTTGTGCGGCCGCGAAGCATGGGGAAGAGGGGACCACTGAGTGTGGGTTCGCCACTCGCGCGTGTGGTCTCCGGTTCCATGCAGTCGCTTTGCGGCTACACAGCTGTCTATAAGCAACGAGGGCCTTGACGAAAGGCTAGCAAAAAGTCGAAAAGGGGCACGGCGACACAATCTTGAGTTAGTGTGAAATTAGTTGCAATTTCTCATTGTGCACTGACTGTATTAAACTTTACAAAACAATGTGATAAATTTACTGGTCAATTCTAACTTTATCACAATTGTGACCCGCTATATCGAAATGAGGAATATCGAGTAAATGGCGTTTACCGTGTAATTAGCCATTCAAAACATGTTGACATCTCAAAACATGAGAAAACACTACCAAAAACTGATTCCGTGATTTTGGTCGTTTTGGGTAAATAAATTCTTGATCTTTCTTGTCATGGTCTTACCTTTATTTGAAATGATGAATAAATCCATAAAAAACTGAGTTTTCTTGAGCATGTTTGTACGCAATTATTTTCCTTCCCGACGATCTCAGCAACCTTCAAAATCATTAAAAAGTTGCTTATTTCCACTGCAACGAAGAGCACTTCTGTTTACGTTGAGCGGCTGGATTTGGTACCAATCGAAAGTTCATGACCCGAACTGTTCTTTTTTTTGTATGACACCATAGTCAGGTGGCCGAAAACAGTTTGAATTTACGGCTGAAAACTTGATATTTAAATTAGGCGGGCTTTCCAGCTATCAAAAAATAGAGATCACTGATTGGATGAGAGGTGAAAACCATTCGTCGAGCGTGCGCAGTTTCGATGTTCACCCGATGACGTCACAAAACTTTGGGCTGCTTCGGCAGGATTGTAGCCGGTTTCACAGCCCCACGGTCGCGCGATGTTTTTTTTTCTATGCGGATAATAGGGAGGTTTAGCTGCACGTTACGCGAGCAAAAACGAGAACGTGAACGTCAGAAAATTGTGTCGTTTCTAGGTGACGTCACTACTTTGGGCTTATTTCATGCTCACGTATGACGTCTGCACGTACGTACCTGACGTGAGAAATGGTAACTTCACGTATGCTTAAAACGTGAGATTTTTACAACAAAATTTTCTGTGCCTTGATGCCCTGCAGCTCAACAGAGACAAACGTTCACGTTCACGTTTTTGCTCGCGTAACGTGCAGCTAAACCTTCCTAATACCTACACGGTACCCGACGTGGAGCAACAGAGAGCCATTGACTTCAGCTGTGACTGTTCTACATTAAGGAAGACCGTGTATCCAGCAATTCATCAATGAGGAAGTAATCAAAATTCGCTTAGACATGCAGGGATTGACAGAAGGTACAGTACCAAGCATCATAAAATCATGGATGGGTTTGAATTGTTGTACCTTCTTAAGTTTTACAATACTACATGTAGTTTAGTTAGGAAATACATTTTAGGACTACTGGGGGTGGGGAAACAGAGTAATGATGACTCTCGACAGTACCATCCCAATCTCAGTGTCGATCTATTCTTATTTATGACTTATGCAATGGACAGTAATAAAAATAATAATTCAATAGGGGGCCTTCTACAACTAGTTTAATTTTAAAAATAAATTTTGGTGCATTTTACAATAACGTATTAATGTGCTTAACATTAGTGCCCTGGTTTTGTTTGTTATTGGGCCAATAAAATAAAAAGGGCTTACAGCCCAGTTCATACTTCCTGCGAATGCAAATGCGATACGAACGTTGACGTAGAGTTGTGACGGCAAATTCAAGTCAAATTCGCATTCGCAGGAAGTATGAACCGGGCTTATATCTGTCAAACTTGTAAGTGATTTTTCTATAACCACTTAGATTTATGCGTTTGTTTTGCTATACTACTCAATACAAACTAGTGCAGTGTGCTATAGTGCCGCCACTAAACACTAGTCAGGGGCGGATCCAGGATTTTCCAAACGGGGGGGCGTGAAAATATACCAAGCAGCAAAATGATAAATGAAGTTTGTTGCGCCTGCGTAACACAAAGCTTCCCCATTTCTCCCTCCCCTTCTCTCTCTCTCCCTCTTTTTTTCTTTTCTCCCTCTTTTTTAAATAATTTTTTATATGAAAAAGGGGGGGCGTGCGCCCCCACGCCCCCCCCCCTGGATCCGCGCCTGCTAGTTTAGTAGTAGTGGAGTAGCGGTGACACTGACAGAGACAATAAGAAACAACCTCGTACTCGTAGATGATAGTTTTTAAGCAGTTTATGAATTATGAGTATCCCTATTATCAGTTTAATGAGGCCTAAGTCAAGTGTCTATTCGATTATTACGGTAATAGTTTGTCAATCAGAAATAAAAAATCTCATTACATCAAACGTTGGGAGCGGGATCGTACTTAAAGGTAGGGTAAATACTCCAAAAATAATTAATTACCATAAAACTTACTTGGTGAGAAGCACTGCAGCTGTTGATAATACCAGCTATTTTGAAAGGATTCCCTTCGAAGTAATACGGTTTGGATAATTTTTCACCCAAAATCATTTGAATCTTAAAAATGATTCATGCATGAATCGTTTCTCCGATTTCTGAGGGTTGGTGTCCGTTTGCAAATGCTGCGGCCAGACATGAGATCGGCACCCACTGCTCGCTGAAACGTGAATGGATTTTACGTTCTTATGTAAATACTATGTGATTTTTTTGCTGTTTTCTCACTTCGACATTTTTAGGTGTTCGGGCATACAGCCCGGAACACCTCTTGTTTTTTATTTTTTTTAGTTTTTTTGTAGATTGTCTCTGTAGATTTTTCCTTAATCTCCTTGTAGCCCTCACTCTGGGTGGCATTTTGGCCTTGTGTTGGCAATTTGTCATGAATTGAAACTAATTATCAGGACTTTATATTTAAACATCATTTCTAGAATTGTGTACAAACCTTCAACTTCAATGTCGTTGCAACCAATCCAGAACAATGAGTAGCTGCACATATTGAGGAGGTGTTGTAATTCTTCTTCGGATTGAGGGACGACCATCACTCCGCCCAACTCCTCACATTTCTGCTTGCCCTCTTCCCATTTAACTCCGAAATCATGCACCTTGTAGCATTTGTCTTGCCACTGGCTCCAAGTAGGAGGGCATCGCGGCCTCTCTCTGATGGAGGCCACACACTGCCCATTACCGACAGCAAAGTTTACAGCCAGAAATAAACCAACAACACCCAGAAGTTTGCTGGCCATCGTCCTTACAGATCACTCCTGAAGACACTACACTTACTCCCAGATTGTATATCAAAAAATAGACACACGCAAAGTATAACCTTCACAAAATGGAAATATAAAACGACGAAAACAAACACAAAAGAAACTGGCACACGAGCTCTCCCATCTCAACAATACAAATCGATGAAACCTCAAGAAAAAATATGAATATGCAAATTAAGCAGTGACGTGATAAGGATTTGTGGTATTTCACAGTATTTAATACTCTTAAGGTAAGGAACAAAGGCTGGTTTTGAATTATGGTGAGGGGAATATTTTGTTTCTGTTCAGTTTTGTTTTACTGGCAGAGGATTAACTATGGTGGCTTTAGAGGGATATCGAACATGTATATTAAACGCAAATATTTACGTAAATATTCACGAATTGTGCCCCAAATGGCAAAAAAATAACTTAAATGTATACGTAAATATTCACGATTTCGGCCGTGTCGTCAATATTCACGTAAATTGTTACGTGAATATTCACATTTTTGCCCCATTTCGCAAACATTCACTTATTAGGTAAATAGGTAAATTAGGTAAATATTCACGATTTCGGCCGTGTCGTGAATATTCCCGTAAATATTTATGGGAATTTTAAAGTTTTTTGCCCCATTTCGCAAATAATTACTTACATACGTAAATATTTTATCATTTTCATCGTTTAAACTCATTTTTTTAGGGCAGTACCTGATGATTCTGACAAGACATTGAATCTCTGCAAACATGTAAAAGGCAAGTAGGCCTACAAGGATTTATTCTCACATTAAATTATCAACAACAAAAAAACAGTCCATTGCATTTTCTCAGGACTTAGGGTAATCGTTGGGCCAGCTTGTGGCTTACACTAGTAGGGCCAAATTTCATGGAGCTGATGAACAATAACAATTATGCTTATCTAGCTAAGGGTACCAGCCAAAATACCTTTCCACTTGTACCATCTGTGACTGGTACACTGCTTTTTTAGCTAAGCAGAAATCTGTTCAGCAATTATTTGCTGCTTAAAAGCAGTCTAAGAAATTTGGCCTGATTGCTGCGTGTCATTCTTAAGAAATTAATGCATGGGCCAATTTCAGCAGATTGGATGGTAAGAAGTTTAATGGCAAATTCGGGAAATTCAAATCTATGATAATTATGAACTTCGTCTTGAAGAAGGATACATAAACTGCCTTTATGCAAATAGACGGGTACGAACAGGTATATTTAGTGGTTCCTGAACTTTAAAATTTTAACTTTGAAAATTACATACAGATTTATTTTTTGATCTTTTTTGTTCAAGGACAAAATCTTCTGGTAAAGATTTTTTTGGTTTTGGTTTTGGGGCACGGCGACAACAATATTTTGCATTACTGTGAATGATTTAATTTGGATGCAATTTCTCATAGTGGAAGGACTGTATAATACTGTAAAAACAATGTGATCAATTGACTGGTTTTGAATTGTACATGACTTTGCTTTCAACAGAGTAGAATGTTATGCATTTGAATGCATTTCTGTGTATTAGGAACAAAACAGGCGGATCTAGAATGTTATCGACCTTCAGCTCTCTCGCAAAATAATTCTTCTACGGTGTCTTTTTGGCTGAAGCCATAGGCATGACGTCGAACTTTTTCACAATTGGAATTATCTTAACACAAATTTCAAATTCTCTTAAAGATCTTCACCATTAATGACAAATGTTATGCTTCGGACGGACGTGCCTGAGCTGGCTTGGGCCAAGTTCGCGCAAGAACTATCGTTGACTATAGTTCGACTAAGTTAGCCCGAACTTTGTCTAGTCGACGATAGTTGGACTACACTAGTCGTCTATTTGGAACCAGCCTACTGGGCATGGTTGCATCGCTGGTTATCAATAGCCGTTTACATAGCACAGTGGAGAGTGGACCAGTTAAAAGAAAATGATAACGTATACATGAGTCGCTGGTCGCGTTGACATGACTGTCATGTCAGACATGACTAGAGTCGTTCGCACTTCAACTTCTGTGCGCATGCCCTACATATGTCACTAAACAACCACTAGTTAACCATTGGTCCTTGCGCAAACTTGGCCTTGTATGGCCTTTTTGAAACCCCGCTTTGGTTTCGGCTCCATAATGAGCACCGTCCACCGTTCCATGAAGCCGCGTGCTGAAAGCGCTCGATTTCAAAACATTGACGGGGACTCGATCAGGCCGTGTCCGAATTGGCGGTTGCAGCTACGGCTACAGCTACATTTCCAAGTAATCGTGCGTTGAAGTAGGCCTACGTCCTTAGCAACACCCTTACAGTCGTAGCCATAGCTGTTGCAGTCGGTTCGGATACGGCCTAGGCTGAGACCGTTGTTTGGAAAAGTGTCATCAGCCCAGTTGTTTTTACATGGGTTCACAGATGGGCATCCCGTCGCAGGCATTTTCATAATACGGTGTGAATAGCTGGGCTATGGTGACGATGGGGAACATGACGAAAGCGCCAATCAAAGATCCAACCTGGGTAATTCCGCCGTACCAAATCAAGAGGGAGCGGTTGTTGGGCTGACTGCGAAGGATCCATGCGATGGTGGCCTTGGTGTACACCAGTAAGCCACTGACTAACACCCACGCTAGTATCTATTTCAGGTAAGAAAACAAGATGGTTGTCAGAATGGATAACCAAACAAAATATACTGCATGGGAATCCTTGTTTTGGGGGAAGAATACAATCCTTCCAATCAACTAGGTTAAAAACAAAATCCCCAACAAACACCCCAACAACCGTCCAACAAACAAACAAAAAAACAAGCAAACACCCCAACCCACCAACAAACAAACAAACAAACAACCAAACAAACAATAAAGTATGCATGTCCTGTGAAATGCTTATCTGAAAAGGGTGCAAACGAATTCTTCATTATTGGCGATAATTGGCAACTGCTTTCTGACTCTCTATAATTAAACCAACGATTTCACCCCTTGCATACAATTTGTCTGTGTAAATTTATGTTCAGGATCACTGATCAGCTTTATTCTTTTGGTGCTTTTCTGCAATGTCTCCTCGTTTTGAAGTGTATTGTGCTTTGACTTTATTTCAAGTGTTTACAATGTGTGTTTACTTACAATAAATACGGCACCTCCAACTTCGTGTTGCAGCGGTGGTGTTGGGCTGAGTGCTGCCGTCAGAAAGCAGAAACTTCCCGAGAGCGTGCCTGCAGCTGCCATCACCCCGACCAAGACGAGACTCCTGCTTGGTAGAAGCATTACCAACGTGGCAGCAACGGGGTTGGCTATATTAGCCATTGTGGAAGCCAGGAGATAAGTGTTGAGTCCGTATGGAGCGCACGAGTAGGTCTGGATAGATGGTAGAGCACCATTACTAAGTGCAGTCACGAAGGCTAAGACACCAAACAGATATATGTAGTGATACCGGCTCAGGGTTTGCTTTGTGGTCTTGACATCGTTGGATGACTCTTTGGGTGGTGTCACTGTTGAGTCGGGGCCGGAAGAGATACCCTGGGATGACGACGTCTCGTCTCTGGTTCCGTAGACGAGCACGGTGCGGCAATCGGCACAACTCATTGTCACAGATGCTTTTTGCAGTGAACTAGATTTCGGTTTTTGATTCATGTGTTCACGTTTTGCCAAGGGTAGATAGTTTAGTAAGGTGAATGCGATCAGGCATGTCATCATCATTGCAAAGAGGAAGCCAAAGAATTGCTGCGGTTGAAATCTAGCTGGGGAGTCTACCTGCTTCCAGTTTGTGCATACCTGCTCCGAGGTAACATTGTCGACCACGGTGTAGTTGATGTAGGTGTTGTTGGCGACACACTCTACGTTCCCAACCCCCTGGATAAGCGCCACGATGCTGGGTAGAAGAGAACTCAGACCTTCCCCGACGAAATACCAGGTGAGATAGGAGTTCTTGAGGATCGACATGAAGGGTGTGAAGGTCACAGACGAGGTGCAGTCCACGATGGATAGGAAGAACGCCAAGCACAGCAATGCCGTGCTATGAAGACTGCCATCTACGTCCCATACCGTATAGGCATCCCAGAAAAATACAAGCAACAAGGTTGATAAGCAACCTATTGGCACGATTATGAAGACAGTTGGTATTTCCACATGTTTCCCTTTGGGTGAAAAGTAGTTGACGAGGGAGAAAATCAAAGGTCCCACATTAGCGATTTGGATGATCACGGTCAAGTAGGTGGCCAAGTTGTAGCCTTCTGGGACGTTCAGGGATACTAACAGTGGAAGTTGCACCCATAGCCCATTGATGGCGACCCAAGAGCCCGTTCCGAAGAGCAGGACGAGAATAATAACTGGGATTCGTACCGCGAGAGGGCTCTTCTCTTGAGCGTGTTCTGCCATTATACGGATAAGTTGTTGGTAAAATACCAAGCAAGCGTTGTTCAACCAGCCAGCTGTATGAATTAACAAAAATTATTGTTTTATGTTTATTATGAATGCATTGGCCGTGACTCCAGCCAGCAATATCTCGAGAGCAGCATAATCGCGTGAGAGCCGCGACACACATTTAACGACTTGTTCACAAGTCTAACAACACAGTGTTGCGTAGAAGGCCTTAGCTTGGCTGACGCAATAAACGTGATCTGGGTGGGCATATAAAGCTGTTGAATATTTTGCTAAGCACGTACAGAACAATCTTACTTACCGAAACTGGTTGCTTTTAAAATCCCGATATCACATTTTTGTGATTGGTGCCATGGTTTGTTTGTTTTTTCTTGGGGGGCGGGGGGAGGGGCGATCGAATATTTTTGTTGACAGATTTATGGGCCCTGTAGGCCTATATCATTACTCACAATAAATTTTATGGACAACATTTATACAGACATATAGTCTGTAACTGAATTTGCATAAGTAGAGGCGAGTATTGTGAACATCAGTTCATGGGAAACCTTAGAAGATAATAGGGAGACCGCCGACATTAGGGCTAGATAGCTCATTTGGTAGAGTGCCGGTACGTTAATCTGGAGGTCGCAGGTTCAAGTCCTGCTCTGGCATTTTGTCTTTATTCAACCCCAAAATAAGTTATTTCACAGCGAAATTGTCTCGAGTAATACAAACCCATCGAGGGAAACAAAATATACAACCAAAGTGGTATCTCCAATGGCGAAGAAAAATGACCAACCTTCAAATAATATTGTTGAGAACTATACAACAAGCGTTAACGGGACATAGAGAGAAAGACAATTAAATATCTGATAATAATGACCTAAACAGATTAATTTTAACTGCATTTTTAAATTTTTTTTGTTATTTTTCAAATTCACAGCTTTAAAATTGTTATTATAGTCATAAAATTGCTATCGAAACAGAGCAACAAATGTTTCTTCAACCATTTTTTACTCCAAATTGAGAAAAACATGCTCCAGATTTTACGAATCAATATAATTTTTCTAGGCTATCAATTAAAAAATTAAAATTAATTCCAGTTGTCTGTATCAATATATCGCACATTTTGTCACGTTTGAGGTTCAAGGGATAAACAAATCTATCCCTGCCTCTTTTTTTGCTTGTTTTGAGCAGCAAAGGATGACAAAAACTATCCCTTTCACTTTTCTGCTAGGTTTGAGGAACAAGTGACAGAACATTCTATCCCCTACTCTTTTCGGCTGGGTTTGAGCAGCAAAGGATATAAAAATCGATCCCCTCCACTTTTCGGATGGGTTTGAGGAACAAGGGATACACAAATCTATCCCCTCACTTTAATTACTACCACTCGAACCACGCATTTTTTAATAAACTTTTTTTTGTGTGTCAGCTTTTCCAATAATAAATACTTCTTTTTATTTACAATGTATACTACATTGTAAATAAAAAGACGGTGCGTATTTTTCTTTGATATTATGATGCAATAATAGTTTGGAGTACAAAATGTGGCAATTTTGTTTCGCTAACAAAAAGGTATAAATCAAAAGATTATTAAATTTTATTTTACAAGTGCACCATATTCTTACTTTGTTCCTTCAGCAACATTTGAAAAATAAAAATTGCATGATTTTAACATTTTGAAAACAACTTCAAGAAAAGATGCTATTTTACCCCAAAAAGTGAAAAATGAAACATTGTAGTTAAAAATGAACCTGTTCCTAGTACAAGTCATAATTGTTCACTTACATGTCATAATTATGACTTAGTGTAAGGCATAATTATGACGTATAAAATTATGACTAAGTACAAATCAATCACTTACATCTCATAATTAAGACTGTCATAATTATGACGTATAGGCCTATATCTTATGACTTGATAATATGACTTATCTAGTGGCATAAGTCATGACGATGCTAAATCATAATTATGAGATATAAGTCATAAAAGTTCTTTTTTCAGATGACTTGTACTAATTTATAATTTTGAGAAATAGGTCATGTATAACCTTTTGTCTTATTCTTCTCAAGGTCCCTTTATCGCTGCCGTAGAGAACAGTAACATGAGAGTTGAGACCTATAAAAAGCACGTCCAGGGGTCAAAGTGTTAACTGCTTGTGACACCAACCTTACAAATTGAGAACAGTTGAGACCTTTATAATGAGCCACTTAAAGGCCCTATACACGTTTGGAAATTGTCAAAGACCAGTGTTCTCACTTGGTGTATCCCAACATATGCATAAAATAACAAGCCTGTGAAAATTTGGGCTCAATTGGTCATCGAAGTTGCAAGAAAATGATGAAAGAAAAACACCCTTGTTGTACAATTGTGTGCTTTCAGATAGGAATAAAAACTTCTTGCAAGAAGTTTTTTATTATTTTAGTGAGAAATTACCTCTTTCTCAAAACTACATTACTTCAGAGGGAGTCGTTTCCTACAATGTTTTATACTATCAACGGCTCTCCGTTGCTTGTTACCAAGTCAGTTTGTATGCTAATATTTGTTTTGAGTCATTACCAAACGTGTACGATACCTTTAAGAGTAGAACGTTGTACCAGTGACCGGCGCGATCATGCCATCTGCACGGTTGTCATACCGCCTCAAGGATTCCCGTTTGATCCAATGACAGCAACTGAATTCAAATCCTGGATTTCTACGCGGAAACAAGCTTATATAATTATATATACGTAACACACGTCAAAGCGAATGTCAATCATGCCTGCGGCGTTATGTAAGTCTAATAAGACTTTACCCAATAGCTGGATAACCATAAAGGTATGTAGGCCTACGATAAATAATTAATCCCCTAAGTTGATAATAAGCCGTTTACTTTTGCCGTCCATATCTGATAATGCACTTTATCCACATCATCAGTAGAATGTTGATACTATAAAATAAACAATACAAAATGTACACAGACATTTTTAGTTCTGTTGTAGATAGTTATGGTGATATTAGGAACCTACAAAAAAGCTTAATAAATAATTTTGCTAAAATGAATATTAATTTATTACCTGCAGATGCGTAGCGAACTGAAAATCAAGTTTGTTGGAACTATAGACGTTGATAATCACTGTAACATCAGACCATTGCATTCGGTACCTTTTTCTCGTCTATTGTTATTCATGTCGAATCATTGACCTTTGCTTCCA
This sequence comes from Plazaster borealis, assembly GCA_021014325.1. NCBI lineage: Eukaryota > Metazoa > Echinodermata > Asteroidea > Forcipulatida > Labidiasteridae > Plazaster > Plazaster borealis. The sequence goes on along the minus strand of CM037464.1, from coordinate 11,279,656 downwards.
AGCAAAGTCTATAAACACTAACTTACGATGTGTGCTGTTTAATTGTGCCACAACTTCAGCATCGAATGGCATTAGCACGCTTTAATTTTTTTTATTTATATATAACTCATTCTTGAACGATATCTATTACGTGGAATGGTGCATGTATATATACGACCCCGTACCAAAAAGGTAACACATAGACGTGCGGTCGTGCATTGGCACGGTAAAGCTTTATCACCATGTGATATCGTGGAGGTGGTGCCACTATAGAGATGTGCTATTGTGTGAGAGCTCGATGTTATGAAGTGAAGACTTGAGCTACAGTGTACGTGAGGTGGTTTGCAAAGCAATGTTGGGCTTCTTTATCAAGCACTTTAAAGCAGTGTAGGCCGCCCCACAAATGTTTAAACAATGCATGTTTTTCCGATAGGCATAGGGCCTATAGGTCTAAACAAAAAGTCTGATTTTATATACAGGCCTATAGGCCTACTTGACAATAATTATCTTTAAATAATTACATTTTTACGGGCTTCCCTTTGTAATAACGTTGATGAACATATCACAAAAACTAACTAACATTTCCATATTCAGTCATTGGAACTTTTACAAGCAGCGAAGTCCACATAGACTTGGATAAAAATGATGACAATTTGCATTTTCTCGTAAAGACAATTAAGGGACAAAAGACCTCTATTTTTATTGAACGGAGGAAAACGCTTCCTTTGCTAAAGCAGTTCGTTGGAGACTTTGAGATACAAAATAACCACTAGCCATAGGCCTACATTTTGCCCACAGTTGCGCATTTTAACAATGGGGGGGGGAACAAAAGTGTATTATACAAAAATAAACACTACTAAATGCAGTTGAATTTTGGTGTGTCATCCAACACCCCCATGCCCTGAAACGCTTCTTTTACGGTAACAATTTCCCATCCCTTTTCTCTTTATGATCGTTTTATTTATCACGGTATGCGACACCGCTGCACTTTGGAACTCCCTACCTGTATCTTGTTTTCCCACTAACTATGTCACAGTTCAAGAGGAACGCGAACAGATATTTCCTCTCACTTCAGATTGTTCCTTATTTTCCTTGTATCCCTCACCCTGGGTGACATGTTGGCCTTGTGTCTGCAATTTGTCATTAAATAAAACTAGCAAGGGCTATCTTAAAGGCACTGTACACGTTTGGTAATTACTCAAAATATATATTAACATAAAAACTGACTTGGTAACGAGCAACGGAGAGCTGTTGATAGTGTAAAACATTGTGAGAAACGACTCCCTCTGAAGTAACGTAGTTTTTGAGAAAGAGGTAATTTCTCACTAAAATAATAAAATACTTCTTGCAAGAAGCCTTTTATTCCTATCTGAAAGCACACAAATTTGTACAACAAGGGTGTTCCCAGATAGCATCAGTACGTTGAAACAACGTTTTTATACGGTTTACAATGAACGTTGATTTAACGTTAAGTGCGAACGTAGATTCAACGTAATTCTGCTCATTGATATAATGCTTAATCAACGTTAATTTTAAACGTAAAAACATTGTTACATTAACGTTTTGTCAACTAGTTACTTTAACGTTTTTATGAGAACGTTGATTGAACGTTATTCTGCTTCTTGATCTAATGTTTAATCAACGTTAGATTTTATACGTAGAAACAATGTTATCTCAACGTTTTATCAACTAGTTATTTAAATGTTTTACGTGAACGTTGATTCAACGTAATTCTGCTCATTGATGTAATGTTTAATCAACGTTAATTGTTAACGTTGAAACAATGTTACATTAACCTCTTTTCAACTAGTTACTTTAACGTTTTTATGTGAACGTTGTTTCAACGTTAACTTGCTCATTGATAAAAGGTTAAAATAACGTTAGTAAATCAACGTTGAAACAATGTTACATTAACCTTAATTGAGTTGGTTCATCAACGTTGACCCAAGTAATTAGGATAATTTTATGAATTGTTGTAATATTTTAATTAACTATTTAATATTAAGTTGGTACTAGTTGCTATAGACCTATACAACCTACTGTACGGCATGTTTTATATATAAGGGTCTAGGATACATGGAATCTGCAGTCATGGTTGTCTCTTTTTGTACTTTTGGTTAAATTTTTAATTAATAGTTAGCAACTGAAAGTATTGAAGAAACTGTTGATGCCTAAAATCACTTTTTCCTAAAAGAATTAAGAAAGAAACTAAACAAAAAATCATTAAATTTCCAAATTACACCAAAACTGTTGCATTTTAACATTGAGTTTGGGCTGCTGTTTGTATCCGGCTATAAATTTGCATATTGATGTCAACCTAAGGCAACGTTGATTCACGTTAACTAAACCAAGATTTTTAAATTTCTTTAAGTTAGGATATTAAATTGGTTTTTGTCGACGAATGCTGATTATAGTCCAAGTTTATCAACGGAAATTGCCATAAAAGTAACTTATGGGAGTTACGGCTGATTACACTACTTGTTAATTAAGAAAACACATGAGAACGTAAACTCGCTCTATATGGTCAAAACGATGGAGGGATGAATGACGCCAATCTTCCATTAACAAAATCTGACCCATCCATTGCACCCTGGTTTCAACAAGATAAGCCAATAAGCTCTACCTTGTAGTATACACCAAGGTATAGGCACAGTGTAACTACTTTCACCTCTGGCTTAGCAATACTCCATGGTGGGCAACTTGTAATGTACACATCATAACTAATAAGCTGAATGCTCTTCAGCATTTGCATTGGGTCTAAGCATGGTGGGTGCACGATCTACCCTGTATATTGTAGGCTACAATTGATACATCGTTCCTACCTTCTAATACAGCGCCATGCGCTAATGGGGTCATGACCTGATCAAAAACTCCTACAAGCGGGGTATAATTTTTGTAATTTTCAAAGAACGGTCCAAACCTTCCACATATAATAACAAACCTGCGGAAAACTAAGGCTTTGGTCATCGAAATTGCAAGGGGAAAAAAACTTGCTGCTTGTTCCAGAGATTTGTGTACTTTCAGATATCCGAGAAAGGCGCCTGACTTAAACCTTTCTCCAATTCAAATTTTTAAACAATCCATTGAGATTTTCATGTATACAACAGAACAAAGTCTGTCAAGAATAACAATTGTCGTTTTTTGTTCGCCAATTGATTGAATGATCCTCCTTTAAGAAATCATCATCAGTTTAAATTAACAAGATAGTGTAAGTACATTTGGGCTAGGTTTTGTTACCTTTGAAACCTCATACAAACATTGATTAAAACGTTAATTACAATTTCTCCTACCAAAAACAAACCAACTGTGCAGTAAGACTAACATAAACGTTGATTAAATCCGCTAATGTTTTCAACCAAAATTGGAACAACCATTAAAACCAAAAATAAACGTTAAATAAACGTTATTTTAGACAACCCAAAACAAATGTTGAATTAACGTTATTTTATCAACCAAAAGTAAACCAAACAACCATGAAAACCAACAACTAACATTGATTAAACGTTATTCTATTAACCAGATATTAACAAATCATACGAACCAACAACGAACGTTGATAAAACGTTATTTTATTAACCAAAAGTGAACTAACCATTAATAGCAAAAACAAACGTTGATTAAACGTTCTTTTATCAACCAGATTTTAACTAACCATAAGAACCAACAACGAACGTTGACTAAACGTTATTTTATTAACCTTAAGAGAACCAACCATGAAAACCAACAACTAACGTTGATCTAACGTTATTTTATCAACCAAAAGTGAACCAACCATGAAAACCAACAACTAACGTTGAAAAAACGTTTGTTATCAACCAGATATTAACCAACTATAAGAACCAACAACGAACGTTGATAAAACGTCATTTTATTAACCAAAAGTGAGCCAACCATTAATACCAAAATAAAAGTTGATTAAACGTTATTTTATCAACCAGATTTTAACCAACCATAAGAACCAACAACGAACGTTGATTAAACGTTATTTTATTAACCAAAAGCAAACCAACCATTAATACCAACAACAAACGTTGATTAAACGTTATTTTATTCACCCGAAATTAACCAACCATAAAAACCAACAACAAACGTTGATTAAACGTTATTTTATCAATCAAAAACGAACCAACCATGAAAACCTGAAATAAACGTTGATTTAACGTTTTTTATTTAACGTTTAATTAACGTTATTATATTACCAATAAGAAATAGTAACCAAAAATCAACCCTGCTAACCAAATATCAACGTTGATTCAACGTTCCCATGCTATCTGGGTTTTTTCTTTCATCATTTTCTTGCAACTTCGATGACCAATTGAGCCCAAATTTTCACAGGCTTGTTATTTTATGCATATGTTGGGATACACCAAGTGAGAACACTGGTCTTTGACAATTATTACCAAACGTGTTCAGTGCCTTTAAACATCATGTCTAGAATTGTGTACAAACCTCCAACGTCAATGTCGATATGGAAAAGTAGTCTCTTTTGCTCACCAATAAAAACCAGTGTTTCCGTTACGCACAAAACGGGTTGGCCGATGTCCCTCCGAATCGGGTCCATCGGTGAAAAACTGAATGTCGTTGCCAAACGAACAACATTTAAAACCGGGGTCGCTCGGCATTCTAATCTCTATATATTTTCCGACGATATGCCTAAGTTTCACATGAATAGAGCATTCAATGTCGTCGGACCAGCTTTCTAAAAACCTTTACGAACGATTATAATGCCCCTTCTCAATGTGTGAGCACGCGGTTGTCATGCCTCGCACACATGCTTGGCTGAATCTGTGAAGCTGTAACTCAACAGTGCATTGCGCAATGACAGCAGGTTTTTTCGGCTTTCCAAGCATGAAGTCCTTCCCTATGTCATATGTAAAAATCATTGTGATTGGCTGAGAAATGCCGTCGGACTAAAAGAAAACGCGAAGCCCCCTTTTTCTGTCCAATAGTATCTGTCGTGACCTGGAACTCAGATTAGCATATCACTCGCATGACGTCATTTCCCGCTGGACAAGCTTTCTGTGCACCGTGGTGAAAATGTGACCGATTTTCATGCATTTTATGCCATCTGAACGAGAATAAATTAAAGGTATGTAACAACAATTTCATTTACTAAGTTTTTGCTACTTAAAGTGTTCATCGTAGATGAAATTTAGGCGTTATTTATCGTGAAATTCTAAGTAATTCATCGAAGAAGTTGTCATGCAGTGAAGGTGGTCTGTACCATTCCTAGAAAGGGGACACTATTCCACACACACAGCGTGGTTCACACGCGTACACGACGCGGTCAATGCTGGAGACTCACTGATCGTTTGGGCTTCCTTACAAAAAGTAAATAATATGTTTAAAGGCACCTGGCAGTGGTATTTGGTCAAAATAAAGCTTTTGTCGCTAATATATACATTGTTATGAGTGGAATGTGAATAAACAATTAACTAAGGTTTAAAAATTGTGGGGGGTTTTTAATTACAAATTTAAAAATAGGCCCCCGTTTACATGGCGCTGTTCGTGACGTCAATCGAGGCGCGGGATATTGGAAGAGAAAATGTGTAGTCTGGCCCTGTACATTACGTCTGGGTACCTGATCAGTATGATGCGTTTTCGTATTCGGACGTCACCCATTGCAATCTTAGGACAGCTGTGTACAGTCGACGTTTATACGAGGTTTTCACCGGTCCCGAACTGTCCCATGCGCGTTTCTATGTCTTAAAAAACGGAAGATACGAGCACGGTCATAACGAGAACACGGATAATACGAGGTATTTTAGCGGCCCCGTGATGACAACGGATCGGCGCGCCGCGGCGCGGCATACAGCTCAAGTCGATCCGAACACCAGAAACATGTTCGCTGCAGCGCTGAAAACGATGTCGGAGTGGACCACTTTGCCCTCGTTAGCCTGACTTTCGATGCCCGTAACTGCCTATATTTGGGATCTGCAGGAAACAAATGCTAACTGACCCCATCTTTAGTCGTTTTGCTGCATACAGCAGCAATACACCTGGTCGGCATTGCCGGAAAAATGCACACAAAAATCCCTTCTTTTGGAAAACCAAACGAAACGTACAAGCTCACTACTTGCACGTAAATGCAGGCAAGTTCGAGGGGGTCGATGTTTGATCGCGGCGAAGTCTGCCTCGATTGACGTCACAAAAAGGGATGGGCGGAGTCACCCTCAAACAACTTTATCATTTTTTTTCACATATAAATCGTGACAAACAGTTACTCAAAAAATTGTTTTATTGTTAATATACATATACTCTTCTATAAAAAAAATTTAAAAAATATTTCCAGGTGCCTTTAATTTCTAAGATAAATAAATAGATCAATATTGATAATAAAAAAATTAAATAGTGCCCCACTATAAAGTATATTACGTTAGGCTACTTAGTTTTTATGTCATGATTTTATTTTTAAGTGAGGCCATCATCATATTCATGATGCATGATGAATGATCTGACATGTCTGATGCTAACCATAGAGGAAGGAATGTATTTCCTTCCTCCATGTGCTAACAGGGTGCGAAGAAGATCATGATAAGATGTATCCGACCGCCACTTTTTCAACCTTTTTTCAATTTTCATAGCGAAAAACATGATCTTTTTTGCGCAGGTAAGATTACATTTTAAGGTATTACTATTACGAGTGAAAAAGTGTTAGTCAGAAAACATCTTTTCCGTCATTCTCAAAAATGTCTAACTCTAATTTGTTTTCTAATTTTACAGGCACGAGTCGTCCCATGAGGCATGACTGCTCCTTTGCGACACCTATACTGAATGGCAAACTTAAGGAAAAGACCTCGGATCAATTATCGTGAACTTGCAAGTGAGCCATCACTTCGATACAACAGTGTAAAACCTGAGACGTGGTCATCTTCAATTTTGTACCCTCTTACAGTACTTGACTCAAAATTAGAAGACGGCATCTTAAAAGTAAACGTTCACTACACTGGTTGGCAAAAGAAGTATGATGAATGGAGGGATGCTGCTGATGTTATAGATATTCCCGCAGAGTTCCTGCATGTCTTCTGGTGAGGCAGCAAAAAAACTGTTCTACAAAAATCTCCAATTTGTTATTAAGGAGTCGCTACATGGTCAGCGAAAGGTAAACAGTTTCGTTGAACTTCGTCTTTCTGTCGTGAACGACATCTACGAGGACTTAAGTCGGTTCGCGCAACCCCATCCATCGAAAAAAGAAACTGTTATTGTGAACAACTTTCAGGACTTCAGTCAAGTTCTAGGGTACCAGTGGTACCGTATATTTAATAAGGCCGGGGACTTTTCCTACATTAGGGAAGGGACATTGTCATTCCGTCTCGTTGAACGGAAACCCCTTGTAGAGTATTCTGTTGAAGGAACTCCACACTTCAAAAACCGAGGATTTTCACTTCTCCTGAAATTTCAACGCCAGCTTGGCAACAAGAAGGACTTCGAACACTTTGTTTCAAACATCAATGGTCAAAATGAGTGACTCCTATAAAGCTTAACTCCTATTGATGTGTAAGTGTAACTTTCACCATGGCAAAGTTGAGCACTGTATGGATTGTGACAGTAACTGCTCTTGCCTGTGTTGTTTTGCTTGTGAAAGGGCTACCACAGGCTAGTTCAGAATATCCACATGTTGTAAATCTTGAGGTAAACAACTTATTACTATATAATATTGCCATCAAGGGTATGCGCAGCCCGGGTATGAGTGATGAGAAAGTCCTCTCGGTTCTAACGAAAATACTAAATAGACATCACATAACTGGTGAGAAAATTGACTTGCCTCCTGTTATCAAAACCCTTAAGCAAAAAATCAAGGCTATGTATCAGAAGTCCAAAACATGTGTACGTGCTGGAGGCAAATGTAAAGTCACTTGTAAGAAATCACAAAAATACAAAAACCGAGCAAAAGTCTTAAATGACATACAAAACATTGTAGATGAAAAGACAAAAGATACTGGTCTAAAACCTGTATGTTTGGAATTTGAGAACGAGAAGGGAAAATTGATCAAGGTTACAATGGGTGAGAGAGAAGAAGAGCTTTCGACTGAGATATTGACGAGATGATGTTCATATTAGATAGCTTCAATATCCCACAAAAGGGGTACCATGATATAGCGCAACGCTACCGAAGTTTGCCAAGATTATGTGCCATGAATGAAAAATAGAAAACCATAAACTCAGAGTGTTCAGTTAAAGAAATTGATTTAACTTTGGGAGATCAGAAAATAACCGGAGTAGTGCGATCTTTGAAAGATTGCTTAATATGTGTATTGTGTGATCCCCAAAAATCACACTTAATTGAGCAAGGCACGGTAAAGATCAAAATCAGTGGTGATGGACCGAGAGCAGGGAAAAAGAAACATCTTGTCAATTTCACTTTCACAATTATCGGAGAAGAAACATGTAAATCTGAACAAGGAAATTACCTGCTTGCAATTATACGATGTCCTGAAACTAATACATGTATTAAAGCTGCTTTGAATGGTCTAATTGAAGAGATTGACAGTTTGAAGGAAGTTATCATTGCTGGGGAAACCATCAAAGTCGAAAAATACTTGGGGTGATCTAAAATTCTTGAATCAAGTTTCAGGTATTGGAGGTTTTGCAAGCATGTACTCATGTTTATGGTGCAAATGTCCCAAGGATTCTCGCTTTGATGTAGAGCAAAAATGGTCCATGGTAGATAAAGATCAAGGTGAACGTACTCTGGATGAAATTTCCAAATGTGCAAAAAAGAGGACCTTTGGATGTGTTGCACAACCACTTTTCAAATCAATCCCAGTAGTGAATATTGTTCCTGATACTTTGCATCTATTCCTTAGAATTGCAGATCAGATGATTTACCAGGGGTCGATTTCACAAACTCTTCCTAACTTAGGACTAGTCCTAGGCAATGCTAAGAGATAGGACTAGTCTTAAGTTAAAAACAGTGACTGGTCCTAACTTAAGACTAGTCTTATCTCTTAGCATTGCCAAGGACTAGTACTAAGTTAGGAAGAGTTTTGTGAAATCGACCCCAGGTCATTAAATACTTGCAAGATGAGGACAATTTTGTTCGAATTACTAATGACAAGCTTTCCAAATGCAAACACTTACAACAGTTCCAAAAGTTCATCGAAAGTATAGGTATTTGTGACTGGAAATTCTTTGTAAAAGATGGCAAAATTGTGTATGATTCATTTACAGGCCCAGAGCATCGTCAAATTATGGCTAAAATTGACTTTGATACTCTAATCCCAAACCACCCTCAATTGACTGCTATCAAGAGCTTGTGGACTGATTTCGATAGACTTATGGATAGTCTTAACAGAGACATGTCAAGTGATGGCATTTGTGAGTTTGAGAAAGCGGCTAGAAAGTGGGTTGAATTGTATGGTGGCCATTGTTTCTGGCCAAAGACGTCACTCCATATATGCACATCTTGTGTAACCATTTACCTCAAGCAATGAGTTGACGGAATAGATTTTACAATTGTCAAGTTTTGAACAATATTCTTGTAAATATTTTTAAATAGCACCCATGTATGTGGTGTTTTTTTAAATCCCTTTTACCGCAATTGTTATAAATTTCTAATATTTTACATTGGCATCGCATTCATTTTGAAAGCTACATTTTTAACTAATCTCTTTCTTACATGATAAATGTAATTGCAACATCTAATCTCAGGCCATTGAATAATGTTCACTTAATATGCACATATGTTGTAACACGTTTAAAAAAAGTGGTGTTGAAATCGATTTACTTTAATAGTTATAACTTTTATAGGTATAAATATCAAAAACTAATCTCAGGTCATCAAAGGGTCACAGTTTAGTTTGATTCAAAGGTTTACTGATGCATACACATTGACTTGTGCTTCTTGATTTATTTTTGTTTACTTGCCATTGTTGATGTGCATTTGTGTTTTTCCTAAAACTTGCCAAAGTTATTTCTGTACTCACCAAACAAGTTGCCATCATGCCATCAAAGACTCATTATGCTCTATATTTTAGTAAATTGATATTTTGTTTTGTAGCTCAGTTATTTATTTTCATTGTTGTGTAGGCCTATACTCTAATAAACATGCCTTGTACTTTCATGTATGCAATTTTTATTGGATGGAATTTAACAGTTGTTACTTTTATACAGTGTAAATACTAAACAAAAACTATTCTCAGGTCAAAGGGTCACAATTTAATATGATTCGAAGGTTTACTTAAATGCATACACATTGACATTTTTTTAAAGTGTGCTTCTTGTAAATTAACTGTAAGTTACTTGCCATTGTTGAACTCATGTAAAGTTGTTATGAAGTTACATGTATTTCTGTATCTACCAAACAAGTTGCCATTATGGTTTTTAAAATTGTCAGAAATGTTTCACTCAGCTAACATGCCAAAGCCTCAGTGTGCTCTATACTTTAGTAAATTGATATTATGTTTTGTAGCTCAGTTTTATACTTTTATTGTTGTGGATTTAATAAAATGTGTTGTACATTGCCAGCCTTGAAACACAAGCAACTTGCATGTAATTTTGTTTATTGGAGTTAAGACGGTAGGATTTACCCATCTGCAAAAATGGACTCATCCGTTTTGACCTCAAGCGCATGGTCTACACAGGGGTTATATGCATAATACATGAATGTGTATTGACATCGTTCAGTGCACACGTGGTGTAGTCAGAAGGTCACCCGCACACACAACTTATTTTTTGAGACTTATTGCAATGAAACTTTTCCATGCGGCGGCGGCGGGCGGCAACCAACCCAGAACTTGTCGCAGCTGCACATGTTGCGGAGGTTTTGTAATTCTTCATCGGATTGACGGACAACTATCACACCGCCCAACTCATCACATTTCTGCTTGCCATCTTCCCATGTAACCTTGGCATCATGCGTCTTGTAGCATTTCGTCACCGTTTCACGAAGAGGCAATTTCTGAAGAAATAATGCATTTTGACAAATCAATGTTTTTACATATTTTGAATGTTACTATTGACATTAACATTTCCCCCAAGTTTCAAGTGATAAAACGTTATACTTTTTTAATGACACTAATTAGCACAAGGAACATTTTCCCAACTATCGGTATTGCGTTTTCACGAACAGCCACATTTAGATTTGCCAATTGTTACATTGAAGTACATAGCGCTGGCACGGTGCCAACAAAGGCTACTATACGAAGGGACAATTTGTATGACCTGGGGCCGATTTCACAAAGAGATAAGACTAGTCTTATCTGAAGTTAGGACCAATAACTGGTCTTAACTTAAGACTAGTCCTATCTCTTAGCATTGCCTAGGACTAGTCCTAAGTTAGGAAGAGTTTTGTGAAATCGACCCCAGACTTGACCCAAGTCGAACTTTCGTCGAGTCCTTCGTCGTCTGATTAATCCACTGCATGCACTTTAACTCAGAATCGCAGCTTTATTTCACCACTTTGTTGTGCGCCCTCACTCGCCAGGAAAGTGCCAATCTACTGGATTCGAAAGTCCGACTTGATGAATCTGCCAGGAGGCACCCCCCTGCGTGATATGTAGTTATTCATTATGCATATGCAATAGTTTAAATAAGCAACACACGCGTCAGCTGCTGACCAATGAAATCAGTTCAATTTATGAGGACTCGCTCAACAAGTAGGTGTTCACAATAACTCCACGGCGTTACATTCAGGTTAATATGTCTGTGATGTGAAGAATCGATATTGATAGAATATGAATTAAGCCAGACTCTTTTAGATAGATTTCCCTTTGTTGACGAATTTCCGTTTTATGTTTAGGCCTATATATTTTTAAGAGGGGTTCTGTGCAGGTATAACAATGGACTGTTCTTACTGCACAATGAACCGTTAAACCACAAACATTCGTGATTTTAAACTTTGAACAAGTTGCCAATTATGGGAAGAAAAATTATGAAAAAATATTCTTCAACAAGCTAAACTCTTGATAAATACATTCCCAAGTTTTAAAGAATTTCCGTTTATATTTTGATATTTTTAAGACAAGTGAGGGTGTGACAATGGATGTACAACTACGACGTTGCCCCGGTCTGCATGCTTCTCCAATCCCCTCGGACTCCCGACCCTTCCGGTCTCGCTGCCAGTTCGTGGGGGTTGGAGCTCCAGAAACTGTAGCTCCGCAGAGCCCCACGAGATTCACACGGCGTCAATGCAAAACCGATCCGTTGAGCCCCAAACGGTCGTCATATCTTATGATTTTAACAACTGAACAATACCCCACTTAAATATTGCTATACTGGCGGAAAGACAGAATCTAAAGACCTTATTCACAATACACGATGAGCCCCCTAACGTTTGAAAACCTAAGCATCCACCATCCAATCATGACAACTGTAAACAACCATTAAATGCACATCGTACCTTCACCAATAGTCGCCATTTTTCAAAACAACGTTGTATGGCAGAGTTTCCAAGGAAGTCTTGAATATTCATCAATTTTTCAGGTCAAAGTGTACATAACAGTAATGTATTCTGAATGCTGCAGTCTCATTGGCTGCTACCCAAATCGGTAGATGAGCTCCATTGGCCGTGTACAAACTTCTGGCGGATTCACCAAGTCGGGTGTCGCGATCCAAAATTCACTGGATTGGCAAATAAATGACACTAGAGGGCGCGCGTTACAACACTCGTAGATTACTGACTCGATTAGCACGAGACCCGACTTGAACCAAGTCTAAATCGACCCCTGTATAAATTTTAGTTTTCACGAACAGACACTCGTCGTTTACGCATTGGTTTGTACACGACGCACTCGCGACGCGCTGCACACAGACCTCGTTTTGAAGTTTTCACGAAGGGAAACTTGTGTTTAACAGTTAATTACTCAATAATTAAACTAACTATAATTAAAATAGCAACAGATTTGCATGATTTAAGATCTCCACTTTTATGCTTGGAAAAATGTCAGCATTTCAATAAAAAACAGTGTCCGAAACAGTGATTTCAAAAATAGCTTAACTTCAAACGTGGATTTCTCCGAACATGAAAGTTTTGTGGAATGGCCTAAATTGCCTCTTCGTGAAAACAGTGACGATTTGTCATGCCACTGGCTCCAAGTAGGAGAGCATTGCTTCCAACACCGCCCATTTACGGCAGCGTAGTTTGCCATCATAAATATACCAACAACGCCCAGCAGTTTGCTCGCCAACATTTTGCCGACCATGTCTTGACAAATTGAAATTGCTGCCAGATATACAAATAACCAAGAAGGTGCAACTTTCTCAGAACGGAACTGCAAAGTATAATCATCAATTACCGTAAAAACATAGACCTGTGGACAAGTCGTTAAATTTCTGTCGCGGTGATAGCGAAACGGCTCTCTCGCAACTATCTTGCGAGACTGCTGCTCCGCGCGAGACTACTGTTCTCACCATACTACGGTCCAATTTTATGACTTGTACAACCAGACAGAGGTTTGTGCACGGCCTATGGGCTCTTCAGCCGATTTTGTACGAAGGCATCTGATTGGTCAGTTTTGTAAAATCTATCAATATTCAAACTGTAGGCGTACACGAATATTAACAATACATTTGTACAGATGATATGGATTCATCCATGTGGAGAAATGGAGTCGATTCATCATCCACGTTAACCCTAGACTTGGTTCCAAGTCTGTAGTCGTGGTTTTTAGTCGTCCTGATAGCCGATACATTATTGGCTGAAACAGCGCCCTCTTGTGGATAAACCTCCGTCTTGAACCTACAACCACAGACTTGGGAACATTGTTCGTCGGTTTGTACACACCCTATATAGCGAATTAGTCCAAAAGTGGACGGAACACTCTGATTGGTCAGAATCTCCGAGGCCCTTAATAAAATGCACATTCAAACTTAACCGTTTATACCACGGGATAATAGTAGGAAATACAACATTGATGCACGTGTAACTAATCTGTCTCTGCTCGGTGATTCAACTTACAGTTTAGAAACACACAAAAACAAAGTGATTCTAGTTATTTTATTCAAAATACGTAAAAAACGTTGGGAAAATCTTTGGACGATACCATTCAAATCAAAGGTATCATAATTTTTCGTCTAGTAAGGATCAGGTTGTTTGTCATGTTTATTTTTCAACATTTTGAGATTAAATCTTGTGTTATTTTATGTATAAATTATATATAGCGTACTGTACGTACAAAGCACTATAAAATAAAAGCAATGGCTCGATTTTACAGAAAATGCTGAAGCGATTTCATCCTATTTGGAATAGACGCAGCCAACGGGAGTTTTGTGGTCTCCTTGGTCATCTCTCTGGCATGAGTGTTGTTATGTAAATGTCAGTAGTGAATAAATGAATATCCCGTATACACAAGAGGGTCAAGTTTGAGATTGCGAGTTAGAGCGCGTGATAGCAAATCTGCGGGGGAATTCTGCGTGGCTAATGCAGAGAAATAACCGCAAGCTCAGACTTGAAATCAAGTCTACGTTAACCCACACAGTGATTGAAAACGTGTGAGACCCATAGAGCAGAGTATGCATATAAAGAAAGAATTGACGCATTGAACTGAAGCAGGTAACAGCACAAAACTCATTTACAAATGCTCTCAGTCAAAAAATTCAGTGTATTTACAGTATTTGAAAATGTTACCAACCCTCGCCTAAAATGGACGCATCCAGGCAGTGTCATTGGCCGCCACGCAAACTGTAATAATGTACATGTACTACGTACAAACGTCATATAAAACATGAATACAAACAGCTATCGGATTTCTCGCGGAGCAGCAGTCTCGCGAGATAGTTGCGAGAGAGCGTTTTGCTATCACCGCGACAGAGATTTAACGACTTGTCCACAAGTCTATTAAAAACACGAATATTTTGGTTCATTCCTAACTTTCGATATGTAATCAAAACGGCCTTGAATTTGACATTTTTACGGACGAAAAAATCCCCTTTGGAATGTAAAATCCATAAGTTGTTGAAATCCAATGACGTCATGTTTAAAATTTCGCTCTGAAAAATCAATTATAAACCAAACCTTTTCGTACAAAAATGTAAAGACCTATTTTTCTCAGAATAATGTCATCAGATGTTCCAATGAGCAATCTGTACTGACTTTTTTTGTTCATGACTGGGAATTGCTCAATGTTTTATCAAGGCTAAAAGCTAGCTGCATTGTGTTCATAATGGCTTATAACCAAACCATGCACATTGGCAAGCGTTTGATGAGCATTATACCATGGAGGAAGATCTTCTTCCTCCATGATTATACCACGTATACATTTCATTGTAATGCACTGCAAAAACTTGGGTATTAAAATTGACACTATGTGTCACATATCCACCCGCCAACAGAGGGCAGTGTTATCAACATGGCTGATTAAACAGTGGTAACAGCTCAGAAGTCTCCTCGTTCCTCAATCCTTATTTAGGCCACATGCCAACATGGTGGCAGCGGTAAACTACTATACATGAAAATATATAGTACAGACAGTACTTTCAGACACTTTCTGGCGAAATTCTCAGTCAGGAAATTGAAGTTTTGACATCGTTTTTATGCACCAAGTCATACGGAGCCAACACAGCGTTTTGTGTACATCACTACACACGTACACACAGTCACAGACAACGTGAATCACCCGTTCAGTGGCGACCTCAACCTCGATCCCGAGCTCCTGCCAACTTGGTAAGCTGTGCAATCTCCTTCATATTTTAACCACAGTGTCTCAACTAAAGTACCGCCATGCCCGAGAACGCAGGATTAAGCCCCAGAATGAACTGGGAAGACGCTGACCAAGCCAACTCAATACAGTTATTTCAGCAGCAGTGTGCCTTATATTTTTCTGTCAAAGATATACCTGTTGACAAGCAAGTTGATCACATTCTATTGTTCATGGGAGCCACAGGCATAAAGATCTACAACTCATGGAGCCTCACAGAGCCCGATACAAAAGACCCTACAGTTGTGTGGTCCAAATTCATGGCACAAATTCAGCCCAAAGAGAATTTTCGTGTGGCTAGGCTGTACCTACAGAAGTTTGCTCAACGTGATAGTGAAACAATAGATGATTTTCTCTCTAGACTCAAACTTCATGCCCAGAAGTGTGAATTCAAGGACGATGCTGAGTTTCAGGACCGGGTCATTGAACAGTTCATAGCGGGTGTGAAGTACACTGAAGTCCAGAAATATCTCCTCGGCAAAGACAAAACGCTTACAATACAGCAAACCCTTGACCTAGGACGAACACATGAAGCTTCGATCAACCACATGCGTCAGCTTGCCCAAGTCCAACCGACAGCACCACCTGATGCTGCAACAGTTGATGCCATCTGCTCCAAACGAAAATGCAGTAACTGTGAAGGCACACACCCCTTCCGCCCGAGAGACTGTTGCCCAGCATACAACTCAACTTGCCGTAAGTGTGGCAAGAAGAACCACTGGCAAAATGTATGCCGTTCCACTGGTTCAAATGACAGGCAGCCCAGAACACGTGATAGACCACCCTCTCGTCGTAAGTCCCGTACTCCCTCCAGAGGGCGCAAGAAGCCTAATCCAAAAGTACACTACATTTCTGAGCAAGATTACGAGAGTGAGTTTGAAGACGACTTTAACGAGATGGTCATAAGCCCAATCCTTGTCTCCAACATCAGTGCCATACACAATGCTGAGCAGCATGACAGCCCTGACACACGAGATGAGGTGTTCACTTTCATCGAGGTGAAACGTGATCGGTCGATACAGGAGCCCAGGGCAACACAATACCCCTGAGAATGTACCGCCGCATGTTCCCAGACAGACTTGACTCTGGTGGATTTCCAAGTCCTGACACCACATCCAACCATAATGCCATACTGACTGCTTACAACAACACGAAAATAAAGCAGTATGGTTCTACTTCCCTTCCCTGCCGGTATGATGGAAGCGCCTGGGTGAAAGCAGATTTCTTCGTCGTGGACTCTGACGGCCCAGCAATCCTTGGTTTGCCTACTTCTCGCAAACTGCGGCTTGTGACTCTGCACTGTGCAATAACGACACCACAGTGCCCCGCTATCAGCTGCACTCAGGATCTGCAACGCCAATACCCTGACCAGTTTGACAGGATTGGTAACTTCCCTGGCAAATACCGCATCGTCCTGGATGAAAACGCCCACCCTACAATCAGTGCTCCCCGCAAATGCCCCATAAAGATCAAAGATGAATTGAAGTCCGAGTTAGAGGACATGGAGCAACAAGGAGTGATCAGACGTGTCACTGAGCCGACTGATTGGGTAAGCAGTTTGACAGTCTCCAGACGAGAGAATGGGAAACTGTGAGTCTGCCTCGATCCAAAAGATCTGAACAACGCAATCAAAAGATGTCACCACAAAACTCCGACCATAGAAGAAATCACCCATAAGTTCTCAGGTGCCAAATTCTTCAGCAAGCTAGATGCCAAGAATGGCTCCTGGTCGGTGAAACTGGATGACGAAAGCGCCCTACTCACAACATTCAACAGCCCTTTTGGTCGCTATTGCTATTTGAGACTACCCTTTGGCCTAGTCATGAGCCAAGACTGGTTCCAGCTACGCATGGACCAATTTCTCGAGAGCTGTCCTGGTGCAATTGGCATTGCAGACGACATTGTAGTTTTTGGCGCAACTGAGACAGAACATGACAAAAATCTTCATCATCTGATGAAAGCCGCCAACCAGTACGGACTGATGTTCAATAGCTCAAAGTGTGCGATCAAAACCCCACAGATAAAGTTCTTTGGTATGATCTACGATAAGCATGGTGTACACCCCGACCCAGCAAAGGTTACAGCCATCAAACAGATCAATCCACCCCAGGATAAGACAGGACTCCAAGAATTCCTTGGCATGGTGACCTATCTCAGTCCCTTCATCCCGAACCTGTCCGACCATACATCCGACCTGAGGGCCCTACTTAAGAAAGACATTGACTTCATCTGGTCTCCTTCACATCAGAGGGCTTTCGAGAAAGTCAAAGACCTCATCTGTGCTGAGACGATCCTCACTTACTTTGACCCCTCCAAAAAGACGACCATCCAAGTAGATGCATCTATGAAAGGCCTGGGTGCAGCTCTAACCCAAGACGGCAAACCGGTCGCCTTTGCTTCAAAATCCCTCAGTCCGGCAGAACAACGGTATGCCAACATAGAACGTGAACTCCTTGCAGTTGTCTTTGGATGTGAACGTTTTCACACATACATATATGGCGATCATTTCACTGTAGAAAGTGACCACAAGCCCCTGGAGATGATTCAGCGCAAATCACTAAAAGCCGCTCCTCCGAGACTGCAGCGAATGCTTCTCCGTCTCCAACCCTACGATGTCACAGTAACCTACAGACCAGGGAAAGAAATGCTCCTGCCTGATGGCTTATCTCGTCTCCCTGTACCAAATGCCAATCACATAGACCTTGACCTGCATGTGACCTTTGTCCAGTTCACACAACCACGCATCCGCTCTCTCCAACATGAAACAGCCTTGGATACAACCCTCATGACACTCAAAGATATAATCATCGAAGGATGGCCAGAGCGACGCCACGATGTCCCCAAAGCTCTCCATCAGTACTGGCCATTTTGTGACGAGCTTGCAGTCGAAGACGGACTTATTGTCAAGGGTGAGTGCATTATCATCCCCGTTTCACAGCAACAACATGTCCTCTTCCAGCTCCATGAAGGCCATCAGGGTAGCGAAAAAACCAAGCTGAGAGCCAAAGAGTGTGTTTTTTGGGTAGGCATAACCAAAGACATCGACACACTTGTGAAAAATTGCCCAACTTGTCAGCGGTTCCAGACAGCACAACCACGAGAAACTCTTCTTCAACACACTGTCCCCACTCGTCCATGGCAAGTTGTCGGTACTGACCTGTTCTTCTTCGAAGGTGATAACTTCCTCATTGTGGCTGAATACTACTCAAAGTTTCCATTCATCCGGAAGCTACCAGTGCCATGCACAAGCCTAGCAGTTGTAAACGCCACCAAACAAATCTTCGCCGAACAAGGTATCCCTGAGAGAGTTGTCAGTGACAATGCCAGACACTACGACTCAAAACAGTACAAAGATTTCTCCGTCTCATGGTGTTTTGACCATATCACTTCTTCACCCCACTACCCCAGATCCAATGGATTCATCGAGCGCACAATTCAAACAATAAAGAAAACCATACGAAAGGCTCGATCCAGTGACAGTGATGTACATATGGCACTCCTCTGTCTTCGAACGACCCCTGTTGACCATACTATTCCCAGCCCTGCTCAACTCCTCTACAACAGGAAAATCAAAGGCAATTTACCTGCGAAAATCCGCAACTCCCTCGCAGCTCGTGACAAGATCCAAGAGCGTTTGTATGAGCGTCAGAGTACCCAGAAACAATACCATGACAGACAAGCCAGAGATCTCCCTCCTCTGCGATCAGGTCAAACCATCTCCATTCGTGACCCCAACAGTTGCCGTTGGACACCAGCCACTGTAGCAGAGAAATGTCATGAACCGAGGTCATACATAGCCCGCACCCCCAATGGAAGTATTCTCCGTCGCAACCGCAGACACATTTGTGACTTGGAACCAGTCAAAAAGCGAGTGACCTTTGACATTGACCCTCAGACACCCTCACAGTCATCGCTCCTACCTCCAGTCACCACTCCCCCACGAGTCAACACACCAACCCCACCACCTCTCCATCAACCAACGGTTCAACAACCGGTGTACAAAATTCGCTCTGGAAGACTTGTGCGGAAACCTGAGAAACTTTCATTGTGAACATTGAACATTGAACATTCCATCTTGATGATGCCAACCATGATGTACTCGAACTTTTACTAAAAATTGTTTTTCTTGGGAAAATTTGATACTCAGTTTCTTACAAAAGTTTTTTTTATTTAAACCAAACCAGACTCCTTTAACAACCAAAGTCCAAAATACCTCAAACCTTTGAGTTCATTTCACAGAAAACTTTTCATTATATTTCTAAACCTTATGAGATAGACTGGAAAAAACCTCCAGTGTAATCCTAAAATAAAGGATCATTGACCAACCATTTGTCTACAGATGAATGCAGTTGATTCATTATTATTTGATCAAAGAGCACAAAAACCTGTGTTCCACATTATAATTTTGTTTGTATTTCAAATCTGTGATTTTACACTGTTCTTTGATTCAAAGCTTTTTTTAAAAAAGGGGGATGTCACATATCCACCCGCCAACAGAGGGCAGTGTTATCAACATGGCTGATTAAACAGTGGTAACAGCTCAGAAGTCTCCTCGTTCCTCAATCCTTATTTAGGCCACATGCCAACACTATGAGTGTTGTCACTTATATAGATACCGAAGAGAGAATCGAAATTAACATCACAGGGTGTTAAAATAACATAAGAAGCATCTCGAAAAATCGATCGTTAATGGTGAACTGAATATCTTTCGGATTAATGTTCTTAATATTGGAAAGCAAATGTAAAGGAGAAGCTGTATATTCCTCCACTAGATCAGAAATAACCTTTCTCACTAAAAACAGAGTAGTTATTATCGGTTAACAGAGAATTGTTCAATTTCCAATAGCCGCTACCCCGTTCTATTTTGTTCAAGTCAAGAGTAATATCAATGATAGAGTGATCAGTTCTGTATCCCTTTTCATAGCATCTAAGCTCCAATGAGCAATCTGTACTGACTTTCTTTTCATGACTGAGAAGTGCTCAATATTTTATCAAGGCAAAGAGCTAGCTGCATTGTGTTCATAATGGCTGATAACAAAACTATGCATATTGGCAAGCGTTTGATGAGCATTATACCACGTATACATTTAATTGTACTGCACTGGCAAAACTGGGGTGTTAAAATTGACACAATGGGTGAAATAATCAAAATTAACATCACTGGGTGTTAAAATAACACAAATATGTAATTGTTTTGGCAGAAATTTGTGTTATTTTAACACCCTAATGTGTAAATGTTGATTCTTTCTTCGGTATCTATATGTGACAACACCCATTTGTCAATTTTAACAACCCCAGTTTTTGCAGTGTACATTATATGGCCATGTATTTGTATGGTTCTTGTAGGCACTATAGGCAGAAGGACAAACTATTTTAATTGTAATGGGTTGGATAGAAATGTAAAAATTTACAAGCTCCTTCCTCAGTGCTTAAAGAACCCCACTTTCCATAAGGACTTTACAGGTTTTCAACTTTACCTACTTTCATAAAGAAGTTAGTCAGGGTAAAGCAATCATGACACACAGTAGATCTGGCATTATAAATCTGTACAGATTAATATTATGTCGATCTTTTTAATTTTGTGTAGTCCGCTGATGTTTTGCTACATTATTGCCAACAGACACAACATGTTAAAGGAAGTGGATCTAATAGATTGGACTGGTTTTATGTGATTTTATTTTAGAAGCATTCATGATCTTGTCATGGATGCAAAAGTAATCCTGTCATGTGTGATTGTGCGCAATGCGCTGACTGCAGTACAATCGTTGCATCATTACATCCTGAACAAGAATTGTACAAGCTCATCATAATCCCATCCCATAGGTCCTGGATGAGACCGTTGGGGCCGAGCGAACGCATATTGATGAGAGCGAGAAGGAATGACAACAAGGTTAAAAGGACTTTATAGGTTTTCAACTTTACCTACTTTCATAAAGAAGTTAGTCAGGGTAAAGCAATCATGACACACAGTAGATCTGGCATTATAAATCAGTACATATTAATATTATGTCGATCTTTTTAATTTCGTGTAGTCCGCTGATGTTTTGCTACATTATTGCCAACAGACACAACATGTTAAAGGAAGTGGATCTAATAGATTGGACTGGTTTTTGTGATTTTATTTTAGAAGCATTCATGATCTTGTCATGGATGCAAAAGTAATTCTGTCATGTGTGATTGTGCGCAATGCGCCGACTGCAGTATAATCGTTGCATCATTACATCCTGAACAAGAATTGTACAAGCTCATCCCATAGGTCCTGGATGAGACCGGTGGGGCCGAGCGAACGCATATGTGTGCATATTGATGAGAGCGAGAAGGAATGACAACAAGGTTAAAACATAGAGCAAGTCCTTGCTCTATGGTTAAAACGATGAGGAAATTGAAACAGTTTGCCTTTAATAATGTGCTCTCAGGGTAACATTAAACAGTCGTTAATTAATCCCTACGCAAACATTGATATCCGTTATAGACTGTGCAAGTCTCGCGCGCATTCGAACTTCCGGGACCATAGGGTCCCAACAATATGGGGTTTTACGTGGGCGAGGTTTTGTTTCGTCAGTTATTTTAGTTTAACGTATAGTTTATGACTATGAAAATTATATATGTTGTTGGGAATGTAATACTTAGTGATAAAAAATATGATATTAAAATCAATTCAACAATATAAGGAAGAAAAACCAGAAAATTAAATTTGACCTCAGCTTCCGGTTACTGCAAAAAATTAGAATTTTGTGCTCACTTCCGATCACAAAACTTATGTAAACGCTTGTTTTGGATGCGCAATGATAATCGCCAGATGCTGTAATTGCAACGCGAAGCCTTTTCATTGCAGTCTATGGTTGTTGAGGCATCAGCGTACTCTATAAACTGCGTCAACCATTAATTTTACGCCTGTGTGTGCGGCCCCTAAATGTAGCCCGAGCCCTAAATGTCACCCGACCTAAATGTAGCCCCAAACCTGTACCTAAATGTCGCCCCGACCTAAATGTAGCCCCAAACCTGTACCTAAGTGTCGCCCCGACCTAAATGTAGCCCCAAACCTGTACCTAAGTGTCGCCCCAACCTAAATGTAGCCCCAAACATGTACCTGAATGTCGCCCCAACCAATGTAGACGCAAAGCTGTACCTAAAGTTAGAGTGTGATTTTATTTTATTTATATTCTCTATTTAATCATATTATTTTCCAAAATATCGCTAAACACCCTCCATAAAATTGCCGTGTTGTCCCAGGACATGGGTGATTTCCGATGTGTCTATTTTGTACACGGCCTATTGAGCGAGTTGAACCCGCTCAATATGGGAATATTCTTAGACACGGAGTCCCCATACACTGTGCACAAGCAATGGGTACAGGAATATACCCATATCCCGGATCAACCACGGCGCAGTGCTCAGTGCACAATGCAATGGGTACAGGAATATGGCAATATCACGGGTCCACAGCACCGCGACGTTGATAAACGTTGGGATGGGATGTGTTACAATCCCAGATTTGAGCGTCATGCCGAACACCTTGTTTTTGTTTACCAAAAAGTTAAGTCTAGTTTTACATGTTTTTGTTTGAAACGAGTCAAACAACTCGCCTTAACATTCATTGTAGCTATCATTTCAATCATGAGTTAGGTCGGGCGACATTTAGGTACATGTTTGGGGCTACATTTAAGTCGGGGCGGCTACATTTAGGTCGGGCAACATTTAGGTACAGGTTTGGGGCTACATTTAGGTCGGGCGACATTTAGGTACAGGTTTAGGGCTACATTTAGGTTGGGCGACATTAGGTACATGTTTGGGGCTACATTTCGGTCGGGGCAACATTTAGGTACAGGTTTGGGGCTACATTTAGGTCAGGCGACATTTAGGGCTCGGGCTACATTTAGGGGCCACACACCCTTGTGACCATCGCAAATTCGCGTAAGGTGTTTCTTAAAAGTCAAGATCAAAGCATCCTTGTCCCAGAGTTTTAATTTTGTTTGAATAATAATTAACACATTATTTGTGTATTTACTATAAAAGCTAAAACTTATTTTATAAAAATTGTAATGAGTATTTTTGTTGTTCAGATTATGTCATTAGATAAAATTTAAAACAAAGATTTGATTTCAGAATAAAAAAATGTTCTTCGTTTCACGTGTTTTCTCGTTCTGATACGCGCGAGACTTGCACAGTCTATACTGACAATGGAGATCGATGTACGCAAACTATCGTAGTTAGCTTTAACCCTAGCCAACTCCGACCCCTCAAAATTAACCCTAACCAACCCGACCCCTCAAAATTAACATCTAGCCAACCCGACCCCTCAAAATTAACCCTAACCATTTTTATAAAGGCAACAACATTTGATGTTTATTTCATGAGTAATGAACCGCTGGTCGTATCAAGGCCCCCCCCCCCTTCCGCCCGCTTCAAGTTTGAGTTGAGGAAAAGTGCCGAGCATGCGCTTAGCCGATACGTTCATCCCCTTGCCACGTTGATACAGCGCCCCACACGATGTAAATAGTCATTGGCGGTGACTTGAAATAAAACGCGTTATCGAAGCGTTAATTTTGAAGAGTCGGGGTTGGTTAGAGTAATTTTGAGGGGTCGGGTTGGTTAGGGTTAATTTGAGGCGTTAGGGTTGGTTAGGGTTAATTTTGAGGGGTCGGGTTGGTTAGGGTTAATTTTGAGGCGTTGGGGTTGGTTAGGGTTAATTTTGAGGGGTCGGGTTGGTTAGGGTTAATTTTGAGGGGTCGGGGTTGGTTAGGGTTAATTTTGAGGGGTCGGGTTGGTTAGGGTTAATTTTGAGGCGTTGGGGTTGGTTAGGGTTAATTTTGAGGGGTCGGGTTGGTAAGGGTTAATTTTGAAAGGTTAGGGTTGGTTAGTGTTAATTTTAAAGAATCAGGGATGGTTAGGGTTAATTTTGAAAGGTCGGGGTTGTTTAGGGTTAATTTTGAAGAGTTGGGGTTTGTTAGAGTAAATTTGTAAGGGTCTGGAACAATTGGGCTTAATTTTACATGAGCCATTAATTTAAGAATTGTTAAATAAAACATGATTTTGTGCATAATGTATTTTATTTTTAGTTTGCAGTGCTGAGAAAGAACTTTAAAACAAGAACATCATTAACCCATGCAATCAGGACCGGGCACCATATTATTTGCCCATAACCTTTAACGCTGCATTCGATCACCACTTAACTTTTCCCAATAATTATCTAGGGTCCTATTGTAAAAAGGGAGTTGCTATAAGGGTTCAGCTGTTACCATGACAACCGTTTGTTAGATTTTGGGTTTTTCAGCACAATTTCCACTTGTTTTTGGATTATTTCTCAAGAAAGTGGTATGATGTTTAACGTGATAGTTTTAATTGCCTTGTGAGAATTCAAAATGGGTGCCAAACTCGACGGCCATCTTTGATTTTGTGTTTTCAGCCCGTATTTAGAGGTTTAAACTTTCAAATTTGGTACCAACAAATTTGTTATTTTAACAGGCTAAGAAATACTATAGGCTAGAATCATCAGTTAGGTCAAAAAAATTATACGTTTTTTCCCCCCAAGGAGGGATAAACCAAAAATTAATTCGCCCCCAACGGCGACCCAAGTCATAAAATCCAATGTCACGTTGTTGATTATGTCAAAATAAACAAGTTTGCAAAAATGTATAGCTTTCGGAGAAAAAATACGGAAATTATGGGGGGGAAACGATATTTGACCAAAACTTTGCAAACAACTAAAAAATGCCCTTTAATAGTTAATGTTTGAAAACATTTTACGCCATCATGTAGAACTTGGTAAAATGAACACTTGTAGCAAGTGTTATAAAATACGCTTGAATACTTTGGAAAATACGGAGGAGGGGCCTTTTGGATTAGTCATTGATTTCAGTGATTTGTTTTCTTTTAATGTTGGTCATCTGCCTGGACAATACCGAGGATGTGTATGTTAGGCTTTAGTTCTTGGGACCAACACATTTGTGTTGGACCACAAAGGGACTTTTCTTGGACTTACCCAAATATTATAACATAATGCTAGCTTCGGTTTTACAACTTAATTAATGTTATTGTTTCAAAAAAACATTGTGAAAATAAACTGTTAACCGGTTAAACAATAGGCCTACTTAACTATTTGATACTGATTCAAATAAAAATCCATTGAAAATTTGTGGGTTTTTGGGGTGTAATTGCATGACATTTTTTAGAGCCAAATTTCTGACTCCACAAAATGGCGGACCGTTCCGCTGGTTGTAGTTCCAGAGGCAATTTTTTAATTTTTTGTATCACTACTCACTAATTACAACACACTATAGGCGTTTCTGCGCATGAACAACTCATAAAAAGGAAAAGGAGCAATACAACAGTAACATTTTGAGAGATTTCAAGGCAATGTGCCCCTTCTTAAAGTAGTTTGCCCAGAATATTTAGCAACCTTCCACAGGTGCAAGTGCTGGTGATACGGGGTGCTGACAGATTAACTTGCGTGTTTTACCACAATACCCATCGTACCAGCCTAAAGCACTGCCCGGCGCAATCGTCGTCGTTGCCGCAGCCGCCGTAACTATTTGGCTGACCATCTTTCCATCTCTTGTCCTGCACGTCAATAGTACCTTCACCATCCAAACACACCCAGGTACCTGATCCGAGTCAATCAGAAATAAAAAGTCTCATTACATCAAACGTTGAGAGCGGGATCGTACTTAAAGGAACGTCACAGAACTGGTAATTAATATTTTCTCATTAAGATACTTTGTAATAAGATCACAGATTTACATAAAACTTACACGGTCTAATGATGATGACAGTAGAAAACATCCCTATAGAAATAATTATTTCTGTCTGAAATGCCATTTTTATTTGATGAGAAATAAATAAAACTAATTTCCGATTGGAGTGTATCGCTCGTGAGCGTTTTATTAATGCATTGTATAACAAAATGTGTAATCGGGTTTTCACTATTTTCTCGTGACCCAGATGGCCGATCGATCTCCAACTTCTACAGGTTTGTCAGTTTATGTATAAGGTGGATTATATAAAGTGCTTACACTCTGCCAGCAACTGTTTTGTTAGCAAAAACCAATTTTGTAATGTTCCTAGGTAGGGTCATAGATTGGTAAAAATACTCCACACTAATGACCATAAAACTTTACAGTTGGTGAGAAGCACTGCTGCTGTTGATAATATAAGCTAATTGGAGAGGATTCCCTTCGAATATAGTTTGACTAATTTTTTCACCCATAATCTTTTGAATCTGAAAAATGATTCATGTATGAAGTTTCGATTTATGAGGGTTGGTGTCCGTTCGCAAATGCTGCGGTCAGACATGAGGTTGGTACCCACTGTGTAAAAGACCTCACAAGGGCACTTCCCGTAAGCTCACTGTACACAAATGCTTGAAATTGTGTAAACCGAGGACCCCTTTGTTCTGTGTTTTTAGCAACGTCCCCGTTGGTTTTGTAAAGCTAGGACTGTCCCCGTGACTCCTCGGTTTGAATGCGTAGACATGCCCACACACACACAAGCGTGTAATGACCCCCAATCGTGGACCCTCTTTTTCCCGCT
Source organism: Plazaster borealis (assembly GCA_021014325.1). Lineage (NCBI taxonomy): Eukaryota > Metazoa > Echinodermata > Asteroidea > Forcipulatida > Labidiasteridae > Plazaster > Plazaster borealis. Next base: position 11,252,513 of record CM037464.1, on the reverse strand, counting down.
ATTTGTCCTTACAAACATGGACCACATTGTTTTCCTTTGTGATATATCAATCTAGTTTCCCTTTAGTCCTCGGGCTTATGTCCTCAACGTAAAACAACAATTAAAACTACGCCCTCTAGAGTGAAACATTCGCGTGTCGCTGGAAAACTTCGTATCGTACCCAACTGATGCGCCCTCCCCGGTACCACTCGACCCCCAGTTACATTAACATTATTATAACACGCAAAGTGACGTCATACAAATGGGGACGTGTACATCCAGGTAATTTCCATTCGCCGGTTGGTGTTAGCGTTGAGCATGAGTTACGTATAAAAATTGACTTTGATGTACTGATTGTTGTAGTTGTACGTACGACGAACGCACGAATACCGTACTCACACGAGATAGCAATCACAAACCGGTAAAAATGGCTTCTCTAAGAATAGGAAAATCGGCAGTTACGGTTGTAAGAAGTTTGTTCCGGCCAAATGTGAGAACGATGGCGGCAGGAGGTGGTAGGTGTTCAGTTTAGCTTATTTCATGAGTCTTGCCTTTATTATATTTCAGTGTGTGCTAGTTAATGTCTGATTGATTTCAATTCATACATTTTTTTGCACAATTTTTTTTTTGACTCTTTGATGAATGCAGATTGTCACTTAACTAATTTCGGGATAATTCATGGAACAGTTGTTTACAATATTATGGAAAAATTTCCGTATCTCACTATCTGGCCGCCAATTTCTATGGGATTTATATCACTAGATTGGTTAACATGGTTAATGGATATTGGACTTTATTTCCCTTTTTAAAAATTCCTCTTGTTGAGGAATTGCATAATATTTGATTGATTATTGGAATGGAATGGTAGCTAGTGACTAGTAAGTTAGTACAGTAGTCAGTAGTGTACAATACAAATGTATGTTGTAAACATTGACCTTTAACAATTAAAAAAGGACAATTCAAGTGCTTTTTTCATTGCGCAGGCGGAACTCTCGCGCACTCATGCCCAACCAAAGGAACTTAAATGGAGTGTTGCAAGCAGCATTGTCAACTCAAGAACACCATAGAGTAGACCCGAAAATGGCTTATTTTTTATGTTTTTGATTTGTAGTTGTGATATTCTTAATCGTAACCCTCCATCGAGACAACTAGTGTTAGGAATCACCGTATTAGATGTGCAATTTCGACCATTTTTGTCAGACTGACCAGATTTGCCCAATTTTTAACCTTTCAAAAATCATGATACACATTCAAAGATTAAGAACATGGATTTGATCTTCAGTGTGTAATGAATCAATTTAGAACATCATCGATAAAATATTTGGAAGACAAAAATGACAAAAACCAATTGTCCATGAAACGCATTCAATTATAACCTGCGATTGTGCAAACCAATCAAATGCGCTCAACATACAATGTACATGGCAATGAGTCTGCAAGCGTGCTGATTGGTCGAGATGTAGGCTAGGTTATGTGGGTGCGGGGTTTAAAACCTCAACTTTGCGTCTCTTAACCCTCGGGTCTGCGACCGTCGGGAGGATAGAGGGTTACGATTATCACAACTATAATACTAATTACTAGTTTAAAGTGCCTGTGCCTCTTTGTATTCTGTCAACCCTACAGTTCTGGACATGGACAGGTAAGGATATAATTTGACCTAATTTAAGGGAGATAAGGTGGCGGCCGGATACGAAATTTTAGCAAACTTGTTTTGTATATTGTTCATGCCATAGACCAAGTTATTGGTGCGCTGTACTTCTTTTTTTGAAAATGTTGACATCTTCGGTCTAGCGCCCCAGATATCCATTGTAGATTCAAATGGATACGTTTACGTTGACGTTGGTTGACTCAGCAGGATCCACAAGTTTGGACGTAATGCTAAGCGTGGCTGATTGGTGCTCAAGCAGTAGAAATACAAGTGCCTCCAGGCTAACAAAAAGGGCCTGAAGAAAAAAAGTGCTTTACGTACACGTATATATATAAACGAACAGTGGCAATACAACTGTGCAGGACTTCAGACAGTGGTGCAAGTAAAAACAGCCTTCACTGCTCAAAGATTAGCAGCTACATGTACTCCTTTCCGGAAAGCCATCACAGATGGAGCAGTGAGGACAATCCCAGGGAGGGTGTTCCACATTGAGACAGTCCGGGGGAAGAAGGAGGATCCGTAAAGCTGGCTGCGACTTGTAATGAGTTGGAACTTGTTTGGGTGGTACATGTATGATCTTGTGCTGCTGGGAGGCATTGGTGTGAGGTAAACTGCTGGATCGATGGCGACTATGTTATAGTGGATTTTGTAGAGTAAGGAGGCTTGCAGTTTGTCGTCTCCATTCTAGGGTTTTCCATTTTAGATCTTTTAACATGTTGGATACACTTTCCATTCGGTGGTACTCATGGAGGACAAACCTGGCTGCACGGCGCTGGATATTTTCCACTCCGGTGATGTCTTTCTTAGTGTGAGGGCTCCAGACAGTGCTACAGTACTCATGAGGTCTGACGAGGCCAGTGTATGCTCTTTCTATGATCTTTTGTGAGCAGCTCCTCAAGTTGCGACGAAGCAGAACTAGAATTTTATTGGCTTTGCATGTAATCTTGTCAATATGTTTCTGCCAAGACATGTCATTCGAGAGTGTTAGGCCGAGGTAAGGGTATTCCTTGACAGAAGATACATGTAGATAGTCGCCTCCCAGTTGGTATTGGGTATTTGTAATCTTGTGTCAGCGGGTAAACCTCATGATGTGGCATTTTTTAATGTTGAACTGCATCTGCCAGTCAACTGACCTTTGATGAAGACGGTCGAGATCCTGCTGTAAGATGTCACCGTCATTGATGGTAGAGATGGATCTATAAATTAGGCAGTCATCTGCAAACAGGCGTAGTTTAGAGGTGATCCCGGTTGGCAAGTCATCGATAAATGTGAGAAAGAGAAGTGGTCCAAGGACAGTTCCCTGGGGAACCCCAGATGTTACTGGAACCCAGTCTGAAAACTGGCCATCTGTGACAACACGTTGGGAGCGCTGTGTCAAGAAGTTTTGGGTCCATGAGACTAGAGGTCCCCTAAATCCGTAGTGATCAAGTTTACGGATTAGGCGTTGATGGGGCACACAGTCCAAGGCTTTGGAAAAGTCGAGCACAATCGCATCCACCTGCTCACGATTATCGATGGATTTCGCCAAGTCATCTGCTGTTATGATTAGTTGAGTTTCACAAGACCGCCCTCGGCGAAAGCCATGCTGAGCATCGGCAAGGATGTTGTGATTGTTGAAATGGGCCATGATATTGCTAAAGATAATGTGCTCTAGGAGCTTACAACAGATGAAAGTGATCGACACAGGACGATAGTTGGATGGTATACTCCTATCCCCCTTCTTGAAGATGGGTGAGATGTTTGCAACACACCAGTCAGTTGGTAATGTGCCGTTGACCAAGGATTTTTGAAAGATTTAAGTCAGTATTGGTGTAATCTCGATGGCAAATTCTCTCAGTACACGGGCAGGTAGCGAGTTAGGTCCATTTGCCTTGGGACTGTAGTAGTTTTAGTACACCGGCGTAAGTGACCTTAATTGGGTCTATAGATGGAAAGCCCGACTCCCCAAGATTTGGTATGTTGGAAGAATTTTCGCATGTGAAGACTGACCGAAATTGTTCATTAAAGGCACAGGCTAAACCTTTGCTGTCGAAAATGATCTTGTCATCCAACTTGAGGGAAGATACATTTACTGGTTCCTGCTTTTTTGAATTTATGAATTTCCAAAAGGACTTATTTGATTTGTCGGAATTATCTGAGAACATGCTGTTTTGGAAGGACCAATAGTTTTTCCTGCATTTGTTGTGCAATTACTTTTGATGGTTCTTGTATTCTGACCAGTCACTGGCTTTCTGACATGTCTGAGAAGACTTTGCCTTATTAAACAGTTTTTGTTTCTTCCTGGCTTGACGTCTTACATCTCTGGTGATCCAAGGTTTTGTTGGGTTGGCCCTAGACATCTTTGATGGGATATGTCTGTTCATCGAGGCTGTTAATTTTGATTTGAATGAGTCCCAGTTTTCTTGGACTGAGTGGAGATCAGGATCAACGGCGAGGAAGGAGTTCTGGAACTGGGTATGTAAATTATAACGCATGGAAGATGTGTCACCTTTGCTATACAAAAATACTTTCCTTGGTTGTTTCTTAGACCTTTTAGGTTTGAAGTTAAGGTGAAAACAAACTATGAGGTGGTCGCTGATACCATCTGTGACACTACAGTTTTCAATGAAATGTGAATGTGAGGTTAGAACCAAGTCAAGGATGTTTCGAGCAGCATCTGATAATCTTGTTGGCTCTTTCACAGTCCGATCTAAAAAGTGATCATTGCATATTTCAAGTAGTAGCGAACATTTGGATGACTCGTTAGCATAGGGTTTGACGACTCTGTCAATCCAATTAATGTCAGCCAAGTTGAAATCTCCAGCCACTACCAACACTGCATTTTTGAATTTGACTTGGGTATCAGCTATATTATCAGCAAGTTGTGTGAGATTAGATGGAGCAGAATTTGGGGGTCTGTAAAATGATCCAACTATCAAAGGTTTGTAGCCTTGGATATGAATTTCTATCCATATAAGTTCAGCATCAGCGGCATTTATATTGCATTCTGTGGTTATTAAGGCGTCACGAACCATGATGAAGACACCACCTTTTCAACCACTCTGCCTGTCTTTCCTGTACAATATAAAGCCAGGGGGAGTGACCTCAGCTGAAAAGATTTGACTATTCAAGTGTGACTGATGTCCCAATGATGATGTCTGGGTTTTGTTTATCAATGGCCATTTCTAGAAGTGGGATTTTATTGTACAAGCCATTGCAATTGACAACAATGACTTTGAGCTTTTTATTTTTGTGCCGGGTGGGGGGGATAAGACGATTTGGGTCTAAAGTTCTTGTCGGTGATGAGATGGCAACTGGTTGCCCTATATTCTCCACTGATAACAATAAGTCCTCTAGGTGGCTGAAGGAATTGGAGAGTAGGTTTGGTGATGTCGAGAATTGATGGGAGATTGCTTGAGTTAGGGAGACCACATTCTGAGCATATAACCAAGTGATATTGCTTTGGGCATAAGAGTGGTATTCATCTATTGGCATGTCCGTACAGTTAACATAAAACCAGCCTTCACATTCTTCACATTGAAGGCACCGTTGTCCCCATTTAGCTGCCTTTTTGCACAACAGACAAGGGTATTTGACTGGGCGGGCCCTGGGTTTACCTCAGTATCGCCTGCAAGTAGGAGTAGTATCACAGCATACATGTATGTTGGAATGCTACTGTGAGTACCTCAATTTGCTATGATTTTCCGAACACCCATCCACAAAAAAATACCCCAAATTTGTCTCAGATTTATGTCATCAGATGTTTTGGATGTTGACAAATTTTGCACAGGAAGGGTATCGAATGCAATGGCAATTTACACAATTTTAACGTGAGGTTGAAGGCTTGTAAGTTTTTCCCCACTCACATGAGGACCCTATCTATTGGAATCAAAATTGCATCACAAAGTTGTATTGGTCTTTTCCCTTCCTCTTTAAGTAAAAAGTGTCCACGTACCTCTTACCTGATCCAGTACTTTGGCTGTTGAAATTACTAACCTTTTTAAAAGTTATTGCCAATACTCTGTTACAATTTGTTATACGGATCGCGGCCATTTTTGAATGCCGTCTCAAAATGTACCAACTAGGGGGCGGCTCGATCACAGTTCAGCAGCTGTTTCATGTGACAGCTACAGTACAGCTAAGCAAGCTGCATTGCGGAGGCAGTTACCAGTTACCACACGTACACAGTCTGGAGTCCGACAAAGTGCATGCATCAAACTGTCCAACGTCCGTTGTGTTTGATTGAGACGGTCTACATTATTGTGGCCTTTATCAAAAAATTTAATTTTTCAATAGGGGGATAGTTTTTTTATCCCCAAAACGTACGAATATTCTTCTTTGATTGTTAAAAATGGACTCCTAATGGATAGCACTACCTTTTCTTTTTCCTTTTTTGTAATTTGTGGCCAAATTGTTCACTTACTGTACAATACATTTACAAGTAAATGGCAGATAAAACAGGGTGTCCAAATTTAAAACAGGGTTTCCAAAAGACACCCAGACACCCCTTTGGGTAACACTATGGTGAACAGTACCAAAGACTCACTGTTGGTGTGACTGGAATAGCAGTGTTAAGTGCTTGACCATGCATGAATGTATGCAGATTTGATTAGATACGATCTGTTGCAGTTCCCCTCACATTCACCGAAGAGTTGCTGAGCCCCCTAACAAGTGATTGTTACAAATATGGTCTCGTTGTGAAGAGGCATGTGCCATGATATGAACAGGTCACAAAGAACAAAAATATAGGTGATTGAAAAATTTCACAACTTTTTTTGAGGGGTTTTTAAAGTGTATTTGCTTGTCACGTTGTGCACCGCTAACGATATACATTGGCATATTGTTGGCGGCACACAACATGACAAGCAAATACACTTTAGAAACCCCTCAAAAAAAGTTGTGAATTCACTATATGAAACAAATACCAAGTTTCAATGCATGAACAATGATAATCTGTTGTACCTTTTCTTTTATCCCAAGTTTTGTTGCACTTTTTATTTCACATGATTATTTTTGTCTCATCTTTTCTATTCTAGGAATTCCTGATCATAAAGATCATGTAACTGGTCTGGAGAAGAAAGAATATGACTTAATGAAAGCTGGTAACCCTGTAAGTACATGTAGTCAAGCCCAAATTATCATGTCAGGGCAAAAACAATCATTATGCAATCAAATGTTATTAGTGTCCCCTGTATTTTTGGTGACACTAACCAACTCCTAACCCCGATGCCCTTTGTCGCCTTTCTGATTAGTTTTCTTTGTTCATCTTCTACATTGTAAATCTTCTGGGCCCAATTTCATAGAGCTGCTTTAAACAGAAAATTTTGCTGTAACAATTTTCTGCTATTCATTGTAATAATAATAAGCCATTCTTAAATAATGCTTTATCATACTCGAGGGCGTCTCAAAGCGCTCATTATTTTGTCTACAAGGTATGCAGAGCTATGTTTGAAATGCAAGACCCATTTTTTTACATAGTACCTTGTAATAGTTCACAAGGTACTATGACAGAATCTACAGCCAACCAAACCAGAAAACACCAGGGCAAACCCAATCTCTTAACAATAAGTGTAATAGATTCTTTTACCTGTGTTAAACAACACACTTGACCTATGGCTTTACGTCCCTTCCGAAGGACGAAACAATAATAGTTAAGTGCCTTGTTTAAGGACACAAGTGTCAAGACCAGGACTGAAACCCACACTCTGCTGATCAGCAACACCAGAGCTTGAGTCCAGTGCACTTGATCACTTGGCCGCAACACAATAAAAAATGAGCAGGATAGCAGCCACAGATGGTACATGTGACATCGTATTTTGGCTTGTAACCTTATTCTGGTAAGCATATTTTTTGTTGTGCTTAGTTACTTTTTGTGCTTTTAAGCAGCACTATGAAATTGGTCCTTGTAGTTCCCTTGCTCCTTGCTCATCACTCCATAGCATCTTTTCCACAGGTCTGATTGCTTAAAATGTTTAAACAGACTACATGTAATATCATGTGTATGCTGTGCTAAGCTGTGATGTCATTTTAAGTTTTAGGTTACACCCTTTTGTGCTTCGAGCCTTGAAATAATAAAACAGTTTCCGTTTCTTGTTAGACTTGGAACATGACTGTGACATGGTGTAGTTAACCATTACTTATTACCTCTCACAGGATCCCTTTGAGCTGCAGGTTAAAAGAGTGCCAGCTGGAACTGTAGACAAACCTGTAGCTGTCAAGTCCGTCTTTGAAAAGCGAATCGTAGGATGTATTTGTGAGTCAACTTTTTTAAATTTCAAGTTTTTGGGGGAGGAGGTAGAGTTGGGTTGTTATGTAACATAAGAAGCCATGTCTTAATTGGTTTACTCTTTATTGATATTTGCTAAAGAAGACTTTCACATCTAAGACAAAAAATAATTCTGGTCATGGCACTTGTTTCCTTGAGCAAGGCACTTAGCTGCATTTGCTTCTCTTCACCCGGGAGTAAGAGTAAATGGGTACATTTGAGGGCAGAGATGGTTTTTGTGATTGGTTTAGCTTGATACGCTAGTACTTAGCAGCATACTCACAAGGGAGCTGAGATGGGTGAAGGAAAGAAAAAAATGGCCCAATGACCTGAGTAGGTAAATAATGTTGTGGGTCATGTGGGTCACAAATGGTGGATACCGGTGCTATACTGGTGCTACATATGTATTACTCTTTAAACGATTGACCAACAATCTGCATACAGCATGTTTTCCCACAATGCAAAGTTTCAGATCTTACTCATCTGTTTTTCTGAATGATTTTTCAACCAATCAAGTGTCCCAACCAATCAACCAACCAATATTCAGAAAAGATTTGATTTCTGAAACTTATATCTGTGATGGTCAATGTGATGATACTGACCATGGAATTGCTAATGTTCCAAACCCTGTGGTTGATTACTTGATATCAAATTAAAAAGGTAGCCACTAGGTAAACCACAGAGAGGCTGTTTGTCTGAGTAGGAAGAAACTGTGGTCATTGTCTGAATATCCAAGAAGGAAATTAGACCAACTTTGTGAAGTTGCGGGGGTATGCGGTCTTCTTTTTCCACAGATATTCCCCTTTTTAGTCTGTCTCATTCAGTAATTCCTTTTTTCTCCTTCTTCCCACCTTTGACTTTGTCTTTTGTGTTTCCAACCTCTTGTGGTCAAACCAGCCCCTTCCATCTACCCCCTTTGTCTTCTTCATTGTTCATCCTTTTCTTTTCTGAGTGCTTTCTGCCTCTTTCTCTCTCTCTTTTCATTTCTTTCCACTTGACTGCTTCTGTTACACCAGTTTACCTGTTTATGTGCATTGTGTTGTCATTTAGCCTTCTAGAAAAAGACTCGGCTACGGTCGAAACGGCAGGTCATGAACTATTTTCTGTACAAATTATAAATTGACTGTTAACCCTGTACTAATAGAAATAATTACTGTGCTTTTGCCCCCCCCCCTACCACCACCATGTACATCCTATGCAGGTGAAGAAGAACAGACCTTCATCAACTGGATGTGGTTACATGCCGGAGACCCCCAGAGGTGTGATTGCGGCCACTGGTTTCAACTACAAAAGACGGAGGGTATTTAGAAGTAGCTACAAATATTAATCACACTTTGTTCTGGGTAGTTTATTTCAAGTGTAAAAAAAAACAAGTAATAAATACTGTGTGCATGAATATGAGATGAGGTATAGCTGATGCAATGGGAGACGTTTGAGATGCTAGTTGCTGGCAGACTTGCCAAGTAAATGCCATTGCTCTTGGAAAGATATGCATACCCAGCATTAGGTGGCAATTCAGAATAACCAATGTTTACAAATTTCGATCTGTGGTTTTTTGTGTTTTTTGTGGTCGGGTTTAGTCGAAAGAAATAACTGAAAAACAAAAGTCGTTTTTCACTTATAACAGTGGAAGAAAACAAATATTAAAGAAAGGAAAAAAAACACTGAGGCCTCTTCCAGACCATCTTTCATGTCTGGAGACTGCAGTTCCATTGGTATCAGTCAATCTTGTTTCGATAGCTGACCTCTGCGCCCAATTGTGAGATGGTGTGGATTTTTCATTCTGTTTCAACTACAAAGTTGCATGCTGGAAGCTCCTGAGCTGGGAGAGCATTGATCTAAAATAGCTGCTTCATTTGAGGCATTACTTTGTTCTTTGGTGTATCGGTTATACTAAATAGTCTGTCAATATTTAAAAATCAAAATTTGGGTTGGGTGTGTGGGTCAAAACAATTGTCAACAAAATATTGAAATTTATAAACATTGACTATTCTGAATGGCCTCTTACACAGATAAAAAATAAGAGTGTGTCTAGGGTTTCAAAGTCTCCCATTAAAGTCAAGAATTACTGCGCTCTGTGCTATTTAACATACAAGGTACTTGAGCTGTTTGCAGTTGATTTTACAACAAAAACTTTAGTAGAATGAAGTTAATTTACCGTCAATGAAACAATTCCGAACTGAAATTGTTAAAAACCGTTTGTTGTGATGTTTTGCTGGAGTTATTCTTCTGGAGGGACTTTCAGTATTCCACATCATATTTGTGAGATTGTTTGTTATTTATCACATCATTTTCTGGTTTCCTTTGTGTGATTTTGCCGTTACAGAGACCAATTCCTTTACCTCAGGGGTGATTACATTTTCATTTTTTGAAGTGTGCCAAAAACACGAAGTTTAAAAATTGAGAAATGCTCTTTCAGTTCATGCAATCGATTTATGTATGTTTTTTTAGTGGTCACTACTTAGGTTTTGTTCGCGAAGAATAACTCTGGAACAGTGGATTTGTGAAGTTGCTATGGCTAGATAAATGCGTCTACACATTTACCTCAACATTGCAACAGATATTGCTAAACGACGCTCGGTTTTGACAAGACCGAACAAATATGTAATTTGCAAAAATTGATGATCCTTTGTGCATGACAGTGATATTGTGTGTGATTTGTATCAGAAAAAGATTGTCTTGTACAATTTCATTCATGACTTGAATGCACAATATTTCTGGAATTAAAATAAAAAGTATTTTGTGTTTGTTGTCGGATATGTTAGTTTATCTTTGAGCAATACCAGTTTGAAAATAGTTCATCAGTTGGAAGACAATACAGAAACAAATTAAATATAAATTAATAACTGTTTAAACAAGCAGTCATTCATACCTTGATGATTCTGTATTTTTTATGAATCTAGTCATGTATACTGTACATGGTTTATGTGAATTAGCTGTAAAACAATTGTAAATTGATTTTACAATTTGGCTTAAAGAAGGTTTGACAGAATTCAAGAGCTGTCCATATTGACAGCATATGATACATGTTTTAATGTATTACATTTTATCCGATAAAACGTCCTTATGCAGAGTCAGAAGTTCACACTGTTAGGTTCTCAAGAGTCGTTCACAAATATTTTCAATCAGACAATGTAAACTGGTTCTATATTATGGAAAGAAAACACCTTTTTCCATACAAAGACCTGTATATACACGTGTTTGTCAATTTCTAAAGTCACTACAAAAGCAGCCCAGGGTTGGATTTCGCTAAGCGCCAAGATTGATCTTAGTGCAAATCAATCTAAATTGCTAAGAAAAGTTTGATGTCACAATACAAAGCACTATGGTGATATTGACAACTCATCTTAAGATGAATCTTAGTGCTTTGTGAAGTCAAGTCAAGCCCAGGCCTTTGAATTCCAAAGCTATTTCATTGAAGAAGAAACAGGCACTTCAATTGGAAAAGCGTTTTTAGGAGACACCAAGTCCAAAACCAGGATAATCCTGTTGGTATAGGTATAGTAAGTCATGCAAATGTGCAGTGGCTGCACAAGCAAGTTGTTCACTACTTCTGGCTCCTAAGCTGGCATACGCCTGTGTGTACTGTAACCCTTGTTTTGACATTTATCACAAGTGGACACTCTATTGAGACCATGAGTGTTACAGAACAATTGTAAAATGGGAGTCAAGAACTTAACAACTTCTCAAGTGAATTCTGATTGAAAAACTTGCTCATGGTTGTAGAGGGACTTTGTGACGTGGGCATGACCTACGGTGGAACTACCTCACACTAACAGGATGCCTCCTTGAAAATTTTCACAGTGGTATGAGAACAGTTAAATCATCAAGAGATTGATTTGTTATTTGCTCAAATAAAATCTTTTGTTGAATGATAACTGTCGGGCAAAATGATGTAAACTGTGAAACTTTGTGTACATGTTCTATTTGTACACTATGTTGTAAATCAACTTTAACTGTATATGATCAAACTGGATGTTTATTTGTAAAACCAGTAATGCCATAATGATTTCCTGGCAGCTCAGAATACATACTCAGAACATTTCCTTTGATTGATTGTTTCATTGTATTGCATTTTCAAAAAACCAACCCTCCTACTTTTGGTAACATTTTCCAGCCAGTTGACCAACCATTTGAAACCATTCAACTGCCTAGGTTGTCTTTGGTGAAAAAACTGTGTACTGTGTTAACGCATTCACCATTGATCATATTGATGCATGCCTCTCATTGCAGGCTGGCTAAGTCTAATATCTTTCATTCAAAACCAAAGTGGATGATATTAAATGGTTATATAGTAGGAGGGTTAATAAAGTGTGTGTAACTTGGTATAACCACATAGTTCCACAAAGTGGGACACAATATACATCCAACATTCAGTGCGTTATTCAAAAACTTCAGCTAATTTTGTTGGGCAGCAAGAGACATTTAGCCGGTGTATTAAAATGGTTCTAACTGTTCTAATAATTATTTTCCATTGATGCATGCCTTTCATCAGTATTAACTCTTACATCTTTGTATTTACTGACATCAACTAGTATTTACTGCAGGAAATGCAACCCATTTCAATCTTCTGGACAGAAGTATGGAATTTACGACAAGTACATTAAATATTGAGATTTGTAAAGGGTTAATTTTTACATTTGATTTTTACCACATAGCAGTGTGAATGTGTGTTTATCATATCTTTTCTTTTGTGAGTTTAAAAATGTTGAGTGCTCTAAATACAATAAAATATGAGTTAATTTAAATATGATAATGAGGAGTGTGTTTCTGTTCATTATAAAAAGAAAATTCCATAGCAACTTGTCAACCAAATTGACTCTGTCACATTAATATACTTGTGGGAGCGTGTCTACCCGTTGAAACCAAGGACTTTTACAGAGGGAATCCGGGTGTTTTTGCGTACAAAACCAATGAGGAGGTCTCTAAAAAACTAAGTCCGAAAAATGGGAGAACAAAGAGAAGTTCTTGATTTCATGGGATTCACCAACATGTGGGCTTACTGAAAGGGTCCTGACAACGATAGAACAAGGAAGTTCTTTAGAAAAGGGACAATAGGTTGAACAATGCAGGACCCCACAAACCTGATCCGTAAGGTTGTGTGTTTGTGTTTGTGGCGTTGTCATTTAGTCTTTGGAAAAGAAACCAACACTACTTTTTGTAAATATAAATATAAATATAAATGACATAGACAGTGGTTGTTATTAATACAAAGATACATTGTTTAATAACTTATGCATAATCCAATATCTCACAAAAAAACAGATCAATGAAATAATAATATCTTATCCAATGCAAATTATACATAGAGTTAACCTTTACAATCAATATTTTAAATACTTTAAACATTACAAATAATATATTTTGTCTGTAAGAACTTCACGTGATGTTAATCAACAGCATGTAAATTATCTAACCTGTAACAAAAATGTCACCAATCAATGTTCCATATTTTGAAAACAAAGTTGCATAAAATGAGGTTTAGTTTAACATGGGCATGTTCCTAAGTATACACATTAATTATGCTGGAAGATTTTAGCCATCAAAAGAATTGCTTCACAGGGTGGTTGGCATTTGCATAAACTTGATACTAAATAACCCTTTAATTTTGAAGTGCAATTGTAACCAGGAACAGGCCTTACCACTTAGGCTTTTCAAAAATAGCCCACCAGGCTAGTAAACTGTGGGTTGCACTTGCCCCAGGAAGTTTTAGTAGCCAAGATTTTAAACATGTATTGTCATAAATGTATCTTTTTGATGTAATAATAGCAGCAATCACAACTGGTATAATGGTCAAAGAAGTTGCATTCACACACTCCAAAGAAATTAACACATTGTACAGATGTATTACTCACATCTGAAAAGGAAGACATAAGCATTTTAAACAAGTAGGCTGCACAGTTTTTAGTAGCCCACAGGGCAAGTTAAGAAGTGGTGCTTACTAGCCTGTAGCAGTTTTTACTTGACAATGTACGACAATGATTGGTACTCAATATGTGGCATGGTGTTCGCCCCTTCCTATGGTCACACCATTAGCCTTTTTGAGGTATGGTGGACACTATAGGAGTGCACTGTTTGGTTTGGTTGTGAACAGACAAATTTACCTTAACAAAATAGTGTAGTTAGTATTGTGTCCACCTTGTCTCAAAATGGCTTATTCTGTTCTGGGAATCTCAGGAATTCTTTAGAGGATTTTAGGGGGGTGGGGATACTTCTGTGTGTTAGTGGCGCCTTCTGCCGCTTATCAAGTGCTGTATACGTGGGCCCAACTTCATAGAGCTGCTTTTAAAAGCAGAACATACTGTAACAATTTTCTGCTTAGCAGAATTGAGCAGGATACCAATCACAAATGGTACATGTGACATGGTATTTGGGCTGGTAACCTTATTCTGGTAAGCATAATTTTGTTGTGCTTAGCTATTGTTTGTGTTTAAAGGTATTGTACACTTTTGGTAACAGCTCAAAATCAGTGTCCACAGTTTGTGTGATTCAACATATGCATGAACAAACAAACCTGTGAAAGTTTGAGCTCAATTGGTCATCGAGGTCATGAGAAAATAGTGAAAAGAGACCTTATGTGTTTTCTGTTTTTTCAAAATATCGCGCGTGATAAAAACTATTGTTTTACTCATTTCTCAGAAACAATAGCATTTTGGGCAGAAACATTTTAAGGAACCATTTCTACCATTACTTACTTTAAATCATGTAAGTTGTGTGTGAATCTGTGAACATTTTTTGTGTTTTTCGATCTTACCAATAATGTACAGGGCCTTTAAGCAGCTCTATGAAATTGGACCTAGGCAGTGTCTCCCCTCCCTTTTACATGGTTGACATGTTCTACACATTTTATGTTGTTATTCTCTCACCAAGACAAACACCCACAATTTAAAAACATGTTCAAAAATTGGACTTGACAATGGCTTGACCATTGGGTGCACAGTGTAGTTTCACTGGTCCAAAACCACGCAGCTGTAACTGCTATGTAACTTTTCCATTTGGCACATCTTTGTCATCACAAAGCAGCATCTTCTAGCATACATGTACATCAATTATGCCACATGAAGTGATCCACATGAAGTGATGACATCATGAGGCACTTTCAATGCCCTCCTTCAGTTCTATTTTAAATCCCTGTCATTTTAAATATGTTAGTCAGCAGCTTGTACAAAGTGCTATTTCACAAATCATGAGAGTCAACAATTGTAAACATGGAGTAATTCCAAATGTCTTGAATAGACCCCTTGCATTGGCCGCCATCTTTGATGTCATTGACCTCAGTGAGGAGACTGTTTTGGGCTTGTGCTGTCATATGCAAGGGGGTCTATATTGAACTCATGTAGCATTCCCATAGCAACGTGATAACCTGCTCAACACTAATAAAACAGTTTTGTTGACAAGACATCACTCCACTAGAGGTCTGTTCATCAACTTTTGACGAAGTCCTCAGCTAATTCTTTGCGTCCGACATGCTTGATGTGTTTTCCCTGAGCGATGATGTCACCGCTGGAGTTCATGAGATTGGCCGTCGTGAACGCAAGACTCTTCCCGGCTTTAACGACCTCGGCATCCATGGTAAGCTTGTCCCCAATCTTGGCAGCCTTAAGAAAGCTGTGAAAATGAGAATATTGTACAAAATGATTAAACCTTTGGTTTTGAAAGAGGCAGAGGCTTAACTAGCGGGAGGGCAGGGGGGCTGGAACCCCCCCCCCCCCCCCCCGGGGGCTGGAACCCCCTCCCGTTCAGATCCCTTGCCCCCACCCCGAAACGAGATCGAAAAATGCACACATGATACATCTAAAAGCCCCACCCCTAAATTGTGCCTGTTCCCCCTCCCCCTTCAAATGTCTAGTTATGCCACTGGCAAGAGTACATTCTATACTTTAGTTGTCAAAAAACATAACATACATCCAACCATTGAGAACTCTGTCAAATTATAGTAGTTCTTTTGATTTTTGACAATCAATAAATAAGTAATGGTGTTTTGGGGTATCTTGAAACGCTGTTTTTCCCACAACTTTGACAGTAAATACAGACAGAACATTTCTCTGGATGTTTGCTACTGGTATGAACTTGAAATCTATTGACCTTTCAGATTGAAACTTGTGTATGTTTGGAGGAATAACTACCAACCCTGTACTTATTTCTAAAAACACTCTAACATTCTAAAATTTTAATTCATATCAGCCTTGTTCTTAAGTTACAGCACAGTAATTCCCTGTCCAGCTACATGTACCACACCTGTTTTTATTAATTTGTTGAGATGTTCTTTTTCGTTCGGCTATTCACATTATAGTATAATTGCAACAAGGTATTACCCAAAATATGGTAATAAGGTGTCCAGATTTGCAATAATGGTTGTCTAAATTGTTCACTTCCAATAATTTTTAACTTAAATGACTAATTATATAACCCTACTATTGGTGCACTTCTCTGCCCAAGTGGCTAACCACAAAATTAAACAGGAGACTGTGATGACTACTACAGCACTCAAGCCATGGGTTTCCACACAATCCCAGCTGTATAAACAGAGAGATTCATGAGCCCAAGTTAAAACCAGGGTGTCTAAAACTCAGGGTGTCTTAAAAGGTAACCAGACACACAGCTACATGTACATGTACGCATGTAACTCTCATAGTCACTATGCTGTCTAATGAGCTTTGAAAAAAATAATAACTTCAATCTACATTCTGTACCAGAATTACATGTACAACCCAAGTTATTGTAATTTGTAAAAGAAGTGATAAAGGTCAAAAGTTCAACAACTGGTAAACTCAGCAACTGCCAATCATCCTCTCAGGGTCAACAGGCAAAACAAACTAATTGTAGTGCAAATATTATAACTGATTATTAATGGCTGCTTAGTAACCAAACCAGTTTACGACAATTTAGGTATGAAGTCTTTGGTGAACTGTTAGTGGAACCGTTTATTGAAATGTTTATAAACGGTTATAGCGCCCTCTGCCATGTCTCCTGTTTGCAGTAAATAGGTCAAGGTTCTATTTTGCATACACAAATTTGCATACAAGTAATACACTGTTTTAGGGCGCCTTTCATTACTGGTCACACATCTAGAGCAGTACACTGCTTACAGTATCTGTTGAATTGCTATGCTTGTGGGTGTGTGTGTGTGTACGCACACAGTTGAGTACACTTGTTTGTTGAATAAATCAGAAACTGCCATTCTAAAGCTCAAGAACATGAAGAAGCTATCTTCTCCTCAATCCTTTGTTGTGAGGTATACATCGAAAGGATCAGTAAAAGTTACTCCTATTACAAAAATAAGTCAATAAATTCTGCTTAACTCTGTTGTGCACCAACAGAAGGACATGGTTCTACAAAGCATTGTGTGATGCAACCCGAGGAATCTTTTATAATTGTAAACTAGCAAGTTGTCAAGCGCGATGGCAATATTACTTTGAGTGATAGACATCACATAATTCTTTGCACTCACTGTTTGCGATGAGGTGTTTGCCTTTGTACATTATATTATGATGTTGAAGATATCAGCACATCGTCCCTGAAGGATTTAACGGCTGTGTATTGCAGCTTTAACAGCCCATGATGCACAAGTGCCATCTTAAAAATATATTGCAATGCATCTTGGGAAACCGAGTACAATAGTTGTAATTTCTAATTGTACTACAATTAGAAATTATATCAATATGGACGCCATGCTGAAGTTTACCTATAACTATCTAGCCCTTTCACACTACTCTATTCCTCGGGGGCAACCATGGGGAATAACGGCTGGCCCTTTCACACTTCGATCGCTTTACCCCTTGATCTACCCCGGCAATTGGGCAGACCCCCGGGAATAGCCACCCCTACTCTGGAGTAGGGGTAAGCGGTAAAACCCTGGGGTATTCTTGAGACGTGCAACCGGAACCCCGTAGAATAGGGACCTAGGTAGGGACAATGTGAAATTGCGCCGGGGTAACCATAGAGTAAAAAAATTCCTGGGGCCTCCCCAGGGGCCGATTTCACAAAGTAACTGGTCTTAACTTCAGACTAGTCCTATCTCTTAGCATTGTCTAGGACTTGTCCTAAGTTAGGAAGAGTTTTGTGAAATCGTCTGTATTCCACGGGGATAAGGGATATAGTGCATGTAGTGTAAAAAGGGCTTATGCCAAGTTTTATAGTTGTGTACTGCATTGCTTCAAAACCAGCGTGCCACGAGGGTTGCCAGTGTTGCTTGGACCTGGATTTCACCCAGAATCCTTTGCCTGCCAATCATGCGCATTGGGACATGCATATGGGCTATTGTTTAGTTAATGTATCGTAAAAATCACATTTTTGGTTCCACTTTGTGAGCTATTCACCTGACACAGAGCTCAATACTGATGCCTGGTACACCTGCTGTGGATGAAATAACAGCTACTGTGGTTAGGGTGTCTACCAATGTTGATATAAATCCACCATGTAGCGTCCCTCGTCTGTTGGCTTGCTCTTCCTGCACCGTCAACTCACACCGACATCGTCCAGGGCTTGCAGATGTGATATCAACCTGAAACAATTCAACATTAATTGTAGATTAAAGGTAGGGTCATCGTATGGTTTTTGTCAACGTTATGCTGATTTATAGGTAAAATTATGAGGAAAGATTCAATGGAAGTCACATGTGAAAGTTTCAGCAGGCAGCATGATTGGTAGCACAGTGTCTACTTGCTGAGAAAACAGCAACAAACTGTCATTTTCACACGAATGTCAAATCAATCCACGTTTAGCGAGGTGACAGCGAGTACCAACCGGATCTCTGGCCGCAGCATTTGCAAATGGACACCAATCCCCTGAAATCTGAAAAACAATTCATGCATGAATCATTTCTCAGATTCATATGTTTTTTATTGATTTCTAATCAACGGGGAGTTTCAGACAAAATAATTTCAAAGGATGCTTACTACCATTACCATCTCTAAAAGTATAACTATAGAAATTACACAATTTTTTGGGGGGTCATTACCAAACGATGACCCTTCCTTTAAAGGGGCTGTGTCATCATGATCAAAGCAGGCCCTGTAGCTGTACATGGAATTATGAACTCTCACCCAGTTACTGCACGAGAAACCATCCACCAGGATCTACTTCATTGGACTCTGTGTAATAGATGGGTGACCTGTGCCTACCGCTTCAAAACTGATACGTGACTGCACCACGATGATGCGGTAGGCAGGGCACCCGTCTATACACAGAGTCCAATGAAGTTGATCCTGGTGGATGGTTTCTCCGATTGTGCCGATTGTGGACTTAAAAATCATCAATTTGGAGCACAAAAAATGATCCAGAGTAGTATTAAATGCCTAATGTAGCATCTTTGATATATCGAAAAACTAGTAGTACATGTAGGTGATTTTCAAACTATTTTGTTGGGTCTATTTGCTATTTGGGGCATTTTTTGTGGCTGGGTGTTCGGATAATCATAGCAAATTAAAATATCCTGTCGCTAACTATAAATGTTCACTAGGGTTAGGCACGCATTTGTGGCAGACATCAAATCTCATGCATTTAACTTAAAGGCCCTGTACACTATTGGTAAGATCGAAAAACACAAATGTTCACAGATTCCGCATAACTCACATGATTATAAAGTAAGTAATGGTAGAATGGGTTCCTTAAAATATATCTGCCTAAAATGCTATCGCTTCTGAGAAATGAGTAAAACAATAGTTTTTATCACGCGTGATAAAAACTCGATGTTTGAAAAAACAAAAAACACATAAGGTCTCTTTTCACTATTTTCTCGTGATCTCGATGACCAATTGAGCTCAAACTTTTACAGGTTCGTTTGTTCATGCATATGTTGAATCACACAAAATGTGGACACTGATTTTGAGCTATTACCAAAAGTGTCCAATACCTTTTAAGGAATGATAATTTACTAATTACACTTACACGCGAGTACCCTGAACATGCTGAAGCTGAACCATGCCTAAACAGCCCATCTCACGCCCCCCATCTACTTACTTTTACACTACAGACTAACATAAACAAATTATAAAAGTACCATTCATTCAATAACATTGAATCAATGACAATGAACATGATGAATATGATCAAACCTACCCCACCTTGTTGAGCTGTAATGGCTCTCTTTTAACATCGGTCTCATAACACTAACCAGACATGTATGGATGGTGGGCTGTAAATAATGGTGAGTGTTATGAGACCGATGTTAAAAGAGAGCCAATACAGCTCAACAAGGTGGATCAAACCATGGAGGAAGATCAAACCATAACAAAATCTGATGATTTATCATTTTAATAGATTGAAATGAAATATTGTTTGGCTAACCGGCCCTCTGAAAACCCCAGTAACAATCTCAATATACTTATGATTAAATACTAGGCCTGTAAATGTGTAATTAATTTACAGGGATCATACTTTACTTAGTACGCTCTCAAATCGATGTCCTGCCATAATCATTCGCCAAACTTGCTTAGCCGCTTGTGTTGATGCACTGGAGGCTGCCATCTTGAATATCAATGTCAACAGAGGGCGGTATTTGAATAGCAACTTCCCAAGCCAAAATAGGACCAACTTTAAAGCCTAAATTTATCAAGTCTCCTCACAAGTTGAAGAGCAGAACTCCCATCGGTTCTGATAACTTGTCATAATTACACAATCTATTAATTGCATGACACCAAAAACGTTCAAAAGTATTTGAGGGCATCCATACAAACAAATTAAGATAATCAGTTTGGCGCATAAATTTTTGCCTATTTTAGTGTGGCGCACCAAAAACGAATCAGGAAGAAACCCATTGTAAGTTTGAAACAGAAGCAAACAAAGAGAAACTTAAAGGGTAAGAGCACTTTATTGCTTCTGTGATCACACTTGGTTTTTATTACACTGCTCTCAAAAAGTATACACCAAAACTATTTTGTATACACTGCACATATAGACCCTTCAAAATACATATGCCCACAATTATTTTCTTTGGTTAAAATGACAACAGTATGCACAACACAATGAACCAGTGAAAGGGACCATTGGTCAAAACGTTTTTGTTAAATCCATGGTCAAATCAAAATCAAAGTATGGTTTAAAAAAAAAATGTAAGTTCCGCTTGAGCACTGCCTGAATAGTGCCAAGATGCCAGACCTAACCTTGCTGTACACACAGCAATTAGTCCCCAATGAAGCACATCACAATCAGCAGATCACATCATAGTGGTTTTTATCAACATTCTATAACAGCTGCCAATCATCTTAAACTGGAAGTCTAGCAAGTTAACTTTCCATGAAATACTAGAGGTTATCAGAATTAAAGCACCCCAAAACAAACACACAAACAACCCAACAAACACACGGTCCACCCCAATAGAACTAAAGAAAGCTTGTTGCACATTTTTAGATGAATTTTGAAACATTCCAAACTATACAAATAAAACTGCTAAATTCTTATACTCTAATTGCAGTTGTTTTATAGGAGTTTTGGGTTAACTGAAGGGAGATATATTGAAAACACTTGATATCAACAATGCATCAAACTATTATTATTACATATATTTTCTTTTATTAATAAATATTTTTAAGTAAAGTGTATACATAAATCCATACAACAACCCACTAGTTTTAAAGAAGTATGATAAAATGTACCGCTCATGTTTTTGTGGAAAGGGTGGTTCATGGAATCACTTGATGTTGTATTCATAAACCTATTCACAATCCCAATTGCATTCAAACATTTCAATGACACCTTTCAGTTCAGTAATATTTTTTCCAATGATTCTGCGCATTATTGCTTTTTCTGTGATTTGGAAGAAAACTGGATAAAACACAGAAATGACACATCGTTGAAATAAAAGCCTTTGAAAACAAAATTTTACAACAACATCTCCTGAGGTTTAAATGCACACACTCGCTTGATAAAATATATGAGAAAATTCCTTAAATTTATAAATAAACAGATTCTGTAAGAAAACTGGCAGATAAAGTTCAGCTGAGCACTGTTAATGTTAAAAACAAACATATTTATACATATCAACTGGGACGTCATTTCTTATTAAAGGCAGGGTATACTTTTGGTAATATTGTCAAAGACCAGTATCCTCACTTGGTGTATCCCAACAAATGCATAAAATAACAAACCTGTGAAAATTTGGGCTCAATTGGTCATTGAAGTTGCAAGAAAATAATGAAAGAAAAACCACCCTCGTTGCATAGAATTATGTGCTTTCAGATGCCTATGTTTGGGTGAAAAATTACCTCTTTCTCTAAATCTTGAATACTTCAAAGGGTGTCGTTTCTAACAATGTTTTATAATAACAACAGCTCTCCAGTGCTCTTTACCAAGTATGTTTTTATGGTCATTAAATTGTGGAGTAAATACCAAAAGTACAACCTGCCTTTAAAGGCCCGACACTTTGTTCCTTTAAAATCAAGGCATTTTTTTGTTTAAAACAGAGCCCCTTTACGAGGGAAATATAATCTGTGTTGGAACCTTTCCAGTACAAAAGGGCAATGACTTTGGGAAATGACCCAGTGGGCATTGAGGAAACTGCTTCTGCCTCTCTCAGGCCTGTCATTATTCAAGGGTGGGCATAACATTGGTAAGACTGAATAAAAGTTCATAGATTCGCACATGGTATAAAGATGGTCATGGTGGAAAATTTCCCTTGAAATATTTTTTTGAGAAATGTGTAACACAATTATTTTACCCGATGTTTGAAAAAAGTGAAAACATACAGTGTGGTTTTCACTATTTTCTAGTGACTCTGATGACTGATTGAGCTTAAACTTTCACAGGTTTGTTATTTCATGTAAATGTTGGTTCACACAAAGTGCGGATACTGGTCTTTGACAATTAACAATGATGTCTGCATGCTTTGAACAATACTCCAAGTTGCATTGATAACTACTAGTTAAAAGTTACTGGAGGTCATTCATGTGATTATTGCATCAGGAATATTTAGAACAATAAATGGTTTGGTTTTCCAATACAATGTATAATGAGCTCTGTTTATATAATAATCTAGTAAGGTCTGCACTTTGCAGCAAAGATTATATAGCACCAAAGGCACAAGGTCGGGAACTGGAGCTCTATCTATTGTTGGAATGTGAAATACTCATGGGCGCCATTTAGGCAAGCAAATACTTTGTTATATCATTGATAGGAATGGTCATTGTATGCACTGATCTATTGTTGCATCAAAAGAGTTGCTTGCTGAAATGGCGTCCAGTGCACATTTCACGATTCAGCAAGAGTTCCCCATTTTTGACCTCCGGCGCTCTGTAATCTTTACTTTGCTTTGAACACCATGAAATAATCTCTCTATGAGTTGTGATAGTTCTGAAGAAGAAAAAAACGGTGGTTTGACAAGTGCTTCAATCAGTACGTTCTGATCGTCTTCAGGAGAATGCTGGACTCAAAACATCAAGTTGTCAAACCACGGGTTCTTTTCAGAACAGTCACAATTCACAGAGAGATTATTACATTATGTTACCGCAAATATTCTCCCACCGTGCAAAGTTTCTTATCCTAAATAAATAATAAATAACTCTCAAAGAAAACAAGTTGAATTCAATATAAATAATGAACCATCTATTATATAAAATGAGGTAAAACGTTTCAGACATAATCCCTGAAAAACAGGACATTCAGTGCCCTTTAGAAACCACGTTTTAAAACTAAAATACTTTGATGTGTAAAACATCTAATCCTTTTTCAGTTGACAGTATACAAATATCACACGGTTTGACGAGGGTGGACATAAGTCGATATTAGCTCCCTGAGACATTGAAAGATGACAAACTAGTTCCCGAGGCGAAGTCGAAGGAAGTAGTTTGTCAACTTCCAATACCAACATCTTTTCTATGTTTATGTAGCTAGGGCGATGTTTGCCTGCGTACTACACCCGTTTGACAGTTCCATGATTTCTTTGTAAAGTGCATGCTTAGTAGACTGTTGTACGCGTGACCGTCTACTACATTAGTATTTACCCTGTGCGTGAATACTGGTGCGAACTCTTGGTAAACAGCAAAAATAGCATCTGGCATGTGACAGTGATTGCACCAGTGAGAATTCAGCTCTTTATCATGAACAAGTACATGTACATGTATGAGGTACAGTTATTAATTTTAGATACTCTATTACCAAAATCCAGCTAAAATCAAACTGTTATTGTAATTTCATATAAATTCCTTACAATGCAATATAGAAGCCCCTGGAAACTTGCACCTGATTCTTTTAAAACAGTTCCAGACATAATTTATATCCTGAAAAATAATATCAAGTTATAAACCACAAGGGAAACTGACTGGGTAAATTTTAAATAATTTGGGGTTGAACAAAGAAATATTGACTAGAGTGGGATTTGAACCAAAAACCTCTGGAAATGTGCCAGCGCTCTACCACCTGAGCTACACTGGCCCTTTGTTGGCGGTCTCCCTATTTAGTCAATACCTTTGTTCGAGGGTGCCAGTCAAAAGCCATACAACCGTTAGCTGCCGTTTGTTCAACCCCAAATTCTGAAAAATAATACAATTGTTCATGGCCTGATGTTTCAACTCTAGCGCAGTCTTTCTGAAAGTTGAAATATCAACACAACACACACGTATTCTGGTGTAGCAGAAGTGTTTAGTTGAAAAAGGAGTGAACAGAAAGGAGCAGAAAAGCAATCAGGAAGGAGACAAAAGGGAGTACACGAATTGGCTGGTATAGAAAAAAATGGGTAGAAACACAAACATACAAAATCAAAGGTGAGAAAAGGGGGAAAGGTAATTTTAGAGTGAAAATTAATGACTTTTTATTCATTCTCCTTTTTCACCTGACTGCTTCTGTTATGCACTACTATACTTTTATAGTGTGTGTTGTGTTGTCAATTTTAGTCTTTGACAAAGGCTCTACTAGGGTCCAAACGTGAGGCAATTAACAATTATGTACCACAGGCCATTTTGGTTGGAAAGCAGTTTGCAACAGCTTATTCCTTTTTTTCCCCACAAATAATATGTCTGTAACATTTGGACGTCCGTGCTGACTGTATCCCTGCCATGTTACATGAAATTGAATCCACCAAAATCAACTGATGCTTTCCCCGAGCAACAGCTTCTTTCCTCCTACAAATTTGATGTGTTTTCCCTGAGCAAGAATATCACCGTTTGCATTGATGAGGCTGGCTGTCGTGAAGGCAAGAGTTTTCCCAACTTTGGTGACCTCAGCATCCATGGTGATTTTTTCCCCAATCTTGGCAGCTTTAAGATAACTTGAAGTTAAAATAAAAGCACAAATTATACGTAAGTAAACCAAGGACATGATTTCTTTAAAGGCTACCCTTTTGTGCCAACCAACAACCAAGTAGATCCATCTCATTTGATTGGAGGGTTGTACCTGTAGGTCACAGGGCATTCATTAATCAAACCAATTCCGTGCAGGGTTTGTCCTTAAATTGTTCAGTGACTAGCCAGCAGAACCAGTTATCTTGCCGTTTCACTAGTCCGCAGGATTTTTCGCCAGTCCATATTTCATATGAAATAGTGATGCTTTTCAGCACTTAACTAGCCAGCCGGACCACTTGGAGAGAATACTGACTGGTCCTGAGGTGTTTTAACTAGCATTTGGCCAGCGGACCAGTGTTAAGGGAGAACGCTGGCATGGCTTAAAAATAGTCATAAATCATGCATTATGGTTCCATTCACCGTGCATTTTCGTCCCATCCCGTTTGATTTATTGCATGCTAGACCACACCATACGTTTGACACAGCAGTAAAAAAAAATGTAGTGAATGCCAAGCATACAATTTTGGTCATTTTGTTTATTCTTGTAGTTTATCCTCCAATCAAATGAAAAAGATCTACTTGGATGTAATACATGCATAAAACAAATAATGAATGTTTTGCATTGAAGTAATGGAGAAATTTTTTCCATTATGGTGAAAGTTGGAATATGTTCCATTCAACATGGCTTTGACTCATGTTTATCCTCCAATCAAATGAAAAAGATCTACTTGGATGTAATACATGCATAAAACAAATAATGAATGTTTTGCATTGAAGTAATGGAGAAATTTTTTCCATTATGGTGAAAGTTGGAATATGTTCCATTCAACATGGCTTTGACTCATGGAATGAAATATTCAATCTTTCAACTCATGAAATTACTCTCAACATTGCACCGGTAAAAGGGAACACCCATAAGGAAACCGTAATTAACAAATGGGCTTAAAACAAATGACACTCGGATCGAAAGTAGACTTTTGAGGACACTAGGTGGCAGCATACATACCAGGTAAATCCTGAAACCCATTCTCAGAATGACGTTAACAGTGAATATTTACCTACACAGTGGTAACTTATTTGTATGTCTACTGCCATATCTAGCATTTCTCCTATTGCCTTAACCACTTCTTGTCAGTATTTTTAAAACGTTTACCATGCCACCTGTGGTATTATTTTTCGGAACTTTTTGAAAATATTGCTGCCACAATGAAACCCTGACTTGACAAAAGAAAGACAAACAAAGGTACAGTACTCATAACTAGTTCCGGGATTTGATGTTGTCATGTGAGAAAATTGAGCAGGCACTCATCTTGACTCATCGTGACTCACAGAACCTCGGCCGTGAGCTGAAAATCTGCCACGGTATGCTGGGATCTCAGAACGCTCGGATTTACCTCCCATAGAGCCGAATATAATGATGAACAATGATGGCAACCTGTCCATTCTTGTATGCCACATTTGTACAAAAACAGGACAAAGGACTGGAATTCAGGGATACACATTCACCCATGGTAAGGGATTTTACAAGGCATGTTTTCCAGAACCTGTTGTTGCTCTTTGTACGAGTGAAACAAAGCAGATCATGGAGGGTGCCTGCCTCAACACGCTACACACTGGAAAGTCCAGGTGGATAAAAACGTCAGCCGTCCGGCTGTCAGCAAAAATTGAGATCCGAAGTTGTTCCGGGCATTACAAAACGTCTGCCGTAAGTCTGTCAAAAAAATTGTGGATAAAAACGTCATCCATCGTGAAAAGGTTAAGTGTAGTGGGTTTATTTGAAGCCTACACGTAGTAAATGTGTCCAAACATTTGGAGTATTTTGATGGATTTTGGACAGCTCCTGTACTAGTCTTGATTGGCAACGCTAGTTTTTGTATTAGTCACTGGTAGAGGGTGCAACATCGACTGGCTCACAGGGACTGGGCAAGTCTACCAGTCTGGACTAAAATAGCGTCGTAACGAATTTGGCAGAGCTACCTGGCATTTGCAGGCAGATCGAAACGAGGCTAATTTGCATAATTTATATTGAGGCATTCAGCAACAGAGTATGTGTATGGTACCTATACATATTATGTGATGTTTAGAAAACTGTATAGTTGGAAATGACAGTAGTTAGTGACAGTTGATCGTGTCTGGCTGGTACCGAGTCCGTCCAGACATGCCGCGCCCAGGAACACGTGTCTTACGCAGGCTCTGATCCGGTCAGACCATATCATCATCACCTGGTATTTTGGACTGTAGTACTGGCCTGTCCATACATGTCGGACCATGGAGTTAACTTCCAAGTAGAATTAACTTAGAATGTAAATCAACAACTCAGACTGGATCCCCTGTGACACCAGCGTTAGAATTTGGAAGAAGTAAACTAGGTTTAAAAACTAAGACTTGTATCGTTTGCAGGTGTTTAAAGGGATTGTATACGTTTGGTAATTGGAACCCACTGTTTGTTTCAATTCTATGTATATGTACCATAAAACTAACCTGTAAAAATTTCATTTAAAAAGGTGGAAGAGTTTTTGAGATATTGCTGAAAATCTCATGCGGTTATGTCCACGCAGGAAGAATAATCTGCAATTGGGATACACAATCTGAGAAACCTTTCTGACAGTAACGCTTCTCAGATTCAAATTCTTTCGAAAAAAACCTGAATTTCTTTTTCCATAACCACATTACTTCAAAGTGAAATGCTTCTCAAAATGCTTTATGGGTCATTCCATGTCAAATCAACCAATGGTCCCCAGGTGACCCTCTCAGATTTTGATGAAACTTCACCAGAATGATCGAGTGTGGCCCAAATGAACACATGCCAAAAATTGAAATCGTACTCCATGTCGTTTTCAAGATATGACCCGTTGAAATTTGGTCGAGGCGGCCATTTTGTGTGCGCGCGAGTCGCGAAAAGTGATTTTTGTGATATTTTCCGACTTTGAAAGCTCATAATTCAGTCTTTGTACCAGGTAGAGAGCTGAAATTTGGTATTCCATCTTACTTCTTGCCAAATTTCATGAATCTGAACTCAATTTAAATGTATCTCCCTTAATTTTCTAGTTATGGTGACCCAAAGTAGGCACTTTAATCAGCCGAAAATGTTTTTAGTGATTTTTGGGGTCACCCTGTGCCCACATGAGGGGTCAAATGAATCCTATATTCCCTCGGTATTATCTATGGGTGCATGTCTATACCCATAAGCAATTATAAGCTCACCAATGCATTAATTAAGAAATGGCAGTGACCCAAAGTTGGCTCCAGCCAGAAAAAGGTCAAAAAGACCCCTCCCGTCTTGACCCCGGTTGACCCCGCGATCAATTGAAACATTTTTTGAAATTTACACCAGTCAAACAAACATATTATATCTACTTATACACCAAATTTCAGCTTTGGCACTCGACTCCTTCATGGTGTGGTGGCAATTTGAGAAAAAGACGTTTTTCGCACATTTTTTTCTTTTTATCATGTATGATGTATGACCATAATATAATATTAAATGAGTGATATGATCACTGTATCCTTGTTTCAGTCAGCTGAATCAAAATGTAGCATAAAAAATTGTTTTTAGGTGAATTAATGACATGTATGTATGTATAATCACATCATTAACGCTTCACGCACATTGCATCACTGGTACCATCACAACTCTCATGAGGCCTGTCCTGGGATTATCAGAAATGTCATTCAAATGCTTCAATGTCATTACAATTCTTACCACACATTGATGTTCATAATATAGGCCTACAAGTTAGCACTCAATGTCGTATGCATGCTATGTAACGCCCAGGTTGGTACTCTTTCGTGACCAAATCACAGTCCTCGTACTGACATTAAGATCACTGAAGGAAACACTGACAAAAGATACGGCCATCATCTTGATGGACTTCACTGAAAATTACAGCTTTTTAGTCCAGAATGCTATTCAGGGATATTAGGACAATAGCCATGCCACATTGCACCCTTTTGCTAATTACCACTTTGAAGGAGATGAATTCAAATGTACAAGTGTCGTCATGATTTCTGATTGTATCAAATATGAAAACATCTGTTCACTTCACACATTCATCTCTCCACTCATTCCCTATATCAAGGATCAGCTTCCTGGTTTAAGGAAATTTTAGTGATGGGGCTGCGAGCCAATATAAAAACCACAAGAACCTATTAAATCTTTGCTACCACGCATCGGACCATGGTAGTCAAGCTGAATGGCATTTTTTCGCAACCAGTCATGGGAAAGTCCTTGTGATGGCTTGGGTGGCACTAACAAGAGGCTGGTTGCCAGAGACAGTCTACAGTCTACTGTGGAGGACCAGATATTAAGTCCAAAGCAGATGTTTGACTGGGCTGATCAAAACATATCAGGGATAACGTTCTTCTTTGTCAGCAATGTTGAGGTTCAAGCAAATGCAGAAAAGTACAGACTAGTTGATAGGTTCTCGTCATCAAAGACTATAGCAGGAACGCGATCTCATCAGTTTTATACCCATTGATGATGGAAAGATCGAGATGCACGACTCTCCAACAGTCTGCTCTCCAATGACCACCACTGCAACATTGTGCCCATTAGAGACCATGCAGATGAGAGACTGAGAGAATCCATTTCTGCTAATATTCCACCTCAGGACTGACCCGAAAGAGTACCAACCTGGGCGTTACATCGCATGCATGTATGACAATGAGTGGTACATTGGTACCGCAGTGGAACATTCAGAGGGAGAAAATGATGTCTTTGTGAAGTTTATGAAACGAACCAAGAACTCCAATGCACTCTCTTGGCCACAAAACACCCACAATGATTGTTGGATACCATTCCAAGATATTATTTGTGTCATCGGTGCTCCAGAGTTACAAGGACATGGAGGCCACCAGTACACACTTCCTAAGGAAGACTTCAAGACCATTCAAGTCAAACTGCAAGCATTCATCAAGTATTAAAACAATTTGAGGTGTGCTAACTTGTAGGCCTATATTATGAACATCAATGTGTGGTAAGAATTGTAATGACATTGAAGCATTTGAATGACATTTCTGATAATCCCAGGACAGGCCTCATGAGAGTTGTGATGGTACCAGTGATGCAATGTGCGTGAAGCGTTAATGATGTGATTATACATACATACATGTCATTAATTCACCTAAAAACAATTTTTTATGTTACATTTTGATTCAGCTGACTGAAACAAGGATACAGTGATCATATCACTCATTTAATATTATATTATGGTCATACATCATACATGATAAATATAAGTTTAAGAAAAAAATGTGCGAAAAATGTCTTTTTCTCAAATTGCCACCACACCATGAAGGAGTTGAGTGCCAAAGCTGAAATTTGGTGTATAAGTAGATATAATATATATGTTTGACTGGTGTAAATTTCAAAAAATGTTTCAATTGATCGCGGGGTCAACCGGGGTCAAGACGGGAGGGGTCTTTTTGACCTTTTTCTGGCTGGAGCCAACTTTGTGTCACTGCCATTTCTTAATTAATGCATTGGTGAGCTTATAATTGCTTATGGGTATAGACATGCACCCATAGATAATACCCAGGGAATATAGGATTCATTTGACCCCTCATGTGGGCACAGGGTGACCCCAAAAATCACTAAAAACATTTTCGGCTGATTAAAGTGCCTACTTTGGGTCACCATAACTAGAAAACTAAGGGAGATACATTTAAATTGAGTGCAGATTCATAAAATTTGGCAAGAAGTAAGATGGAATACAAAATTTGAGCTCTCTACCTGGTACAAAGACTGAATTATGAGCTTTCAAAGTCGGAAAATATCACAAAAATCACTTTTCGCGACTCGCGCGCGCACAAAATGGCCGCCTCTACCAAATTTCAGCGGGTCATATCTTGAAAACGACATGGAGTACGATTTCAATTTTTGGCATGTGTTCATTTGGGCCACACTCAATCATTCTGATGAAGTTTCATCAAAATCTGAGAGGGTCACCTGGGAACTTTTCTGAAAATTGGTTGATTTGACACGGAATGACCCTTATACCATCACAAGCTGCTGTACTTATTACCAAGTAAGTTTTGATTGCCATTAATTGCATGAGTAATTGCATGAGTAATTAGGGCCTACCAAACGTATACAGACACTTTAACTGCCCATCACAAATGATACACCCATCGTTGCCATTGCATTAAGATGAATTACTCTATGGCTTACAACACACACTTTCTTGAACGATAATCGCCTGTTACGTGGTGATTGGCAATTATCTTTCAAGAATATTTCCACCATTCACAAAAGGGAGACAAGAGGACATCTATGTCACAGTTTGCTCACCGGCAATGCACAAATGCGGTTTGTTTTATGAATATTCGAATCACCGCCAGAAAAAACAAATGTGGGCGGGTCCAAGTGCCTAAAGCATCAAGACATTCGTTTTGATCAAAATATTTGTGTGATACAGACATCTCTTCCCCAGTAATTCGTGTTGAATATCGGTGACTATTGTTAACAAAATGAACGTCACCAATCAAGACCACACCTGTACGTTGGACTCCTAGGTTAAATAACTGTGGTTATTTTCTTCACCAACCTGACACTGAGATCAATACTGACTCCTGGCACACCAACAGGTGTAGTCATAACAGCGACTGTAGTCAGTGAATCTACTAACGTTGCAATAAAGCCCCCATGTAGAGTACCCATCATATTGGTTTGCTCCTCTACTACTGTCAGCTCACAACTACATCGACCTGCACTGGCAGAGATTAGATTCACCTGAAAATAAGTTGTGAATTCGTTATTCTAACAACAGCGAAATAAAAATCGAGTGCATCCTTCATGATTGAAATAAATGCACTGCCAGACACACCGGGGGGAACCCTGGAACCCCTTCTCTTTTCGATAAGTGTGCAGCCGATGACCCGCTCATTCAACTCACCAATAGCGCCTGCCAGGAACACCCGACTTAGCCCGGCCCAAGAACTGCCCCCGCGCGCGCTATTGGTGAGTTGAATGTCAGAGCGGGTCGTAGGACGCGCTGTGCGTGAACGGTAAACGAGAAACGTCTTGCACCAAGACTAGCGCATTAGCAAACATCACGGATGCCGGGCAGTCAAACTCAAACCGTGTCAGTAGCGCCTCCGATTTTCTTCATAAATTACATCAAAACGAGCGTGCACATTAATTTCGTCTTAATGTGCTGACCACAAATGAGCTATAACCCCATTTCAATAAGTGACAACTGGGGAAAAAATCTCGGCATAAAAACGTGAGTTTTCATTCGAAAAGAAATGTCACCTCCTGGAGGTACATGGGCGTAGGGGGCCAAGGATCGGAGGACGTCCAGAGTATTGGCACTATATTAATATAATTAAATGGGGCTAAGAATAGATGATGATAGAATTAGAAACAAATTATCATGTCACTTTAGCCCAGGTTGGACTCCTCTGTTGCATACAACGCGACGGAGTCCAGGGTATTAAAGGTCCCCTACCATTGCGAAAAAATTTATAACCATTTTTTATTATATTTTTACCTTTTTGAGGAAGCTGAAACTTGACTCACATGTTCCTTGTGTCCTGAACCTTACGCCTGCTCTATTCAGAATTGCCAATTTTATCCTTGGATGACATTATTGTGAAAATAAAATGGAAATTTATGCATTCTCGGCGACAGGCCGAAACTGACAAGACGTGAATGCTTCAGCGCATGTTCGTCCTTTGCATAGCGGAAGTCGGTCAGGTTGCTATGCATGTCGCGCATGCGCGCCTGAGCCTACACAGTCAATTGGTACACGATGATAAAAACGGTAGTGCACAACTTGGACTTATTTGCTAGAATAATGTCATTCGTGGACGAAATTGTTATTGTTGGACCCATCAATAGTGAGTTACGGACATAAAGAATATATGAACGGAATTTCAGCTTCTTAAATCAGGTAAAATTATGAAAAAACATTACTTCAAAATATGTTCGCATTGTAGAGGCGCTTTATACCCAGGACGTTAGTGTACACCATGTACACTGACTGACGTCCTACCAGGGCTACATGTCACTACACTAGTTGCGATAATCGTAACCCTCCTCCCGACGGTCGGAACGACCGGAGGGTTACGAGTTGGATTATGGCAAAAGGGTGCGAAATGTGAAATGTGAATTTTTTTTCGAGACTTGTAACCAGATTTGCCCAATTTTTACCACTTTCAAAAATGATGACCCACATTCCAAGAACACGGATGTGATCTTGAATGTGTAATGAATCCATTCATAACACTCAAAACATCATTGAAAAAATATTTAGAAGAAAAAAAAGACAAAAACTTACCAGAGACTGAGTGAACATGGTGAAGTGCCAAGCGTAGACGAGACGAATACCAGACCACTCTGGATGATGATTTAAACCATGCACTTTTCGACCAATCAGCGGGGTGGAGCCTTCGGCTGTAGACGAATCATCATCCAGAGTAGTCTGGTTCGTCTGGTCTACGCTTGGCATTTCACTCGGTCTCTGGTAAGTTTTTGTCTTTTTTTTCTTCTAAATATTTTTTCAATGATGTTTTGAGTGTTATGAATGGATTCATTACACATTCAAGATCAAATCCGTGTTCTTGGAATGTGGGTCATGATTTTTGAAAGTGGTAAAAATTGGGCAAATCTGGTCAAAAGTCTCAAAAAAAAATTCACATTTCACATTTCGCACCCTTTTGCCATAATCCAACTCGTAACCCTCCGGTCGTTCCGACCGTCGGGAGGGTTACGATTATCGCAACTATCACTATCCTCCCGTACCCCAATTTCGCGCATCACAAATATTCGCACAGGTACCTTTCCCGACGCATATTATTTTGTTTACAATACGCAGTGACTCAATTTTTTTTATTTCATGAAAGTATAAAGGCTGATAAACAATTTCCTGCGAAGATGTGGAAAATCAAAGCCTTTCCGGTAAGATTTTAGATAAACTACAAAATGTAGTATACAATCTTACCTTTTTAGACTAAATACAAAACATAGCTAGATAAGATGGTCGATTAAAAAAACCAAAAAAACACTGAAAGTTCTGTGTGTATCGTCTGCCATACTTCAATACTTAAATTACAAGACCACGTGATTTTCATTTAACAACAGAGGGCGTACAAAATACTACGGAAGGTTGAAGTGGACGTGCGCCTTATAATCCTTTTTTCAGAAATTACGAATTGTTTGCATTTAACTGGACGCGGCTTACCAACTTTGTGATAACAGCGCAGAGTCCATTTCCCACCTCGCCAACCCCACCACCCCTTCCCGTTAATAATTATCACTGCCGATTTCAACCGGCAGCTTCCCTGCCGCACGGACTAAAGCATTTAGAAGAAAGGCGGGACAATAGGGACTCCGTAGTGGCGTTCCAGTCCAAGTGCGCGAATTCATGTGACGGAAAACGAAACTTGACAAATCGGGGTCGATTGCAGACGACGAGTTTCGTTGTGCTTTGACGATGTTCTGCGGGCTTCAAATTCTCCTCTCAGGTGGGCTTTGACATCAGACAATTAAAATTAAAGCTAAAAGTTGTTCTTGATTCTGTTAATCAAGTCAAAATTCAATTTCAATTCTTACGTGCGCGAATAATGGGGATACGAGGATACACCTACTGTTAGCCCTGGTAGGACGTCAGTCAGTGCCACTGCACTGACGTCCTGGGTATAAAGATCCTTTACAATGCGAACAAAATTTTGAGTAACATTTTAAAATATTTGTACCTAATTTGAGAAGCTGAAACTCCATTCACTTATTCTTGGTGCCTTTAATTACACTTTTACTGAGTTCAAAACCTATCAAATACATCCATGAATGACATTATTTCCGAAAATAAGTCCAAGTTGTGCACTGGCGCTGTGACTCCGTCGTGTTGCCGCCCGGAAGAAAAAGTGTTCTGTGTTACGGGTTAGACAGCGCCCTCTTTTGTGGACTTGGTTCCATGTCAGTTGAGGTTGTCGCAACGAATGCGTCAATTTCCATTTTATTTTCACAATAATGTCATCCAAGGATAAAATTGGCAATTCTGAATAGAGCAGTCGTAAGGTTCAGGACACAAGGAACATGTGAGTCACGTTTCAGCTTCCTCAAATAGGTAAAAATATGATGAAAAATGGTTATAAATTTTGTTGCAATGCCTGAGGACCTTTATACCCTGGACTCCGTCGCGTTGTATGCAACGGAGGAGTCCAACCTGGGTAGCCCCATTAATAGTGCCAAATTCTCGGGACTTCCTCCGATCCTTGGCCCTACGCCCACGTACTGCCAGGAGGTGACATTTGTTTTCGAAAAGAAACTCACGTTTTTATGCCGAGATTTTTTCCCCAGTTGTCACTTATTGTAGCTCATTTGTGGACAGCACATTAATTCGAAAAAGAGCTCACTCGTTTTGGTGTAATTTATGAAGAAAATCGGCGGCGTTACCTGACACGGTTTGACTGCCCGGCATCCGCAATTTTGCTAATGCGCTATGGTCTTGGTGCAAGACGTTTCTCGTTTACCTTTCATGCACAGCGCAGCCGACGACCCGCTCATTCAACTCGCCAATAGCGCGCGCGGGGCGGTTCGTGGGCTAAAGTCAGGTGTTCGTGGATGCCGGGCAGTCAAACCGTGTCAGGTAACGCCGCCGATTTTCTTCATAAATTACACCAAAACGAGTGAGCTCTTTTTCGAATTAATGTGCTGTCCACAAATGAGCTACAATAAGTGACAACTGGGGAAAAAATCTCGGCATAAAAACGTGAGTTTCTTTTCGAAAACAAATGTCACCTCCTGGAGGTACGTGGGCGTAGGGCCAAGGATCGGAGGAAGGGAAAAATTTCCGGAGGCGGCTGCCACTTTCTGAAGCTTTTTTTTTTTTTTTTTTTTTTTAAATTTATTCATGAGGATGTTTCCAATCGACTGGGGTAGGGAGCAAAATTCTACGATAAATGGATTTCATAGGGGGACGGTTTTAAAAAAAATATATATATATATATTTTCTCGAAAATCCGGGGAAAAAAATGGCGCTTTCCCACTCTGTTTCTCCTCTCCACCGTCCTGTCTCCTCTCTCACCTACTCTCCATGTCTGTAACTATCTGTATATTGCTGTGGGGAAAGGGGGAAACATTATTAATCCATCAAATCAAGCAATGAACTTACCGGGATTCGAACCTGTATCAAGAGAGGGAGAGAACAAATTATTATTACATAGCATGTAGCCTACACCGCTCGGCTATGAGGCTTTGATACCAAGAAGTGTTCGTTGGTTGTAATTCAATCTCCCATTACATGGGTCACTAAAGGTCATAATGAATATGTAACGATGACCGACTGATTGGAGAAATTGCATAACGCGCGAACACACACACAGTAAAGAAACGATACAAAATGGCGTAGGGCGATTTTTTTCATGTCGCGCAGGCCGGTTTTGGACCCTTTTTTCACGCCTTTCCAATTTTTCCAGCGGCCTATTCATACTTAGGATATTTTTCTCCACTCCTTCCGGACAGGTAAGACCCAAAATTTTCTTAATTCGGGGGGTTCATTAAAGTGGCAGCCGCCTCCGGAATTTTACCCAGAACCAACAAGAACTCGTTCAGTCAAGAGGGGAAAATAAACGAAAGCTTCAATTCAAAGTCTTCACATCCAGGTTTCGGTTACTTACTTTGTTAGTAACACTGTCGAATCGGTTGGCTAACATCATCATTTTCCACATCTGCCTCGCCGCTTGTGTTGTTGCTGTGGAGGCTGCCATCTTGCATGTCTTGCTTCTTAACAAAAAATTAAAAATATCAACAGAGGGCGCTAAGCAAGGTAAACGGCCAGAGCTGTGTATGTACGGCACGCGCGGCGACACACGCCAACCCCCCCCCCCCCCAAAAAACCCAAATTATATACGTCAGTAACTTAGTGGCAGACCACGTAAACACAAAATCATGTATTTTCCTCTCAACACATTAAGTACCCGAAACGACTATACTATCAGAGACTAATTGCTTGGCTTGTGGGGATGGTCTTGTGCTCTTTGTGAAGTATCAATTAATTTGCAACGATCCTGTGTTTGTCATTATGATAATAATTATTAAGACATAGGCCTTATAGCCCTAATTTATAAAAGGAGGAAGAGTAAAAAAGGGAATCGAAAGAAAAAGGAAAAAAAATAATAATAATAATGATACTAAAAATAACTAAATAAATAAGCCAACGTCATTATTGTTTTCATAAAGTTCCCTATTTTGTTTGTTACCACATGACAAACTTTTTCCCCAACATTGTTACATTTCCCCTAAAGAAGTGCCGAGGTGTTTCTTATTCCATTTCATGATAATTCCCCCCCCCCCCCCCCGGTCCCCCACCTACTGACGCCCAATACCATGAGTCAAGAGTGCTAACGGCGCAAGCACAAACTAGTTCCTTTCAGAATATCGAATTGGATAAAAAAAAATCTTCGTAAAGTGCATGGAACGTTCGGTACAATAACATTCTAATTAACATAAAAATACTGAAAGGATGGGGTAAAGAATGTTGTTTATTTGGGGTTTTTGTCTCTTTGTTGGGGTGTTTGTTTATTGTTTTTGTTTGTTTGTGGGGGTGTTTGTTTGTTGGGGTGTTTGTTTGTTTGTTTGTTTGTTTGTTGGGGTGTTGGGGTGTTAATTTTTGTTTGTTTGTTTGTTTCACACAAGATCCCGCCTCCAGATGTTTTAATCAAACGCAGTGCCAAACAAACAATTTTTTTTAACGCAAAATCTTTGACTAAACTAACTGAAAACAACAATCTCAGTGAAGTTGTTTATTAATTTACCGCATAAAAAACAAAACAAGTAATGGATCTGTTTGCTACACTGTAACAATTACTTACAAGACAATGGGCCCTGCTACATTTCTGTTCACCAATTTTATAATCAATTACAGACTTATCATGATCTGAATGACAGAATGAGATCAACAGTCAAGAGGTGCAAAAGTACCACATTACACAGTCAAGTGATCACCATGGAGCAATGTTTAAATCAATAACAAAATTGATACTGCATAAAAATCACAGCTGATGAACTATATAATTAATCCCGAAATACTCTAGGCCTACGTGACGACGTGATCCATAACACATCATTTATTTGCCCATGCGCCATTTTGAAAGGAACCACCACAGTGTTAGCAAGTGTTAAATACTGTCTGATTCATTTATTTTTCATCTGACAACATACACTCGAGGTAATTTTCGAAGTTGAAATTATTGTTATCTTTCCATAGCAACAATTGCAGCATTTAAACATTCAATAGTATAGGTTGGAATCATTTTCCCACAAATTTGTAAGAACATTTTGATGAAATTATTCATTCAGGTTTTTTTTTCTTTCTCAATCATCAGATGGCTTATAAATCTTTGAACACGGCACTGAACTGGTTACTTGACAGACATCTAGAATGCATCATATGCAAAGATAAATACAACGAGCCAAAAGCACTCAATTGTATGCACAGCTTCTGTCAAGGATGTCTGCTGAACTACTACAAAGATGAAAAGATGAAGCCCTGTCCGGTGTGTAAAAAGCTGACACAGCTTCCTCAGGAGGGGGTTCGTGGCCTGAAAGGCAACTTTTTCATCAACAGTCTCTTAGCTGATTTTTCGACACTGCGGGTTGTTGATTCAAGTTCCGACAAGGAGTCAGAAGATGGGGTGAAATGTGAAAAGCACAGAGAGTGTCTTAAACTGTTTTATTGTGTGCCGTGTAAGAAACTAATATGTCGAAAATGTGCTGTCGTAGATCATCCGGAAACTGAAGGCCATCGCAACCTTGACTGTAAAAATGCTGCTCTTGAACTTAGGAAGTCTTTACAAGGTGTCTTTCCCGACTACAAGAGAGACATCGATGCATGTGAACAGTCGTTACATGCTTCATCCAAAGCGAAGAGTGACTTTGAAGAGAGGGTAGCAATTGCAGTGTCCGCAGTTCATGCTAAGGCAGTTGAGGTAATAGCACAGGTGAAAAGCGAAGAGGAACGAATGTGTAATGATATTAAAATCCTGGAGCGAGATCGCAACACAAGATTTGATGAGCATGAGGAGACTGTAACTAAGATACTGCAGGAGAAACATTACACACTGGAGGTAGCGGAAGATATCGTCAAGAATTGCTCTGACTCGACATTCCTTGATCTGTATCCTGACATGACATCACTGAGTACCACCGGTCAACATATTCCTCAGATTGACCGTTGTCTGTCCCGGCTGACTTTTGAGCAGAGCACTCGCAATTTTGATCTGGGAACATTACACGGCAAGGAAGGCAAACGCAAGCTTTGTAGAGATGGCAAATGGGAGCTTTGTAACCAATTTGAAACTTTTGATAATGCTGTAGCCGTTGCTCCTCTACGCCATTCTGAAGATCTTGCAGTGGTGCAGCATTCGGTATTCAATAGGCCTAGCCCAAGAGTGCTTATCATAAACGACTCCACAGGCAAAACTGTCAACACCATTAGCGTAGAAACATGTAAATATATACTTATAAATGATGTAAAGTAATATATAGTTAACAATTTATGACTAAGTCACATTTTGGGAAAGAAATAGTGGCAACAAAAATATAAATCTAAATAAAATGGACCCACGTGGACGAATTTCTTTACATTCACATGCACTGAACTAGATAAAATTGGGATGGTATCCAGAAGATGTAACAATTAAAAAAAGACAGAAGGAACTTTTGTAAATTATACGTAGCAAAACATGCATTGGTAAGCCAAATCCCGGTCGAAACATACTGAACTTATTATAAAATGCAGGCATGTGTTTAAAGTACATGTGGTCAAGTATACATACGGGCGACATGACAAACTCTAATTTTAAAACTTGCATTACAAACAACAGTTAGGCCCCTACTGGTATTAAAAATGAGCTAGTGAAAGCTACAAAATGTCATAGTAAATTAGATCATGCTTTGTCAAGGGTGAAACGAAGGATTTAGATGTAAACTGCACTAGTTGAGCAAGGTTTTTTCTTAACACATTTTGATTGCAAAAACGCTGAGAAGTTTTAGTGAAATTTTAGTAAAATTTTAGTAAAATTCTCCATAAATAAACATTTACAAAAATATCACTATAAAAAAGCCAACACCATCAATGCCGCGTGACGTCCAATCCTCCATTCAAATAACAAGAACCTACAAGTTGTTGACTCCACAAAATGGCGGACCTGTTAGTTCACGAAGTAAAAGGAAAACCACGCAACTTCGTGGCATTGTGTGGATCATTATATTCTACTTTTAAAACATATTTCCAATTCATTTCATAACGAACTCTTTCAAACGCTTTTTATAACCCAAAGTACCCAAATCCAAGGCAACGTCTCCCTTTAACTTTGAATTATTACATTTTTTGTTTTGTTCTAGGTGCATTGGACATTGTGGAAGTTCAGAATCAGTTTGTGGTAGTAAACGGATCTGACATTGTAAGCATGTACAATAAGGATGGCACAGTTGCATTTGATTTTTGTACATTGCATTGGATGCGCCAAATTAAAGTAAAACTCAGCAGCCTCGCAGTCATGAAGAATGGGATCATCATTGTAGGAGATGTGAGGAGGAAAGTAATAACTCAACACCATTCGCAAGATGGTTCACTCCTACGCACCATGTTTGTCAAATTAAAACCCTT
Source organism: Plazaster borealis (assembly GCA_021014325.1). Taxonomy (NCBI): domain Eukaryota; kingdom Metazoa; phylum Echinodermata; class Asteroidea; order Forcipulatida; family Labidiasteridae; genus Plazaster; species Plazaster borealis. Next base: position 11,211,818 of record CM037464.1, on the reverse strand, counting down.
TTTCTTGGCAGTTGACAGCAAGGACAGAGTTGTAATCAGCGGTTGTGAGAAACAAGTTATCATTGTTGATGATAATGGTACTACACTTATCACTATTGAACCAACCATCGAAGGTCAGCAAGCTCAATCCTGTAAAGGTGTATGTTGTGACAGCTCAGGAATCTATATTGTAGTAAAGAAGATCAGTGCCTGTAGTTGGGATGGTGTTCATCATATTCATCACTACGATACTGAAGGTAGATTCCTCAACTGTATTGTTACGGATCTACAGTACCCACGTGGAATCTCATTTACGTCAGATGGGCAGCGGCTGGCAGTGGCAGACTCCGACTCAGTAAAAATGTATCATAAGGTCTTGAGTTAATTGTTAAAAAAAATATATATATGGCCTGACGTTTCGACCCGAATCCTAAATGACAACAAAACACGTAAGTATTCCCGATTGAAACACTTGTCTTGTGTGCCTTAATTTCATGAATAGATTTGTTATTTGGTTGAGGGGTGATATCTCACTCAAGACAAAAGACTTCTTCTCTTCCTCTCTTGATGTGGTCACTATAGCAACATTTTTCTGTACTAACACCATGTTTTTGCTAAGATTTCTTTTAAAATATTGCTGTGAGATTTTTAAATATTTTACAAAAAATCGAATTTGTTGTTAATTTGTAACAATCATTTTGATTGATGGCATGTAGTGTCTATATAGCATTATTTTAGTTTTGATCATTGAATCAAATGCTTTTTGTAACTTGCTTGGCTGCCTTTATGTACTCTGTCTACTACTTATGGACGCATTTTTTGTTTTAATCTGATGCTTTTATTGTTCTGCATTTTATTGTTAAAATAATATACCCAGAGAATCCATATGTTTTTGTACATAAAACACAAATTGACATGGTAACTGTAGATTTAGACTACTTGAGTATTGATGCATTTTTTTTTATTGTGAGGCAACCTCAATATGCATGCAGATTTTATGTAAATGTTTGCAAGGCAGAAAACCAATGGAAGTAGAGCTGTGAGAAACTTCTGTCCAATAGGAAGGTTTGCCTTGGATCTTGGGAATCAGACTGCAAAAACTGGAGTGTTAAAAATGACACCATGGGTGTTGTCACATATAGATACCGAAGAGAGAATCAAAAATAACATCTTAGGGTGTTAAAATAACACAAAAAATAGTGTTATTTTAACACCCAAAGGTATAAATGTTGATTCTTTTTTGGTATCTATCTGTGACAACACCCATGGTGTCAAATAAGACCACCAGTTTTTGAAATGTGCGCTGGATATGTGTCACATGTATACCGTAATTTGTTGCATATGGAAATTTAAGTATTCACTACCCCCCCCCCAAGAAACCCCCAAATCGGTCCCATTCTCAATGTAGTGGAGGTCATTGCGCAATAGATTGGGGATTCCCATTCTCAAAGGTCCTGTTGAGAATGGGAATTCCCAATCTATTGCGCAATGACCGCAACCATCCCATTCTCAACGTAGCGGAGGTCATTGCGCAATAGATTTTGGATTCCCCCATGTTAAAAAGGCGTCTCATGCACAGAAATACACAGTATGGTCATTTAACGCCCAAAAGTGTTCAAAAGTACTTTGCGTTGATTTCATACCACAATATGGTGGTTTTGTTTTGTCATCCTTTGTATTTTTTGGATGGTTGTAAATATCTATGTCTCTGTGTTTTTTGTCCTAACAGAGTCGTTGCGAAGGCTAACAAAAAAGTATTTATAAAAAAATAAAAAATAATGGAAAATCATAAGCTTTAATATGTTTTATTAATGATTTTTATGATAGCTATTGATGTTGTAATTGCATATTATTTTAATCAGTATGGGTTGTGTTTTACTACTAATTAGCTCTTTGAAATGTTCTATTAAAGCTCATTAGCTCATTGTATTGCAGCTTCATCTGAACTTCTCTAAATTTCTTGCTGAGTGAAATTGTCGCACAATAAGCACAAAAGTTCAGGATATTTTAAAAGATATGTATTCAATACATAGGCCTACATTACTATTTACATTGCATAAACATGTTTTGGGTGATAGGCTCTCTTGTACTTCTGAAAACTGTGGGCGAGGTACAAACTCCATTCTGTCAGTTCAAAGTACTGCCCATTTTGAGAACTTCCAAACCAAATCAGATAGTGGCAAAGCAAACAGATAAACTTATATTCTATTATACATATTATAATAATTGCCATACTAGAACGACTAATAACATCATTGAGTAATAAAGTAATCTATTTTATCAGGTAGTTCAGCTACACACAATGTATAACTACTATAATATTTCCAAATTCATCAGATTGACCAATGATGCAGTTCACCATAATAGTTCCATGCATGAAATAACCTCATAGTAGACTGATCATAATAGTTGTTGATACACCCAGCTCTCTCTGCAGAGTTTATGTCCATGCTTTATAATCACTAAATCAGAGCTTATTTATAATTGATCATTAAAGAAAGAAGACAAAAACTGAAAGAATTAACCCTGCGTGACATCATCAAAAACAAATCACACGGTGAGGCCATCGGTCAGTAGGCTACAGTCCGTTTGTATTTTGCGTGTAATTAATTTTTGTGGAGAACCCAATCAATTTCAAATGGCCCAAACCATTAGATGGGCAATTCCACACTAATGGGCACTAAAGTGTGACACGGGAAGGGAATGTTGGATAGTAGTAACAAAATGAACTACGTTGTCATGTATTTTTGTCTGTATACATTCAGAAGCACATGAGGATTGTGGTTAACAAAAAAAGAAGGTAAATGACGGAGTATTTAAGAAACTGGAAGGATAAGTCTTCAAGATTTATACGTACGTAACAAGGACAGACATTTGGGTTATCATTTGATAGAAGTTATACTAAAATAAATGTATTGCCCAATGTTGTCCAGATACCAATTCTACAGACCCTTAGGGATAGTTACCAGCCAAAATTAAGAAATTTTCTTCCCTGGCTATTTAAAAAATTTAAGTTTTAAAAACAAATGTCTACGTACAAACAAGGACAGAATTTTGTCACAAAAGTGTCTGTCCATTGTTCGTACATGACTTATTTCCCATTTTTATTGCCTTAATACCCACAGCAACATCTCAGTTTCATTGCTTACAATCTTTAAGAGTCAGGAAAGTTACTAACACAATATTTTGTAATTGTTTTCAAATTCTTTCTTTACTTTCCAGGCCATATGTCTGTCTTTGTTATATACGTAACACATTTCAAATGACCTTGTAATTCCTAGAGGTCACCAAGTTTTTTTACTTTTTTACTAGGAACAATCATAAACAGATTTAAAATGTAAAGGAAAAGACTGTAACAAAATAGTTACTTTTGTCTCGCTCTCACATGCCTATCTTACAAAGTTATCTTTTGGCCCATTAGTGTGGAATTGCCCAGATATGGACCCTACTCAATTCATCCAAATAAACAACCAGGCCACTACTTAAAGCCATTGTACAAGTATACACAAAAACCCATGTGGAAACCATATGGTTCATTTCACCAAGTAGTGGCTATTGACCCCAAGGTAAAGCAACTGCTGTGCAATTCCTATGGGAATTCCGGGCGAGCTGGTCATTGATGGATTTTGTGTGTGTGAAAAAGACCCTGGATGGTAACAAGACATTACCATGCTATTTGGCTAGGTGTAGATGGGGAATGCTGAATTTATTAGATTAAAATAAATAAAAATGGCGGAGTACTGATTATTTAATTAAAACCGGACAGTGGACTACAGTCCGATGGCATCATTGAGGGTTTTAAGAAAATGTTTAAGGGCAAAGAACAAACTCAAACAACTCGAAACGGAATACAAAACAAACAAAAATCATTCACAAAATTAGTTCCATAACAGTATTTTTGTTTAATTAGCTATTTCTCAGTATAAACTTTACTGTTACATCAACAGCAAAACAATTTCATTCTTCATCAGACAATTAGAATTTTCCAAAATGTCATTTACAAAATCAAATCCACTACATGTATTAGCTGACCATAAAATTCCCAGTAACTTGTTAGGACTTTAAATTATGTTGAATTTTCTCATCACCAGCAGATGTTCATGTTCTCTTGTTTCTTAACATCAAGATCACAATTCATATTATGCATTTCACCAAAATTTAATTAGGGCCTACTTCAGAAATAACGAGGCCTATTTGAAGTATTTTATTTTACATAATAGGTTGGGCATACTGTGTTTCTAAAACCTCTATTATAATTTGGGTTGCTTTGATACATTTCTTTAGTGTACCACTCATCCAATACCTGTCAGAGTATACAAATTAGTTTATTAAATATAAATATTGCAATACTATTTACATAATCCTTGTTGCATAATTTTCTTCCAACATCAAGTGTTTTTTCCAGACTATGGTTGTTTAGGCTTTACACAATACTGAATACATCAACTCCAAACTTTCCATTTTCTGTAAATTGTCTTTACTGCCTGGGGAGCATAAAGCCATTTAAGTTTTCACAAATATTTAACCCAAAACAATCACATTTTGACTGATTTTACACATAGTATCATACAGAGCTGCCAACATTTGAATCTTGAAATCAAGATGATTGTGTGCAACAATCAGGGAGATATTTAGAATTACATTCAACGTAATAGGGAAAAAGTTTCCATAATCAGTGAGATTTTCAAATTTGTTTATCAGAACATGCAAAGATTGATTATTTTTAGGGGAACTTTCTGCAGAATCAGGGAGAGTTGGCAGCCCTGAGTATCTAGGCAACTCATAATGACAACATTCTGGATTAGTAGTGGACCCATACCACCTGTTAGTATATACACAGCTTAAATAACATGTACAGATTTGCCATTAAATATTGTGCAACTTTTTACAAGAATTCCTCCCTTATATAAACAAAATAATTATTATTGAGCTAAAAAAAAAAACACTCGCAAGGGTGCTTTGCAGTGAATTAAACACATTTTTTTTATTTTTGATGTCTGCGTTTAAAACAGTCTCAACATTATTTACATGTTGAGACATAATAAACTACATGTAGGCCTGATCTTGTTGACTTTTCCCTATGGTGCAAAGAATATTAACAATGATCTTAAATTTCTGGATTTACAATCATACCATACCATGGTTTTAATTTGTAAGTGAACAATCTGGGATGAAACTATCTAATCCCAAAGTAGTTGATTAAAACAGGCCCATATCTACAATGACATCAGTTGGTGCACAAGCCACTAAGCACACTTAAAGGACCAAATAATTCAAAACTTTGCAAAAGTGTCACGTAGGTATTTTTTTCATTTCTGTCAACTTTTCTGAACTCATAAATTATTTATTTAACAAAATAACAATATAGTTCCACTGAATTGTAACTTTAATATCCTAATAAGGCAGGCTGCAGGAAAGAGAGAAATAAAAGGAACATGCATCATGCTGAGGATGGAAGACTGATTAAAACATGCAAAGATTCATGCATTAAATGGTGATGGAACATGTTCGGAGGTATACACTTTTGATCATAATGTCAGAACAAAGAACAATCATGTCAACAGTCAACATTATTATTTGGTTTTACCACACAACGGTGTGTAAAGCACTGTTTACTCAGTACTTTCCCCCGAGACCTGTGAAAAAAAAATACACAGGCATATTACTAGGATGGGAATCGAACCCACAACCTTTGCCATTCTACAGCAGATGTCTTACCACTAGACCACCGAGATTGCCCGGTAGCTGTAAAATATAGGATTCAAACTGCCTCTATAGTTCGAATCCTATATAAGCAGCTGGTACCGCAACAATTTAATAGATATTTAAATTCGCATCAGGTTAAAGTTCCCCCCTTTTATTTTGAATGCCCTACCCCAATACAATGTTTTGGTGACTTATCAAGGCTGTCAAAATCAAGAGATTGTGCCTATGTATGTACAGAAAACAGCTGAACACTGATGCATGAGTGATGTTTGACAGAATCATCCTGAACATGAACATAGATGCACTCACTGAAAATAGCTATGGATTTATGAGTCAAGTCAGATGAGAAATGGTACACATGCTTTAGATCGCGTCGTGTGGTTGATCTTTGAGATGACCTCACTCTTAATATGTAAAACTACCCTACTATGGACATTGGAGTTAACACAAGCTGTAGCTAAAATGAGATTAAACTTGTGCTAACCAATAGTCATGTCAAAACATGAAGGGCTATTTCATGGTTACTCATGTTACATTATTACAGGAATCTGAAATGTGGTTCAACAAATGAATTGAGTTCTCTGTTAAGAAGTTATAAGAAAGCTTATAAGAAAGCTCTCAAAATCATGCAGGCCTAATTTCTGCAAGGAGGCAACAGAGGCCATTGCCTTTGTGCCCATTAAAATGTTCAAGTAGGGCCTAAAGTTTCTCCCATCGTGGTGCCTTAAACTAAGGAATAAAATAATTGCCCTTACAAGAAAAAAGTATCAAGCCTGAACCCAAAAAACAAACCCCAAAACAAAACAATATTTTCAAGTCACAGAAATCATTAAGAAAACCATATATACATTCTGTTGTATGTAGCACACGTAACCAATGAATGGCCCTTAATGATGATTGATGTACTGAAAATAGATGTTTACCACACTGCAGGCCACTTCTGTGGATGTAAATATGAATTATGCAGAGTAGTGCTTCTATTCAGCCTTGTTTTCATTACTTTGGTTTTGGGGTTGTTGAACAAAGAAAAATTGACCAGAGTGGGATTTGAACCAATGACCTCTGGATTAATGTGCCGGAGCTCTACCAACTACCTATTTTGTCAATTTCGTTGTTCGAGGGTGCCATTTTGGTTTCTGATGAAAAATAGATTACTGCACCATGATAGATACTTATGACGTGAGAGTTATTGCACTCAAGATTAGAACAAAACAAAACAACACATGTGTGTAGCACTTTTCAAATATTTCTTATGAGTCTGAAGCTAAAACATCAAGTGCTGGATCAATGAGAGCACGCCAGTGTTAAGAGGTTATGAATTGCAAACTGTTAGACAAAGAAAAAAAGTTGTTAGTCACACAATGATTGGGAGCAAACTGCTGTGGATACAAAGGCATTTATTAATGAGGAGCAGTTAATGGTGTTAAAAGTACAGATATTTCTACAGGTAGGCAGTAGAAAATCAAACCTGCTTTACTTTCAAATGATTAAGACTTTTCAATATATGCAACAAAACAATCCTTGCAGCTATCTTATGCTGGCACCAAGCCAATCAACAAAACGGAATATTTTAAACATGCAAGCTCAGAATATTTTTCATACCGGTATGCAATTTTTTTCAAAACTTTTGTGCCTGTACTATTTTTTTTTTAGTGTCCAATTATGATATCTGTTTTAATATTTATTAAGAATTCCCAATTTATGGGGCTGTGTTGTCATAATCAAAGCAGGCCTATAGCTCGCACCCAGTTACTGCCAAGCACGCCCTCCCTCCATATCATATCTATGGAGAGCGCGCATGAATGGAGGAACTGGTTGAGAGTTCATAATTCCATGTACAGCCACAGGCCTCTGCTTTGATCATAACAGCACAGCCCCTTTAAATAATAAATAAATAAATATAAATAAACAAAAATTGTTTGTTAAAGGGTCTGTATACGTTTGGTAAGAACACTGAAAATTAATGGCAATACAAACTTACTTGGTAAGAAGTATAGCAGCTTTGGATAGTATAATTCATTTTGAGAAACTTTTAACTTTGAAGTACTGCGGTTATGGAAAAATATATCACTTTTTATCCAACAAAATTTGAATCTGAGAAGCGTTACTGACAGTTACGTTTCTCAGATTGTGTAATCCAATTGCAGATTATTCTTCCTGCATGGACATAATCGCTCCAGATTTTTGGCATTATCTCAAAAATGCTATGACCTTTTGAAATGAAATTTTCACAGATTAGTTTTATGGTATATATCTACAACTATATAGGATTGAAACAAAAAGGAGGTTCCAATTACCAAACGTATACAATCCCTTTAAACATTCAAGATCTTTTTGACTGTGTAACCAGGCAGAGCATATATCATGAGGGCTAAGAATAAGACAACGACAGCAACAATCAGGCCCTTCAGTATCGCCTTGCGGAAACTCTGCCACAGAACATAACGTGCTGCTAGCATCGGGTTGATAAACCTCAAGAAGGATGTATCGGCACGGCTGGGGAAGGGGGGCAAGGGTTAAGGTTCAAAGGTTAGTATGCATGCTGCATGTAGATTAATTTGCAAATTAGCTCATTACGAATGGTTGTTTGAATGATAGGATACACAGGGTTTTTTTTTTATTCAAAGGGGTTTAAATTGAGCCTTTGAATGTTTCCACTTTGGTTAACCGTTATACTATGAATCTTAAGCGTATACATTTGTCAGAAATCAGCTCCTGTTTTGGAACATGATTTCGCATCTGCATGAACATAATGTGGCATCACATGACTATGTTGTTTCTAGAACACCATATATGTATTGTCATATCAGGTTTAACACCCGTATTATATTCTTTCACCAGTCCCACATGTTTGGAGATGGTATCCTTTTCCTAAATTTACATGAATGGAAAACATGAGTACAAACTGCATGAATTTGTTACAATCGAAAAGGCAAACTCAAAAGTGACAAAAATACACAAAACTCAAAACAAGTGCAACACCTGGTTAATTGTTGTAATAATTGATGACAAATATAATACGCTCTATTAGACGCCCAAGACACAAAATTAATTTGTCAAACTGTGTTGACAGACTTTCAATTCTTGACGACACCCAGTAAGGTTGGAAAGCAAGGTTGTCTGGATAATGTCAACTCAAGAAGAACAATTTGCCCTTTCCATTTTTTAGGCCAGCAAACTGTGATATCTGAAAGAGAGACTGGCAAAACTGGGTTGTAGAGGGTTTGGAAAAAAAGTCAACCCTTAGCAAAATAATGTGTGACTAGTCTGAGGTATGAACTGCTTCATAATGATGTGAACAGGGTACCAGACTTTAAGTTGCTCAACAAAGTGTCCTTATTTCAGCCTCCTTTGAAACAGTCATGTTCATTTTCATTAGCTTTAACTTGAAATCAGTTGTTGACAAAAATCTAAATGATTTTGATTATTGTTCACGTATGTTTATAGTGCATCAAACATTGTTCACATCATGCACACCAACTCCATTCTTTGCAAAGCAGGACAAATTAATCTGTGAATCATTTTTGAATCTGTGCAAACTCAAACAAGCACAGCATACGGAAAGGTTTCACTGGGTTGACAAAAAAACCAAACTAACATGACTCTGGTGTCTACACGCCAAAGATAGCTTTGACAGTGTATCCTGGCATGGCGTATAGGAGCAGAGCAATGAAGAAGATCAGCAGCCCAACGATGAGACCTTTAATTAAACACCATTTGTAGTTCCTTAAGATGGTTAGATACATCCCCTTCAAGGGATTCATAAACCATGAGATAGATCCTTCGGGACGACTGAGGCAGCGTGTAAAGGAGTGCAATAAAGAGATATTAGAAACCCAATCACCTGTATGCTATATAAGACACATGACTGTATACCAGAATACCACAACCAAGATGGGAAACTGGTCAGTTTAATATAGCAAAAAGATGTCAGGCCTGGTCAGAGCTTATGGCTTCAGCAGTGGCTCTGGCTGGACTGCTGAAAAGACCCATTGTTCAACATTGCTGCTGCAGCCAATGGCCATAGCCGTAGCCAAAGCCGCTTGGTTTGGACGCAGCCTTAGAAACCTGATTACCCATGTACTCTCCAGGTCCCAATCCCTCAGATGCATATAAAAATACATGTCAACCCTGAGTGACAACTTGGCAATCTACACACATGCTTACACCATCATACTGTTTCCAACAGTACATTTTATAACAGCCTGTCATATTTTTTGGGCTGAACACAATCCCTTTCAAATAGTCTAAACCATCTGATAAGAGCAATCAAACTCAATCAAACAAATTCCAACTCGCCAAGCCATGTGGAAGCCATCTTTCGAAGACATGATTGATTGCAGCCAGGAGTGGCTTTAGCCCAAAGCCAAGAGATTTGTTTAATAAGAAAGTTGTTAATGGAACAACTTTGTTTTTATCATTTAAGCCATGGTTTGATTATCATGCAATAGACTGCACAAGCCTCGTGTGTATACATACATTTTGGGGAACTTTGGTTCCCACTTTATTTGAAACAAAATCAATTTTTTTTTACAGGTCAAACATTTTGAATAATCAAGTACACACAAGACTTGCACTATCGTTTGTGTCCTTTCAGTCACAATGATAATGTTATATATTATGTAAATTAACAAAGAAGTACATTGTTCAGACAGCATTCCTCATGCTGAAATAAAAATGGTTATTTTCATTAAGTGAATTATCCTGCAAATAAAGGGGTTATGTTAGAACAAATCAATGGAAAATAAACCCATTTCAAACAATTGTTAAATATGCCGAAGTAAACCCTGCAACAAAACAAGTTAATTACCATATGCCAATACAATGAAGCATTAGTTCTTATCGTGCAATCTGCAAACAAAAACATTAAGGATAATACTGTTGGTTTATCTACAATTTGGGGTTGAACAAAGAAAAATCGACTAGAGCGGGATTTGAACCAATGACCTCCGGATTAACGTGCCGTTGCTCTACCAACCCTATGTTGGTGGTCTCCCTATTCTGTCAATATCTTTGTTCAGGGGTTCCAGTCAGACATGTCAGAAGCCATACAACCTGTAACTGCCGTGTAGCCAGGGATCACACCAAATAACTTATTGTTATTTTAACCCTGAAGTTCCTTGATGGAGGAATAGAGGGCGGAAATCTGTTTCATTTGTGAACGCTTCATTCGTGGGGTTCATTCACAGGAATAAAGAAACTAAGTCTATATTTATCTGATTAGCCAATTTTAAAAGTCTGTTTACTGTACATTTCATTTCACTGTAATTGTAGACTGAAACTGTTCCCTGTTAGACAACATTCAAAGATTTTTTCTTGAATTTTTTCTTCAAATAAATGTTTAAATGATTCAATGGCAAAAATGTAATTTTTCTATATTGTTAAAACATTATTAATTTAGTATTAATGATTAATTTATGAGAGTAAGATCATATCTGCATCTATCTCCGGGAATACAGTACGGCTTTAAATAGAATAACTTAATTTCTTGCTTCCAAAAAAGAAATCTGTCAAGATTATTGCACCACCACCGAAAAAATTGTCCTGACCACAGGGTCGAGTTGATACTAATTTTAAAAACACTGTAGAAAAATACACGATATCCATTTGCACATTTTACATGAAAGACAATTTTTTTTAAGAGTCCCAATAAATACTTATCAAATTATGGAATTTCAATCAGTTATTGATTTTTGTTACTACAAATACTTCATAAAGAACACCATTAATAGTCAACGTTTATACATGCATTTAAACTTGAAATCTTTACAAGATAATTACTCATTTTACATACCAATAGGTTAATTTACATTATTTACCATACAAGCTAAAGCTTAACAAATATTATCAAATTCAATTAGTTCCCTACACTTACTGAGTTATTTCTAGTTTGACTTTACAGTATTCATACAAAAACTTCCCAATCGGGGAGGACTGATACCCTCATTGGGGGAGGACTGATACCCTCATTGGGGGAGGACTTATACCCTCATTGGGGGGAGGACTGATACCCTCATTGGGGGGAGGACTGGTACCCTCATTGGGGGAGGACTGATACCCTTATTTGGGGAGGACTGATACCCTTTTTGGAGAAGGACTCATACCCTCATTGGAGAGGACTGATACCCTCATTGCGGGAGGACTGAAACCCTTAGGGGGAGGAATCATACCCTCATTGGGGAGGACTGATACCCTCATGGGGGAGGATTGATACCCTCATTGGAGAGGACTGATACCCTCATTGCGGGAGGACTGATACCCTCATTGGGGAGGACTGATACCCTCATTGGGGGAGGACTGATACCCTCATTGGGGAGGACTGATACCCTCATTGGGGGAGGACTGATACCCTCATTGGGGAGGACTTATACCCTCATTGGGGGAGGACTGATACCCTTATTTGGGGAGGACTGATACCCTTTTTTGGGGGAGGACTCATACCCTCATTGGAGAGGACTGATACCCTCATTGCGGGAGGACTGATACCCTTAGGGGGAGGAATCATACCCTCATTGGGGAGGACTGATACCCTCATGGGGGATGATTGATACCCTTATTGGGGGAGGACTCATACCCTCCTTGGGAGAGGACTGATACCCTCATCGGGCAGGACTGTTACCCTCATTGGGGGAGGACTGATACCCTCATTGGGGGAGGACTAATACCCTCATTAGGGGAGGACTGATACCCTCATTGGGGAGCAGGTTTCAATCAGGATACAAGTGTATCCAATTTGGGATCGTTTTTGGCGACAACAATTTGAGCAGTACTGATTCCATCCGAATCTATTATTGGATTGATTTTGATAGACCAGGGATTCACCCCCCAAAACCCATCACCCTCTCAACACTGAAGCCATGCTCCTAGGCACCGATGATCTTCTTGACTACATAGCCTGGTGAGGCGTAGATGAAGAGCGCAATGAACGCAACGATGAGAGTCACGATAAAGAGTTTGATCAGGATCCATTTGAGACGATTGCAGATCATGTACTTGAGGGCATTGAGTGGGTTAAAGAACCAGATGAAGGAGGTATCTGGTCGACTAGAGATGGGGACAAAATGAGATGAAGAGAAGGGTGATTAACGGAGAAACATAAACAAAAATAAACAGGTTACGCGAGTGAACAAATAATACATATGATGTAGCTAAATATACACACAATGTAAATGAGACTACACACAATCTAACTCCTAGCTACTGGTCTCATAATAGCAGTAGTAATGGTAGTATGAAATGTTATTATTGTAACAGGAACAGGTTAGTGTGATGGAAAAGGCAGCTGAGAATAATAGACCTTTGTTTGGCAGACATTATCATAGCCCAGTTCCCTGCATGAACTTACAGTGTTGAATTCATTGTATCATGTTATAATAAGAGACCAGACTATTTTATTTCAGTCTTGCCTCATTTTGATATCACTCGGTTTGAACTTGGGAAATAAGATAGCTGCACCATCTGTAGGGTTTGAATGGCTCGATTTCACAAGACATCTTACGTGGACTGCTTCAAGACTATTAACTATCAAATATATCATTTGTTACATTTTACACGGTAATTAGAACCAATTCATTAGCTGAGTATTTGGAGAAGAACCTCTACTCAGCTTTAAGAGGTTTTTTTGATACAGAGCCAAGTGGTAGTGAGAAGATGGAGAACCTTATTCTTAAAATATGCTTTGGGGTAGGGTATACTTTTGGTAATTGTCAAAGACAAGTATCCTCACTTGGTGTATCCCAATATATGCATAAAATAACAAACCTGTGAAATTTGGGCTCAATTGGTCATGGAAGTTGCAAGAAAATAATGAAAGAAAAAACACCCTCGTTGCATAGAATTGTGTGCTTTCAGATGCCTGAGGCTTCATATGAAGCCTTACTCAGATTCAAACAATTTGGGGTGAAAATAACCTCTTTCTCTAGAACTACAAAAGTGACTCCTTTGCGCACACACATGGGTGCTCAGCAAGTATGTGTCAAAATGCAAGTATTTTGACACAATCCCAATTAATATTAATCATGTTTTTATGCAGGCACCCTAAACCGCATACAGTAAAACCAGTTGCTCTCTGACTTTATGCCTCTTGTGCAAGTTACCATATACCACAGGCCTAATTAAACTGCGTCATATATTGCGCTTTTAAATTACACAATTCCAGGGGTTATGAGTGAGAAAGGCATGCTGGGACTAAATGGCACGGCAAGATCTATCACCCATGGGGTCCTTATTGGACTGATCTATTATTCAAGCTATATGTTATGTTAATAAGCAGTTACATGATATGTTAGTTGTCCCTTTAGGCTCCCATGATCTTCTTGACTGTGTATCCAGGAGCAGCGTAGATGAAGAGAACGATGAGGGCAGTGAGTAGCGTAAGAACGAGCAGTTTGATTAGTAGCCACTTGAGACGAGTGCAGATGACATAGCGAATGGACTTCCATGGACTCAAGAACCAGATGAAGGACGTGTCTGGACGACTATTGAATGAGATGGGTGGAGTTAGGATCAAGGGGGGGTTAAGGCAGGGAGAGAAGATGAAGCGATGGGAATACAAAGACAAAGATTAACCACGTAGAAAAGGTGAGTGGTACAAACAGCAGCAACATAGATAGCAACGGTGCGGTTATGGTTAGTGAAGCACACAGGTTGACACACACAAACGGGGATAAATATAAACAACAGGCACACAGAAAACAACGGATTGATAGAGAAGAGGTTCAGATAGAGACAGATATAGCGACAAACCAATGGATGGGACAGAAAGATTTGAAAGGAAGTGATCAACGAGAGGATTTAGCACAGAGAAAGACAAACAGATAGTATGACCAACACAGAGAGTCAGTAGACAGCGTCGGATACAGAACAAAGATACACAACAGAAGACAGATGGACCAGAATCAAGACAGATAAAACAATTGAATTACACAAAAGCAATAAAAAAAAAGCCAGAATCAACAAATTTAATAAACAAGCATTTAGAATGTGGATTAATGGCATGGGTTATTGGAAGAGTGAGGTGAAAGACAAAAAAGGATTTCATTATTAGCTGAGAAAACTAACATTTGGCTTGAAGGTTAGGCAAACTTTTCACAAGTTACACAAACAACTAGTTAAGTATTCAATTAATATATTTTATTTCACTGAAAAATAAGAGTATTGGTAAAGGTCGGAGGTTTGAGCTGGCCAGAGATTCCGTTTATCCGTATTTAACTCCTATACTCAGTATGATGTGTGGATAAAACCCAAACAATTCAAAGGATTAAGGCTCAATCTTGTTCTAGATTGATTGGGGAAATGCCTGATGAAGTGCTGTCACGCATATCGCTCACAAATCATTGAAAAGCTGAAGTTCAACATGATGGTCATAATGAATACCATCAAATAAATAACAAGAGTAAACCCCAAACTCTCCAAACTGCCTCAGATTCCACTGCACATCATACCGAGTAGTTGAGTTTCAACCAAAATATTATACAAATATTGGAAGCATACATGTGCAAAAGGTGCGTATGCCAGATTTCACCGAGTGATTATATTGTGCGACAATGCACAAATGAAATGCATTCAATATTTGTTTTATATGAACTCCAAAATAGATCTTTGTCATCAACAATGAAAAATAAATAAACACAAATTAGACACTTGTCCACCCCACACTCATAAAGTTTTCCAGTGACACGACGTTGGTTGGACAAATGGACGGGGAAGGATTATTTTGGAAACGACACTTCAAAGTGTCCTATAGTTATCCACATAGGACTCCTATATTAAATTTTGGAGTGTCATGGCATTATACAAGGAAACATAAAGAATGACACGTGACGTGTGTTCCAGCTATCAAATGACAAGGATCTGTGTGTGCAGTATATCAAATGTAAAAAACGCAACCTCAGGCTAGCTCCAACCTCCAACGTTTACCAATTTCCCAAACTGATATTGCATCCAGTGAAAGCAATTAATGGTTATTGCTGAGCATTGCTAAGATTGTGATAAAAACAATGGAATAAAAGCAAGTTCAAACTGAAACCACACTAAGAATGTTAACATTTGTGTTAACAAATATCATCGTTTTAAGAACATATATTGTCAAGACAATGAGAAATGATTGTTCACAGCAGAAAAATAAAACAAACAGCAAGTTCAAGTATATTATAAGTGTTGGCAAGACAACAATTTGTATAGGCCTTAACTCAATCTGAGGCAAACTTCAATATGTCATTATCATAGCACAGAATTCTACGCGTACAACAAGAGTTAGTGCTATGATACAAGGGGCTGTAAATGCAGAGTCCGGTGATAAGCAGTGTCATGAAATTGGACCTTACACACAAGGTAACCCACATAAGCCCTTTTCGAAACCAGGGTTTGGGCTCTACATGTAGCTTAGGCGCTGGCTTAAGCCCGGTTCATACTTCACATAAAAGCAAAAGTGAAGCGAATTTTCTTGCGTCACAACTGAAAAAACGGGGCGTACCGATTATTGTGTCACCAAAATTCGTTTCACATTCTGGACTGGAATTAAGGCTCCGTCAGTCATTTGGAAAACGTGCCCTTTTGGTACGGGGCTTCAAACAGGTTGACTGAGCCTCAGCGGGAGCCCAAGCCCGAACCGTGGATTAGAAAAGGGCCATACAAAACTGTAAATTATGGCTACTCAGACTCCATTCAAATCATGTTAAATCTGGACAGAGTTTGGAGATTTGGGGAAAGCAAATGTTGTAATACATATCTGGATCAAACTTTCCAAAGGATTTTGGAAAGTGAGAACCGAAAAACTTTCTTTCTTTTTTCATTTGTGATGGCCATTTGTGATTGTGAAATTCTCCAACTTTGGTTTTGAACTCTGTGATTGGTCAATTCAATAAATATGGACAATAAAGGGTGAAACAGCGTACATGGGTAAATTGGCAAAGCATGATCAATGTTTAACTCGATATGGATGAATTCAAAAACACTGCACAATAAATTGGTATAAGAGAAACTCTGAAAATGAAGAGTTTTATGCAATAATGTGAAATATACACTTGAAACGACACATATCAGATATAAAAGATACATGTGACAAAATTATGACAAAAACATATAACATTCTGAAATGTGAGGTACATTGAGTTTACAAGGATAATAAAGTGACATAAAAAATGAAAGACAATATCGATGTAGAAAGTGTGACAATGACTTCTTTCAGCTTTGTGCAACAGGGAAAAAAACCACATTAAACATGATTTAGAAAGTGAATACGAATTATGTAGGTATTGACACTTTGCACTGACGTCACACATGGCTACAAGTTTCTGACGAAACCCACGTAAGGATATAGTGTGCTTCTAACTGCATGTGTTGCGCATACAATGCAAACAGCTACAGGGAATCCGAGTTCCAAAATGCTGCAACCAAGATGTATTGTGTGATGACGTCAGGTGAATTGGGCCAATAGAGTAATTTGTACAGAAGATGTATTCTATCAGACCAATCCATATGCGTATTAGTGATCATGCCAAAGGTGAAACACTGGCAGCACAAGATTTCATTGGAAAACCGTTGTCTTGTTTACTTTGTATGCAAATTAAGTGTCTTCCTCAACCATTTACACAATTTCCCTGACAGGACAGCACGACATAACGATGTATGTAGAATATACTGCCCATAAATATTTACAACTAAACAGAAATTGAATTTTGAAAACGCGCAGACAATAGGTAAGTTTATAGGTCGAGTTTCAAACGTGTACATCAACAAGGATTTTGGTCAGAATTTTAGTATTCACTTTCTGTTTAGTTGTTAATATTTAATAGGTATGCTCTACATCATTATGTCATGCTGTCCTGTCAGGGACATTGTGTAAATCGTTGAAGAAGACACCTGATTCACATGAAAAGAAAAAAAACCCAATGGTTTTCCCACATCTTTGTGTACAAAACCCTACCGTCCCAGTAATTGCGACATGACATGCATCACTTGCGCATTCAGGTTGGTCTATAAAAAGGGAAAACTTGATGGAGATATCTTAGGTTCAATCATCAATTCAAAGAACTAATAGGTACAACAACAAAAGAAATTACCTAAACATGAACAGGCACATTAAGTAAATAGTCTGAAAAGACGAGAATTTCAAAAGTCTATGGATATGGAAATAAATCAACAAAATCATACTTACTTTTCTCCACTTGACTCCCCTCAAATATGTTCATTCAATAATAGTTACATTTTAAAAACAAACAACTACTTTTTGACAATCATAGTTTATTAGTTTTGGTTAATAGTCACATTTATTACTGTGAGATTAGAATGATAACTTGTTTCCAACCCATACTTCTTTCCCTCTGCCTGCATCCCTTCTCGACGAAATCATTGATAATATTATCACATTTCTTTGCAGAGAAATTGCTACTCTCAATCTAAGCAGTGTTCAGGGCAGATTAAATCTGCCCAATTTGCGAGTCGTGTATTGGCCTATCATTACGTCAAATAAGGTCATGTGACCTTAAATAGCCTATGTGAAAGTTCAAGTTGTGACTAAAAATAATGTTTGAGAACTAAGGTTTGAACTTGTGTATGCCTTGATGGTAGTCTTTGTTCCTAAAATATTTGTATTGGTAGTCTTTGTTCCTAAAATATTTGTATTGTGCAGTTTTAAAAACATGGTAATTTACATCTTTAAATGCATGGCATTATATTAATACAGGGCACTGTTGGGGTTTTAAAAACTTTAGCCATTCAAAGTTGTTGACAGTTAGTCCATCAACCCTAGTCCCTAATGTATTTCCCAAAAAATTCTCCTGAACCTTTTAGATTTCATCTACATTCACCAAAACCAGTGAATTCTGTTTGAAATGGGTTCTGACAAAACAGTCCTTATGCATATGATTGGTTTGACTATTACCAGTACCAAATCCACCAAACACTAATTGATTATAATCAATAGCTCAACTACCAACCTAGTGGTATGTGATGGAAACAGGACAATTACTTCAAAAAGAGTTATCCAGCGATGTCACAATTTGCTGCTTCCAAAGGGATTGCATTAAAATGCATTTACACGATTAGGAAAAGAAATTAATGTGAACACTTCAGAACTTTTGTGTTTGTGTGATGCATTTCTTTAACTTCCCATAGTGTTTGAAAACATGTTTTCAGACATAAATGCCCTGATATTAATTTTCAGTAGCTTTTCCAATGCTTTTGTAACAGGACCACAGGCCTGATCAGTAATAAAACTGCAATACCTTTAAATTGTCTCTTGAGAACATAATTTCCTCGGGTCATCTGGTACAAGTTATACTTGTCATTTAAAGTTTTAGACGATAATTCACAGCAAGACACTTCAGATAATCACCATTGGTGTACAGACCCATGAGAATCTACATGTACATCATGCATTTAATGCACTATAATACAATATTTGGTACACTGACCCACCAGACTAATTTCAAAATGATAATGTACATGTACTCACATGTAATAAATGTATGATCACATTCTTAAAGGCATCATACACGTTTGGTAATTGGAGCCTATTTTTTCGAACCTATATAGTGTTAGATATATACCATAAAACTAACATGTGAAAATTTCATTTCAAAAGGTGGTAGTGTTTTTGAGATATTGCCGAAAATCTATAAAACTAACCTGTGAAAATTTCATTTCAAAAGGTGGTAGCGTTTTTGAGATATTGCCGAAAATCTGGAGCAGTTATGTCCACGCAGGAAGAACAATCTGCATTGGAATACACACTCTGAGAAGCGTTGTGCGTAATGCTTCTCAGATTCAAATGTTTTGAAGTTTCTCAAAATGCATTATACTATCCAAAGCTGCTGTACTTCTTACCAAGTAATTTTTGGTTGCCATTAACTATCAGAGTCATTACCAAACCTGTACGATGCCTTTAAGTCTTAACCAAATATATCTGAAGAATTCAAACCTTAGGGAGCCACTGTTAGTGTAAGCCGAGTTAAAGGAAATTTGGGAGCAATGTACAATGGGAAAGGGTTGGGTTGGCTTAGGGCAAGTGTTGAGTTTGGTTAATAGGGTATGAATTGGGGTTGAGGTAAGGTCAAGGGTTGGCATTGTGTTAATAGGGTGAAGGTTTGGAGTTAGGTTGGGGGTTAGGTAAGGGGTTATGTTGGAGTTAAGGTTTAGGGCAAGGGTTAGGGTGAATGTTGGGATTGGGTTAAGCCGAGTGTCAGAGTTTGGTTTGGGAGTTAGGTTAGGGCAAAGATTGGGTTAGGCAAAAGTTGGATTTTGTTTTATAGAGTATGGGTTGGTGGTTAAGTTGTGGTAATGGAGGGTTGGACGTTAGGTAAGGGCAAGGGTTGCGGTTAATAGGGTGAAGATTGGGAGTATGGTGAGGGTTGGGGTTAGATAGGGGCAAGGGTTAATGGGGTGAAGGTTGAGGTTAGGTTAGGATGAGGGTTGAGTTGAGATAATGGGGTGGGGGTTGGGGTTAGGTTTTGGTAAGGGTTGGTCTGGGTGATTGTTGGGGTTGGGGTTGGGATGAGGGATAGGAATGGAGCTGGTTGGGGGCAAGGGTTCTCTTATTTGAAATTGGGTAAGGGTTTGAAGTTGGGTTAAGTTTGGGAGTTTGGTCAGGGAGAGGGTTAGGGCTAGGGTGAAGGTTTTGTTTGTGCACAAGTCTGGCCCTCTAAGGTACCCATTCATTGTATTATTGTAACTCCTGTTAAAATTTACTTTTTATACACAACAATTGATACTACTTCAGCCTGTATTGTATAATCAATTCATTTTAATATGTACAGCTTGCATGTTGTTTTTAAAGAGAAACAACTCATTTTAGAAACAGTGAGTCTATATTTTTTGGACTGTTGGTCAAAATATGAAAAGAGGAAGATGCTGATTGTTGGAGTAAGTAAACTGACTATTTCTTATGAAAATAAATAAATAAACTGTATAACTAGGCTCTTGTTTAAAACCTAGAGATGTAAATATAACTATTAATTGTTTCTTCATAACAGAATCAAGCAATCATAGTTCAATTTATATATACTTTTTACAAATGTGGTATGTACAATATCAATACAAAAAGATGAACTTTATCTCTGGAAGAACTTTGATTAAAATATTTTGTGGCTCATTTAAATTACCCTAATAATTGATATAACTGACTGTGTTACATGCTTGTTAGACAAGATAAAAAATGTTACATTAAAAAAAAAGGTTATTTCCAATGAAACTATATATCGGCTAGATGTTAAATTTATCAGTTAGTTCACAGATAATCAAGAATGAAGAAAATGAAATGTATTAGTAGACTTTAGAACGGTAGGTGGCAGCACACATACAGCCTGCACTTTTCCAAGGTTTCCTATATTTTTGAGCACAAAAACATTTCCCAAACAAATGGTTTTACCTGGTAAGTCTGCTGCCCCCTAGTGTCCCCAAATGTCTCCCATTAAAAATATGTTCAGAGTAATTTCTCTCCTGAAAATTTGTGTGAAATAAATTAAGGTCATAATTATGATACACATTATTAATAATGATTCAACACTTTACAATGGGACAATTTACTTATCTACAATTGCACTTATGAAGCATTGCATTTACCAATGCTCACACCCCCTCTAACACACTGTGTCCTATATAAAAACAGGGGTGAGACTTGCCAAATGTGAAAATTCCTGAAAATGGCTCACAGGCCTGGGTTCCCCCTTATTTTATACCTAAATCTCCTAGATGTTACAATTCAGGAGGTTTACAGACTCTGCAAAATACAAAACTACATGTTTAAACACTATTTTGAAGAAAAAAAACACCCTAAAAATCCTGAGAAATCACATGCCTATTATAAGCACAATCCTACAGCTTACCACATTCTCTATCTTCAAAAATTCATCACTAGTTCAACCCATAGATTCTGCCTAGTTATCACATCTTTTTAATATGATTACTCAGTACTTTATTAAACTCTCTGTCATACTTTTCTACTCTTGCTTTTCATTGCCAACAGTGAGTTTTGAAGTATTTAGATTTTTATGTTTTTCCCATAGAGGCTCCTGTGCCCCATGTATTTATTCCCCTTTTCCATTCCCTTTACTCAGAACCTTTTAAATCTTGGGAGCCTGGTCGGACCTACTAGAGCAATAACATTAATCCCCAACCCTAATCAAAGGACTCCTTAATGAGGAATGCTAGGATTTCCTTCACTTGTCTTGGCATCTATTAATTTCTTATCTACAGTAAGATTTCTTTGAACTTGCAAAACCCAATTCCTTCCTCTAGCCTGGTAGCGCAGTCTTGGTTGACCCATTCACACACATTCCCTTCCTGTATCAGGCACCTATCTCATTCTTAAGTGACTTAACTTAACCTGTCACCTCCCACCCCTTACAACCATAAATTACATAAAAGCTATGTGGAATTGGAGTCGCTGTTGAACCTTTCATAATTCCTATTTCCCCAGTTGACTCTCTCAATCTACCCAAACTTGTCAACCTTGTGAAATATTAAAAGAACCCATTCTGTTCCCCAAGACACCTGGTATCCCTCTAACATCAGGAAAAGCCTAGTTGGACCGAAAACATCCACTCAAGAGCAAACTGTAGTTGGACCTATCACATCCTTTCCAATTGTCTCTGCACTTATGGCTTTCTTTATCCGTAAGGTCATCCCATTTGGACCCAGTTGCTCCCATTTTAGTCCCCAAAACAAGACTCCCTTAACCTACAGGATCATTCTATTTGAACCCAGTTGCACCCATTCCATTCCCCTAGGCACCCATTAATTTCTTAACTGTATACGGTGGCACATTATAGAAAAACAACGCCAGGAAGACAATGAGGAGGAGTAACAGCAGGAAGCTGATAATGGTCCACTTGAAGCGAGTCCAGATAACATAGCGGAGAGCCTTTAGTGGGTTCAGGAACCAAACATAGGAGGTATCAGGACGGCTGGTTAGTAGAGACACAATGGAGGGGAAAGAGTAACAGAAGCTTGGTGTTAGCAAGGGTTAGTATAACCAGGGATGTTGTGGGATCAGAGTAAAGCCAGTTCATATCTTAAGCTGTTGCTACAAAGTAGTAGTTAGGATCAGGAATTCCAAAGTTTCTATAAATTTAAAGAATGGTGCTTTCAAGTTGCTCCCTTCCAATACTTTTGCAAGTAAAAGAAACAAAGTAGTTTGTCCACATGAAAAACAGGGTGTCTTGAGCTAAAAGACACCCAAACAGCCCTCTGGCAAACACTTGTTGCTTTGGGAAGTTCATTGCACAAACAAATTGGGAAAACAGTGCGACTTCATTCATGGAAACCACCTTCTGATTTGTCTATAATATAAACTGGCTTTAACAATATCAAAGAGGCCTTCTCAATTCCATGAAGCTGTTAAGCAGTTATAACAGCAAGGAGCCTTATAAAACATATTCATACCTGCCAACATTGAAACCTCAGAAATAGCAACATCAGTTATACGAGGTCACAGAAAAAGACGCAGGAAGTCGTGCGAGTAAAGCTTATTTCATGTACACATACAAATTGTGTATGTATTTAAAACAATGTACAAAAATCATTGTATCCTGTAAGAAAGTCTCTACTGTCGCAAGCAAATGGCACTCTCTTTTGCCAGAACTTTTTTATCTTTTTCACTGCTGTCATTGTCAGAAATAGGAATGGTCTGTTTTTTTGCTGCCTGTAATCTAAAAAATCTGAACAATTCCAATTAAATCTGAACAGTTGGCAGGTATGCATATTGTTTTTGCTAAGCTTGAATTTACTGTGCTTAGTAACAGTGTTTGCTTTACAGCCTCATGAAATTGGGTTATTTGCTGAAGAAATAGCTTCATTGTTAAAGAAACATAAACCTCAGAAACTGATACCATGGTGCAACCTTTATGTAGCAATATACAAAGCGCGCAAACTGCAGCTCAGTGTAAAAACACTACAACAAAATTATTTGTATTATTTGTGTAAAATTTGTGAATTTTGTGTCTCGCTTTCGTGCTACTTTCTTTCTTTTAAAGATTTATTTAAGAAGTGACATTGGGAAACTTATTGCTAAAGTTGCTCCAATGACAGTTATGTTTTGACAACAAAAACATAAAACTGAAGTAGATTTTCCGTTTCTAAAATTATTTAAAAAAACAGTTCTGCAGTATTTGCTAGGTGCAACAAACATTGAAGTTAAACAGACAACAATGAGATTTTGAGTGATGTATGAAATTGCACCATGGCTTTTGATAATACAAAAGGTGAAAGCAAAGTGTTATTACAACAAACAAGTAACAAGTTCCAATAACCACAATAAAACAACACCAGTTATTAAAATTAGTAAAAGCATTGGTAACAAACCCATCAATTAGAATAAAAGGAAAGGTAATTTCTCTTTACCAGAGTATTTTACCCTCTGGGGAAAAGTCTTAGAGATGGCCACTGGATAATGGTTAAGTATACAAACATTATTTATTTCAGATTTAACTTCGAATAACTTCTGTAGTACCATTCATCCTGGTGTTTGGGATTGTATGAAGTGCTCTGAAAGCATACCTGAACATTTTACCAGTTGATTTGATGCAACAGGTTCTGATGTTTTGAAAACTTTTGGATTGGAATGAATGTTTTCTTCTATAAACCAACGATACACAATCCCTTCAATCTGTTGAACTGTTAAGATTGATTGATTTGGGAACTGGTTTGTGTGACGCATGAATCAGTGTATAACTAAAAGTCAACCATACTCATCGAATAACCAAGAATAGGTTTTTGCTCTAAGCAACAAGACTACTTTCTCAATCAGATTTATTTGCAGAAAACTGTTCATCGCTCAAATGTGCAAAGTTTTATGATGTGCCATGACATTGTCCATTGCTACATCACGCATGAGGATATTTGCCACTTTCTTGCAGATTCATGAGCAATACAAGTGAAGCATAGAAACATTTTGTATTAAACAAGACTGTGTCTGAATCAAGTGACTTTGGCTATGGCTATGAATAATAACTGCAACACTGATGTTACATCCATGTAGCTGTAGCCGTAGCCATAGTTTTTGTTTCAGACACTACCCAAGCATCATGTCGTCGTGTGCGTGGAAGAAGGACGTAAAGAAAAGTTACCGGAGAAAGGGCGTAAGCAATTAATGTGCAAAATTGTGTTTCAAAACAACTGAGTAAGAAAGTTTGATCGGCTTTCTGCCATTCATTAGTCATCCATAGGAAGGTTAAATTCTGCATGGAATTGGAAAACATCTCTTTGGGGTAATTCTACCAACAGAAATATAACAGTTATGCCACTTTTGTTTTGGTCAGGAGCCGTTTTATCGCTTACAGCCTTTTGTTCCTGGAAAAAGGTACTTTGTGTGCCTGGGAGAAGGGCGTAGAGCCTTGTGCCTGGGAGAAAGGCGTAGAGCCTTACGCCCTTTTTCCGGGCACACGACGATGCAATCCTACCCAACACCCACCTGGCATGCAATGTTAACATACACAAGTACACCATTCCAATCATGCATCCAGCAATTTCTTGACTAAGTACCCCGGCATGGAGTAGAAGAATAGAACCAAGAGGATCACGAAGCAGGCAAAGATGATCACTTTGATGATCAATGTCCGATAGTTGAACCACAGGGCGTACTTTAGGGTCTTTAAGGGGTGCATCATCCACAGGAAGGATGAATCTGGACGCCTAGTTATAGGTGTTATGGAGGCGATTGAAACCCAGTGTGGGCGTGGGTGACATTGGGATAAACGGTTTAAGCATGGTTGGAGGTTGGATGTTTTGGGGTTTGAGGTTAGTAGATCAGGAGGCCGTACGTGGGCATTGATGGATGGGTGGAAGTGGGTACAATTGTTGGGCAATGGGTTGAAGTAGGGTGGAAAAGGTTAAAAAGTGATGACCAATTTCAGCATTGGTGAAGCGACGGAAAACAGAATGGCAGGAATGTGCACATTTTGTTGGTAATCAATGTAGTAAGGCAGTAATTGGTGCAGGGTTATTAACAAGTGGAAGTAAAGAGTGTATTTATTGGGGAATCAGTAGAAGTAGGGTCAGTAAATGAAATGTAGAATAGTTTGGTAAAAGGTGATAAAAGGAAGAGATTATCAAAGGTGGAAATCAAGGGTACATCAATTGAGTCATGTACAGGATGGGTTGGTAAATATTGGGAAAACAGGTAGATTTTTGGAAAGGTAGTAAAACATACACATTTGTCAAGGGTTGTGGATGAAGGTCAGATTGGCAAACAATGACATAAAGGGTGAAATTGTTGAGTGTTTGTTCAAGGAGTTTCAAAATCATTGAGATTGAGTTAAACCATGGAGGAATTGGGATGTCAAAAGGTCATTTGAGAAATATGCATGGTGATCATTGGTGCAAAGTGGCAACAATAGCAGGAAATGGTGATTATAAATCAAACGCCAAAAGAGGATTGTAAGTCCGATTGATGCAAGATTAATTCCAAACCAGATATTATTGTTGTAAATAGAACATTTCAAATAATGAAATTTGTATATAAAAAAATTAGTTAGGGCAATGTTTGAGTTTATTGTTAATTTTTTTAAATCACACACCAGGCAACACAGTTATCATATCAACAGAAATGCATCAATTTTTTTAGAATTTATAACAAATTGCATCAAAGTTTTTTCAAAGTGATTTTTTTTTCAAGTTGAGATATTTTAATGTTGAGACGAAATGATGTGAAATGTACGGAATAGTTTTTTTGAAGATACATGTAAATGAAAATGAATTTCAGAGAAAATAAAAGAGAACAAAAATAATAAGATGAGCAATCTTGGGATTCTTTCCAATCAATAATATAAAAAAAACCAATAATAATAAAAACTAGTAGATCTCAACGTTTACTTGGTATGTGTCTAACAATAATACTTGGTGTAGTAATAAACATGCAAAGCCCAAATAGTTTAAATCACACTCCAATATCAGTACAGGCAAGATGTTTCTCATGTGAAGGGTGTGCCTTCATGACAGTAAGCACAAATCTGAAAAAAGTGTTGCAACCCTGGGCTGGTGTAGAATATGATGTACCTGCGGTGTAAACGCTGAAGACAATGTCCATGCTCTCTACAGTGTCATACAACACCTGGCTCTGAGCATTTTCCACAACTTGACTCTGTCTCTGACTGTAGCTTTGACTTTATGTCTGTCAGCCATTAATAATGTCATCGTAAGCCCGAACCCATGTGTCCGTCATGCATTGTGCGTAATACGCAATCCTTAAAAATGAAAATACACGCCAGGCAATGCACATAATTTTTACGGATAACACAGTACGAAATACTGATACATGGAATTATGTGCGCTGCATGGCGTGTACATTCATTTTTACAAATTGTGCACTATGCACAAAGAACGTATGACTACACATGGATATCAGTCCTTAAACAAGGACATTTTGGATATAAATGGCTTCGAATTGAGGATGGAGTCTAGTATCAAAGTAACGAGCCAGTATCAAAGTCATGATTTGGAGAGGGCCCTTCAGCACTAAAGTAGGCCGTTTCCACTCTTGGTAGCTACATTTAGCAAAACAAATCCTGAAATAATGCAGAACCCTATGCAATCACAGGCATGTGCAAATCTTAAAATGTACAGCTATTTAAAACCTATCATGCACGCATCATGTCGTTCCTGAATCATATTGTGTGTCAATGTGACATGCACGCTGTGAAAACATTTACATCCGCATCCACAAAGTTAACTTTCATCCAATCAAAAGAAGATCCTATATGGCATGACCAATGAATGCACTAATAACTCAATTCAAATGCAAAAAACACAGATATTCTAATCGACACATTTGTGGATCTTTTGATGAAACTCCGTGAAGGTTTAGGACGGTGCGGGTGCAGGACTACTTTGAAGTGCACAGTTGACACCTGTTTGACATGCTCTCCTGCTGGCTGTCCACTGCTTAATCTAAACACTGTTCCGTTGTCAAAGTTGGTCTTTGAGTTATCCAGTGCTTACCCAGGACCAATTTAAGAGAGCTGCTAAGTACAGTAATTTTGCTTAGCACAAACAAGGTTAGCATGATATATAATATCATGAGGTGTATAGTGTTTACGGCTGATTCCAAGTCAATGTTTTATCAGCAATTAATAAAACAAACACATTTGAAAGCAATTATTTCTGCTTAGCAGCTCTTAGAGATATGGCCCTGGGCCCAATTTCATAAAAGCCTGTAAGCACAAGCATCTGCTAAGCACCGGAAAAAAACCTTGCTTATAAAAATAGGTTACCAGCCAACACGTCATAAAGTTGAAGTTATTTACAACTGGTACCTGTCTACTTTTGCCAAGCACAGTAAGTTACTTACATGTAGCAGTGTTTTCTGCTTCACAGCTTTATGAACTTGGGCCCCGATTGGGAATGCGACACCCAGAGGTTTCATTGACTCTGTTGCCCTTCTAACATATCTCCATGCACCGAATCACTCCTTACTCCCAACATTATTAACCAAGTGCAAACATGCTAAGCAGACAAATCAGTTAAGCAGGTTTGCTGGTTACCAGCATAACTCATCATAAAGGATGTGTAGTCTTTGGCTGGTTACATAGCTTACAACGTTTATTGGTTACAAGCTTATCTATATGCCAAGTTACCGAGCACTCACATTAAGTTGGCACAGATATCAAAATTCAGATTTCTGAATAATTCTTTTAACCTGACATGTTGGAAGCTGTTACCGATCATTAGTTCAAAATAACAAGTCAAAAATTTCACTTTTAGGAAAATCAGATTTTGGATATGTAGTCGATGTACTGAGAGTACAGTGGAATTTCCAATCAGCAGGCAATATATTTTTCTCAGAATGTAAAGTCATTCATTAAATCTGCTCATAAAGATCATCAAAATACCCTCCACTATATATCTCAAGAGTTGCGCTGTCCATCTTGAGCTTCCAGACACCGTCTTTCCTGTAAACCACTAATTAATGTTAATAGCATACACAAAGTAAAGTGATAGGAAATAGTATTAAAAGGAACATACTTTGGTTTCTCCAGCGGGTCTGGTTCATCCCGAGCGTAGCCAGCTGGACTCTTCTCTGCCTCCTCCTCAGTGAATAAGGTAATCTCAGCCTCTACTTTGCCCTGTGATGGTGAACACCAAATATCGTCTGACATGAGATGCATTATGAGTTACACAGCCCTAAATGGTACAGTCTGTGGCTCTCTGCTCAGGCTCTTAGGCCGTATCTGAACTGACGGCTACAGCTATGGCTATGACTGTTGCTAAGGCCATGATGATGCGGAAATCTAGCCATAGCCACAGAGGTGAAAGGCAGGGAAAGAAACCACTGAGCCAACCTGATCCCCATAATAAAGAAAACTAAATAAGTCTGCTAACACCTAGTTTCTAAAAAGGCCTTATCTAACTTTCCAGTAACAGTCAGACCATATGAATCATGGTTTTGATTTGAGTACGTGGCGTGTTGTAGCCGAGCGGCTTAGTGCATCGGACTCAAGTTCTGGTGCAGAGTCATCAGGATGTGGGTTGGAATCCCGCTCATGACACTTGAGCAAGACACTCAAGTACAATTGCTTCTCATTACTCAGGGGTAAATGGATACCTATGAGGGCAGAGATGGTTCTTGTGATTGATTAAGCTTAGTGCGCTACATACTTGGCAGCACAGGCTGTATACTCCCCAGGGAGCTGAGATGGTTCGAGGAATGAAACAAATGGCCCAGTGACCAGGGGTAATAATGTTCATTCGCAATGATAATTCTTTGGAGTTGCGCTATATTAGAGCCAATATTATTTATTGACTATTTACAACAGTAGTTGATGTATTTCTATGGGAATGGTAAATGCCATACCGTTAGCTCTTCTTCTTCATGTTCACTCTTAGCAATGAACGGCCACCATCCCTTGATGCGTTTCATCTTGAAGATGTTGACCTGAGGTACACTGCCGTCTGTCTTCAAGAGATCTGGGGAGCATTTCTTGGCTGTCTTAGCACCCCGAGGAAACCGATTTAGATTCAAAGCTACCGAACCTAAAATGATCAAGACGAAAACAAGTGTTATAAGGGTAACAAGTTAAAAACTTAATAAATTTAATAATTCTATTTAGAAGAAACTGTTTTGTTTTTAAATGATAAAAATAAAATTACTTGAAACAGGAAACCAAAACAATTTGGAGCATCAACAGAATATGCCATTTCGCATTATGATATTGTCTAGTTTGTTATTATTTTGAAAAACATTGTTTGCAAAAAAAGGCTGCATCTAGATTTACAACTTTAATGCTGATGTTTAATGCTGACATGATGATGTTTACACTCTAATGCATAAACATGTTTACTTACAGGAGTTTGTTTTATTATTTCTTATTTTGAACTTAAGGTTTTTGGATTTTTTAAGGGTTTTTTTAAAGTTAAGTAGTCTTTAAATGTTCACTAAAAAATGTATAATGTCTTTATAAATAACTTTTTTAATGTAGTAAATGTATTTTGCTTGTATTTTTTGTAATCCTCCATAATTTAGCCACAACAGAGATAGTTTCAAATAAACCATACATAATATCAAACAACTTTTTAAAGGTAAGTATTTTTTTAAAATCTATGTAACAGATATTGAAGTAACAAATAACGTAACAAATAAATGACAATTAAAAAAAAGGTGGGAAAACTGACCTAAGAAGTCATCAGCAGAAAAGTGGTCAGCATCCCAGACCTGCATGGTGAGCCTTGGTGGGACCTTGTACTCAGTCTCATCCAGGGAGAACGCAGACTCCTTCTTCTTGATGACCATCTTCTCTTCTGCCGACAGATACTCAAATGGGTAGATGAAACGCCAGTTGAAATTACCCTCACCGGTCAGTGAGCGATAGTGCACGTCAGTGGATTGACAGTCAGTTTGATTACCTAACAGCCATCTACAAGGGTAGTGCATGGAAGAAATAGTTAAATTTTGATAATAATCGGAGATGGCTCCTGTGTACCTCAGACAGGCAAAACTCACCTACAGTGTAGTAAGCAAATTTCAAATCCTACAAAAGTCATTTTTGAACTTTGACATTCATTTCAAATGATTTTTTTCTAGTTTTACAAACATCATCTACACACAAAAGGTAGTAAAGTGAAGCCTACATCTTGGAGTTTGACTGTTTTGAGTTAAGCTTTAAGACAAGGGTAAAAGCAATAAATCTAAAGGCTTTGTCATGGGATTCTGTGATTCATATTAATTTACAGTCAGTTTTCTAATTTAAATAGAAGAGTCACGGATTGTGTAACAATATCACTTACTTGGAGATCCCTCTGGAAGCTCAGTGACAAAACTGTTTGACTTTCTTTGAAATGAAAAATAATTTTGTAGTCTTAAAAAAAAAAAAAAATCTTACCCTTTGACAAAGATATCACTACTCTTCTCCCCAGTGAAGAAAGCATCATCTTCAAGAACCACATCATCAGTGTTCCAGATGATGACACGTAGCTCATACTTCTTCGGTTTCCGTGGTGATATATCAACAGGAGCACCAGGTAGAGGCATGTCCATTGGAAACATATCAACCCACATCTCCAGTCGTCCCTGATGATAAAAGGAGATTGTAAACATTTGTTTGCTGCAGTGAAACAAGGCCATCAAACTCTGTCTACACTATCCCATCACATGAACATTGGCCACACCCTCTGCAACACCCAAATCCAAACCTTGACTAAACTAGTTTTTCTTGATCACAATTCAAAGGTAATCCTTGTGATTGGTGTTGACATTTAATAATATTAACAACAATTTTGAAATACATGTTAAAGGCAAATCATTAAATAAATTCATCTGCATTGTTGATAATCATGGTTTAAGAGGTTCGGTTTTTTTAATCATACAAAATAATGTAGATGTTACATATTATTTTAGTTACGTTTCACTCCTAAGCTAGGAGCTTCTTCAGACTGGAACCATGTCCAATGCTCAACAGCCTTTTGTACCCTTTCTTGGTGGTGATAGAGGGCGGTGTAGGCATGGTTTGGACTAGTTGGTCATAAATGTTCTGGAGCTTGTATGCCCCGTCGTCTTTGTTGAGACCACCAAGAAAGGGTATAAAAGGCAGTTGAGCATTGGACATGGCTACCAGTCTGAAGAAGCTCCTAGCTTAGGAGTGAAACATAACTAAAATAATATGCAAGTAACATCTACATTATTTTTTGGATACCAAAAAAAGAAACCTCTTAACACGTTGACTGCCGCCTACGAGTGTATGCACACATGCGCACCACACTTGGACGCTTGGCAAATGGGATGCCCCTACAAATTTATGACCGGCAGTCAACGTGTTAATCCATGTTAAAGGCTAGTCAACAACTTCATATTTTCTCGTGTAAGGACTAAAAGAAAAACTAGCTCCTCATAATTTCGATGAACATCTCATTATCATTGGAGCTGAACTGTGTAAAGTAGGCTTGGTTTATGCTACAATATTATCATAATATTATAGATGGGCAAAATATGGGCCAATTTAAAAAAAAAATTAAAGAGTCCTTTCTCTCCAATGCTTAACTTTTCCCACCTTTGAACTCTGCTGATCATTTCCGGCCTATTTTATATATTTACAAATTTATTTACCAAGTTAAATGGTTTTTAAGTCATTTTTCTTTACTGTGTAAACTGTCCCGTGCGCTCGTTTCATCCAGGGCCTAATTTGCGTGGCTCTGCTTTTATTGAATTGGAGTTAATATTTACCTGTTCTAATCCTGGTTTGTCTGGATGGTAAAGTGATCTAGTCTCAATGTGTTCTGGAACTAGACGACAACCAATCTTCTCCACCTTCGAAAAGTTTCTCAGGGCCTCTACAGCAGCATGCTCATCTGTCGGCTTCTTTACACCTAAATTGTTTTCAAAAACATATTTACAAAATGGTTTTAGAGACTTAGATATTTTTTATTTAATAAGTTTATGAATAAATGCATCCCTTGGAGTGGTACAAAGAAGCATAGTCCACACCAAACAATTTGATTTTATATCAAACAATGTAACCAAATCAAGTTGTTGACTATGATATTGAACATCTGAAAACAAAACCTATTGTCAACAATGAACAAGTGTTGTGCTCCATGTTTTCTGTATATGCCCAGAGAATGAGAGGTAGAACACTGAACTATATAGAGCAAAAGATATCTTACATGTACATAACAAAAAACACTCCACGTTTGAAGTAAATGTTCATAGAACAGTGTAGTCTACAAACATGAAATATTTGAAACACTTTAAAAAGGACAACATGTATGCCAATATACAAACTCACCAGCAGTAAGGGTGTGTATATAAACCAAGGAAAGCATTTACACCATTGCTACATACAAACATCTTGACATGAACATAAACTCCTGGATTCTAGATCATGTACACTGCCCACAAACATTTACATGTATTGATGACTAACTAACAATTGGCCAACCCTTCTATGCAACGGTCATTATCAATAAATCTACACTTCACAAACCATCATCTAGTCCTAGAGTTGCAGACAACACAAATACATAGCCCCAAGATGACAGATCGGTAAACATTCACAGCTTCACTTTGGAAGAGGATGCGAGAAATGGTTGTGGAAGGAGTAAGAGGGAAGAAGAGACAGGGAAGAACAGATGCTCTTCCAGTGTAAAGCTCATGGAATACATTGGTCATTGTCAAAGACCAATATTATGCACTTTGTGTGACCCGACATAGACGCATATAAGAAAACCTGTGAAAATTAAGCTCAATCAGCCATCGCAGTCACATGAAAATAGTGAAAACCCCATTATATGTTTTCACTGTTTTCAAAAAGCGAGTTTTGGTCTCGCAAGATACAACTATTTGTTTTACTCATTTCTCAAAAACTATAGCATTTCAGGTAAAACATAATTCAAGGGAAGTTTTCCAACAGGACAATTTTTATACCAATTAAGTTATGTGCTAATCTGTGCACATGTTTTAAATCATAGCACTGATGAGCACAGACTTTACGAAACACTTTGCCATTTTTACAGAAGAAGTTGAGATAGAGAGAGAGAGAGATAGATGGTGGTGGTGAGTGGGTGGGTGGGAAAGAGGTTGGTGGGGAAGTAGGGTGGGTAGATAGAAAGACTTTCTTTACAAGTGAGCAAGTCTATTGTGTATGCATTTCATATATAACTGACATTCATATAAACCTGGTAGGTCTGCTGATACACAGTGTTCAAAATGCTCCCATTTACCAAACTAACAGCAACACTGATCTCCTAGCAGGGTTCTGTCACTAAGCTCTAGTATAACGGTTTAACCTTAAAGTGACACATTGCCTTCGGATTGGGGGCTTTGGGCTATCAAAAGCATTTGCAATGAAATTAATATGGTTGGAAAGTTGTTTAAAAAGTAGAATATACTGATTCACACACACACATCCGGGCTCGAACTTCGGGGTAAAATCCAAAAGACTGCAGGGCTTGTAGCTCAAAACTTTTGCGGGACCAGAAAAAGTTTCACAATACCAGAATCAAAATGAGAAAAAAACTATCTACAAAGTATCACAATTAAACTGTTTTATATGTACTTATGGGTATAACTTTCATGATATTTATCCAACTCAAAGTCAACATTTGAACATAATTTTTAAAAATAAGATGAAGTGAGGTATTATTATTCAATCACACTAGACCGCCGGACTTGTCCAGTCATAAGTTTACTGGCCCGATGCTAAAAACACTGGCCTTGGGCCTGCGGTCCAGTGTTAATTTCGAGCCATGAACATCCCTCAAAATTGTGTGATTTTCCTTTTACTTCATGAACTAACACAGTCTGCCATTTTATAAAACCAAATTTGTTGACTCCACAAAATTACGGACCATTTTAGTTCACAAAGTAAAAGTAAAACCACACAATTTTGAGGGATATTTGTGTGAATCTTTATAGGCCTATTCTACTTTTAAAACATCTTTCCAACAATATTCATTTCATAATAAGCGCCAAATCTGAAGGCAATGTGTGCTTTTAACAAGGCGAGGGTACCAGGGAAAACCCAATGTCATTGCTCTTTTTACATTAGAATGGGCTCCTCCTCGGACACTTTGGTTTATAACTGTTTCATCTGCACTGTGTAGAGACCCACATGGTCGAACGCTCCATGCAAACCCCATACCACTTCATTCAAAGTATGCCTTTTCTATGACTTCAACAATTAACTTTTGACGATAAAAGCCAATACAGTAAGATATGATTGTCTTGCACTCAACCAAGTGTAAACATTCAAGTGGTGAAGCTTTTCTGATAACAGCAAACAGAGCCAATGACTTTGAGACCCACACATTTCCATACTGACTACATTTTACCATGGCATTTTATCATTGGAATCACCAATATTCTATGTACAGGGCTCAATTTCATAGAACTGCTTAAAGCAGAAAATATTGCTAAACATTTTTTTGCTTAGTAGAAATGAGCAGGATACCAGTCACAATTTGTACATGTGACCTGGTAGTTTGGCTGGTAACCTTATTCTGGTAAGCATGATTTTGTTGTGCTTAGCAACTGTTTATGCTTAAGCAGCTCTACAAATTGGGCCCTGATCAAACTATAAGGGTTCCAGTCTTGTATTGTACAAGTCAACAGCATTGTATGTTTCCCAGGTAAAAGTTTAGGGACACATCATGACTTCTGGCAAGTGTAGAAGAAGTGATTCCTGTGTGAACACTCAGCTGTACAAGAACTGTGGGTGTAGCATATACCACCTTTGCAGAAAGCTTACAAAGGCCCTGGTACTTTCATGCAGCTATAGTACCCAAGAACTTTTTTGAGTAAGGATACAAGATTGTGGAATGTGTACATGTTTCCAATGATAAGCTTCAAGACCATAAAGTAACATTAGACTTTAACCACCAAAGTTCATGGCATTGACTAATTACCACAGAATTCTGCGCTTACTGTGCCCTGTAAAGTGTTTGATTCTATGGGCTGTATGCGCAGAATTCAAATGGTAAACAATGCCATAAATTAGGCCCAACTCAGTTGACATTGTCCATGTAGTTCTGAGCATGCCAGAACAATTGAACAATTTTCAAGAACAATGTAAGTCTACTGCCACCTAGAATCTCCGAAAGCCTCCACTTAATTGAGGACCGTGGTGAATTAACTCCCGAAAATTGTATAAATTGTAATGGTGCAGGTCTCTGAAGTAAAGTGTAGGTAGTGTGTGCTATAGTTTAACTTGCACTTGGTAGGTATACAATGCTGTGGACTACATTGAATAGCAGCCTGGTATACACATCACATGGGTCTTATCCATACATCCCAGTTTGTTGGAATGTTACTTACCAGCTGACAATAATGAGGATTTGACCATTCTGGTCCCATCAAAGGCACCCAAGCCATCTGGTGTATCCATGTGAAATAAAAGGGAACTTATCTAATGACACTATCAAATTGCTGCACACTGTGATGGGGTACAGCCGAGGGGGCAAATGGCATCAGATGCCCCCTGAATGACCCCATCACAGAGCGTGCAACAATTATTTTGTTAAACCATGGTAATAGATTCCTCTTCTTTGGAGGCGATCTGTTGTCCTCTTCCAACATTATTACAACAAAATTGGGACAGTTAAAAAAATAGACATAAACAACAATAGCGGTCAATGACAGAAATATTGGAAGGTTATCAAACACAATGGCATTTTACACTATTGTAATGCAAGGTTAGAGACTTGTAATATTTCCCCCACCTTCATGAAGACTTTATCAATTAGAAAATGAGTGCATCACAAAACTGCATTTGATCTTGGAGCCCCTCTTGAAGAATGAAATTCTAGAGCAGCATTGCCACTTTCAAAGTTGCTTCATTTCACTCCCCAATACAAGTATGCTCTGTAATTTACATTAATGTGTCCCTTCAAACAATTCAATGAACAAAGCGAGTTCCTTAAAATATCTTAAGTAATAGTTAAGGTAGTACCCCGTTGGTTTGCAGACGACTACATTTATCCAAAGCTTTCAGTTTGAAAGGTGTTAACCTTCAAATATATATTAACCTGTAAATATTGAGAAACAACATAATAGATTCCTGGTTTTGGTTTTGTACAAATTTCAGACTGAACTTCTCATGGTGATTGGTTTTCCGAAATAAATACAACCACAGTATAAAAGCTTAAATGATACCGAGTATCAGCAACTCATTGAAGTAAATGCATGAAGAACATAAACATACACTGTACACTGAACTTATTTGGCTAGCCAAAAAGAGGGGTGGGGGTAAATTTGTCTGTAGATTGAATCAACCACAAAAATAGTGGTGCCAGTCAATACTAAACAAATAGCTCTGGACAACTGAGGGCTAGGACCAAGCAACCAAGCATTAGACAAAAACAAACCTGAAACTCATGCAATTTGCCATTATTCACTTCTTATCCTACAATGTCATCATTGAGTGTACACACATGCCTCATCAGAAACATTCAGAAGGGTCTGTTTAATTGCAGCAGGCAAAGCAAAACATCCAGCACTCTTAATGATACTGCCAAGATGCAAGCAAGCATTATCTCATCACCCTCAATTTAGACAAAATTATACAGCATTTTTGTTTCCTCATTCCTGACAATAAACAAGTTGCAAGTGTCTGCCTTATCATTCCAACTTCAAAACTTTCTTTACTCATGATTTACCAGCATAGGATACTCCACAGCCAAATACAAAGCTTTGCAAAAAAGAAGAAGAAAACAAAATGCAAGGGGCAAAAAGACATAGAAGCCAGAAAGCACTTTATCATCTTAGGATTGCTTATTGCATCTAATAACAAATCTACTACGGGTGTGAGTCATTGCTGACAAAAAAGTCTGAAACTAGGAGGTATGTTGAAATGATGGTATATGTATTTCCACCTTTTGGTAACTCCTGGGGTTTTAGATTTTATAGAGCTGTTAGGGACAGTGTCCTCAGCACTAGAGAAGTAGATGAAAGAGAAGGATTTCTTTAAATGGGGAAAATTTTAGAGCTAATTTATTTTCACCAGGCAGACATAAGAAGTCTGAATTCAGATAAAAGTATGACAGCAATATGTGGTTTTAATCTACAAGCACAAATCTTGGGTTATCCTTAAAAGTTCAAAGAAACTTCTTGTCTTGGAAAACAGTATTTGTGTAAAAATGTTTTATTACTATAATGCAAAGTATTATATATAGATGCACATACACATGCAGCCATAACAGAAGACACAATTATATGAGCACAAGCGGGACCATGCCAGCATACACGACCAAGAATGCAGGCGGGACCATGCCAGCATATATGGCTACAGGCCTGCAAGTGGGACCATGCCAGCATTCATTCACTTTAAATACCCCATTTTAGGAGTTCATTTGCCAAGGGGGCTGAGAGTCATTTGAAGTGTGGGGGTGGCCTTGAGAAGCACACAATCTAATGCTCCAATCATGTAATTTCAGCAGGCATATCAATTCTGTGAGGATGACCCCGCCCCCTCCCTCCTGATTCCATCACTGAAGAAGCCTTTGTTTTGCTTTTATCCAACCTCTAAATTTCTCTTTTTCTGTAGCCATTTGCTGGGTACAATACTTTGAGTCTAAGTAGAACTTGAAGCTATGCTTGGTGGTAGTGAATGAATGTAAGGTTTACGGTGTCGCATCAAAGAAACTCCTTTTGAGTAATGAAGAGTGAGCCTTCATTACTCGAGAGAGATTGTCCAAGGCAACATCGCAAACCTTACATACATAATTTGAGTCTATTTACAACCAGGTAGTATTTCTCAACTAGTGGCGGTAATCCTGGCTGGCAGCACAATTTGGGGCAATCTTACTTTTGTACACTAGGCCGCTTGACTAAAAAAACCACAGACTTAGTGCGGTTTCTTCTATGAAATCACTAGCCTGATGCTAATGGTCAAAGGTATTGGCAGTTTAGAACCCCTGTCACTATTTCCCAATACTGATACGTTCCAAAAGGTAATAGTTCTTTTTTTACAGAAGAATAACAAACAAACATGAAACAGCTTTAGTTACCTACGAGCTAGATATGACTTCTTACCTTTGCTATCTGAGGGTTTTGCAAGTTGTAAAAATTTAAACAACACTTGATTAATTTACTCTGAATAAGCTGAGACATGTTATAAAATTTACAACCCAGCCCTAGATAAGATGATTGTAAATTAATGTGGAAAATATCAAGAAACAAGCATTTTGAAACTTTCATAAAAAAAGACCACCTATATTAAAAAAAATTGTGGCAAATGTTTATAAACTAAGGAAATGTCCTTAATATTAAACTGTTTCTTGTTTTGTCAGAAAACTGAAACTCCTTGGCAAGTATTCCAACAATGTCCATGCAGGGAACAAACATCAAATCAAGACCTAATACACTTCAAGGCAGGTTTGTGTTACATCATTATACAAGGGTTTAACATTCTGGAGAAATCATCCACGGTCAACATTGATCAACATTATTTTTCTCCTGAAATTTGTGCACACTTCTTTTGAATGACCTTCATACTGAAGAGCCCACACTTCTTTAAGAAGTATGTTTGATTAAAATGTTGTTTATGTCAGGGGTGAGATCCAGTGCTGACCAAAAAGGGTCTAAAACTAGGATCTTAAGTTTATGTGGCATCTTGAATGATGACATTTCCACCTTTTAGTAACCCCTGGAGTAAAGATTTGATAGAGCTTCAGCGAACTGTATCCTCAGCGCTAAGCATGTGAAAGAGCATAATTTCATTATATCTGAAGAAAGTGACAGCCATTTTGTTTCACCAGGCAGACATAATAAGGTCTGAATTCAGATGAAAGTCTGAAATTTCTTATCGCTATAAAGCTATGATCACTTTTCAAATACACTATACAAATATTTGACCATAATGGTCATTCCTAAAATCTAACATACTTGGAGTAAAGCTCGATAGCATCTGATTCGAGCAATCATTGATAACCCCTCAAAGAAAAGAAAAAAACAACCCACAAGCAAGGAGAAGGAGATGGGTGCCTTACCACTTTCATCTTCAATGAAGCATTCAGAGGTGGTGAATTCTGTCTTGCCAACCTGGACCTTCCCTTTGCTGTAGTGGGGACCATCCAGTTTGAAAGCTCTACAAAGCTTGGTCAGGATCTGGCTGGGTTTCTCAGGGTCACGCCAGTTGTTGTAGCCATAACTATGTATAAAGAATAGGTTTGTTTTAAAAGTTAGAGGCTTAACGGTTAACCACTCCCAAAACGAGTCAAATCACAAAACCATGGGCATTACATCCTTCAATAGTCAAAGTTAAACACATTTGAGTATCCAAGTCTCTCAAGGCTCATTACACTTAAGTGAAATTCCTGTATTTCTTGCATTGGAAAGCTCTTCTCCTACATGTAATGTATTTAATAAATTTACAAATGCTACTATCTTACTACTATAAATTTCACACTCTTCTATTGGTTTTAACAATTATGTTGCAAAACACAGCTTCACAAAGAAGAAATCACACATCTTTGGAAGCTGGCCTGTATTTTCAAGTTATATCTGCAGGTAGTTGCAGACTTAAAAACAAGTGAATCATCTAATGTTAACCTTGAGTGAATGCCCTAAATGTAAATGGAATCACAAGTACCAATAACAAATACAAGACGGCACCATCCTACATCCTAGGTCACTAGACATTATGGAAAAAACAGCTCGGTTTGAACCTATTGACTCAATTCACCCTGACGTCATCATCACAATAATCTTGGTTATGTCATTTTGGGAGTCAATGTCCCTGTGTGTTATACAGTGTAGTGCGCATTTTAGGCGATGCAGCATTTATGCCCTTATGAGTGACAGACAGTAGTCGCATGTGACGGGGGTGCAAGAGGTCAATACATAAAATATTATACAAGTTTTGTCTACAAACTTTGCTGCTCTACATTTAGGTTGCAGGGTGCATCATTTGAAATCTTGGAAAACTCAATTGGTGACTTTCAGACTAAGCTGGAAGCACATATTTCAGGTAATACCCCAATAGTAGTGTGCATGCACTACTTTCCTGCAAGAACAATGAATTTACCTAGCGGGATGTTATTTCAATCATTTTGCTGGAGTATAATTGATGTAGATGTAGGTGTAGAAGTCTGTTGCTAGCTAGCATTCCTAAAAGTCCCCCATTGCCTTCTGTTTTAACTCAAAGCAGCAGCACTGGAAAGACGGGCTGTGGTGGGAGCCGTACCAGTGATTCCAGCGATTCCAGCAGGGTACAATTTGAGGCGGAGACCACGGGCAAATGCCAATGTCTACTAGAAAGAGAAGTACAACTTACATCGCATATTCCTTGCTGAGTCCACATGTTGGTCTGTGCCTACTATGGTAACGATTCTCTAGGTCAATAGTAGTCTCTCCAATCAGGTCATCAGAGCCTATCAAATCCCAGTCATATACCTGTACATTCAGCTTGGACTCCAGTGGGAATGTAGCTTCAAACTCAAAACACCTGACAATCAAGATCACAACATAAAGAAAATCCACAGTGAGTTGACTGTCTACCAAAAATCAGCCTGCTGTCAGGTTTCGGAATGACCCTTTTTTAATATGTGTACTTAGTTGCAAGTTTGTATTTTCGAATATCTGGTTTTTGAATGTTTTTTTTTTTCCCCTTTTTGGCTGTTGGGGTAAGGGTCATTTTTGGGGGGTGGTTTGTAGTTTCTTTGTACAATTGATGTTACTTTTTAAAAGTATTTTAATGTTGTTTTAACTTGTAGAAATCATGTCATTCAGCCTTCAGGCTGTGAGAGTGATTTTATTGTAATAAACCATTTCAATTTCAATTTTCAACAATAATATGAAATAAATTTCACTTCTGTTCCTGTTTACAAGCATTATTTGTCATTAGTCACTAAAATCAGGTGCATCCATGAATACCAAGTGTATATATCAAGCATGCTGAACTCACTTGCCAAAGACTGGGTTGAGATTCTTGGAGATATAGTTGTCTTTGTCGCTCGCTTTATGCTTGCCAAGTTGAAGTTGAAGGTATGGATCAGCCTGATACAAATGAGAAGATTTTTAAAAAAAATATCAGAGATGATACAGCATTACAAATAATGTAGTTAAACATTCAAAATTTCACGTGCTCTACATTGACCCACGATGTGTACACTACTTGATTATACACAGGTGTACCTCATATTAAGTGGCGACGAGGCCTTAAACAGCCGTTTAAAACCAGCAGGGTCGTGGCTGTGCAATAAAGGATTGAGCCGAAGACCATGCCCTTTATCGCACGGCCACGACCCTTCAAGGGGAACAGCTGTTTAAGATCAAGTCACTACTCTTTTAGTCTCATTCATAACTGCCTTTTTTGTTGAAAAGCGCAATAATGTTAGAAAATCTGTACAACTTTTCAGGAAAATTCAATTCCTGTCTTGTCCTCGGGCTCCGTTTCGCCAAAGGTCAAATGGCACGCTACGCTCAATGGTTGTGGGTACGCATTAATAGATTTAACAATTAGTACCAGTATGTACTGATTGTATTATACGAAAATAAGCGCCCACGTAAACTTGCGCACTACAGTATTCGTTTTTCAAAACACTTTTCACCGTGTTTATACCGCACAATTAACCATGGCCACGCGATCTCCTCCCGACCAATCAGAATGGATAAACTGTCCCAGGTATTTACAAATAAAGAATAAATACGCCCAAAATGCACATGAGCCACCAAGCATGTTCTGTTGGTGACAGATCCTACCTTGCCATTGACATCAGTTGGATGTAGATCCATGGCTTTGATGATATAGATCCGAACCATGACAGCCTTGGGTTCACTGAAGGGTAACCCTTGGAAGAATCCCATGTTAGAGTCAATCTTGACACCGATGTTATCCCACTCACTGGGAAGAGGCCATTTGTACAACTTCAGAGCTCCCTGAACACGGATGTAACATTGTAATATGGTCAGATATCTAAATCACATTCAAGAATCCCATGTTAGAGTCAATCTTGACACCGATGTTATCCCACTCACTGGGAGGAGGCCATTTGTACAACTTCAGAGCTCCCTGAACACGGATATAACATTGTAACAAGGTCAGATATCTAAATCACATTCAATAATCCCATGTTAGAGTCAATCTTGACCCTGATGTTATCCCACTCACTGGGAAGAGGCCATTTGTACAACTTCAGAGCTCCCTGAACATGGATGTAACATTGTAACACGGTCAAATAGCCTATCTAATCACATTCACAAAGGATTTGGAGCTTCCAAGACTGCTATACAATCTGGAAATTTCTGCTGGGCCATCAAAAACAAAAAGGCCTATTGGTTTAACGGTGACATTAGGAGAATAAGACAACAAAACAAATAGGGCATAAAATGTGAAATGTCATAAGCTGCAACCCAGAGAAAATTCTAAAGCAGTTTATCTGCTGAAATAATATTGAGAGAAAAGGTGAGGTATTCTTAAAAGGCTCATCTTATTTCGGTGGGTTGGATGACAGTTTGATTTGGACAGAAGGCTATATATCTTTAATCTTCAGGTTAGCATCCTTTGTTAATCAACACCCTAAATCCTCTACGATCAGAGGGTTTAGTTTGTAGACTCAATCCCACGTGCCAAAACAACCCATTCTTTTTATTCCAAACATTCTAGTATAATAGCAAAACCAAGATTATTGTGTCAATGACGCCAGGGTGAATTGGGTCAATACTGGAACACCCACACAGGTACATGTAGGGCTAAAAACAGGTGGCAAATTCACCTGAGTTTAAAGGGAATAAAGTGTTTGGAAGTGGTTTATTTAATAGATGTTAATTTTGTATCGGGATAAAGAATATTCGAACCCACGACCTTTACATTGCTAAACACTTTACACTGATACAAACAATTTAAAAACTCCTACTTTCAGTCAATTTGCCTGCGAGTTGACCAATCAATTGCAACCAATCATTTGCACAGGTTGTGTATGGTGGAACAACTAGCTGTGCACAGATTTTTGCATTCACCACATGATATCACATTGTAGGTTGCATAGTGAATCCACCATGTCCACTATTCAAAACCACTTGAATGGCAATGAATGGTCAGCAAGTAGGAGGGTTAATCTTACAATTCTGCCCATCAGCTGGATTGTAAGTAGGCCTCAGTACCAGACTAACCTTGAATTTGCCGACCATTCGACTCTCGCTATCGTCATCACCGGTATTCTTTCCTCTGTACAATTCAAAGGTATGAAGCCATTCCTTGAAGCCATGGAAATCATTCACATTCTCCAACTCAGTCAAGAAGACCTAAATACAATAAGGAATTAAATCATTCAAAGATGCTAGGTCCAATTTGTGGCTGATTTTAACCACAAAATTTAGA
Source organism: Plazaster borealis (assembly GCA_021014325.1). Lineage (NCBI taxonomy): Eukaryota > Metazoa > Echinodermata > Asteroidea > Forcipulatida > Labidiasteridae > Plazaster > Plazaster borealis. The sequence goes on along the minus strand of CM037464.1, from coordinate 11,167,896 downwards.
TTTAAACTTTGAATTGCTATTTTTGTAAATTTGAGAAAGTTATAACCTTTCATGTAAGGTATTATACTTGACAAATCTGCCAATGATAAGTGGTAGTTAATTAAAAACTAAAAATGAACTGTTGTCGGAATCCCTACATTATCTCACGTCCATCAGCCATGTACACAATTTTTTTCATGTTATATTATAGTTTGTGCAATGTCCTTGGCATATGCGGAAGATTTGTATGTTTTTTGTTTTGAAACAGCATCATCTGTCAAAACTCATTCAGAGAGAAAATAAATTAATTCTCCCATTCTACAGCGTGTAAATAAAATAACAACAACCTTAACATTTGATTAAAAACATAAATATCCTATAACATAAAGGCTCAGAATGGTTTAGTTTTTTTGATGTTACACATTTAAAATCAATGTTGAGTTTCAGTAAACAATTCACTCAGATCATGTACCGGTCGCTGCAAAGTAACGCTCAAGAAATGGGGCTATCTGAATGACCAGGATGTGACCTGCATGCATATGCGGTTCTGAACCACAAACAATGGATCACCTACTCAGATGTCCCCTACTGGAGCGAGGCTGGAGACCTTGCTGAATTCAATGAAAGTGCCAAAGACTGTGCTCAGTTCTGGCTGAAACACACTATCTAGCGTGTGTGGACACGATAAGAAGAAGTAAACCAATTGTACGACGTACAGGTAGTTCACGGCCGAAACGGAGAACTTAGATTAAAAATCTCACTCACCTCAAATGTTACAACATCAATTTCATCCTACCGGGTAAAGAAAAGAGAAAACAGAATTTTAGTGTATGATAAACCCCCATTTACCCCTACATTGGAAAAGCAAGAAAAATAATCTCTTAGAGGGCTGCTTAATGTTGTCTCAGTGAAAACTTCTTCACTGGTTTCCAATAATAGTAGATGGTGTGATACCATGGTCCCCCTCCCGAATAAATTTCATCACTGTATATTTGAGTTCTTGTTTGAATGTATCATTGTAATATCGAAGCAATTCCACAGTTCCTATATTCAAATTATACCAAATGTATCAGAAAATATTTATAGGGTGTCACAGCCGAGCGGTTTTGAGCATCAGATTCAAGTTCTGGTGGTTAGTCATCGAGGTGTGGGTTCGAATCCCGGTTATGACACTTGAGCAAGGTGCTTTGTCTTCACCCAGAGGTACAAATGGGTTTGAAAAAGCCTTCAGAGCGCCAGGGCAGCCCTGCCTGTGTACTCCCGAGGGAGCCGAGAAAGATAACAGGATTGTTATTGGCCCAAAGACCAGGGCACTAATGTAAAACGCATTGATACGTTATTGTAACTTGCGCTTTCTAAGAACTAGCTATTATTAAATATAACTATCATCAGTTATTTTACCAGTGGAAGTATCAAAAAATATTCAGAAATCCAGATCTCAGATAATTTTTGAATTGTGGTTTTGTGTAAATACAATGTGTATTGTGCTCAATCAAGTGAAACTCTTAAAACAAAATTGTGCAGGTGCCCAAACATTACCTTATCATCCAATTCACAAGAAACAATGGGTTTACAAAATACAAACATTAATAAATAACTACACAATTATTGACTTCTTTTAATATACATGTAAATATTTTTAGGCTCTTCCCTTAGCTACTTTCCTTGGTAGCACCTTTGATTCTGTTTGATTTCATTTCTATTTTTCATTTACTGCTCTTCATAAATATTCTGAAGAACCTTTTGTTTCCCCTGTATACCATTAACTTGAATAGTTGATTCTAAACAATGCTCGGTAATCATCGGAGACCTTATCTACATATTGATCATGTGTCCATGTTACTTCAGTAGAAAAATGGTGTGGTGTTGCAAACTTTGTCATTTTCAAACTGATAGAAGCCAGATTTGAAGCCAATCTGATCAAATTCAACTTGATATTTTCAAGTTCATTGGCATTTCTAATCCAAACTAATGAAAACATTGTGTTAATGTAAAGACTTGTTTTACATTAATAAAGGTACAGATAATGATAAGTGCATGTTGTCACTCTCATTACAGTACCTGTAACATATTGAGCTGAAGTTTTGGTAAACTTTGGTAACCAATAGAATACTGAACTTCAGTGATGGAACGTTCCGTTTCAGCAATATTCAGCCAGGTAATAATCTACAAGTTTGTCTGATATGGTTTCTCCAATATTTTAACGAGATGTTCTTTATACATGTACATATTTTTAGGCTCTTCCCTTAGCCACTTTCCTTGGTAGCACCTTTGATTCTGTTTGATTTCATTTCTGTTTTTCATTTTCAACTTCATCGTTTAAAGTGTCTTTTCTGAATTATGTAAGACCACATGGGATGAAAACAATTAAAACTTATAGCACAGCAACCACAAAGACTTCAATTTATAAACACAACTGAAACAAGTGAACACACAATTAATCAATGTATGTGATTTACAGTCACATGTTTGCCATTCTCATTCCACACCACTGCATTCATGGTCACATTCTTACCTTTACCTCCTCCTGGCATTAGAATGGCAAGAATTAAATAGAAAGGCAGCAGCAAGAGAGAATGCACGCAGTATACAAATATTAGCAAAATACCAAAAGACATGCAGAAAACTGTAAAGATATCACTTTAGAATTAACAAATTTGAGGCGATTTGCAACCTGATGAAAAGGCTTTATAGTTAAAATATTTTATATTAAATGGAAGAACAGGCATGGGGAAAATTGCAATGACACCTGAAGGTAAGATCATAGATTGGTAAATACTCACAAAATGAATGACCACAAAAACTTACTTGGTGAGAAGCACTGCAGCTGTTGATAGTATAAACTGTTTTGAGAAAGGATTCCCTTCGAAATAATATGGTTTTGAAAAAATTTCACCCCAAAACATTTGAATCTGAGAAACGATTCATGCATGAATCGTTTCTCAGAATTCTGAGGGGTTGGATGCTTATTTTGGAGAGCATAATTTTGTTGTGCTTAGCTACTTTTTGTGCTTAAGCAGTTCTATGAAATTGTGCTCTGGTCCTTAATTTGCTAAGCAGCTTAGAGCTGCTGATTCTTTACACAACTGCAGTATCAATAAATCGCTGAATACTCACATCAAACATGTTCATCATGAACTCATCGTCCTCGTCTTCTTTCTTCATGAGTTTCTTCATTCCTGATCTCATCTTACTCATCTTTCCTCCCGGGGCAGCGCTCTTCTCTGTCTGCTCCTTGGGCTTCTCCTTCTTGGCTGCTTTATCCTTCTTCTCTTTTGCCCCATCCTTTTTCTTCTTAGCATCCTCCTCTACTACTAGAAAACCATCATTATACATAACATGAGGTTTTTCAGAATGTAAACAACAATCATAATTCATGATAATGATCAAATTTGCATCACAAATAAGCTATACTCTAATCATGCTCACAGTTTGCGTCAGCCGATTCAGAACATGGAAGAGCCCTGTGATGTGTATTGCACACAAGGATCTATGTATTGTTGTGCCATTCAGAAGATGCAGGGTTGATATTATGGAGTTATGTCCCAGACAAGTTACTGACCACTGGCAATTCATGGGATAGTCAATAACTACCCAATTTCCCCTCAAATCTTTCACTTGGTAAGTAATATCATAAGCTCTTCCACAGAGTTTAACTGTCTGGGACACCAAAGTACTGGTTCAGGACTTCAAACACGTCTTTATATGAAGATCGATTTTTACACCAGTCTTTGTATGTCTCAGTTTCAGTCTTCATAATTTGTCGTCTTGGTTTTGATTTCTTTACGAGTCTTGAAATAACAAGTTTGTTATAAAATAATTAGATTCTTAGGTAGTTTTGGACTTTTCATGTGTACATGTATGAGGAAAAAGGGGCGCATTTGGTGCTCGATATGAGGCATGGTTAGCCCCCCGACCCATTGTGTCTCTATTGTGTGCTTTAGAGGGGGGGGGGGTTTGGGGGGGTGTACTTCTGTAAAAGAGGAAAATATTGTGTTAAAGTATGGGGAACATTGTGGAGAGGGGGGGGGGGGGATATCCTCTGCCCCATATTGGGCATGGTATAAAGGGCTAGATCAACTTGACTTTAGTACTTGTCTCCCGATAGATGCATTGACCCCAGGTCGCATGCTTACCAACTACTACGGGTTCATTGAGAGGTTCTCCTTCACTATCACCATCTTCCATATCTGGATTATTGTCATTAGGTCCATTTCGTTGCTCCATCTCATCAAGCTCCTATATAAACACAGTGGAAATCGCACATTTTAAATCCTACTCACAATGAAGAAGATCTTTACTCATCTGTTCTTTTTTTCTGATTTGAGGTTATCTGCTGACTAGGGAGTTTGTATTAGAGCCTTTCTACGGGCAACTTTGAGGTAACAAGGTAGACATCAAATCTTATAACATAGCAGTTTCATCTGTTATATCGACAAACATACAATATGTAGACTCAAATGTGATGTAAATAATATTTGTTTATACCCAGAGATTTCCTGAATGCAATAGGAACACTGCAGCAGCACAGGAGACATGAATGAAATTTTCTCACTGTTCCCAAGAACATTAAATGTAAATTGAAATGAGAATATCTTGTTGGAGATTGCCTGTAATGGTCGCCTGTAATTGCCTCATGTGACATGGCCAATAGTTTCCCTTGCATTGGTTTTAAAGTATCTTTTCACTTTCATTGAAAACCTTCCTTCATACAATGTACAAGTACTCCTAAAATTTAGGATAAACATTTGAACTGTTCAAAATAACAAACAAACACACACACACTGTAATGTTTTAACACTACATACGAAGTGTGGAACCTGAAAACAAAAGAGGTCCACACAATGTAGGGACTTGAGACACTATGTGGACTTACACACGTCCACACAGTGTTTTTTACAGTGTTGATGAATAGGAGTTTCCTTAAGTGTACAGAACAAAGAGTGTCCACAGAGTGACTGCAACACAGAGCTGCTTGTCAATGTACGTAGACCTACATTACATGTGTATATTACACTCCTATACCATAGACAGATTTAAACAGACTAGGCCCTCGGGTAGACATACTGCCCAAATCCTTAGATATCCTTCAGATTAAAGTTGTCATAAACCTAAAGTGCCCAAATCCTTCGATATCCTTCAACTTATTGTAAGTATACATATTAGCCCAAATCCTTCAAAATCCTTTTGAGACAGAAGTTAGGGAGTCAACTTTGTGATTTACTTAAGGTGCTCGGCTTAAAGCCCAAAACCTTCAGAATCCTATTTTGGCTAAGCTGCATAATACCTAAATCCTTCAAAATCCTCCTATGTAAAAACAGCCCGATAGCCCAAGTCCTGCGAAATCCTACCCTAACAAAAACTCATTTTAGCCCAAACCCTTCGAAATTCTCCTGTGTTGCAGATCCCTAATAGCCCAAATCCTTCGAAATCCTGCACTTTGGCAATGAGGATATTGTAGGACTTGGGTTCCTTAGGGTTTTACTAAGTCTTCAATAACATAATGAGACAGCAACAATGAAAACCGCTTCAGGAAACCTCTGGGCTTAAAACAAATGTTATTGACAACACATTTGAATCTACATATTGTATGTTTGTTGATATAACGTACCAAACTGCTACACATGTATTTCAGGATTTGATGTCTAATGCAGGGTTTGGCCATAACTTTTTTCAGTGCGTAGCCGGCAGGACCAGTTAGCTTGCCATTTCACTAGTTTGTCAGCTTTTACACTAGTCCATACTTTATATTCAATAGGGATGCTTTTTCAACACTGAACTAGCCAGCCAGACCGCTTGGAGATAATTCTAACTGAACCTTTAATTAACAAGCATTTGACCAGTGGACCACTGGTTTTTAAATTTTTGTTTTATAAGAGATTGCCTACATCACAAGGCCGCCAGCCTCTTCAAGGTGAGGGCTACACTTAACTGATTTGGGTTATCGACCCAAATCAACTGCCACCAGGGGCACGATGCCACCTGCTCCTGGGGCTGAAACAGGGTTACCCCCTTCACAGTCCGTAAGGATGTAGGCATGGGTATCATCCACTAGGAGCCTGGCTGGTAGGGCAGAACAAAACCTTCCCAACTTTTTACGAACCAATTATGGTTAAGTGCCTTGCTCAAGGGCACAAGTGTCATGACCACGGTTCGAACCCACACTCTGCTGCTGACAACACCAGAGCTTGGGTCCGGTGACCTAGATAGCTCGACCACAACCTACAAAGGAAGATTGCTGTAATGAGAGTCATTGACTGACCTTTTCTAGGGCAAGTTTTGAAGCGAAGTATCTGGACCACCAGTCAAGAGTGCTTTCATCAGCATCATCAGTTTTGTCAGTTTGGATGCCTTCTGCTGGGGGACCTCCAGGAGAATCAGCCTAAAAAATGAAGGTACTCATCAAATTAATTTGGTCACTCAATAGAGACAATAATCAGCAAAGGGACCATTCAGAATTGAAAAATCAAAATTCAGTTTTCAATTAAAATTATAGAAGAATTGGGTTTTTTAAGTTATAGAGTTTGGCAACTTTCTCTTTTGTTTGCATGCTGGAACCCGAGAAAAGCCATTGAAAACTCCTGATCTGGGAGAGCTCTTAAGTATCTGCTTCATTTGAGGCATTACTTTGTTCTTCAGTGAGTAGGGTATATTGAATAGTCTGTCAATATTCAAAAATCAAACTTTGGGGCGGTAGGGTGTTGGGTGGGTCAAAACAATTTCAACTACCATCGATTATTCTGAATGGCCCCCGAGGCTCTGGTTGTAGCCAACCTGCTTCAGATTTGAACAATTTATCAACAACTTCTCCGTCAATATGACATTATGTTTTTCAATTTACAGCATATTCACAATTGAAAACTTGAACACTTTCAGAAAATTGAACCTCTTTTGATTTAAATCATAATGTGTTCTCAGTCTAAGGATTAACAAAGGGATTATGTAAGCACATATTCTTCTCTGGTGTTAAATGTAAAAACGAAAACTTCTAATAAGGTGAGAAATTCATTTGTTTTTTATCCTTACACCGATGTGTATTAAGCACTGTATACTCAGGTGAGAATTGTTTATATTAATGTTATAGTCAGATCTAGAGGAGGAAGATTGGGGGATGGGCTTTTAATTTTGAAAAATAAGGGAGGGGACAAATAAGACCAGAGTGTACTGGGTATTTGCATCGTTTATTGACTAAAATATATCAAATTATGACTGGTTTAGGGGTTAATTTTAAGGACAGTTTTAATATCACGTGATGATATGAGGTCATGTGCTTAGGGTAATACACAATAGTATTAATTTATAAATGCCTCTGAGGAAATAAACTTCTTGTGATTCAACATCGTATTTTTGATTCTTACAATGAGAGGGAATTTGTTCACTTTATTTCCAGAATTTCAGCGGGGTAAATTTACTGTCGCATAATAAGTTTAACAAATCCGTTTTGTTGTTTTATTTTACAAACAAATCAAAATGATTAGACATCAGTCAATGTGAGAAGAAGTTCACCAGTGTCAAAAGCTTACATTTTGTGCAGTTTTGAAACCCTACAATGACCTCTTTTGATTCAACTTTTCTAAACATTTACACGTGCATGAAACTTGTGACTTACCCATGACGACAACTGACATGCATTAAGTGTTGACAGTGAGTAGGTTACAGTGGTGGTGTCAGAGGTCAAGATGGTGAGTTCAAATTAGAACATTCACAGGAGAAACATGACATGGCAGACAACATCAACAAATGGGTAGAAAAAGGTTACAAAACATACAGTTAGAGTTACAAGAAAATCAGTCATTCTGTAGCCATTACTGTTGCAAATCCTCAACAGTCGTTCCCCTTTGACTTCCCGAGTTTGATGGATTTTTTACTGCAGAGCCAAACAAACCATGCTTTTAGCATCATGTTCACATTCTCTGTCAAGTTTGATTTAGAGACCCACCCTCTGGGGCCAGTGGCTATCATGCTCATTTACCCTGACAAACTCACTAACTCATTTGGGAACATTTGCCCCTTGAATACAGGGATGAGATTGTATGAAAATGAACAACCCTGAACATTGAATGACAATTTTCTCTTGGTGTGGAAAGAAAGCTCCCAGAATGAAAAAAATACTTGATTTTAGAGGTTTACAGACTCCACATCATTTCAAATAGATATCTTAAGGTTTGGTTAAAACAAAGGGAAGCCTTTTTATCTGTGTGGTGGCAAGTTTGACTCTTTCAAAAACAATCTGAAGGCACAGGGAGATCAAAGACAAATCCTGAAATCAGGAAAAATCCTGACAAATCACATGCCTGTGAATATTCATTTTAGTCATACTTTGGTGGGTTAAAGTTAAGTTAAGTGTGGAGTTATACACAACTTAAGTCAGTCAAAATTATTGCAAAACCATTTGTTTAGTAATAACATCAGTTGAACTTTTAATAATGGCAAGAAATGCCAATATCTAACTTTGTTGATGGATTATGACCAAACACTTTACTCAAGGATTGAGAATTCTGGTTCTTTTTCGATACTGAACTTTCGGGGGAAATCAACCTTGTTTACTCATGTCCACAGCATTGTCCTTTTTGACCAAAAAATTAATGTAAATACAGAATCTTTTCTTGAATTTTAGTTAACAATTTTATGAAGTGTTTTACAGAAAATGTAGCATCACAGCTTTGAAAGTCACAAAAACAAAATAGTTTTTTTCACTCCAAGTTGAACAAAAGATATCGCTTCAAATTTTGTATTTATTTATTTGTTTTTTTTGTGTGTGTTTGTTTGTAATTTTTTTTATATTTTTTATATATATATATATATATATATATATTTTTTTTTGGGGGGGGCTCTGTTCTCAGAACACATCAAAGAAAAACAAACATCAACATTTCATGCACAACAACATTTTCCATTTCCCCCTTATTTGCTAAATATAGCAAACTACCTTGGCTAGGGAAAACAATACTATCTATATACATGTATCTAGCCATCTATCAACATGAAATACATTTTAGGCAACTATCTAAACACGAACAAAAACTTGTAAAATGGTAGAGTGCATATACATGTAAATACCCACAGTGAAATTGTGACATCTGTTTTGGTATGACAAAAAACTGGTAATGGTAGCGGCTGCGTGCCATCATTTAAACAGAGTTGCTACATTTGCATCTTGCAATCAGGGAGATTTTATACAACATCAGGGAGATATTTAGAATTGCATTCAACATAGAAGGGAAAAAGTTTCCATATTCAGGGAGATTTTCAAATTTGTTCATCAGAAAATGGAAAGATTAGTTTATTTTCAGGGAACTTTCTGCAGAATCAGGGAAAGTTGGCAGCTCTGTGTAAATACCCACTATGAAATTGTGACATCTGATTAGGTACGGAGATCAGGAGGTGCCATTTGACTTCTAAACGACATGAACAATTACCTTGGCTTGACAAAAGTGTACCACCAAAGATGTTGACTTTCTGAGATAAGTTATCTTAGGATGACTGGAAATTGGATGATAACTTCCCGAGATAAATTAGCTTCAGTTATCCAACTTCCGATAATGCCATCTTGAGCTACATGTGATTCATCTTGAGAAGTCATCATCCTACCCTTAGGATGTCGCTTTACCAAAGTTCTTTGCGCCGGTGCTACAAGGTCTTAATGTAACTCGATTCTGCAAAAAAGTTGTATCTCGCTAGACGCGCTCAGTGCAAAAACTGTTGTCCATTGACTCTCTGTGTACATCCGGTATATACACAACCTTTTGACATTCTAAAATTCACACTTCACGGAAACCCGTTTGCTCTGACATCTTCGTGGTGGAAGATGTTCCACCCTTTGGACCTTACCACTTTTGTCTGTAAGATGATGTCATCTTAAGATAAGTCTCACCAAGTCAGATGGCATTTCCTGAGCTTTGCACATACAATGCACCAACAGACAATAAAATATGTGATTTGTGCTTGTGATCTCAACCATTTTCAATTCACTGCAGGGTGAAGGGCTCAGGGTGACATCGTCACATAAAATAAAAAGGTTATGTGTATTTTTCTGTGAAATGGTAACATTTTCTTGACATGATGCAAAGTGCAGACTAGATCCAACAAACATCTACAGAATAGACCAATCCAATGAGCTTCCACCCTTAGAGCAAATGCAGGCAAAAATTTCACCCAAATGTCAGACAAGTTAAAACCCCAATAGACCCCTTGATTGGCCGCCATTGCTGAGGTCAAACAATGGAAACGTGCATACACTGCGCACAACTCTCAGCCAATGATAGGTCTTCATTGACCTCAGTGAGGACGCTGTTTGGACTTTTGACGTCATATGCAAGGAGTCTATTTATTGGGCCGTGGCCGAATTGCCAGCTACAGCTACGGCTGGATTGCCACGTCATCATGCGTTGAAGTGGTAGCCAAAGGTGTAGCCCCCAATCCAGGTACAGCCTTTGATAATTTTGTTGTGCATTTTTTATGTGGCACGTGCACTGCTTTGATGGTTGGAGATGCACAAGTAAGCCTGCCTTTGAGCACGCTCTGGGGCCTAGTCTAGAGCCTGCTTTGGAGCCTATTTTAGACAAGGCTTTACTGTTATGACGCCCATTGCCCATGTGGGTGCTCTTGCCAGGGCATTGCTATGGTGAGTTGTGCTCAATGAATAAGTCAATTTCAATTCACTCAAAAATCATTTGATAAATACGCTCAGGTTAAACTTTGTTGGTTTGCTTACCTTGGGCTGCCCATCAGGTCCGAGCTCGGTTTTCTCCCCTCCTTCTGGTGGTTTGGTCCCATCTGCTGGTATATCAATGACAGTCTGACCCGGCTCTTGGGGTGCTCCATTCTCCTGAGCAGGGGGTTCCACATTGATCACAATATCTTCACCTTTGACTGATCCAGCCTTGGAGCCCGCCTTTGAGCCTGCTTTGGAACCTGGTCTAGAGCCAGCTTTGGAGCCTATCTTAGACAAGGCTTTACTGTTATGACGCCCATTGCCAACCACTGACGGTGCGGCAAGGAGACCATTTCCATTGATTGCTTTCTGGGAAATGCCAAGGGAAAGGCTTGGAGCTGCCGAAGATTTCTGAACATCACTTGCTCTCACAAAATCCATTGAAGCAATCACTAAATATAACAAGTAGAAAAATGACAATTCAAACATGTCAAACAACGACACACAGAAAAACAACCACGACCATGTTTATACAACATCATAAGGACCCCACCCCCAACACCATCTTTCTAGTTGTTACAGAAGTTGGCTAAGACTCATTCCGCTAATTTACTACGCACCATTATTTACATTTTGTTTTAATATTGCAAAACAATTATATTTTTGTTAACTTAAAATCTTTTTTGTTTACTTGAGTTTGTATCTATGCAAAATTAGTTCATTGTTCTTACTAATTTCCCTTTTTTTGTTTCATCATGTTTATACAACAAACATTTAAGTCTATAATTCACCTGATGTTGGTAGAGTATGTGAAACAGCCTCCAGTTTCTTCGGATTGAGTTTGTAATTGGCTAGATTGCTGACTGTGTGGGTACCAACGAGACTGAAGCGCCCAAACTGGCGGCAGTCAACAACACGGATGGTCAGTGGCGGGCAGTAGTGTTCATTCTCAGGCAGGTCCTGGTGGTAAATTGATCGGTTACAGATACATAAAGCATGCATTGTCAGAAGTTCTAGTAAAAGATGCTATCTAACTGGTCTGACACTAACCAATTGAACGCATCAAAATGTTTACATTAAACTGAATTAAACCTTGGTTACTAAGAATCAACATTGGTGCAGAACCCACATTACATAGGTGTGGGGTTTTTTCCAGAGCTCATTATTTTTGAATAAAGTTCTTAATCAAATCAAGGATAAGAAATATAATAAAACCAAAATATTTGGGGAATTGTGCCAGACAAGGGTTGTTACTGGACAAGGAAATTGAAAGGAATGATCAGTTGAAGCTTATGGATTTTAAACTATTTTTATTGTAAATTTGACAATTTTAGGGAGCATAAAAACTTCTTGAATTTCTCTCATGTAAATTTTTGTCTGAGATACCAGATATGCAGCTTTATAATTGCAAGAAACAGAGGACACTAACTCAGACAGTTTCAAATGGCACAAAAATGAAAGAAGAAAGTGGAAATCAGCCAATCAGCTGAGAAATTGCATGCCTGGATACTGAGGGTGGTTAAATCTTTGCAACAATAATTTGGGAGGCTAATCATCCTTACTCGCAGCTGAGAAGCTGAATTGAAAAGGACGCGACTACAACATGGTTGAGCCGCAGGTATGTAAAGGCACCATTTGGAAGCCAGCCACATCAACCCATATATGACCACAAAGCACAGCCAGAGATCAAAAGTGTTTAGTTAAAATTTTTGCCAGAGGGAGGATAACCGGAGGAGCGTCGAGAGAAAAACCCTCATGGCACAGGAGAGAACCAACGCACATTTGTACTCACATATGGCCCTACCCAGGAATCGAAACAGGGCCACAGTGGTGAGAGGCGAGCTCTTTACGCACTGAGGCCCCATTGTGAACCTTGAACTTATGAAAAACCAGCTACTTACTACTTCCATAAAGCGCACGTTATCAGGGAAGTTGGGGTTCCTCTGGGCATTGTAGATGATGGCTGATGACAGAGTTTCACCTCCACATTGAACGTCACAACGAGGCTTGTCTACTGTCATTAACTGAAGACGCTTCATCTCCCGGACTCCCCAGAACACAACCTGAATCATAACATACACTCTTTGAATCACACTTTCTACAATAATCAGAGTGCATTCAAGATTTGAGAATCTGCTTGGTGGTGAATCAATATGAGTTTGCCCAGTGTTTCCCCTAACCCATTCAAATGTGCTACTTTCAATGACCACCTCAATAAATTTTTGCCAAATATCACCACCTTGCTGTGAAGAGTTGCCATAATGGAAATACTAATTGATAAGTATTTATTTTGTGTCACTCAAGAGCAATTTACTTGACCTCTATATCAAAATTTCCGAGTTGAATCTGAGATTGATTCATCATGCGATTAATTAGTAAGCGCCTCATTCTTGTCCATTTCGGCTTCATAAAGTTTATTTCAACCTTTAAATTTGAATTGTTACCACCTCACTCAGTTCATCACCAAGGGGAAACACTGGTTTGCGGTACACCCTGTACTGAATACACGTATGTGTAATCTATGAACTATGAACAATATAATATATGCATAGTAAATGCACTCTTTTTGTAAACAAAATGGTCTATATTCAAGTCTAGAGAGAGGTAGGTCAGAAACAGAGGAACAATGTTATTTGTCCCTCTTTAACATAATCATTTGAAGGGCCTCTTCTGTACCAGGACAGAGAGAGAGTGAACATACCTCAATCCTATAGCGGCACAGCTTGGGTCTGATCTCCATGGGTAGCTCCACTTTGGGAGGTAGTTTCTCCTTACTCTTAGGGTCAATCGGAGGAACTTCAATCTTGAGGACATCAGAGGGAATACCACCAGTAGGTGTCAACTGAAGGAGAATGGAGAGTTATACAAAGTGTTAAATCTTTGTGCTAGGTAAGCTATTACCGGCTTGATGTGGTGGCTTGTGCATCCATATTTAAAGCAGTAACAGAAAATGAAAACTTTGTAAACAACCCAAAAGATAATAAGAAGGAGAACAACTGATCTCAGCTGTATCAAAACAAAAATGTGAAAGCAGCCTATTCAGCAATCAGTTAGTTTTTCCAATTGATGAATTTAATGTACATGGACTGTACTGTATACTGTGGGGTTTTTTCCAGAGTTGTGTGAAAGAAAAGTCCACATGCAACTCTAGTAAGAATCAAACCCACTAGACTGCAAAACTATGTCTGGTGATAATAATGCACAGGGGGCTTGATTTCTTAGTAGAAGTGGACATCCTACAGCTTAGGGTAAAACCTACATATATAAACACACAAACTTTTAAATTTAAGAAGAAAAACAAATCCTAAAAGAAGGCATAATTCAGCTTATTTTTAAATAAGTAAATTAAGCAAAGGTTAAAATTTAATATTTGAAATAAAGACTGAAACGAACTTACCTGGATCATTTCAATAGCACCAAGCATCTCACCAGCCTGAGCCTGGCCTCTGTAGATGCTATGCCATTGTAGTAATGGTGGGAAGGTGGGCTTAGAGTACGGATCATCAAGAAGCTTCACGTACGGCACCACTAACGATCGCCCTATAAACTCTGCACCTCCCTGTTATAACAAACACCCAGTCAACAATGTCAGCAAGAGAGAGTTCTATTGGGAGTTAGCATTCAGACAAGAAGTGAGGGGCAGTGTAAAAGATGGCAGGGTGAGCTTTCATAGAGCTGGGCTCGATTTCACAAAGAGCTAAGATTGATCTTAAGTGCAAATCAATCTTAACTGCTAAGCAAAGTGCAACGTCACAATACAAATTACTATGGTGATACTGACAACTCATCTTAAGAATCTTAGTACCGTGTGAAATCGAGCCCAGGCTGGGCAATATAGACTTGTATAAAATTGCAAGACATCTATAAAAACCTCTTAACCCATGTGCATAAACGGGAACCTGAGAGGGTTGAGACAGTAATTTAAGCAGCTTGGGGTTGTACACTCCCAGGGAGTTGAACAAATTTGAGGAATGGTCTAAAAGTATGCCTGATGAACAGGGATAATAATGTTGTGTAGAGCCTTGATCAAGCTACTAGGATATGTGCACTGTATAAGAACCAACTATTATTATTATTTGTAGCCCCATCATGCGTATGCGATTCGTCTCTACCTTTGTTTACCAAAACCACCTTTGGTGCTTCTAAACATGGTACTCCCAAGTCCTTAAATCACTCAAATGTGATTATTGTTGTCTTCTTTCTGAAAACATACTCTCAATAACTTGATTTGTGCTTTGCAAAAAAAAAAATTCAACCAATCAATCAATCAAAAAATCAGATGAACACTGCTCAATACTCAAAATAAACCCCAAACAAAATGAACTTCATCATTCATACAAAAACAAAAACCCATATAAAGACCAAAAGGTGAAAGAGAAAAAGAAACAGCAAGCACAGCAACCAGATCATAAGCTCACAAGTACTTTACCTGGATCTGTCTCCCATTGCATAAAGCAAAGCATATTGGCAATAGATCAAGATAAATGAATAAAACATGCCAGTGTTAATTACATTAATGACAAGCCATGCGTATAAAGCTGTATAGGGAGTCAATAATAAGGCAACCTACGGGAGGGTAGACAAATAGGACAAACACATGCACGTGTAGCTGAACATTTTGTTTGTCAAAGTTCCCCTGTATTTGTATACATCAACAATGACAAACATGAACAGAAACAGGGGTTTTCAGAACTGTTTTCATAGGCAATGCATAATAAAATGCTAACACTTGTACATCCTAAATCCCTGGGGCCGATTTCACAAAGAGATAAGACTAGTCTTATCTGAAGTTATGACCAGTAACTGGTCTTAACTTAAGACTAGTCCTATCTCTTAGCATTGCCCAGGACTAGTCCTAAGTTAGGAAGAGTTTTGTGAAATCGACCCCTGCTCTTGTAATCTTCATTTCATTTGTTGCAACCTCTTCACAAATAGCGACTTTTCTACTGTCTATTTCAAGTCTTGTACTTCACATAGGCAATGCCCCCAGGTCACTGCTTTGATGCACCTTGAAATGTTCCAGTACAAATTAAAAGTTCCTTCTAGAGGTGCCCTTTAAGTAAGTAGAATCAAGCCTGCAAATGTGAACATGGTGAAGAAATACTAAGCCCCTAAATTGAATAGATTGATACAATCTCAAAGAGTTTGTGTTTGTCATAAATAAATCATGACACCCAAGACTTACTTAAAAGGGCTGTGTCGTCATGATCAAAGCGGGCCAGTGGCTGTACATGGAATTATGAACTGCAAGCGCGCGAATGCTCTCCGTAGATATGAGATGGAGGGCGGGCGCGCACGTCAGTAACTGGGTGAGAGTTCATAATTCCATGTACATGTACAGCCACAGGCCTGCTATGATCAAGACGACACAACCCCTTTAACATCTTGAGTCTTTCTTGAGCTCTTAAAGGTTGCATGGGCTGACTTTTACCGAAAGACATTTTTTGAAATATTTTGTGCAACACCTTAAATGAACTTTCTTGAATCTATAAAATAGGCCAAAAATGGGACCTACATGTAGCATCTATTAATAGCACCCTGCGTATTGTTCTAGCCCCCGGGCATAATATTTGAAGTATGGTCTCTTGTATCTTATTTGGTATAACATCCACCATGTTAACAACGTTAACTCAAATGGAATCAAACAATGTACACACAATGACTTCTCATATTATAACGTTAAAACCTTCATTGAACAATTCAACGTGTAACAATGTGCATTAAAGTCTGTGCAAAGTATTTCTTGCTCCTCCATGTTGATTATTCAGTGCATTATCAACAATTGTAAACAATGTGAGACATGTAAAATTGCTGAATAAATATGATACATGCATGTATCCATTTCCCAAAAATATTGGAGTGAAATGTACACCAATTAACACCCCAAACTATATTCTTATTAAAATTAATTTAATGTGTATATCTTTAGCGGAATGTGTTCTTAATCAATATTTATCAGCTGGATGCCGCTACACAAAACAATAGTGACTTGTAAACAAGTCAATATGTGTGTAGTGTAATAATCATACAATCTGCAAGCTGTACATGTACATCTCTTTATTTTCATCTTTGACATCCACGCCATTGAGTGGTTTGATGTTGTGAGGACATTGCCAGGCTTTGATTTTTTTGGTAAAAGCATGGAGCAATAACTCCATGGTAAAAGTGTATCACTAAAACTTGGTGTGTACCCTCAAAGCATGCATGGCTGTTTTGTGACTTTCCTTTCATCCAAAATGTTTTTCAAACAAAGAAACAAACACTCTAATGACAATAACAACACCCACCACAAATAAACAATCACAGAAACACACAAAGCAAACCCACAAACAGAAAACCAACAACATAAACATAGAATTGCAAGAATCAGAAAATGCTGTGTATTTTTGTGTATCCACTTTGTAGATGCATGAATCCAACAGATTATCAAGTATTCGTTGAATTACATGTAAAGCAGGAATGGCAAGGGGATAATCTTTGATCTAAGGAAACTTTTGATTAATGAACTCAACCCTGAAAGCCATAGCAAAGCATGCCGAGTCATCCCTCACCCTTCAGCACCAATGACACCCCTGGTTTAACAGGCTTCAAGACTCCCATGAGTCAAGTCACCCATGAATGAAAGGCCGTGTCCAAATTGGCGGCAGCGGCTACGGCTGTGGCTAAGGGTGTTGCTAAGGGTGTTGCTATGGGTCTCATATGCTACAAATGTATGTTCACATGACGATCAAGCCGCAGCTGCATCCACTCATTTGGACATGGCCTAAAAAAGCTTTCAATGCAATGCATATTATTAAGAGCCATTATTGTAAGCCAGTCTGAACTGGTTACAGGCAGTTTGAACCGGTTTTTGGGCATGCAAGACCACTATCCAATAATGAATTGTGCTGCTGATTTTCGAGCGGTCTCTCACCTTTTGAGCTAGTTTAATCGGGTTTACCTAGTTTGTTAGCAACGACAGATAGTCAAGTTGTAAAAATGAAAAGACAATACAGAGTTAGTCTTCAGACATGCATGCACATTTTGATATCAACGTTTGTCCAATTTCTTCTAAAGTAATGGAAACATAAAATTAAAATTTGAGTTGTAGGAATAGCTTTGCAACTCTTGGTTAGAGGAAGGGATTATTCTGCCATTGTGAGGGAAAGAGGAGACATTTACAAGTACAGAATGATGTCAGGATTAGTATTGAGCATGGAAAGAGTACTATATACTGATATATCTTGGAAATAAATGGATTACAATGAAAATAAAATACGATTTAATTGAAGAAATGTAAAACACCCCAAAAGAGACACTTTTGTTTAACTCTTTCACGCAAATCCCTTCAGAAAAATAGTTGTAAAACGAAAAATAAAGATCGCACAGCCAAACAGTTTTCAGAATGATAAAAAGGACTCTTGAGGGTGCTATTGTGACCTGTGCTTTTGGGGGTCGCCATTTGCAAAAAAAAAAACAGTAAACAATTAATGTGTCCATACGATCAAATCATCACTAAAGTAAATGGTGCATGAAAGGGTTTTAAAAAAACTTTGTCAGAAGCTTTAAACAGCAAGGATCTAACACTTTGGAGTCGATTTACATGAAAGGTACAGTATGCATGAATGATTCAAACGGTACAAGTCTTGCTTGAAATGCACAACGATGCTACAGACAAAGGGTAAGTTGACGCCCAGTTGCAATATTCACAGTCGATTTGAAACAAAGTCTGCCTTATCAACAATCCCTTACATAGCTTATTGGAAAAATACTGATTGTAAGTAAGTTAACAAGCAACGTTTCATGCCTGACAGCAAGATTCAAGAAACTGATGCAGCTTTTCAACTTCGTTCACCAAAACAGATGATATTCTTCAAACCGACCGTAAATGAGTACATAAGAAAATAACTGCGCCATACGCGTGCATATTGGTTGCATGCACAGACTTGGAATTACAGCCAATGCACAAACAGGATCGAACGCATATCAACCTTTGTATTGAGGAAATAAGACTTAAGATTGCAAACTCATGAACAAGGACACTATGGCACAGCAGATGGTGAAAAAGTCATTTGCAACAGGGTATGTGATGAACAAAGTTTCTTGTCTGCTATATGTCCATGTTTTTGGCTATAATCTGTCTAACAGGCTTAGACTAAAAGCAGACCTCAAGAAGATGCCACTGTTAACTTTACTTAGAATTTTTGACTGCGTAACCTCAAACAGCACTTTCTGCTTAACATTTTTGTTAGTTTGTAAAAATGGCTTAGCAAAAAGCTCTATACATGTAGGTGGTTTTGTGCTCACCCCAATGTCAATATCGAAGAACTCCACACAGATGAATGGGGGCTTGTCTTTGAAGTCTGTCCTCTTGCCATAAATGGTCACCTGCTCAAAGATGAGTACTTCATTCCATGTGGGGCTCAGGGTTTCCTCAATCACCTACAGTAAGCAAATGGAACACAGTTGGATAAATGTACCACTGTAGTGAAGCTGACTGAATCAGAAAATTGTAACGTTCCATAAATCACAACACAGATGCGTTATTAGGATAGATGCACTTAACCTGTGGGGAGAAGCCAGTCAGAATTTTGTATCAGAAATATGCAACGTGCACAGGACGGCTCAGCCACAACACCACCCCTAAAAAGCCCCCCCCCCCTTCTACATATCAGGGATGACATTTGCTGAATGTGAACATTCCTGATAACAGCTTGCAAGCCTGGGTTCCCCCTTATTCTAGACCCGGAACCTCTCAGATGTTACAATTCAGGAGGTTTACAGACTCTATGCACCACCAGAAATAAAAAACTACAGGTTTGAACACAATGTGGACTATTTAACATTTTCCTTTTGGTGACTACTCTACTTCTTCCAAAAAAATTGAAGGAGGAGATTTTGAGAAAAACCTGAAATCAGGAAAAATCCTGAGAAATCACAAGCCAGACATAATCCTGATGATTATATCTGGTATGTTAGCTGCAATACATGATGGCAATTACAGAAATCAAACTGACCACTCCTTAGGAAAGTTCATCAGTCTAAAAGTTACGACATCTGCTCTAAATTGCAGGACATCAATTTCACTCCAATCCAAGATGCATGTTGATTTCTTCTTCAGAAATCACCAAGTATATGGTTCTTTATAATCATGCTTGAGGGAAGAGCAAAACTAGAGTCACCTGTTCAGAAATGCTGATGCAAGAATCACATCTTAATGACCCAACGTCACATGTACTAACGTCACATGTGCGGCCATTGTCTGCTACGCTTTCCATTTCGGGAGTAAAATTACACGCAAACATTATAGTAACCATGTAGCCAACATGTAAAATGGGCACTACACTGTGTAACACACGGGGATATTGACTCCCAAAATGGCGCAACCAAGATTATTGTGATGTCAGGTGAATTGGGTCAATAGACACTTACCCGGGTTGACCTGCTTTCACTGCCGAAGATGATCCTAGCGAAGGGGTCAGAGAGACCTGAAGAATCAGATCCTATCAGGCTTCGCGCTTGGTAAATATGACATCGTAACATGAAATGAAACTTATCTGTTGGTTTAAAACAACAACAAGAGGATGAAATGGAGAATATGTTTTTTGCCAAAGCTGCTCCTCTCATTTGGAAGAAGCTCCCTACCACACTTTGTCGAAAAGTTTCAGTTTAATGGTATTAGCCTTTTTTCACATTACTGATTTTCATCTTGTCTGTGCACCTTGATTTTTGGGGGGAAAAGTGCAACCTCCAACCTCCAACCTCCAACTCATTATGTCCTAAAAAAAATCTTACTCACCCAGATAAGAATATGTTGATGGTAATAACAACTGAACAACTGACAAAGTGGTGGTTGGATTCAGCACTTTTCCATTTTTTCCCTGAAGAAAAGCGTTTTCAGAGCTCCAAATATTCAGAAATCAAAAATAGCTCTTTTCAGCACATCTAAGTTACAGTTAAATCCTGTCAGAACAGTTTAACAGTTTAACCATGCTTGGTCGATTACATTTTTCAAACTTCCAGGTGAATTCTGTGATAAGAAGCGAGCTTCCAAGATGGCCATTTTGTGCAGATGCAGTGTTGAAGTACATAAAATTCACTGCACTAGTGATAGTGAAGTTTTTTGGGGTTTTTCACACGTTGAAAACATAATGAAACCAAAATCGCATGAGAATTGCATGGGCTAAGGCAAGTATTTAGAATAAAAATTATTTGAAAACGGCATCGTCAAAAGTGACACAAATGAAAAAAAGAAACGTAAAATGGTTTAATATTTTTAAGCCAAAAATGGTATATTCAAAATGTAAACCATAGAATGTATATGTTGCATATGCTCAAAATAATAAGTAATGTCCAAAATATGACTAAATTAAAGGCAGGGTACACTTTTGGTAATTACTCTACAAGTTAATGACCATGAAACCTTACTTGGTAAGGAGCACTGAAGAGCTGTTGATATTATAAAACATTGTAAGAAACGACTCCCTTTGTAAAAGTAGTACACTTTTAGAGAATTTCACCCCCAACAATTGAATCTGAGAAAGGCATCATGCATGAAGCCTTTCTCAGGCATCTGAAAGCACACAATTCTATGCTACAAGGATGCTTTTTCTGTAATTATTTTCTTGCAACTTCGATGACGAATAGAGCCCAAATTTTCACAGGTTTGTTCTTTTGGATACACCAAGTGAGGATACTTGTCTTTGACAATTTCCAAAAGTATACCCTGCGTTTAATTGTATAATTTTTACATTGGAAATTCTGAAGAACAAAGTTTGCGATCAATGATCTCTAAAGAGTTAATAGCACTGGCAATCACTGTTAATCTGACTCAAACGGAGCCTACAACCTACCTTTGTAGGTAATGAACGGTGGCGGAATACCAGCGAGTCTAACTGCTTGCTTGAGATCCTTGGTAGGGATGTAACCTGCCGGTAAGCCCTTCAACATGTCCTTCTTATGTTTGTTTAGACCTAACCACATGTAGACATCAAGCTTGGCTTGGATGGTCCAACCACTCACACCCTGAACACCCTTCTTGCCAGGAAGCTGTAGCACAAACCAAATGAAATAGTCATAACTTCTTCACTTTAACCATAACAACAGCAAGCAATTGGTAGGCGCTTTCAAACCCTTGCATTGGCTTTCTGTTAAACAGCAAATACCCTTCAAAATTTTCACTCAAATTACAAAATTCTCCATGCTCAAGCTCTGTCATATCTGGTTGAACTTTTCAATTAACAGAACTCTAATATTCCTGATGTATACAGACACCGACTCTGTTCATGGGCCGATCAGACCCGTTTTGTTCTTCCTAGAAATAGATGGAACGCCGGGGATAACTCATTCCACATGGCTGCCCCCTGTCTGTAGAATAAACTTCCTGCCGGTCTGAGAGAGGCAATCTCGATGCCTGTATTTAAACGTCACCTAAAGACATTCTAGTTCCAAGATCAATTTTTATTTGTTTGTTTTTGCTTCCGTTTGATTTCCTTGTTTCCTGTAAAGCGCCCTGTTCTTCGTATAGTACTATACAAATGCTCTGTATTATTATTATTACCAAGTACCAAAAAGCCTTAATTTATATCTGTGTTCAGCAGGCCAAAATCATTCATAAAACTTTGTTTAAGATTTTAAGAATTATATTAAAAATCACATGCTTTTAAGAAAAAAAATATAATATCTATTACATTAATTGTGTCATTAATTTGACAGCAGATTATTTAAATGGGTGTGTTTGTGACAGGTGGGTGAGTTTGTCATTGTGTTTAAGGGTAATACTTTGCATTAACTTCAGTGAAGTTGCAAAAACTTAGGGGATCATTTTTAGATCAGGGTGTGGGTGAAATGATACTCTCTCCACTACTTGGATGAATCATTTTTTCATTTTATTTCATTTCATTTATTTATTCTGGTTGTGAAGCCAAGGACTCTCATAAAAGCGAACTTAATCACTATACTAGCCAAGAACCCCATGGAGAGAAGACAAAGAAGGAAGTTTCAGTTATAGATGTGGAAAATTATTCCAGGAAAAACCCATGCAATCAGGTAGGGACTGAAAACCCAATCCACAGTGCCCCTGGTGGGATTCAAACCGGGGTCCTTGAAGCTGGAAGCAAGAAAAGAAACCACTACGTCAACCCGACCACCCATAAATAGCACTACTTAAACTATTCCTGACTTGGAAGTCCTTGAAGTGACTTGAATGGCATACCTTCAGGAAGAGGGTTTGCATGACACCACAATGTTCACCACGCTCCTCCTCCAGTGCTGAGTGAAGTAACTTACGAGATGGGATGCGAGCGTACGCTACACGCTTACCATTACTGATCATCCAGATAAAGACATCAGGTACACCATGCTGAGGCTGTAAGTGGGTACAAAGTCAACAAAGTTATTAGTCATAATAATAATGTTAAGCGATAAACTACAAGGGAAACTGACTGGGTAAAAGTTAAACAAATTTGGGTTGAACAAAGAAAAATTGACTAGAGTGGGACTTGAACCTGCGACCTCCGGATTAACGTACTGCCGCTCTACTAACTGAGCTATCTAGACCTGTTATTGGAGGTCTCCCAATTTTGTCAATATCTAATCAGTTAGAAGCCATTCAACCATAACTGACATAGCCAGGAATCACACCCAAGTTTGCGATACAACCTTACTGGTTAATGACAAAATGCAGCATACTGGCAAATATCACTGTCAAGCAAGGGCAGGTCTGGGATTACATGAATGCCATAAAATGCTGTGGTCTCTGTCATGTCTGTTGCCCTGGGCCAATTTCATAGAGCTGCTGAAGCAGAAATTATTGCTTTAAACAAATTTCTGCTAAGCAAAAATGAGCAAGATACCAGTCCAAACAGTTTGGTTGGTAACCTTTTTCTGGTATTAAAGCAAATTTACTTTGTGCTCAGTAACTTTTGTGCTTAAGCATGAAATTTAGCCCTAGGCCCAATTTCATAGAGCTGCTTAATAAGCACAATAAGTAGCCAAGCGCAACAACAAATATGATGACCAGAATAAGGTTATCAGCCAAACGGCCTGCAGTTTTTTGCTTGGTAGAAAATTGTTAAGCAAAATTTCCTGCTTTCGCAGCTCTATAAAATTGGACCCTGGTCTTGGCCTTGATGCCCATTCAAAGTTTTCCATGAACTTGAAGATTGTCTAATGGAAGTGCCCTTTGCAAAATGAAATTGGCCTTGCCCTCTCATGATAAAATTCCAGGTCTGCACAGGTGAATAAAATTAAAGCATAATTGTGTCTTCTTTCTTAGCACTCTGTAGAAAGATGTATAGTGCTGGTGACTGCTCCTGTCTTAATTAAGGGAATTTGTTCTTGTATTTTAACGTGTATAGTTGTATTTTTGTGTATTATTTGCATATTGTTTGTTTGGTTTGGTTTTTTTCCTTTTTATTGAAAAATTTATGATTTGTGTATTGTAAAATATTTGTTTTATTATAAAAATTGATGCAATTTAGCCATAGTTCAATTTTAATAAGCCATCAATAATAATACTAATAATATAATAATCTGTGGTACATTCTGAATATCTGCTAATGAATCCAATTTGTGTTTACCTCATCAGCCAAGAATCTGATTCTATGAAGGAACTGCTTGGCCGCCTTGACCTTCTCCCTCAAGGCTCTAGGACTCAGCTCCTTCCTGGGGTTGACGTTGAGACGTTTGGCTTGTTTAGCTATCTCCTCCTGTAACATGAACCAAGCACATGTAGTATTAAATACTGCTCATTTGAAATTGGCAAAAAAATAGCCAAATGGCCAGACGTTTGGACCCTAGTAGAGTCTTTCTCAGTCTTTCTTGAAGGCCTTCGAGAAAGACTCTGTTAAGGTCGAAACATCAGCATTAACAATTTTTTGCATTTATACCATAGTTCCTTTTTGTTGGTAAGCAGTCTGCAACAGCTACTTCTATTTTCTCATTTGGAATTTGGTACAATTCAACAATCCATTCTAGTGTTTGTTGAAAACAAATCTGTTTAAACCAGAAAATAACAAAATCTGTCTCACAGCTCTTTTAAAGATAAAACCCCCTTTTTATATGGAAACTTGACTTGCATTGGTTGTCATTTTCGTAAGAAGTCAAAGTGTGGAGCCAATCAGCCATAAAGCACTTTATTAAAACCATCATACATGTAGGTTTAACATTCAGTCAAGGGAACTTCAGACAGTCACTTTCTTTGTCAAGTCTCCCGTCAGCAAAAGCAGTATGGAATACTTGTTCATATTAAACCAAAATGGGACCAGACTATTTAAGTCTTTTACTTCATTTTGGTTTCAGTGAGCTGAATGGCATGAACACAAAAATGCTCCAACATGAAATAAGGTCATCAGCTCAACTCTGGTCAAAGTTTGGCGTTTACTTGTTGGCATCACAAATTGTTCCATTTTGAACTTCAAGAGGTCACATCGTTATTATTCGTAAATATTCCAATAAAATGCAAAATATCATTTTGTTAACATTTAATCAGACATCTACAGCTTACCTGATAACATTTAATACATTGCGTTATACAGCGACATACAAATGACATTAAGTATTTAAAGTATTTGAGGAATGAGCGAGTTTGGTGAGCCTGTGTTGTCATTCAGGATACATTCTTCAGGTACACACTTTTGATGTAAAAAGCTCAGAGAAGCAACACATTACAAACACTATTCAGTTACAGGTTTCCTTTAAAAATGTAAACATCCTTTTGGATGATATTTCCACTGGCTATTGCTCAATGGATTCTAAAAAACTTCAGGATTGTACCCAAAATCTAATGTACTTATTAACTGAATGGTTTAAATTTGAAAACATTAAGAATGATCCATTTCTGCTATACCAAACTTTCTCAATATTATATGACATAAGTAAACAAAAAAACATATTTATGTGACCACCTTAGAAACACCATGTGGACATCAGGAAATTAACATTATTGTTTAAAAACATGATATGATCATGTGACAGTCATTTGACAATGGGTTGTGATGATCATTATAACAAACATGCCTCTGTATTGAATGATGCCACCAATGATGTTTCGTCAACCTCCAGCACCATATCCAAATCCTTGGATTTGAAATCCAGCGAGTTTAAAGCAAAGCAAAGCGGGGGTCAAATGGAATGGTCAAAACAGTCATGCATTAAATTTAATGGTGCACAAATCCACAAAGGCGGAGTGCATCATCGGAACACATACAAATCTGGTAGAGAAGAAATGAACGCATACAAAGCTGGTACAGATGACTCCTTGTGTGTACATCATGAATAGACCCCTTGCATCTGACGTCAAAAGCCCAAACAGCGCCCTCACTGAGGTCAAAGGAAGACTACCATTGGCTGAAACTTGTGTGCGTCGCATACACATTTCCATTGTTTGACCTCAGCGATGGCGGCCAATGCAAAGGGTCTATTAAAAAAGCTCATGCCTTAAATTTTATGGCGGCAATAAAGCTGGTGCCTATGGACCAATCTTTTTTAGCCCACACGTGCAAGTGCTGCTGGCCGCACTGCCATTGCTGGGACGCTGGCAGCGCAAGGTTTTGTACACATAAACATAGAAAAACTGTCATCTTTATAACTTTTTATGTGAATTATGTTTTTCTCAATGATTTACACAATTCCCCTTACAGGACAGCTTGACAAAATGATGCAGACTATACTTACTGATTATTTGAAACTAACAGAAAGTGAATACTGAAATTCTGTAGAAAAAACCTTGCTGATGTAACACATTTTGAAACCAGACAGTGCAGTTTCTGTGTCTATCACATTTAAACTCGCCGTATTCAGGATTCAGTTTTTTGTTAGTGGCAAATATTAATAGTCAGTGATCTTTACATCGTTAATGCCATGCTGTCCTGTCAGTGAAATTCTGTAAATTGTTGAGCAATCACAGCTAATTCACATAACAAGTTTAAAAGACAACGTTTTTTTGTTTCTTTGTGTAGAAAACCTTACGGTGCCAGCATCCCTGCAATGGCGGTGCGGTGTGCAGCAATTGCGCGTATGGATGGGTCTATATGCTACTTGTCTTTGGTGCCAAGGAAGTATTACATGTACCTGCCCCTATACAACGGTTTAAGACTGCAATGTTAACAAAGTGCATGTACAACCTTAATGCATTTGATGTCATCAGACTAGGGTAACCTCTACAGAAGGTTGCTCAATGGCCCACCCTGGTCAAGTTCGCACAAGGACCAAAGGTTAACTAGTGGATGTTTAGTGACTATGTACATGTAGGGCATGCGCACAGAAGTTGAAATGCGAAGGACTTTAGTCATGTCATGTCAACACGACCGGCGACGTGACGCAAGTTATCATTTTCTGATAACTGGTCCACTTTGCACTGTGCTATGAAAACGGCTATTGATAACCAGCGATGCGACCATGCCCAGTAGGCTGGTTCCTAATAGTTGACTAGCGTAGTCCAACCATCGCCGACTAGACAGACTGCGGGCTAACTTAGTCGAACTACGACTAGACAGACTGCGGGCTAACTTAGTCGAACTACGACTAGACAGACTGCGGGCTAACTTAGTCGAACTACGACTAGACAGACTGCGGGCTAACTTAGTCGAACTACGACTAGACAGACTGCGGGCTAACTTAGTCGAACTACGACTAGACAGACTGCGGGCTAACTTAGTCGAACTACGACTAGACAGACTGCGGGCTAACTTAGTCGAACTACGACTAGACAGACTGCGGGCTAACTTAGTCGAACTACGACTAGACAGACTGCGGGCTAACTTAGTCGAACTACGACTAGACAGACTGCGGGCTAACTTAGTCGAACTACGACTAGACAGACTGCGGGCTAACTTAGTCGAACTACGACTAGACAGACTGCGGGCTAACTTAGTCGAACTACGACTAGACAGACTGCGGGCTAACTTAGTCGAACTACGACTAGACAGACTGCGGGCTAACTTAGTCGAACTACGACTAGACAGACTGCGGGCTAACTTAGTCGAACTACGACTAGACAGACTGCGGGCTAACTTAGTCGAACTACGACTAGACAGACTGCGGGCTAACTTAGTCGAACTACGACTAGACAGACTGCGGGCTAACTTAGTCGAACTACGACTAGACAGACTGCGGGCTAACTTAGTCGAACTACGACTAGACAGACTGCGGGCTAACTTAGTCGAACTACGACTAGACAGACTGCGGGCTAACTTAGTCGAACTACGACTAGACAGACTGCGGGCTAACTTAGTCGAACTACGACTAGACAGACTGCGGGCCAGCTTAGTCGAACTACGACTAGACAGACTGCGGGCTAACTTAGTCGAACTACGACTAGACAGACTGCGGGCTAACTTAGTCGAACTACGACTAGACAGACTGCGGGCTAACTTAGTCGAACTACGACTAGACAGACTGCGGGCTAACTTAGTCGAACTACGACTAGACAGACTGCGGGCTAACTTAGTCGAACTACGACTAGACAGACTGCGGGCTAACTTAGTCGAACTACAACTAGACAGACTGCGGGCTAACTTAGTCGAACTACGACTAGACAGACTGCGGGCTAACTTAGTCGAACTACGACTAGACAGACTGCGGGCTAACTTAGTCGAACTACGACTAGACAGACTGCGGGCTAACTTAGTCGAACTACGACTAGACAGACTGCGGGCTAACTTAGTCGAACTACGACTAGACAGACTGCGGGCTAACTTAGTCGAACTACGACTAGACAGACTGCGGGCTAACTTAGTCGAACTACGACTAGACAGACTGCGGGCTAGCTTAGTCGAACTACGACTAGACAGACTGCGGGCTAACTTAGTCGAACTACGACTAGACAGACTGCGGGCTAACTTAGTCGAACTACGACTAGACAGACTGCGGGCTAACTTAGTCGAACTACGACTAGACAGACTGCGGGCTAACTTAGTCGAACTACGACTAGACAGACTGCGGGCTAACTTAGTCGAACTACGACTAGACAGACTGCGGGCTAACTTAGTCGAACTACGACTAGACAGACTGCGGGCTAACTTAGTCGAACTACGACTAGACAGACTGCAGGCTAACTTAGTCGAACTACGACTAGACAGACTGCGGGCTAACTTAGTCGAACTACGACTAGACAGACTGCGGGCTAACTTAGTCGAACTACGACTAGACAGACTGCGGGCTAACTTAGTCGAACTACGACTAGACAGACTGCGGGCTAACTTAGTCGAACTACGACTAGACAGACTGCGGGCTAACTTAGTCGAACTATGGTCAACGATAGCCCTTGGCCCTTACCACACATACTTGTAGCTGCGTGTTTCCATTTCATAAGCATTTTGTTCTAGAAGATGCAGGCCTGGAATTTCATCTTTGAGAGGGCAAGGCCATTTTCATTTTGCAAAGGGCACTTCCACTGGAAAATCTTAATGTCTATGGGGAACTTTTGAAAGGCCACTAATAAGGCCAAGACCAGGGCAACAGAAGCCATGGCCTACGTGTAATTGCAGGCCTGAGATGGCAGTGGGATAACATCAATGCATAATGTATTGACAGTGCTGAATACACAGCGATTCAAACACAGTTTTGTTCATCTTGACAACTTTCAATAGAACTTACATGTACATCTAAATTCAGTGAATAACCAAACTTAAATCAAATTTGTTTGTTTCATTTTGTGTGGGTTTTCTATTTGTTTCACTTATATAGCTTTGACTCCCCTCTCCCCCAACAAGGAATTGTTGCACTGACAGCATTGACTGAATGGTACTGGGAAAACAAGAGCTGCATGTGGTACGGTGTAGCTTTGAGTTTGGGTTTCATGCGAAGGGTGTGGCATCAGAGATTACGTATAAGGAACTGCAGTTACTGATTGATGGTGTATTGTACACACACAAAAACATGAAGTCAAATAAATTCAACCTTTGATTTCCGTGTTTCTGAATGTGTCAAATATTTGTTTTTTTGTTTTGTTTTTTTGGATTTTTCTATTTATTTTTCATTTATATACAATTTTACTAAATTCTTACAAATGACCCGTTATGTTTTACTCCAGTCACATCGAAACATGAAAAAGTGGGTTGACACTATCGCAACGAATCAGTAATTGACTAAGATTAACATGCACCTTAATGCACTATTACTTTAAGTCTTGGAATCATTCTCACAATTAAGGATGAACTTTGCCATAATGTGCTACCCGTGATAAATGGTGACAAATGTGCCTTTGATCCCAACTTTCTAAACGTCTTGTTTACCTCCAGTAGTTGTAACCGCGATTTTTGGATTTTTCGATGACGAAAAGGAACGTGTGATAATCGCCGTCTCTTAAGATTTGGCTGATATCAGTGTGTGCACAAACAGCAAGCACAGAGGGTCAATAAGAAAATGGGTTAAACACAACGTTATGTACAAAAGCCATCAAGGCACTCAAACAGATCACAATGACACTGGGATACATGTCTAATTGTACTTTACATAGAGAGAGAGTGAGTGATTATTGATTTGCTGTACCCAGTTCTATATTCTTGATGTCAGGGTCACTTTGAGACAGAATCGAAGTCCTGGCCCCCTGGAACCAACCCAAGAGGTTCTAGAGGGCTTAAAGGTTCCGACTATTAATGTGTCTTAAAGAAGCAGCATTATGAAACAGCCCACAAACACAAGGATCTCTCTCTCTTTAACATTACACCATCTGTATAGACCTGTATCACGCTGTAGTCATCTTGGTCTTGTTCTTTGTATACACATTAATAATAATGGGTCTACTTGGAACCTCATCAAAAGGACCAGACTATTTTTTGTCTTCCAGCCTCAAGCTGTGTTTGAATTAGCGGCTGTGGCTATGCCTGCGGCACTTGAACAAACAATTCAGCATAGGAAGCCCATAGCAACAGCTGCAGCCAGAACCGCCAATTAAGACACAGCTTAGGCCTTGTCCGAATGAGCGACTACAGCTAAGGCTACAGCTAGATTTCCACGTCATCCTGTGTTGAAGTATAGGACATCCTCAGCAACACCCTTAGCAAAAGTCGTAGCCATAGCTGTAGCCGCCAGTTCGGATATGGCCTTAGTTATGTTAATCAATATGATTGGAATAAAACCAAGATGGTGGTGCTTATGATAAAGGTCTACACTTTTGCTACCCAAGGTGTACCGTAACAGTTTCAGGCCTAACAAAGGTAAGCCCTGTACACTTACTGTGATGCCAAATCGATTGGCAGGAGGTCAAAAATCAAATGTTCAGGTTTTTTAGTTCATTAAATGAACAAACATATAAACACACAAATGGGAGCGATTAACATTTTTTAACGGCACAAAAAGCAAAAAAAGCTCCCAAAATACCAATTCATTATGCACAGCAAACATTAAAATATAACAGCTGGTTGTAAAAGCACACTGTAAAGTTTTTAACACGCAATATTTAAGAAAATGGCTCTTATCATTGCTTATCGATTGCGAAATCTTTAAAATATGCAATTTTGGTAAAGAGCCAGTTTCAAACTACAATGTTAAACATCTCTTTCAGGCACTGAATTCGGACAGTGAACGATTAATTCACACAATATTTCCAAGTATCTGTTAAACTGTTTCACCAAATGACCGTATTTTTGACCGCATGGGTGCGCTTTCAACAGCGTATATCCTTGCATCACAACTAGATATTTATCTTATTTTGACTGCCAGTGTGTTGTGCGCTTGCATCAATGGCAAAATAAAAACTTTAAAAAACAACGGTGACAAAAAAAACCCACTTTGTTTTATTTGTTTTCCACTACGTTAATTTGGTTCACACACGCCCTCACACGGTCAAAAATACTGCAAATTGTTCTGCATTCTCCATGCATCTCAAATTGGTGAAGTCATTATAATTTGTTTGTATCACAAAACTGAATCTTTGTTCTTACACAACTACGTCAATGGAGAATGCAAAGCTTGGTTTCCACTGACAAATGATTGTGACTTTATGCTTGAAAGACAGACTCAATGAAAATGGCAAAATGTTTGTTTCAGGTTCGTTAGCTTAGTTCAATTTATCTTTTTTTAGTTTTGTCTTATTCAGTGAGTGTAAAGATTTATGCACATACCGACTTTTTTTGTCTGTTTGCAAGGACCACCTCACTTTCACAGGTTTATCATTTGTTTCAAGATTTATTTAAATTGTTGCATCAAGCTTTTCATATTTATTTAAAAGCACATTTTCCCTTTGAGATATCGGGTTGTTTGGTCTTTTTTTTACAGCATGATAAGCTGTAGTGGGAAAGCTATAAGAGACAGTGCCAGACTCTCACAGACTTATTCCTTGAATATAAGAAAGAAGGAATAAAGTCAAATATGTCATTCTGCTTGTTGATATCCATCATTAACTCCCCAACATCACAACAGCAAATTCAGAATCATTTGAACCAATTTCATATATCAAGTTGACCAGTTTCATCTTTGAATTTTTTTTCTGGGTGTCACCCTGTGAAAAAATTCAAGTGATATGTTTCCATCAACAAGAAAGCATTTACAGAAATTTGACTTTTGATGTTGAAAATTATCGGATATCCTAATACACAGAAATAGTTTGGCCAGCTTTAAATTGTATATTTTCCAAGCACAAAGAGCCCGTACAAAATGGCAACCATGATACACCAAATATAAAAGCTTCACACAGTGACCATGTTTGTTAAATGTACCGTAATGAGGCTCACACTGGAAATAGTGCCTCATGACCTGTGATTCCATACAGTATGTCCATCAGGTACCAGACAAATATGGCCACTGTGTGAGCAAAGACTCAGTTAGCCCATGATAATATACCTCTCCTGGTGACCGCCCCTTGCCCCTGCGAGGGGTATCGGGTGACATTCCAATCAACGATGCCTTACACCCATTCTGGTTTAGGCTCAGGGTCGCTAACAACTCCTGCATTTCTCGAGCAAGTGTAGTCTGGTTGCAAGTTTGCATTTAGTTAAAAGTAACAGTCAAGTTTATCATTATTTTGAGTGAACCTGGTTATTAGGGATTGGGTGTAGTGTAAAATTAGAGGAACATGTTGAGAACCACTGAAGAGCAAATTTGACTGTACATCCTAGATGGACTATTTGTAATCATGAGGCAACTACATGTAACAACAGTGGCGTAGCTAAGGTTTGTGGTATCCAGGGGGGAGGGGGGCAAGATTAGGGGATGGTGCCTCCTTCAATCACTTTGTCTTTGAATGTCTCTGAGATATTAGTAATAACCATAGGATGTTAGTCACAAGGTTGATATTATCCTTGTAACAGAAAACAAATGAATTTAAAAAGAAGAAGATTTAGCCCCCCCCCCCCAGAGATACAAACTTTCCCACTTAGCTACGCCACTGTGTAACAGAAATCAACCCTTAGGAATTCCTTCGTTGTTGCTGCACAAAAACATGGCAAATACAACACACTTATTCAACACAGCATTTTTAATCATTTTGCTTTTTACAATTGCATCTCTTTTTGAGTGGATTTGCACAGGATACTTTCTGCATTATTTCTACAGATGGTTTTAACTACAGCCGGTTTGTTGTGTATTTAGTTACAAATTCAAAAAACAACCACTATAGTACATGTAGTCAATCATCAGGTAGCAGTCAAGCTTGCTCTTAAAGGCTAAAACCACAAAGTGGCCAAAACAATCAGGTGACCACCTTAGCAATGGTCGGACAATCAGGTGACCACCATAGCAATGGTCAGTCAATCAGGTGACCACAGCAATGGTCAGTCAATCAGGAGACCACAGCAATGGTCCGTCAATCAGGTGACCACAGCAATGGGTCAGACAATCAGGTGATCACCATAGCAATGGTCAGTCAATCAGGTGACCACAGCAATGGTCAGTCAATCAGGTGACCACAGCAATGGGTCGGACAATCAGGTGACCACAGCAATGGGTCAGACAATCAGGTGACCACAGCAATGGGTCAGACAATCAGGTGACCACCCTAGCAACGTTCAGCCAATCAAGTACACTGTAGTCTTGGTGCAAGACGTTTCTCGTTTACCTTTCACGCACAGCGCGGTAACCAATAGCGCCCTACACGAATAGCGCCCTCCACAAACACCTGACTTAGCCCACGAACCGCCCCCGCGAGATTTCGTGGGCTAAGTCAGGTGTTCATGGAGGGCGCTATTCATGTAGGGCGCTATTGGTGACCGCGCTGTGCGTGAAAGGTAAACGAGAATTCGTGGGCTAAGTCAGGTGTTCGTGGAGGGCGCTATTCGTGTAGGGCGCTATTGGTGACCGCACTGTGCGTGAAAAGTAAACGAGAAACATCTTGCACCAAGACTACCAATCAGGTAACCACCACAGCAATGGGTCAGACAATCAGGTGACCACCTTAGCAATGGGTCAGACAATCAGGTGACCACCTTAGCAATGGGTCAGACAATCAGGTGACCACCATAGCAATGGTCAGTCAATCAGGTGACCACCATAGCAATGGTCAGTCAATCAGGTGACCACCATAACAATGGGTCAGTCAATCAGGTCACCACAGCACTTGGTCAGACAATCAGTCGACCACCATAGCAATGGTCAGTCAATCAGGTGACCACAGCAATGGGTCAGACAATCAGGTGACCACCTTAGCACTGGGTCAGACAATCAGTCGACCACCATAGCAATGGTCAGTCAATCAGGTGACCACAGCACTGGGTCAGACAATCAGGAGACCAGCATAGCAATAGTCAGACAATCTGGGAACATTTGATTGCAAAATTTTAACGGATCAGCACAGGGGTCAAACATACACTGTTTATAAAGGTTTCGTTAAATACTTTTTTTTAAAATCAAACAGCAAATCACTTTACATCTCAATGCTTGAAGGAGAAAACCTTTATTAAACTCACAATAGTATTACACTTCCTGGCAACTTCAAGTAAATGAATTTCAAAACAAATACTTGTACACACACAACACAATATCATTCACATTGCTATTTAATTGAAATCATCAGCGGTTAAATTTTTTCAAACTTAAAAGTTTACAAGACTTTTCAAGGGCAAGAGAGAAAATACAAGCTTTTCAAATTGATATTTGAAAGTTAAACATGATGGAATAACTCGTGTGATTCTTACCATTTCTCGTAGAATCCATTTGTGTCTTTCCTTGTCTAGCTTTGTCTTGCCGGCAGTACCAGCTCCTTTCGTCACCTTGGCGTAAGTCCTACAACAAAATATCATGGAAGTTATGTCTCTGATTGACAAATGATCTCAAAAGCTCAAATTTATTATGAATAATTCACAAAGCTATTTATTTATTTATTCATGTATTTGTTGGTCAATGTGATTCTGCCAGTGACTGGAGCTAATATAAAAATTGTTTAAATTCTTGTGCTAAATTGCGATTTAACAGTATATAACCCAACTCCGAGCATAATCAAGGGTTGCATAACAGAAGAACAAAAGTTGTGAGTTTATTCCCTTGTAAGCTTATATATTACCATTTATTTTGTAAAACTTTAGTCACTGGACTTGATTTAATGAAGAGGTAAGACTGATCTTAAGCTGTGTATCAATCTGTTTCTTGAGGTTCAACTCACCCCATTGAATAGCAAAACTCTTGCAGGACAGTCTTGAGATGTTTCCCAGGCTTGGGTTTCTCTTTGGCAATCTTCTCACTCACCTCAGCCAGTCCCTCATCCTAAGTAAACAGAAAGAATCATCAAGACGGGTTATGATTTCAGAAATGTGGAGTCAAATTGAAACATCAATTGAAATTATGACCATTGATTTCAGTTTGTCCTTGTTACCAATGCAGTAATAAAGTACTTTGTACCTTGCAATTCCTGCAGAAATAAACACATGGTTGAATTGAATTCAAATACCACAAAAGATAACTGTGGATTTTCTTTTTGCAGGACTTGAAAAGCACTGCCGTGCAATACAAACGCAATACAGTGCGATAGAAACACTATTGAGATTTGTAAACCAAAACTGGCATGTAAAATAATTCTGAATGGAAGTTTTTAAGTCCGTATCCGAATTGGCGGCTACAGCTCTGGCTACGACTGTTGCTAAGGACATACTATACCTTAACGCATGATGACGTGGAAATCTAGCCGCAGCCGTATCTGTAGCCGCCAATTCGGACACGGCCTAAGTGTGTAATTCTTAGCCTGGTTCATACTTCACAACAACGCAAAACAGTTCTGTGAAATTCACTTTCACTTTTAAAATAACATGGCAAAATTGCAACAACAAGAGTTATTGCCAAATACCAGAGAGATTTGGGCAGCAGTACCTCAAGACCATTTACCCATTGCCTGTCACTACAGCAAATTTGATCAGCAGATTTGTTTACACAAGTGAGTTGCATGTCTGGTTATGTTACTGTAAAAGTTAGCCATATTTCCGTAGCAGTAGTACTACTGTCCTCATATCCAGATTTGCTGCTTTTTGGCTCTGCAGTATTCATTTATTTTATTCAGTGGTCTTATATATATTCAGGGAATTCATCAGCGATTCCAGTGTTTTACCTGGGGCCCCTTAAAGATGGGCTATAACGTCAAATTCAATTTAGTGATGTACTCGTTTTCCAATAGATAGAGTCCTCATGTAAGTGGTTACAAAAATTACAAATCTCTAACCTTATGTTAAAGTGGTGTAATTGCCATTCTATTCGATACACTTCCAGTGCAAAATTTGTCAACATTCAAAACATCCTATGACATCATTCAGGAGAAAAATGGGTCTGTAAATTTTTGTACGGGGATGTTTTGGTCCATTCCTGACTTTCGATGATATTCAATCAAAACAGCATTGAATTTGAACTCTGGACTGAAGAACAAATTCTTCCTTGGAATGTAAAGACCCATAAGTTGTTGAAATCCAATAACGTCATGTTTCAAATTTTGCTCTGAAAAAGTCACGAATGAACCAAAACATCCTCGTACATAAATGTACAAACCCATTTTTCTCCTGAATGATGTCATAGGATGTTTTGAATGTTGACAAATTCTGCACTAGAAGTGCATCGAATAGAATGGCAATTACACCACTTTAACATAGGTTACAGACTTGTAATTTTTTCCCCACTTACATGAGGACTCTATCTGTTGGAAAATGAGTGTATCACAAAACTGAATTTGACGTTATAGCCCATCTTTAAGTATTGATTCCATAACATTCAAGCAAATTAAAAATACTGATTTTGGAGAACTTGGTGGAGTTAGGAAGGCATGGAAAACCTTGAGTTAAATGAGGCCCAATCCTGAGTAACAACTTGCTTCATTTTGAATTCCTCCCTTACAGAGCCAAATAAAACTTGAAAACCATTATTGCTTCATCCTTCGGATAGGGCATAAAGCCATAGGTCTCGTGTGTTGTGTAATGGACGTAAAAGAACCAAGTACACAAGTCGTTCAGAGAAGAGGTTTGCTCCTGTGTTTTCTGGTTTGGTTGGCTGCAGATTGCGCCACACCACCTTGTAAACTGTTACATGGTGCTATGTTAATAAATGGGTCTATAATTCAAACACAGCTCTGCATACCTGTAGCAAAAAAACAATAATACTTTGAGGTGCCCTCGGGTGTGATAATGTGCGATAAGATCCGTGGATTTGGCATCACAAAATTTACAACTTCTTCAAAGAAAAACTGTAAATGAGTCAACGTTTAAGTTCCAGCTGAAATTTAAATGTCTAAAGCTTACAAGTTTGTCTCCGATTTTCAGAAGGATGTTCTGATTATAAAGCCTCCTACGATGATCCTCTGTAGTGAACCTGAGATAGATGCATGGTTTGTTTTCATCTAACGGCAGGTAGTAATAGCTCTTGTCTGTTGTGAGTGGCTGGATGGGCGGAATCATAGACAGAGATTGACTGGTATCGTCGGTATCGGGGGGGATTAGCGTCTGCTCCTCATCATCAGAGTCTACTGAGGTGACTCTGGCATGGAGGTTTCTTCCATCCAACAGGTTTCCATTGTTACCTAGTATTCAATAGATAAAACGACATGTTAAATTCATACCTGGGAAAGCCTATCTAATCCATGGTTGTACATAAAGTGAACAAACGTTTTACCAGAGGTTCATAGGAACTGCATTGAGCAAGTTTTCTTTCAAAAAATAATTATTTTGAATATGCCATTTCATTTAAAGGCTCAAGATCTTGTAAAAAATTATCAGTCTCTGTCATAAGAAATGCCTTTTATTTAACTCTTTCAATACCAAGTTCGTACGTATGTACGATCTATTTAATGTGTTCCGAAAGCGCCATTATTTGGGAAAATCAGTGGTTCA
Source organism: Plazaster borealis (assembly GCA_021014325.1). Taxonomy (NCBI): domain Eukaryota; kingdom Metazoa; phylum Echinodermata; class Asteroidea; order Forcipulatida; family Labidiasteridae; genus Plazaster; species Plazaster borealis. Next base: position 11,130,051 of record CM037464.1, on the reverse strand, counting down.
AAGAAGACAAGCAGAGTACAGTGTTCAAACTGTCAAGCTATTTCTAAATTCACCACTTCTCACATAAGAGAGATTTCACCCACATGGTTGTCATCCGCAAGCTATTCCTTATTAGGGTTTGTTTACACAAAGATGTCACCATGAGCATTCCAGGACATTTTCTGGCAGGCAAGATACTATGTTGCATATGAGAATTTTCACATTGCACTGTAAGTTCTGAAAAAACTAAGTATTGTAAAAACAATAGCAGATCTTGCGATGTGCCTACTGTCTTAAAATCACTGCAATTTTGTTTAATCCTTTAATATATACAACTAAAAACTACAGATGTATATCAACTCCGCACCTATTGTGATCTCAAAACTGACTGGTTTTTCTGCAACGGATTTCTCAATCATGTTTGCGTCAAAGAGGGAAGCAAAAAAGAAATACTCATCCTTCCTTCCTGCAGCTCCCTGTACAGACCAAAAACAAAACATGAAATAACAATTAGTGATACAGCTAAATGACTTTGCCAACAATTAAACTCGGTGCAAGAGACTAAGGTTAACCCTTAAAGGGGGACTTCTATGATAGTCCCCCTTTAAGGGCCTATGGCTGTACATGGAATGATGAACACCCACACAGTTACTGCACGCGTGTGTGCTGGCCATATCCGATCTATGGCGGCGCCTGATTGAGCAGTTATTTGGTTTAGAGTTCATAATTCCATGTATAACCACTGGCCTTTGTGTCCTTATTAAGCAAGACACTTAACCATTATTGCTTTGTCCTTGGGATGGAACATAAAGCCACAGGTCAAGTGTGTTGTATTATGCACAGAAAAGAACCCAGTACATTTATCCTTAAGAGAAGGGGTTCGCCACTTGTTTTCTGGTATGGTTGGCTGCAGATTGCGCCACAGCACCTTGCAAACTGTTTTTATGTAAATAAATGGGTGTTATATTTTGAACATAGCTCCACATAACTTGTAGAAAGAAAAAAAATGAGCATTTTGAGACCCCAAATAGGGAGACCACTAACGCAAGGCTAGATAGCTCAGTTGTGCCGGCACGTAATCCGGAGGTCATTAGTTCAAATCCCGCCCTAGTCAATTTTTCTTTGTTCAAACCCAAATTTGTATTATTATTATTATTATTATTACTCTTCACTACACAAGCTCTATAGAGTAATACAGCAACAACACTTACACAGTCGAGTTGAGTAGAGGCTGTATGTTAAATTGCCTTGGACAGAACAAATTCAGTAGGGATCTGAAGTATTTTGGCAAGAAATTAAATACAAAACATAGTATCGATATCTCTTTAAATAAACACAAGTTATAAACCACGAGGAAAACTGACTAGGTAATTTTTTAATAATTTATGTTGAACAAAGACAATTTTACTAGAGCGGGATTTGAACCAACGACCTCCGGCTTAGCTCAGTTGGTAGAGCGCCAGCACATTAAACCGGAGGTTGTTGGTTCAAATCCAGCTCTAGTCATTGTTTCTTTGCTCAACATAATTTGTTTAATAAACACAGTACATACCTCTGAGATGGGCAGTGTGGGTTCAACGTCTACTCTGATCCCACCAGTCTCTATTGATCCATCTTGAACCTCTGTCTTCAGCGATAATAAGACTCGCCCGCGGTACATACATCCCTCACCAAAACCCTCGTTGAGTTTACGAGTCTTATCCACAGCGTTGTATTCGCGCTTTGATCCGTACAAGTTCATCCAACTGGGTCCATAGGTTGGTAGGAACCCTAAAAGAATTATTTTCAAAGTCAACAGTGAGATAAGTTTGTTTGTTTGTTTGTTTAGATGATCTTCCCATCAATGGAACTCGGCAACCTCCCACAAGGGGAAATAAACACCAAGCTGGCAACAGCCAATCTCACTCTTACAAACATAGATTTAAAGTCTATGATTATGAATTGCACAAATCAAATAAATTGTGATTCAGTAACTAGGCGACAATAGTTACTGTATTCATTGTGAAATCAGTGGTTATTACCGGATCCAACATAATGATGTGCTGTACATATAACCATTTTGCCTTAAAATGAGATTTGTTTCATTGTGATATGTGTGATACAAACAGGTGTTTTCCTCTAACATCATACCGTCCTAAATCCTCAAAGAATCATTCCTGCTTTTTGTCCGAGTTTGACTGATTTAGTACAACCCATCTAACACAAGCCATACTTTGAACTTGAGGTCAGCGATATAGCGACATACATAATCCCTCCACTGTATATGCTAACTCTTCTCTGAGTTCATACATTTTAGTGTTCTTGCAGTTCTTAGCATTTAGGTGTTCAGTTCTTATAAGAGTTGACATATTACAGTGCTTATTTTTTAGCAGAATTCCCACACACTTTCAGTTTTTATTCATGTGTCCCTCATGCTGTATGCATAATGCGTAGTGCACAATCCTTTCAAATAAAAATGCAACCCAAGCAATGCACATCGTTTTTACAGATAACGCAGTAGGCATTAGGGATACATGGAATAATGTGCCTTGCTTGGTGTGCTTCATTTGTACGCATTGCACTCCATGTAATACGCACAATGCCTGACTGGCAAATGGATTTCCGACCTAATAGTTGTCAACTTTAGACTTTAAAGTAAAGAGAATCTGGCACACCTACCCTCATTGCCTTCATATGATATCTTTGACATATCAATGAAATGTGTTCCAATGGTGTCATCCAACACAGAGTCTTTATCCTTCAATTGAATCTTCATACGACTGCACAGCGGAGGGAACATTTCACTGAAGACTATCTGCTCATTCCATTTGGGCTCATAGCGGTGCTTCTTCACTGATGTCTTGGCCTGAAGAAATGAAGGAATAGTTGATGAATGTGAGATTGATCTATGGGCCACAAACAAAACTATAAATTTGTCTTTACACATACATGGGTTGCTTTGTGGAAACAGATTATTAGTGATACTTGGTTCTTATATAGCGCAGAGCTCCCAGTAGCTAGATCAAGGCGCTTTGCAACATTATTATCCCTGTTCATCAGGCATACTTAGACCATTCCTCCAACTTTCTCAGCTCCCTGGGAGTATACGACCCCAAGCTGCTAAAATTAACATAATACTGCCGCAGTCCCATTTACACACCTGGGTTAAGAGAAGCAATCATGGTTAAGTGCCTTGCTCAAGGACACAAGTGACAAGGAATCAATTCTGCACTTCCATGACTCAGCCATCAGAACTTGAGACCAATGCACTAGACAACTTGGACACAACACGTCACTAGTGTTTTGTTAACCTTGGTAACAAGCCAAGCTAAAATATTTGTTGAGCCAGATTCAAGGTTACCAGTCAAAACACTATCTGATTCACGTTGTTTGTGAATGGTTCCCTGATAAATTCTGCTCAGCAGCTAAACAATCTTGGCTGCTCTAAAAGCACCATGAACTGAATTTTGTAACTTCCTGGCTCCAGAAATCTTTTAATTAAACTTGGTGCCTCTTAACCAAACAAGTCCATTGTTTTTCCACAAACAAGTATGAACATGCCCTTTTAAGATTACTAAATAATTTCATAGGTTTTCAACACCTAACCTTCTTCAAGACATTCAGCAAATGTCAGATATGATTTAGAAAGAAATAGTTTTGGTCTTCACAAATATTTATGATTCTGTTTTTATGAGCAACAAATTCTGTGGTCTTGTGAAGATTTTCTGGCGATTTGATAATGATAATGATTTGATAATGATTTGATAAATTAATGGTGTATGTGATTGATGCTTACTGTTTGTCCCCCGAACCAGACTTGGATGTACGGATCCACCAAGTCATTGAGTTCTCCAGTGAAGGCTTTCTTGACATTGGCCAAGAGGCCAGAGTTCATGATGGGTAGACCTTCAGCTTTGAAGATACGCACAGTGAAGGTAGCTCTCTGACGCACCCTGGGGATGTTATCTGGTAGGAGTAGGTTCCTTAAGAGTGCAAATAAATGGATATCGTCATTATAAATATTTTGGTAATAAGTCAAGGATGTCTCAAAAGAGAAAGGAGTAACTCTTCTCTGAGCACCTGAGGAAACCTTTAAACCAGGGTGATAAGCAGACACACAAGGGTAAACTCTACACACATTATCACTTTGGTTTTCTACCACTCTAATGAGTGTAACCAAACTATGGTCTGGTCCCTTTTAATGACAACAGAACTATCATTATCATTGTCGATGTGAAGACTGGGAATCTAACACAGAAGGCTGTTGCCTACTGAAGAACTAGAGGCTTTTTCCAAACCTCTGCTCTGGGTTCTGTTTGATGTTGAAGGACCGTGAAAAATGCAGACTGCTCCAAATTTGATGACCGAGCCCAAGCTGGAGTAGTAGCTCAAGCCTAGGTTTGGAAAAGGCCCCATCTCTCCATGGATTAAGAGTTTTTAAAGTAATAGTTCTTTAACATGCACTAGTACACAGTCCCTATGGTGCAATGTTCCATCTGTAGGAAAGATCAAACTTGTATGGCATCTTGCCCAACAATTGGGGTATCATGATCGCTCAAAGAAGATTCAGACCAACATTCTGGGCCTCATTTAACAAAGCTTGTACAATAAGCACAATAGTTTCCTTAGAATAGACAAACCATGCTTAGCAGAACAGGTTACCTTCCCTAATGCTATAACAGTAATAATAATTTGGGAAGCTAATCATCCTTACTTGCAGCTGAGAAGCTGAATTGCAAAGGACGCGGCTATGTGTTCGAGCCACAGGCATGCAAGGGCACCTTTGGCAGCCAGCCACATTGAACCATATATGACCACGAAAGCACAGCCAGAAATTGAAATTATTTCAAAGCGAGCGCTTTACACAATAGCAACAAATGTGCCCAATGTTTTCACTTCGGCACAAGGATGATATTAATTCATTTTATCAACAGTGACTGTCTAATGACCGTTGAATATGATAATAGGTTTCAAGGTTGACTGACCAATACAGATGTTGTTATTATTGTAATTATTCCGTTATTGTTATCATTCAACCAAAATTTAAAGTTAAGTGCCAAACAACAAATGCACTGTGTTGGTGTAATGATTTACAACTTATTGGTATTGACAGAAAATATTTGGGGCGATTTTCTTTGTACTGAAAACCTAACTTGAATGTGAAAGAATTAGAGTGCCAAAGATCCTGAAAAGCTGTTTGATCTAACATGTTGATGTGCAATGTTTGAATGGATCGTGGTTGGCAATCCATTGCAACATTGTTGACAAACCCGACAAAAATCACACAACAGAAATGAACTTGAACTCTCCCAGGCTTAGTTCTGTTGTATATATCTTTTGATTCCAACAGGTACATTATCAATACAAGCACTTTACCAAGGGTGTATTTTACCTTCAAGGGATAAATGGTAAAGTGCTCTTGCAAAATCGGACAAAACTGGGCTCTTAATAACAGTTTGTTCCTATATAATAATAATAAGGCATTTACATTGCGCTTTTCCAAAAATGACCATAGTGCATTACATATTTATAGACCAATAAAACAATAAGATGTAAACTAAGAATATGCCAGATGTACACTTACGCTTCTATATCATCGTCTTTATCCGTAGCCTTCTTAGGAGGTTTAGTACTGTCTCCTTTAGCCAAGACGACAATGTCTACCTTGAGGTATCCTTTGACTCCACCGTTGATATCTTGCAGATCAGTCAGAATGGCCCACTTACGGTAGAAACCGTGGTCTAGTTAACAAATTAAGTTTCACATTACGTTAAAATGTTTAAAAGAAAACAGTCAGACTTTTTGTGAGAACGAAATGAAAATGTTGTAAGAATAAAATGTTAATGTATTGCTTAAAGGGTCTGTATACAATTGGTAATGACTCTGAAAACTAATGGCAATAAAAACTTACTTGGTAAGAAGTACAGCAGCTTTGGATAGTATAATGCATTTTAAGAAACTTTTCACTTCGAAGTACTGCGGTAATGGAAAAAGATATCACTTTTTATCCCCCAAAATTTGAATCTGAGAAGCGTTACTGACAATAACATTTCTCAGATTGTGTATTCCAACAGCAGACTATTCTTCCTGCGTGGACATAACCGCTCCAGATATTCGGCAATATCTCAAAAACGCTACCACCTTTTGAAATGAAATGTTCACAGGTTAGTTTTATGGTATATATCTACACCTATGTAGGGTTGAAACAAACTGTGAGTTCCAATTACCAAATGTATACTTTAAGGCTATGATTATCAATATTTATCAATATTTACATTAAACAACTTTCTGTTTGAAGTATAGTTTATTTCACAATACTGTAGGTCATTTTTAAAATCTGAATTCCTATTCAGACAACCATTATTGATCCATTTTTTATTCCCATAGGTGAAAAGCATTAAAACCTGAATGTCATGTAACTAATAAAAACACGTAACATCTGTTCAGAATTTTAGACGACCAGCCAAGACTTCCAGAAAACCTTGTGCTGGCAGTAATTGCCAATAATAAAATGAAACCCTAGATCTACAAATGTTCATTAGTGTTGTTAAACTTGCCACAAAACTTAATCTGTCTGGAGTATTTGAGATGTGTTTTGTAAGTAATTTGATTCATTTCTAGTGGGCGGATCCTGTTAATTCCATCTGTGTTTTGGGGTTGTTGTTTTTTTTTTTAAATCAATGGCTTTAAATTCAATGGTCTATACAAAAGTAAAATATAATATTCAATTTAATTCAAATTAACATTTATTACACTGAGTTTCTCTTTTCAAAACAAAACATATCTTGTCAAATATAAACATCCAACTCATTTGGTGCTAGATATGTGGCATGGTGTACCCTCCCACCCCCTCCTATTGTGTCATCATTGTGTTCTGGGAATCTCCGGAATTCTTTAGAGGAAGTTAGGGGGGGTACTTCTGTACAAGAGGACAAGAGTGGTTAAAGTATGGGAACATTGGGGAGGGGCACCCTCTGCCACATATCGGGCATGGTATAATCCAAATCTCTGTCCATGCAACTTAACAAAAGAGAGTCAGCCTAGTATAAAGATGATGCCAGGTAACCTACCAAGTCTGTGCACCGACGACACCGATGCATGGCACATGATGAGTAATAATTGCAAACTCTTATGACTGACTTTTACCCTGAAATCCTTCTTTTCATAAACTTAATATCTATCAGTACTAAATGTCCTGAGAAATGTTTCTGTCTTTAATTCAAAAAATTGTGCCAGAAAACTATCCTCCACCATTCAGTTCCTCATTTTGATTTGCTAAATTGACGTAACACAAGAAACAAAGGGCACCACCCTAGCAGTTTTTCCCAATTTTTACCAAAAATATAATTTTCAGAGTGTGGAGTGGACGCATTTTCGTGTTTATTTTGTGTTAATTGTGAAAACAATTCAAATGACAAGGATCTATGTGTGAGTTATATAAAACAAACATTGAATGCATTTCATTCGTGCATCCAATATTTGTACTTCATTTTCCTTCATTATGTTGTGGTGAGTCTAAGCAGTACCTACCTGGTGCACGGTACACTGTGCCGACATCAAACTTGATTGAACCAATCACAGTTCCTGATCTCAACAGGTTACGTGAGTGCATTGCCTACAATCAAAGTGAACAAGAAAACAATGAATTATTCCACAACACAAAATCAAACACCGTTTCCATTAAATGGTCTGTATACGTTTGGTTATGACTCTGAAAATTAATGGCAATAAGAACTTACTTGGTAAGAAGTACACCAGCTTTGGATAATGCATTTTGAGAAAATTTTCAGTTAGGAAGTACTGCTGTTATGGAAAAATATATCACTTTTTATCCCCAACAATTTGAATCTGAAAAGCGTTACTGACGTAACTTTTCTCAGATTGTGTATTCCAATTGCAGATTATTCTTCCTGCGTGGACTTAACCGCTCCAGATTTTTAGGCAATATCTCAAAAACGCTACCACTTTTTGAAATGAAGTTTTCACAGGTTAATTTTATGGTATGTATCTACAACTATATAGGATTGAAACAAACAGTGGGTTCCAATTACCAAACGTATACAACCCCTTTAAAAACAACCACGCTTGTATTCGGCTGACATCATTCAATTAAAAATGCTTGATTTTACTGTGGTTCATCCATCATGTCCAGTAGAAATCTCCTTCCTAAGCCATGGATCAAGCAACCTACATTTATTCAAGTAACAAACTAAGGGGGCGCACCTACATTAAAACACCACATGTGTAACAATAGACCAATTGCATTGGCCGCCATCGCTGAGATCGGACAACAGAAACGTGCACGTGCCAAGCACACCTCTCGGCCAATGATAGGTCTTGATTAACCTCAGTGAGGGCGCTGTTAGGGTCTTGTGACATCATATGCAAGGGGTCTATAAAAATGTATGATACATAAAGGCCGGACAGACAGACTGACACAAATCAGCATAACATACATGTAGGCTTACAGCAGCTGTGTAGCAGCTTGCCAAAAACATGTTTGTAGTAAAGGTTTTTTACACAGGAATTATTTTACATTCCCTGTTGTATATCCACTGGAATCTACAGTTAACTGAAAATTTCCTTTGGGGAAAAAAAAACATGGTTTGAAAAGAGCATCAACAGACAGCTCAAGTAAAGTAAATTGGATAGAAATACTGACCAGAATCATGAAGAGAATAGTCAGTATCAGTATCTACATTTGAACTTAAATTAAATTAACCAATTATGTATACAATTGATCTGAACAAATCATGTTTGACTTTTGAATATTTGGCATATAAATATATCTCTGTTTGTGATGTAAAGACTTCCTATTCCTTTGTGTCATGTATTAACTGGACTAATGTTTTCCACTCTGTGATCCAATTTGGCATCGTTTTCAGTATCTACATGAACATGATTCTGCCAATATGTTAATTTTATAAAAGCAGAACTGTTAACTTGATACTACTTATTTGTAGATTCCATGTGTATAAAATGAAAATGAACGGGAAACGTCCATCACTTTTAGTCCAAAAAAGAGAAGTGAGGAACTATTGTTTGATGGAAAAATGTATGTTCTACTCTAACGGAGACGGGTTCAAATTCTATCAGAAGTGGGACTCCTTTTTGATTTTAGATCAAGGCTGACTGGTAACCTACTTTCTAAATATACGTTTAATTTATATAGGCCTAAGTCGAATATAAGAATATGATTGTAATGATATTATGAGAAGAGACAGTGTGCAATAAATGAGGATCCCCGGAATCAAAAAAAAATAGAAACAAATTATAAAAGCACATCTGTCACAATCTGAAAACATCAAAGGGATGAGCAGGTTAAAGGTAATTTATGTTGCTATTTTGTCTAACAACCAATGCATTGAATACAAGGATCCATTTAAGATCAACCCCTTTAATGCAATGACCAATCGCAAACTAAGTTCATGGAGCTCAAATTTTGGGGGGAAATCCACATGACTGCAGGGCTTGTAGCTCAAAACTTTCACTGGCCCAGAAATCTTTTACATGACCAGAGTCAAAATGAAGAAGACAAAACTTTCTACACAGTAAACTGTTTATGTTTGAGCAAGCACTAAAAGGAGATTTATCTCATTTGTCTTTTGACAAC